>CM050517.1:70147402-70747402 GCA_027563665.1 Antrozous pallidus | reverse complement strand
TATATATATATATACACACACACACACACACACACACACTGAGTGGCCAAGATTATTACGCATTCAGAGATCATAATAACCTAGCCACTCAGTGTATATTTTATTGATTTTATTGATTTCTCAGGGAGAGAGGAAGGGAGAGGGAGAGAGAAATGGAAACATCGATGAGAGAGAAACATCATCCATCAGCTGCGTCCTGCATGCCTCCCACAGGGAATTGAGCCCACAACCTAGACATGTGCCCTGCCTGGGAATCTAACCAGTGTTCTCTTGGTTCCTGGCTTGATGCTCAACTGTTTTGCTACACTGGCCAGGCTAGACCTTCTATTTTGAAGCTTACAGGTGGATAAAGTCAGTCAAGCTTTAAAATATCTCTCACACCTAATGAAAATATAAAAAGATACTTTCAGAGACACCATAGGTTTATTTTCTTCTTTTTAAATTACTTCCTTTAAATTACTTTAAATTACTTCCTTCCAACAGGACTAAAGGACCTTGTTCACTCATCATGATTGCCAGGCTTTAAGAATTAATAACCTCAGATAGGGACTAGTGACAACTTCATAGCACTTTGGGCTTTGCACTTAGGTGGGAAGGATTTAGAAGAAAAGGGGGGAGGGGTGAAATTATCCCAAGCCATTCCAGAGGTCACAGAACAGGAAGATCCATAGAACAAACCAATACACTGGAGTCACTCAGTTTATTCAGTTCACTTAAAACACACAGACAAAGTAAAGGGGAAGACATGAGGTGAGCTCATAAGAGCGAGGTATACACAGGTAACAGCACCCTTACCTGAATTCTGGATGGTGAAGGTCCGTCCATATGTCCTGTCCTGTCTCGTTCTCTGAGCTGATGGGGTGGTTATGGGACCAGAGTTGATGTTTCAACGAGGGATCCCACAGTTAGAAAGCCCCTGGGCAATGATATATATTTGCTCTATGATATGACAGAGATGCAGGGCCAGGGACCCATGACCAATATCTGTAGCTTTCCAGTTAGCTTGCTGAATAGCCATAGATTTTTACCTGCATATCTTAAACACAGCTCATGTAGAACCAGAATGGAACCATTTGAGGGTCACCAAAGAGTGGCCAATAATATAGAGGCGATGTGGCTGTCAGCCCAGAGATAGCATGATCAAGCCTGGTGACTTAATAATTCCATCCATTTCTACCTCTAGGTAGAATTATTGTTCGTTGCATAATATAATACATTTATTCTTCTTGTCTTCAATATATTTTAGCATACAGTATACTAAATTGCTTTCTGTCTGTACTTAGCACATGCTTATATTGCCTAAGGAATTAGCTTACTACTATCTAAGCCTCTGGTTTCTTAGGGATTTCATCATTCCACTTGTTTTCTTGTCCTCCAGAAAATAAATGAATATTCCAAATAATGTAGCAAACACATTATAACGTGTCAGTCCTGATGGCAGCTTTCATTTCCAAGTTCAGCAGGAAGCTGGAGAATTGAAAAACCACATGCAAACAAAGACACATCAGTTTTATATCTCCCTCATGGACCTCACTATCTATCAAACCCAAGTAGCTGAGGCACAGCCCAACCACTTTTAGAATATGTGGTATCAGTAGTCACAAGCAATGTGGCTGTCTAAAAATGGCTTGTATCTGTAAGGTTCGAGGCGTGGGAAATGGGAGCCGGAGACCAAGACATGTTAAAGGAGAGGTTTATTACGGAGGAGGTGGAGAAACCAGGATTAGGGGAGGGGGAGGAGAAGAGGGAGGAACCCAGCCGGTCTGCCTCACAGACCTGACTCGCAGACTGGAGGGAGCAGTAACATGTTCAGCAGGGAAGTCGCCTTTTGAGGGGAGGACGGGAAGGGGTGGGACCCAGGGCGCTGATTGGTGGTTCAATGTCTCTGAGATGTCTCGGTGGCAGATGCCGGTTATGTCATAACTCTGCCCACCAAATGGGGGGAGGTTAGAAGGTATGAGCGGTGTGGAATTTCCATCTTGGGCCAGGGGTCTAGGAAGGCTCATCGGCTCTGGGCTTCCACCTGCCTCGACCTAACAGAATCGTCAACTAGCCTTCCCACATAGCTAGATAGAGGAACCTGGAAATACCTGACTCCCCATTTTCTTTCTGACACCCCTACTCGCCTTGGCCTCTTGCTCTTCCCAGAATGCTTCTGCCTGACAGGTCTGCCATGTTTCCCACCGCACATTGTTCATGACTCAATTCCAGTGGACACCATTGACATCGGGTACCATGAGGATGGCACACCCTAAAAGTGGGCATTATGCTGGCCCTACTCACAGCCTTGCACTGACAGTTTCTGGGCCTGAAATGCTCTCCCCCACATGGCCTTAGGTATTGCTACTTTTTCAAGTTTTTGCTCAGATGTTACCTTCTCACTGAGCTTTCTTATCACTTTCTTTAAATTGCACCCATTATTTCCCATCTCAAGTCTTCCTATCCTCTTTTCCTAGTTTTACTTGATAGCAATTAACTGCCCTCTAACATACCATAGAAAATGTCTTACCTACTTTGTCATTATGTCTTACCTACTCTCATCTTAATCACACACACACACCAAATCATAAATTCAATAAGAGAAGAGATTTTTATGAGTTTTGTTCATTGCTGTACTTGTAGGATTAGAAAAGTATCTGCATATAGTGGCTTTTTAGTCAATACTATTTAATATATCTACTCCACCCCTTATTGCAACTACATACATTTTCCTTCTACTGACTCAACTTCCACACCAGGGAGGATGAAGATCAATCAATATGAGCCAGCTTCAAAACAGCTCCGAAAAATCACTCTGGGAATTAATGCCATTCTCTGACCAAACTAGCAGACAGATCACAGGAAGCTAGGCAGGGTCAAGGTCAGACAGAGGCAGCGATACAAACTGTGACCCTGAAAAGAACCATGCATTTGACTGGTCTATAAGGTTGTAGTGCCTGGTGGTTGGCTCAACAGGGATATTAGAATTGCTTTGTGGGGCTTTACAACTTAGGTGAGATAGGACATTTTACTCACTGGTGCCAAACATATTTGTTGACTGAGAGAGGTTTTTTCTTGATCTAAGGTGAGAGCTGTTATTCTATAGGGATTCATGATGGCTAAATAATTGGGGGGTGTTGCCATTTCATAAAGGGAATGATAGTGTGGTCCTTCTGGTAGGAAGTAATAATATTGGCCCATTGCCACTGAGATGTGGCCTTAGGATGTTTCACTAGGGGGAGTGCTGGCTCAGCACTGACCCTCCCACACACACCCAGCTCGGTGCTCTCCAGCCCCAGGGCATGGATTTGAAAGAAGTCCGACCAGCTGGGCCAAAGCAGAGGCTGTTTTAACCTTCTTCCTTTACAAAATCAGGACTCCCTTTCATCTTTGGAGCTCAGAAGTAAGAACCAGCGTTTTGAATGCTGCTCCAGGCCCTGCTCTAACTCACTAATCAATCAAAGCAGGTCATTGTACCACCATCTTTGTCCCTTTTCATTTCAGTTCTTTCATCTGTAGAAGTGGAGCCTTGCTAATCGATCTCTCAGTAACGACAGAGAGATTAGCTGAAAAATGTGAATACAACTTGAGGAAATGTTGTCCTGCTATAATAGTGCTTCTTTACTCTTTTCTCATTGTTTTCACTCTTCTGCCTCTCTCCTAAAAGGGAATACCTACACATCCAGCAAACCTCACCCCTGCTTTGACCTCACACAAGCACTCTAGTAAACAGTATGCTTGCACTTGCCCCCAGCCCTCACGCTGACCCTACATAACCTGTGTCAGTTCAGTCTCCCAGGACACTGACATGTTACAGTAGGACAGTTGGCTTATACTATGTGTCATTCTTTCCCATAGAAACTTAACCGAGTTAAATCAGAGAAATATCATTCAAATGTCTTAAACTAAATAATTTGTATATCTAATATAAGGAGTATTTTGTTCACTTGTTTTCTTTTTCTAACCTAAACCAGTGACTCACTGAGGAAGAGAAACCCTCTGTATGCTCAGAGCCTAGGATCCAACATTCCCCCAACACAGTGTTCGCCAACACTTGGCCGGAGGTCGCATTGCAGTTTAATTGTCTGGGTTAAGTGTAGGGTAAACTCAAACTCTCACTGTTTTCATAGAATAATTGCTAATGAATATAATCATGTTCCGATGTAATTTGTTGCATTTGCAAGTTGGCAGGAACCAAGAAGGCAGCTTTCTTTAGAGATGACTAGACCATGGTTATTAGGGTGAAGTCATTGGTTTACAATTAAGTCATTTTTTTCCCCCTACAGTTATAATAAGAGTGATGGAACCCAGAATCTTGTAGCTGACTCTTTGGCAAAAGAAGGAGTTCAAATTTTCAAAGTTTGGGCTGCCTTCCCCAAATGAAAGGAATAGTTTCCCACACCCAAGGTTGCTGGTGGGTAATGGCCCCTCATTCCACAGGCATTACTCTCTAGCTCCCAGGGCCAAGGCAGCTCACAGCACTCCCCAACTTGGAACTGATGCCTTGGTAACATGATCCAGGAGAAGATATTTTAAATTTAAATACCAGGTTGGGTTTATTGTCACTTGCTCTGTCCTGTGCTAATAAGCAGAAGAGCTTTCTTCAAAGGAAGAGAAAGAGCAGAGCCAACAATTTTGTGCTCCCACATAAGAAAAATATCTTTCCACTTGGGATCAGGAAAAGTTATCAGCATCAGACCTCTCGGCATGGGATTTAATTTCCCATATCATTATTTTTGCCTGCATAGTCACTAATTTTTTGTTTTTTATCTCTTTTCCTCTCTTATAAACAAAACATTTTACCATCCCCACAGACCTATTTTTGGCCAGCTCGAAATAATCTGTAAAATATTTAAAGCCCATCATAGGAGAAAAGTATCCACTGGAACAAAACCATCAGATTCCAAGTAATTATTAACATTCCGTTGCTCCATTGAAGATTGTTTCTATCTGTTCTTGGGTTTTAAGATGCAGAAACACTTGGAAGAACCCTGAAATGGGAATTGAGACTTGGGTCTTCATCTTGATCATGTCGTTTATTAGGTGTCAGACCCTGAGCAAGTCACTTAACCTAGCGGGAGACCTGGGTTATATACACATTCTAACCTCCCACAGTCCAAATACCCAGGTAAGTGCACACACTCAAGTGCTTCTACCATGCATTTTGCAATTGCACTTCTAGAATTTTCCTAAAACACATGCTTCAAGATTAAAACTACTAGGCAAATGGCATCTCCTCCTGCTTTTTAAAACTTGAGATTTATGGACACCATGAATTGTGTCTAAGAAATGCATAGGAATATGCCCAGGATATCTATTTATATTTTATATATTTTGAATATCACATAGTAATTGAAGGGTGAATAAGCTGCAATACCATATAGCTTCATAATACAGTAAAGATTCATGGTTAAAAGTGGAGGTTCTAGAGTCAAGTGGCTAGGGTTTGAATCCCTGTTCTTCCACTTATTAGCTTGGTGACCTTGGAAAGTTGATTCAACTTCTTTGTGCCTCCACCTGCTCATCTGTTAATGTCTGCTATAAGGATTCAAGTAAATAATATATTTATAGCAATCAACTCAGTAATTGGCACACAACGAGTATTCAATAAATGTCATGTATTATTTTTACAAACTAAGTTGGGTCAAAAAGAATGAAAGAGACCCATATCCATGGATTATTGCAATAAATCTTTTTTATGATTTAAAATCTGATAGAGTTAAATAAAACAATCAATAGTGGCCTTTGTTAGTTTATTGATGCCTTAGTTATTTGTTAGTGTAAACATTTTATAAAATATAGGATTATTCAGGGTTAACTGTAGTCATCTGGGCTCTGCTGTGCAGATGGTGAGGACTTGATTAGTAGTGCTAAGTGGTCGTTGGAAATGGGAATTTTTCTTAATGGAATTATTTATAAATAAGATTAGAGGGCCACATGTATCCATTTATCAACCTAAGCACCTTCATTATGGAAAACGTGCTTATTTGACCCCTTTAGACAACATAACATTTTTATGTTATTTACTACCAGTACTTTTTCTGTGCATAATCTGGTAGTCAGGCAACATAATACTCAACTATTTTTATTAACCTTCTTTTTTTTCTTTACCTGAAAACTGGCCTTTGACCTGATTTTAAGGAACCATTTTCTCTTTGTAAATAACTAGCTAAAATAAAGTCATTGTGATTCAGAGAGACCAGAAAGGGTGGGAAAATATGTGAATGACTTCTTCATCCCAGTGGGAACCTGGATGGAAACCCTCTTTTTGGAAGCCAAGAAGGCAAAGTTCCATTTTTTTTTTCTTGGCAAGACACTTTATGAGACTCTGAGTGTCTTTGGACTCTGCATTTTGGTGACTTGGAATGAGCCTGAGAACACTTTCATGCCCCAGTGATTTCAGAATCTCTCCCCTAACGACAAAGACTCCAGTTTCTAGTGTGCAATCTAATTTCTCAAGGCCAAGTAAAGCATGTGTTCGCATCCATCTCAAGTTCTCTTTCACTGTCCCTCACACCCCAATGTTTGCTATAACTGTCACAAAAAGATGGCTTATCATTCACAAGGTGATTTACAAGTGTAGGGATAACCTCACTATCTCATTAGTATTTCTCTCAAAAAAAGGGTAGCTGATACTATAAAATTGCATATTATCTTTTACTCTAATATTTTCTCTTTGGTAGAATATATTGTGGGTGGCTCAGGATCCCATATGCCATTGGTTCATTTACAGTGAGACACAGTGTTTTGGTTCGGTTTGGTTTGGTTTGGTTTGGTTTTTGTCTGGACTAGCCCAACTGCAAAGAGGAAAAATAGTTTCTACCTTAAGGACCATGAGCTCTGGCTATACACAGTATCAACATGTGTTCTTTAGTCTGTCTGCTCTCAAACTTGTACCTTTACTGATAGTATAAATCCCATAAGTTGGTCACCCCCTGAAAACAGAATGTTTCAGCTGACAGATCACATGGGAGACTTGGATGTGATCAGGAAACTTGAAACTGTGCTGTAAAGCTGGATTTTAACTTTTAATGCTTTAAACAATCATGAAACCCATTGTTGAGCTTATCAGCATGTTAGTTACCAGGAAGGCAATGGAAATACATAATGAGAAATGATGCAGGGAAGTCCATTGTTCAGTTAAAACAAATCTGATCCTCCGAATTAGGGAGGCCTGTGGGCTGAGTTGGCAAAGATTTTGAGTCGCTCCTGTGACCACCAGGCCAGCACCAGTGATGTGGCCTCCTTCTTACTCTACTCTTAACTGTAGACCCAAGAACATTCTACAAATTCCCCCAAAGCACTCTGAGATAGGACTGGAGCATTTAAAGAGGGTCTTACTAAATGACCAAGGATAGCAAAAGAAATAGAAGAATCACAACCACATATGTCATCAATGTTGGGCTCACATCCCTCCCTCCCCAAACTATAGGCCTGCACCCAGGTATTGAGGTTACCTTTCCTTTCTACCCTGCAGGGAAGCTTGCTTGGAGTCCTGCAAGCTCAGACCTAATCACCAAGTTCTGGCTTCCTGCCCATGAACTCATGTTTCCTCTGCATGTTTGATACTGGAACATGTCTCCCAACCCTGCAGGCGAGACCAGCTTTATTTACAGGGCATAGCTTTCCCACAGCCTCAACGAGACCATATCAGAATACCACAGCCAAATATTGAGAGAAGAACACACCCAGAGGCAGGAAGTTGTTTTATTATAGATGGTCATTGTGATAATACAAGTGTCAAGGCCAGGGTGCCTGGGTGCTGAGAACCAATGTGCAGCTCTAATAGAAGGAGGCAGTCTATGGTACGGAGCAAGCAGAGCAACTCATAAAGTACATGCTAGGGGCCTCCAATTTCTTCAACCAGGACTCTTGATGCGTTCATGTGGCCATTTGGAGAAGGAGTCATTGTTGTTGGTGGTGTTGCTCTTGTTTCTCCTGGGGCTGTGGTTCTGATGGCTGCTGTTTTGAAGGCAGCTGGATCACAGCTGTGCTTCTTGCCCCCCAGGATTCCTCGGAGCATTGGCCCTGGATGGTGACACAAGAAAAGTCACTTCACTTGACAGAGGAGAGAATGGATTCTTACTTTGCAGCCCAAGAAAAGAACTTTAGCTGTGTTGCTCATAAATTCTGAGGGGGGTGGGGGGAGAGAGAGAGAGAGAGAGAGAGAGAGAGAGAGAGAGAGAGAGAGAGAGAGAGAGAGAGATTACAAACTGGATCTCAGCATTCCTTTTGCAATCCCACATTCCATTACCCCATGTTCAACTCAGTTGGCTTCCAGGAGTCCTCCCAAGAGAAACAGCTGCTTCATACTTTAAGAAGGAAATGTTAAAAGCTCTTGAGATTTCAAATTTTGTAATATGCAGGGCTGATAACTTCCTCTCCTCTTATAAAAACAAACAGCATTAACTCCTCTGTTTCTCTGTATGAACACAATTCCCAAATGATTGCTTCTCTTTCAGACTCAGTTCTGTCAAGGAAGCAGAGATGATACCAGGTAGTCTGGAGTTAAGTTCTAGTCACTGCTCACGGAATCGCTTCTTGATATTACAGCCTGGATGCGCTTGATTGTGTTACCACGACTAAGAAGTGATACAGTTGTACAAACCAGATGTTTTCTGCTCCAGCTTAAAAATTTTTCTATCTCCAAGGCAACTTTGGTACAAAGTGTCAATGTAACAGAAGTGACAACTGATTTGAAAATATTAATTGTTAACTTAGAATAATTAATTGCCCTATAGTAAAAAATAAATTATTGGTTGACTTTGCTATAGAGTGCTTTAGTAAAGGAAGTTACAGAACTAGCAGTATAGTTTATTTTTTTTTCTTTTTGTTAAGAATTAAGCTATAAAGCATATACTTGTCCCTAATTTTCTCTCTCTTTTTCTCTTTCTCTCAGTGTATTCTTTCTCTCAGTTTATTTTCTCATCCTCTTCCTGTCCCTGTCTCCCTGTCCCTTTCTCTCTTAGATTACCCATATCCTTGAAGGTTGAATCAGAAATAAGAGCTAACAGGAATGTATAGATAAGTAGAAGTCTTTTCATTTTTATTTTTCTTATCACCATAGAGTTCATTAATTTCCTCTAGATGGTCTTCTTTTTTAAAAAGCTATTTCCATTACAATTATTTCTTTCCCTCAACTTCTGCCTCAAAATTTTTATGTAATGGGATAGATAATGTTTTGTGTATGTGCTTTAAAACCAACAGTAGGTTTTTCTGAGTGATGAAAGTGAATCTGTAATAGCATCTATACCATTCATTTAGATTATTTTGCACATTCTTCTGTAAAGGAATTAATCCCAGGACTGGTTTATTCTGGATATAACTACTAGTAGTTTCTCATCACTAGCCTTTAATGTAAAAAAGAAAATGATTTCTAATCCCCCTAAATATTTGCAGATCAGATCAGCATAAAGCAAGGGGCAAGGGACTGTTTTGTAGTGATAAATAAAATACCTTAAGGAAGAAATTACTTTGTCAACCATGGTCAGGTTTATAAGATATATCTAAAATGACTTGTAAACAAACAGATGGAAGATGGTCAACCTTGAAAGCATTATAAAGACTTTTATAATGAAAAAATAAATTAGTTTTAAAAAACCAAGTGATCTATATATTGAGCTAAAAGTTAGCATTGCTACTAGTTTGCAGTATCCAAAGAATATCACACACTTTTTATTATACTGTTCACTCATATACTAAATATTTATTGAGTTTATTGGAATACAAATAGTTTCTGTTTTCAAGCAGTTTATAATCTAGTAAGGAAACAAATGAACAGTCCCAATAAAATGCTGCTGAAAATAAAGGAAGATTTGTCCCTAAAGGCAATTTGCCATACTCTAAAGTCTAGTGTCATAGGCTCAGAAACCTTCACAGAAATTGTATCTCAGAAGTAGATTCACATTGGCCAAATAATTACAATAGTTACTAGTGAACTAAGATACTAGTTTATTAATTTTTCCTGATAAATAGAACTGCCCGAGGAACTAGGCCCACGATTTTCAGCCGGTATGCCACGGTAATTTTTAAATCATGCAATACCTGGCTATTTCTTTAGGGACACTGACCTTTTTTCCCCCGAGACTGTCAAAAAGAAAAATAACAACAACTAACCCAACAATAACCATCCACTATGAATGAATCAAAATTATACCTATTTTTTGTCAGATTGGCAAAAAGTGTATTTTCTGATATGCTGCAGATTTTAGCAATTAGTTTCTGTGTGTCATGAGGTGAAAGAGGTTGAAAATCACTGAACTAGACTGCAATTCCAATAGCTAGTCACCCTAGGGAGCCACAGTGGGAGCTAAGTTATAATCAGAAGGTCTGTTATTAGACATGAAATAGGAAAAAGGGATGTTTGATGGAAGGTAATAAAACCTTTATGATTTATAAGAAATTATAATAATACCAAGTTATAATTATGATGACAGCCTAATGAATCCATCTCCTAAAGTAGGCAGACCTGACCCTATGGTGGGACAAAGCCAGGCTCTGGGCAAGAGCACCCTCTGCAGTGGCCGGTGAGTGCCAACATGAGCACCACCAGAGTTGATCATCCAGCCTTGGGTGGCTGAGTCACCTGGTGTGCACAATTATGGCCATACCTAGGATCTAACACCTAGCTTTGTGGGGGACAAAAGTTTATACAACTTTTTGGGACCTCTGAAAGAAATAATACATCTTTATGAATAAAAATTAGGTATATAAGTGAAGATTTAGTTGGAAGATTCCTATGCAAGCAGGGGTCCATTCAATTAGAAAGCCCATCTCTGCAAACCAGCTGTTAAATTATGGAAATACTCATATATTCGTGGATAAAGAACTGCTGTCCTAACTCCTATCTCCCTGGCAATCCTAGCCCCTTCCTCCCTGGGAAACCCTAAATCGTGCCACATTCTAGCAATGACTAAATTAAGGCCTGGGACTATGGCATCTGTTGTGATCATGGTAATTGGTAGATTTTTTTAACAGGTCTCTCTTTTTAAGGCACTCTGTGCATATCTCTGGTCTAATGCATTATGTATTGATGTTGCCAGTTAACTCTAAGATTAATCCTTATTTCAAATTCTTGGCAGAAACTTCATGGTAACTCCTCAATAGTGACAGTTAATAAAGGTCAGAAATATTTAAAATTGCTTTCATAATGCTCAATATATTGCCAAATAATGAGGCTGAGTAGAAGACTTTATCTCTTAAGCAACACTGCCTTCTGGGGTGTTCCCAACCAGAAACCCTAAGGGAGAAACCCAGTAAGGTAGCAATGAGACCAGCTCCCAAAAGACCAGGGAGAAAGCAAGAAGGGTATTTCCTATTTGTTTGGCTTTGGTTTTATTGTGTTTTTTGTTTTGTTTTAATTAAGACTCAGTACAAACCTTTTCCCAGGGGAAAGTTGAAACATTATTAAAAGAAGAAAGAAATGATGCACAATTGAACAACAAACAGCAAAAGCATTCTCTAAAATTATAGCTCTTTGGGAACACAAAATTGAGAATTCATTCCATGGGTACAAATCCTCAAAATCTACTCCCTCCTGATTTTGGTACATTTGGGGAGAAAAAAAATATTTTCATATATTTATTTTTAAAGAAGTAATTACTATATTTGACCAGGAACTTAGTTTTCCACAAATCCATCATCAGCTTGGTTTAATGTTGCTCTTTAGAAATTTGCAACATGCTCAACTTCATCAAGTTAAAAACGATAGTTTATTAAAGCAGTCACTTTCCCGCCGGGTCTCAGAAAGAGATTCCTTGGCTCTAAAGCATCTCCATATAATTTATAACTGTGTGTTTCCCAAGGGGGAGGATAGACAGAGGACACTGTGAGAAAATATGCTTCTTATTTAAGCTATGAAGTGTTGATAGAACTATCTTCTGACAGTCAGTGACAACCACTGGGGGTGAGAAAAGCAAGCAAACATTGTCTTTTTTTCATGCTGTCCTTTAAAACTGACCTGTGCAAGATCTGCAATTAAGACTTAATATTTTACATACTGAGAAAACACAATGTGTGGTAATCAAAAATTAAGAATTAACCTGTTACAAAGCCTGGCTCTCAGTGAATGTTTGATGAATGACTGACTGAATAGATAGATGAGTGAATAAGTGATTAAATGAAAAGCCAGCAAAATAGATTTCTCCCTGAAAAAGCTCACAGATTGAAAAATGAAATTTGAATTTAAACTTCTTGAATTTTTTATTTTTATAAAAAAATAATAAAATTAAATATGCAGCCGCAGAGAGTGCATTTACATATCAAAAATTCTCCAAAATACATGAAAAATCAAGGAAATATTTTTAAAAAACTAAATTTACATCTTTTATTTATTACCTACCAAAAAGTAGAGTAGTTCTAGAGTAGTGGATGGCACCTTTGCTCACTGCGTAACTGGCAGGATAATTTCCAGGAGAGGTGCTGCTGCTCAGCATGAATATTGAGTGCAAACACTGCAGATTGGTGTGTGTTTACGTGAGCACACCCACTCATGGGCATGGATGCCCTGATAGGAGAGACCTGTGGAGTAGGGAAGTCATGTTTCAGAGCTATACTCATGTGCCAATAATCTGTGTGATCTGAATCAGGGTGTCCAATGCTTCTACGAGGCATCAGGGATCAGTGGGGAAAGCAAAGGTAGGCTTTAGATTCAAGCATGAAGGGATACCAATCTGCAGCTTATCAGCTTTTGACCTTGGTCAATTTACCTTACCTCCCTGAGCCTGAGTTAACTCATCCTTAAAGCAGTGATAATAAGACTTACCTCTTCATGTTGTTACTGAGAAACTGAGGTAATAACAGCAAACACTTATATAGCATTTAATACATGCTGGGCACGGTTCTAAGCACTTTATATACATTACCTCATTTAAACCCCAGAAGAACCTTACAAGACAAGAATCTCCCTTCACAAATAAGAAAAATGGAGGCAGACAGAGGTTAAGCTCTTGCCCAAAATATATGGCATTGGCCTGTGCATAGTAGATTCTCAGTAGATAATAATAGCCATTATTTACTGTCACAGTTCTAAGTGCTTTACATTCACTCATTCTCTCGTTTGACCCTCTGAGCAGCTATATGTCCTGAGAATGGTGTCAGCAGATAGTGGGCATTTGATAAATACTTGTTAAGTGAATGAATGAATCTTCACTGTACAGAAGAATTAACTGAGGCTCAGATAAGTAAAGTAACTTGCCCAGAGGAACACAGCCAGAATACGCGCACCTCACAGAATAACTGTGAACATGGAAACTATGGTCTTGCCTTTCTCTTGCTGTTTTGTTCATTCCACTCTTGTCATCAGCCTGAGCCCTAAAAATCTTTCCTCTGCATCTCCCAATTTCTAATTCTGGTTAGAAGAGGGAAAAATATTAGAAATCGTACTCTGAACTATCCATCAGTTAGCTATGACCTCTTAAGAGTTCTTAAATAATCAGACATTTGAGGCTTAAGGTTGTATTTGAGGAGAAGAGGGTGGTAATGAGATGGGTGAAGAAGCATGTGATCCATTTTAATATACAATTCTCACACACTGCAAATAACAAGGTCCAAGATATCTTAGTCTTCAAAGAGAACTGGTTTTAAAAAATTAACAAAAATGTTACTCAAAGTTTTATATGTAGAGTTGTAGTTGAACACTAATATTGAATTAATTACCTTTACTGCACCATTTTATAATATTGATAGGTGGACAGTGCTTCCAACAACTATTTCTTTGATTTAGCATGAAAGAATAATGGGTAATTGCTTCCACCTTGATGGACTAATTTTTGAATGCTGTCATTCTTGGTATTTCAGTACCTTGAGGTGATTAAGCATGTGTAAAAGCTGAAAATGAGGAAAAAAAAAGCTCATTACCAAATACAAAACGACTTTAATATCTTCTTGCCAGTCTCTGAAAGACATTCATGCCTTGTTATGACAAGAAATTATTCATAATGTGTGCCTCGCATATAGATTGAATCCTTTATTTGAAACAATAAAAAAGTCATAGTTAGCAGCTGATGGAAATAGACAGGCAAAACTTAAAAGGGAGAAATAAGACCAACCAGGAGGCCTCTATAATAATTGCTTGTCACTGTAACATCAAATAGTTCATCTTTTTAGGAACTTGCTATGTGGGTAGGTCATTATGTTCTCTGGATGGGAGAAAAAACACACACAGTAATTCACAGAAAAGCAATGACAGGATTCTGCTGATTTACCTAACAGCATTGACTAGACAGGAGAATTATAGGCTGCGAGCAAAGAGTGATTCTTTATTTGGAATTGTTTTTGCTATCTTTTTGCCCAATTAGAATTTTTATCATTTAAAAAAAATACCAATAGCCTTGAAAGATATCAAAGAGACTGCCACCAGTGTTTTGATCTCACTGTATGAGTGCACAGCTTTTAGATTCATACACAATTACTTACGAAACCTCTGCTGTTGCTGGGAGGAGACAGGGAAGAGATGCTATGCTTTAGTGCCCCTTGCTGGTCAACCTGAAGAAAATGTAAGCGTCATGAATGCTAGAGCCTATGTTTAACAAATGATGTGGCACACATTCTATTCAGATGGGTAAGAAGCTGAGTTGATTTAACCTAAACATCTATAGACAGTCTTGAAACATTATAAAGAGAAGATGATGTGTCTGGAAATACACAAATCCTCCTAGAGAGGAAAAAGTTCAACATAAAGACTAAGATATGTTAAGTCTTAGTCTAACTTCAAAATAAATCCAGGTAAATACATTCCTGTGACATAACAAATTTTAAGCCCACAGTTTTGTTTGATTATGCCTCCAAAAACTGTCTGGCCTCTTAAGCCATAATAGAAATAGTAGATACCAAAAATACTCCTTAGTGGAATTCTCAATTCAAATTCTTTAAAAATGATACAAAAACTTCTTTCAACAAGGGGGAAATAACATAGTTACAATAAAGCATTTGATCATTGGCAATTATATTCTGATACTAACAAGTAGGTTCTGATTATGGTGAATTTTTTTATCTGTTTTCCATTTGTTTAGGATGTGGCTATATTACTTTTATAATTTCAAAACAACAGCTACAATATGACTATACTAATGAGCTGACCATCAAAGCTAATTAATTCTTGGTATGCTATAGTGAGCTATCAGACCTAACACATCAAGCTTACTTAAAAACATTACCAGAGCTGGGCTTAAAATTCCATCTCCTCCCCATCAGTTACACATCAAGAATTTGAGTTCCTAAGATCCAAGCTCTAAGGGCTGCAAATAGTCTATGCAGGCAGACTGAACAAGACTAAGGCATATGGAGACAAGTCCATATGGTCACTTGGAAGATGTATAGGCCAACCTAAATGTCTCAGTAAGCAGATAGATCCTGATAAACAGGCACCAGAGAGAAATTATCCTTCAAAAACTATGGAACTTTAAGGGACCCAGAATAGCCAAAACAATCTGGAAAGAAGAACAAAGTTGGAGGATCCACACTTCTTAATTTCAAAATTTTACACAGCTACAATTATCAAAACAGTATTTACATTTTACTGGCATGAAATGGGCATATGGTATAGATCAATGGAACAGAATTGAGACCAGAAATAAGTTGTCACATTATGTTCAATTGGTTTTCAACAAGATGTCAAAAACAAGTCAATAAACGGAATGAATAGTCTTTTCAACAAATAATACTAACATAGCTGGATATCCACATGCCAAATAATTAAGTTGAACACCTATCTCATACCATATACAAAAAAAAACTCAAAAGTGATCAAAGATCCAAATGTAAGAACAAAAACTGTAAAACTATTAGAAGAAAACATGAGTACATCTTCCTAACTTTAGATCTGGCATTATTTTCTTAAATAAGATCCAAAAAACACAATCAACAAAAGAAAAAATAAATACATTGGACATCATCAAAATGCATTAAAAGATACTTTCAAGAAAGTAAAAGGACAGCACATGGAATGGGACAAATTTTTGCAAAAGTATATGTTTGGTAAGGAACGAATATGTAAAATATATAAAGAATGATTTCAATTCAATAACAAAAAGTCAAATTAAAAACTAATTACTAACTTTAAAGGGGGCAAAGGATCTGAATAAACATTTCTCCAAGAAAGATATACAAATGGCAATCAACACATGAGAAGATGTTCAACATCATTAGTTATTAGGGAAATGCAAATCAAAACTGCAATGAAATGCCACTGTATACCCACTAGGATTGCTATGAAAAAGACAGACAATATCAAGTGTTGACCAGGATGTAGAGAAATTGGAACTCTCATTCCAATGAGAATTTAAGGATGCAAAATGGCATAGTTACTTCAAAAAGAATTTGACAGTTCCTCAAAGATTATACATAGAGTTCCCATGTAACCCATAAATTCTATTCCTTGATAGACATACCTAAGAGAAATGAAAATACATGTCTACACAAAAAAACTTCCACATGGAATGCTCACAGCAGCAGCATTCATGATGCCCACAAGGTGGAAATAATCCAAATGTCCACCAACTGATAAATGGACAAACAAAATGTGGTACATTCACATCAATGAACTATTATTGTCATAAAAAAAGGAATGAATTACTAATACATGTTACAATGTGGATTAGGTCTTGCAAACATGCTAAGTAATAAAAGCCAATACAAAGTCCACATATTAAAGAAAAAAAAGACAAAGTCTACATATTGTATGATTCTACTATGTCAATCTGATGGGGCTGCCATAACAAAATACCACAGAACTGAGTGGCTTAAATAACAGTTCTAGAAGCAGGAAGTTCAAGATCATAGTGTTAGCAGGTTTGGTTTTTCCTAAGGCCTCTCTCCTTGGCTTACAGATGGCTATCTTCTTGCTGTGCCCTTCTCTGGCCTCTTCTTTGTCCACACATGGTTCTTCTATGTCTGCCTCTTCTTATATAGACATGAATCCTACTGGATCACTAAGACCTCACCGTTACGATCTTACTCAATCTTAATTACCTCTTTCAAGTCACTATCTCCAAATACAGATACGTTGGGGAATATAATTTAGTCCATAACATCCAGAATGGGCAAATGTATAAAAATTTGTATGAAATGTCCAGAATGTGCAAATCTATAAAGATAGGAAGTAGATTAATAGTTTCGAGTGGTTGAGGGAATGGGAGGATTGGGGTGACAACTAAGGAATGCAAGGGTTTCATTTTGGGATGATGAAAATATTCTGAAGTTGATCGTGCTTGGTGAACAACACCATGATTATACTAACAGTCATTGAATTATCCTATATAATAAAGAGGGAATATGCTAATTGACCATCATACCCTTGCAAAGATGGCGACACCCACAGCCAATAAGGAGGAAATATTATAATTGACTGCGACGCCCTCAAATATGGCAGTGCCTACAGCCATAAGATGGTGACGCCCAGTTACTTCAGCCCTGCCGGTGGCAGGCATGCAACACTGCTGGGCCCACCCCAGGTGGGTCCAGCCGCTACACATGCCTGCTCTTGGAGTCCTTCTAGTCCCCTCAACCCCCCAGCCACCCAGGGCCAGCCTGAGGTGCAGGCAAGCCTTGTATGGCAGCTGCCCAGCTGCCCAGGGCCAGTCTGGGATGCATGCAAGCCTCAGATGTTGGCTGCCTAGGACCAGCCCAAAGCACAGGCAAGCCTTGAATGTTGATGCCCAGCCACCCAAGGCACGCTCAAGGTGCAAGCAAGCCTTGGATGGTGGTGGCCCAGCTGCCCAGGGCCACCTGGGAATTTAAGGATGCAATTTGAGGCTCAGGTAACCAGGGCAGGCCAAGGCTTGTGCTGCCAGCTGTGGCAGCAGCAGAGGTGTGATGGTGGTGTCACCTTCCCTCGATCACCGGGTCACCTCCCGCCCCTGAGGGCTTCTAGACTGATAGAGGGGGCAGGCCAGGCTGAGGGACCTCTCCAGTGCAAGAATTTTCATGCACTGGGCCTCTAGTATCCAATAAAGCTATTATTGTTTTTAAAGCTAAGGGGCAAGAAGGTCATCAGTTCAGGTATTTTTTATAATTATTTTCTTTATTGATTAAGGTATTACATATGTGTCCTTACCCTCTACTATTGCCTCCATACTCCCACATGTGCCCTTACCCTCCTGGTGTCTGTGTCCATTGGTTAGACCAGTGATTGGCAAACTCATTAGTCAACAGAGCCAAATATTGACATTACAAAGATTGAAATTTCTTTTGAGAGCCAAATTTTTTAAACTTCTAATACCACTTCTTCAACATAGACTTGCCCAGGCCTTGGTATTGTGTGGAAGAGCCACACTTAAGGGGCCAAAGAATCGCATGTGGCTCCCAAGCTGCAGTTTGCCGACCATTTGCAAATGGTAAGAAGGAATTTGCCGACCAAATGGTAAGAAAGAATTCTTACCATTTGCAACAGCCTGGATGGAACTGGAGAGTCTTATGTTAAGATGGCCTAACATAAGGCTCTCCAGTTCCATCCATGCGGTTGCAAATGGTAAGAATTCCTTCTTTTTTACCACAGCGTAGTATGCCATTGTCTCTATGTATCACAGTTTTTTAAGCCAGTCATCTACTGATGGGCACTTAAGCTGTTTCCAAATCTGAGCTCTGATGAATTATGCTGCTATGAACATAGGGGTGCATATAGCCTTTCTGGTGTTTCTAGTTTCTTGGGATATATTCCTAGAAGTGGAATCACTGGGTCAAGTGGGAGTTCCATTTTTAGTTTTTTGAGGAAACTCCATACTGTTCTCCACAGTGGGTGCACCAGACTGCATTCTCACCAGCAGTGTGCGAGGGTTCCTTTTTCTCTGCTTCCTCCCCAGCACTTGTAGTCTGTTGTTTGTTGATAGCCATTCTGACAGGTGTGAGATGGTACCACATTGTTGTTTTGATTTGTAACTCTTGGATGATTAGTGACTTTGAGCATGTTTTCATATGTCTCTTGGCCTTCCTTATTGTCCTCTTTTGAAAAGTATCTATTTAGGTCCATTGCCCATTTTTTTATTGGGTTGTTTATCTTTTGTTAAGTTGTATGAGTAGTTCAGTTTTTAAGATGTATAGAAGTCCACTCCTAAACATAGAGTTCAGAGCCAGAAATAGATTCCTTAAATGCATACAAGGAAGAAAGAGCCCAGTTCAAATCTTAAACATTATGCATTCAAGGAATTAGGGCAGAAGATCAGGTATCAGACCTGGAGCATATGGTCAAGGCTCCCCTGACTGAAAATATAGCTTGAGCCTGAGTCACAAAGGGTTAGTCTGGAGCCCTGTAAGCTTCTATCCAAGGTCAGCATTCATTTTAGAGACCAAATAATGACCTCCCAGCCTGGGGAGAAGAGAGTGCCTAAAGCTGGGAACTGAGCAGGCTGGGAGGCAGGGCCTGAAGTCATCTCTCTTGTGCTCTTGACTTTTCTCTTCCATTTCTTTAGAATTAGAATATTCAACTTTAGTGAGCATGTAATCCTTTTGGTATTTTTCTTCCCTCTTCTGCTCTGTGTTTGTATAGCATAGGTCTGCCAACTGCAGTCATTAAGCACATATGCTACACTGTCATTATCAGCTTACTTAGTGATCTGCTCCACTGGGCTTCATGCTCCTGGAAGATGGGAACTGTTACTTTTATCTCTGTATCCCAATGTCTTACCCATTGCCAAGCACATAGCTCCAAAGACATTTGTTAAATAAATGAATAAGTGACAACTGGTTTTCCCATTTTTAACTTGTTTGAATGTACTTACCTCCTGTTTATGCTAGATTAAGCTATTTTTGAACTAAAGAAGACTCATTGAAGCATTGAATTTCTTTCCATTGAGTTGACATAATTATCAATAACTAGAGGCCCAGCCGAAACCGGTTTGACTCAGTAGATAGAGCATCAGCCTGAGAACTGAAAGGTCCCAGGTTTGATTCTGGTCAAGGGCATGTACCTTGGTTGTGGGCACATCCCCAGTAGAGAGTGTGCAAGAGGCAGCTGATCAATGTTTCTCTCTCATTGATGTTTCTGACTTTCTATCCCTCTCCCTTCCTCTCTGTAAAAAATCAATATATATATAACTAGAGGCCAGCGCACAAAATTTATGCATTGGGGTGGGTCTCTTAGCCGGAGTCTGTGCCCTGGGGTGGGTCTCTTAGCCCAAATCGTACCCGCTCCAATCCAGGACCACTTGGGGGATATTCAACTGCCTCTTGCAATCCAGAACCTCTGGCTCCTAACTGCTCACCTGCCTGCCTGCCTGATTGCCCCTACCCACTTCTGCCTGATCACTTCTAACCACCTCTGCCTGCCTGCCTGATTGCCCCTAACTGCTCCGCTGCTGACCTGATTGCCCCTAACTCCTCCCCTGCTGGCCTGATGGCCCCTAACCACCTCTGCCTCGCCCCACACCCAGGACCCAGGATTCCATCCTCTGGCTGATCACAAACACCCATGACCTGGGCTTTCTTCCCGCTGGTCAGCTACAGGAACCCAGGACCTGGGCTGGCTTCACCCAGGGCTGGCCACAGCCGCAGGGGACCATGGGTGGGCAGCTTCATTCAGGCTGCAGCCACTGGTGCCCGGGACTGTGGGGCAGGCAGCTTGTCCCTCTCCCAGGCTGCAGCCTGGCTGGTCCCCATTCCTTGCTCATGGGCTCATTTGTGCCTGGCTGGTCCCCATTTCTCTCTCCCCATTGTTGAGTGTCTAAGCCATTACAGCATGAGGATATGAAGACTTGAGGGCATGAGGGCGTGAGGGTGTGGCAACATTTGCATATTAGCTCTTTATTATATGGGATAATGGCTTGATGTTTATTGAACATTTCTGGACTGGGCCCCATGTTAAACAATTTATATTCATTACCTCATTTGATCCTCACAATAACCCCCTGACTACGTAGTATTACATCCACTTTAGAGATGTGCAGACTGAGGCTTATAGAGATTAAGTGACTTGCTCAAAATCAATGGTTAAAAGTAGAGCTAGAGCTCAAACCTCAGACCTCCAAATCCCATGCACCCTTCTTTTACATAATTACAACTTCTTGATATTTCGTTTTGCCCAATACCCTTGTCAGAGGTAAATGAAACAAGAAGCAAGAGTTGTGGCTGGAGATTATTCTTGGAAGTTTTAAGGCCCTGTTTGAAGGCTTCCTTGCTTCAAAGGTTAGAGAAGCCCTGCCTGGGTCCAGGAGCACACATAACTTGTTCACAAACTCAAGCTGTAATGTTCTGAGACTACCATACTCCATAGGCAAAGATTACTGCCCAAGCAGCCCCAGTGTCGAGAAAGGGACCATGAAGAGAAGGCGTGCATGAAAAGTATGGGTGTGCCTCTCTCTGCCTTGACCATAAATTCAGTCTGTAATCAACCAAAACCAGAAAACATTTTCAGATTTTTTCTACTGTCTACTGACTCACAGCTTCCAGTTTCCATTTTATTCTCTTTCTTTCTCCTGATACATTTTAGCTGCACTTCACAGAATCCTGCACAAAGAAAGAACTTGATCCGAGTTGAATAGTTACCAGAATGGAACATTCTGACATTTCAAATGTCAGCTCAGCTTGAGGTGTTTCAAAAAGGCATGCACCAAATGTCGAGAAAGTTGTTATAAGAGATTCAACAGCTTCCACATTGACCTCAATAAACAACATTTAATGTTTGCTCATCTCATAGTTACCATGTCCCAATGCAAACAGCATGGTATTTTTCCTATTCACCTCTGTTACCTTGGCCATGTACATGTTATGATTGGACGACATTCAAGGATTGTTGTCTGTGAGAGGGTGGGAGCTGTTCCTGGCTACAATGGGGCAACTCATGTTCCAGGAGAATTGGGAGTCACTCAGACCAATACCTGTGATTAGGAAATTTAGAATCAAAGTTAATCCACCATGCTCAGGGAGTTTATTGTATCTAGAACTATGCCAAAATTCTAGGATGGGACAAGATTGCCAATGCCCACTGTGTAAACTGTCCTCAAATTTCAAATAAGTTGTATCAACAGATAGAGAGGAAGTTCAGACATCTACTTTCAGAGCAAGAGCAAAATGCCCCCAACTGCCTACTGTCTTCACCAATACACCTGGGTCCTGAGCTGCTCCTGTTGAAAGCCCCATAAATAACACATCATGCTCCCACCCTGGCCCTGGTTGCATTGCTGTTGCCTATCTCACTGCCTGTCACTGTCCACTCCACAAGGCAGGGCTAGGTTTGTCTTACTCACCACTGTATCTCCAGAACCCAGCACATACCAGGCTTAATTCATGATTATTAACTACATAAGTGAATTATAATAAAGTCGATTAAGAATAAATGGCTAGCAAAAAGACGGCTGGGATTTGACTCTCCTCTCATACAGAAGATCTTGGATCTCACAGAGGGTGCTCCTTATACCAAGAATGAGTCAATTAATCACCTGGGGAGAGATTTTTGTTGGGGTGATAGGTCTTTTCATCATTTTAACACCTTTTAAAAGTATTATAAAGTCTGACTCTTCCAATTATTCTTCCCTGGTTTTTATTTCTCAACAAAGTAGCATATTAAAGAACCAAAATTTTTCTTTAGTTCGGGATTAGCTATTTGAATGATTCAATGCTTTGAAAATACAAAAAGAACAGAGATTGGAGAATACCATTTTCATGTTACTTTCACTTTTCATGAAATTTGAAGAACTTTAGTCTTTCAACTATGAAATATTCATCGGAAAGGATTCCTATATGAATCTAAATTATTTTAAAATAATTTATCACATTAACCACCTTATAGTTGCCTCCTTCTTCCTCCAAAATCTCGGAATATAGTCTATGCACTTAATATCTTACCTAATAATGGACAAACATGTAAATTGACTGTACCTCCACTATGCCCATAGCCAATCAGAGTGAATATGCAAATTAACCCAACAAAGATGGCGGTTAATTTGCATACATAGGCATCCAGCACCTGTGTCCCAGGAACATCCTGGCACCCGGGTCACTGTGAGATAAGCCATCAGAGCCGAGGGCGCAGGGGTGGAGGCAGTGATCTAAGGGGGCTGAGGGTCCCCTGCCCATGCCAAAAGCCTTGGCCAGAGGCTTTCAGCCTGGGAAGGCTGGGGCAGGGGTGGAGCCAGTGATCACGGGGGGATGAGGGTCCCCTGGAGGCTTTTGGCCTGGGCAGGCAGGGGCAGGGGCAGGGCTGAAGATTGCAGGATCCCCTGCCCAAGGCCGAAAGCCTCTGTAAGGCATCAGTAGGATATCCCCTGAGGGTTCCCAGTATGTGAGAGGAGGCAGGTTGGGCTGAGGGACCACCCACCCCCAGTGCACAAATTTCATGCACCAGGCCTCTATATAAATATAATAACATCAATCACTTTCTTATATGCGTTGTTTTGAATCTACATAATAGTAACACTCCTAAAAGGGCTTTATAAATATTAATGTGTTGTCCAAAACTTCTAACATTGGTTAAGCATCAGGATGATTTCTAGCTGATATTTGACAAAAGACAGGCAATGGTAAATCCCCAGATAGAAAGTCAGACTTCCATCTCTGTATTTCATCCAGACTCAGATCTCATGGGGAGCAGTGGAGTGCTGCACCACCAAGACTTCCCTAGTCGGAAGCATGTCAATGTGACATTTACTTTCCATCATCACCTGTTGACTCTGTTGTGTCCTTGCCTTCCTCTCACTTATGAAACATGTGCCTATCTGCCTGGAAAAGAGGAGAGGTAATCAGAATAGTTCAAGCACCAAATAGAAATGCAAACTGGGCAATTCCAGTAAGTGGACACAGAACATGTCATGAAAGCTAAACCTGGGAGAAGAGAGAGGATCGGATGCATTTAACAGTCATGGCAAAGGATTTGTCAATACAGGTGGCAGAAGCAAATTGCCTGTCAAGAGATTCACTTCACAACGAGGCCAGCCATGTAGAACAGCCACTGCACCAAGAAGACACCACTGCTGGCCCAGATATTGGGGGCTCTGAGCCAGGCTGCAGGGATGACAGTCCTGCACTCCTCAGTAACAGCCACATCCCTGGGGGCGGGGACAGACAACAGGGTAAATGCCACCAGTTATCCCTTCATGCTGCCACTGCCAAACTATCAATCAAAAGAGGAATAGGAATAGGGGCGGGGGGGAGAGAACTGAAGTCAGGCATGGGAGAAGGGTGTAGGCAGAAAGCACATGGGGAAGAAGAGCACCTATTTATCTTCAGCATCCTTCTGCATCTGTGGTTAACAGTCTAGGCTTACAACAAGCAAAAGGACAGATAATTGAATAGTTCTATGTCATGGCCATGCTTTTCTCATATTTTCCTCAGCTGGGTGCTCTCAGATGCCCAGGAAAACACTGCACACTTCTCCAAGCACACATCTCTCTCTTTCTCTCTCTCTCTCTCTCTCTCTCTCTCTCTCTCTCTCTCTCTCTCACACACACACACACACACACACACACACACACACATACACACACACATACACACACTTCCCAGTGTTTTACTTGTGTCTGTTCATCTCTGTGTTTGAAACAGAAGTGAGAATAGGAGGAAGGCTGCAATGTGGCCAGTATACTGACCTCCTTTCTTATCATTTAACTCCTTTATAAAAAAGCAATCTTCCTGGACAACAAGGAAGTATCACTCTCAAAGTCAAGATTAATCCCAAACACACTCCTTCTCAAGGAGGAAAACCCCTTCGGGGACCATTCAAAGCCAGGTCTCAGCATCAAGCACTACACTGGCTTGGCAGTGCCAACAGGGGAGGCTAGGCTAACTGCAGGAACCACAGTGGCAAGCTTTCAGAAATATCTGCCTTCAAGTCACATTCGTTCCAGGGACCAAGATGAATAACAAAAAGCTCAATGAATGGGGGTTTCAAGCTTAGGAAAAAGGAGATGCTAGGGACATAGTTGGATGCTAGATAAGCATCCAACTCTGTAGGGAAAAAAATCTATGACCTTAGGACTAGCACCTTGGGGCGAAGCAATGGAGACATGAATTTGGAGAGGCAATTTTGAAGAAGTTGGGAGAGACGATCAGATCAGAACCAATAGAAATTCTTGCAGAGAGCCCAGGGACAAATTCCTCGGCAGAATCATTGACTCCTTCGAGGTACCTGGCACAGGGCAGGTGCCCACGGAAAACCTGATGAGTCAGTGAATGGCTACGTAATGGCTGAAGCTTCCACTAGGGGAAAATACACACACACACACACACACACACACACACACACACACACACACACAGAAAGTTGTGGACTGAGTTTCGTGTTCTTAAAAAGCCTGTTCCTGCCTTTTGAGAGCCCGGCCTTCTTGCATTCTCAAGCATGCCTTCTAAACCTGAGTCCTGGGGAAGCAGCAGGCAGTTCTCAGGTTCACTGAGCTAGAACGGCATTTTGATACAACAGACCTGGGCCTGCTGCAAGAGTTATGCACTTGGCAGGAACACCACCTTGAATTCAGACAAAAAGCACAGCTGTGCCTCGTTGATAATATAATCACCTGCCTTACATTTTTGGCGGAGAGCACCTGTGCACGGCCCAGAGCGTCCACCCAGGGCAGCCATTGCGATGGAGGTGATATTAACAGCTCTCATTAAAACCGATGACCAGAGCCATGCCCAGGAGTGCGGCTACAGTGAGGTGTCTGACTCTGACTGCATTGCCACAACAAGCCTCTATTTTGGGAGTTCATAACTCAACCATAAGAATATGCTTTGTATTGAACTGAAATGTGAAAATAAAACTATTGTGTGGTAAAGAGTGTTTGACATGTAGAGCCATAAAAGTATGCAAGTTGTCCATTCGCATCTGTGTGTGTTCAACTCTACATTAAACTGAGCGTGACTGTTTCCCTGCCCCTGACTGGACAATGGAAATAGAAGACTACATGGGGATGGGGGATTTGCTTCTGAGCTGGCCCAGGGACAATTTGAGTGTCTTAATTTTTATGTAGATCAGGGATGCTAAGAGTTCCGTTGGGCAGGAAAGTAACACTTGTATGCCAATCAGTTTTCCTAGGTGTGCACTTAGTGTTTTGTTTATTGGTACCTGTCCAATAAACAAAAGCTCACAATTCCTAGGGCTCCACCTGGAATTCATTGGCCGGATCTTGCTCACTTTCAACACATCATCTTTCTCTGATGAAAAAGTACCCTGAAGACATGGATTTCACAGACAGTGATTTGAAAGAACTGGGTTATCTTTTATTTTAACAAAAAGTGTTGGGAAATGCATTCCTGTCCTTGGCTAGGCAGGTTAAAACTTGATGATCTATTTATTTATAATCTAGATGTATATTTAGAATATTGACAAACCACTTTTCTTAAAAAGTATAGGGGTTATGTCCAAGGAATAATACACAGATTACTTTGTAATTTATGCTTTTCTAACAAGTACTGCTTGGTTAGATAAAGGTCACCATTGTCTTCAATATCCTTCCTACATGATAGGAATTATGTTAAGGCAAGAATCAGATCATGCTACTTCTCTGCTTAAAATCATTTAGTGACTTAATGTTATGCTCTTTACCATCACCCAAGAGTGCTGTGTGAGCGGCCTCTGAAGAACCTGTAGCCTCATGTCATAGCCCCTCTCCCATGCTTTACTCATGCCACTTGATTTGACTTTTCCCAGCTCCTCAATTGCACCAACCATGTTTCCCCACCTCAGAGACTTTTTCTTTATGAATCTCTTCCTGCAATACTTTTCTTCAATCCCACTTAGAATAGTTGGCATCGTCATAGTCTTCTAACTTATACATCACTTCTCCTGACTATTCTGTCTGAAGTGAGTACTTCTCCCAACAGTTTTCATCTCAGGCCCCTTTTGGGTGTTTTTGTTTTATTGTTTTAGAAACTTGGCACAATTGTTGTTTTACTAACCTGGTCATGTACTTGTCCTTTGTCTGTATGCCATCTAAAAAGTATGTTTCAGCCCTAGCCAATTTGGCTCAGTGGGATGAGTGTCTGCCTGAAGGGTCCCAGATTCAATTCTGGTCAAGGGCACACGCCTGGGTAGCAGGCTCAATCCCCAGTGTGGGGCATGCAAGAGGCAGCCAATCAATGATTCTCTTTCACCATTGATGTTTCTCTCTCTCTACTTCTCCCTTCCTCTCCAAAATCAACAAAAATATATTTTTTTAAAGTTTCATGAGGGTAGAGACCTTTGTCATTATTGGATTGCCAGTGTCCAGCCCATAGTAAATACTCAGTTAATATATGTTAAATCAATCAAGTCTTATATGTAAGATGATACAGAGTTTAAGCTTCTGTTGGTTGACCCAGTAGCTTTAATCTCTTTGCAGTATAAACAAAAAAATAATTCCTCCTCAATCTTGAAATAACCTTACACTTTGCAGGAAGGATTCTCATACCAGATGACAACCCTCAAAATTAGAAAGACAATTTATGTTCTTTTACATCTTTCTCCCGCTTCATAACATCATAAAATAGTACCTAATTTCTGTAAAGACTTTATATAACTAGACAGATCTTGTGCTTCTAGGAGCCAGATACTTGGCTTGATTTACTTTGAGCTCTGGACACTGAAATAATGAAAATGAATCCTGTATTTGTGAAGAAGTAAGTGTGCAGTCAGTGTCATCTGTTAATGTTTTCATAAGTTTTTCCTGCATTATTTATGATTAATTATGATCCAGCAAATAATAAGTTTAATGATGAAGGTGGTGCTGGTGATGACATCTAGGATTATTTGCTTACTCTGTACCATTCATTGTACTAAGCATTTTATTTATAAGTTAAATATAACACATATAAATATAGTTTGTCTCATGTCTAGTATAACATATCTCATTTACATAGTAACAATAATAATGATTATAAGAAGAAGAGCCACAACAATGGACATAGCTAGAAAAGATAAAGCTCAGCACTTTGGAAACCATAGAAAAATAGGTATGAGAATATTGATTACCAGTAATATTCCAGCTGGGCCTGATTCTCTCAGAACATTGAGCCACATCCTGGATGTGACTGGCTTAAGATCCTGCAGCTAATAAAAAGCATTTGGGATCCAAGCCCAAGCCTTCTGATGCCAAGTCAGTCCACTGTGACGATGTCTGGGAAGGCAGGATTAACCTTAGTCACAGACAAACCAGGGAGTGACAAATTGACCTACAATTCTCCAGTGGAACTCTTCAAGTACTAGATACTAATATTTTTGAATGGCTGGGTCTAGAAGTTTCTTTAAAAATCTGACTCCATATTAGAAGTAGCAACGGGATTCAGGAAAGCTGTAATTGTCCATAATAACTTTCTCTGAATTACTTTATCAGATACTTACATCTCTGCTGCTTGCTGAAATTTGGTTGGCTGCAGGGAAAATAAGAAGAGATTCCGATGGAATAAGAAAAGTGTTACATAAAAATGTGACCTTTGGCAAGTTACTCTCTAAGCCTCAGTTTTCTCACCTGTAAAATGGGGATAAAAAACTACTTTAAGGAGGACTTGAGACAATTAAGATAATGCATGCAGAGCACTTAGCATAATGTATAGAAAGTGCCCAATGTAAGCTACTGCTATGGTTGTTGTAAGTATTATCCTAACTAATAAAAGAGTAATATGCAAAGTGACTGCACCTCTGCTATACCCACAAGCTAATCAGGAGCATATATGCAAATAAACCCCAACCAAGATGGCTGCAGCCACTAAGAGCAGGAGGGAGGCTTGGATTTCCCCCACAATGAAGGAAGCCAAGTTTTCTGCCTGACCTTACCAGCCTAGGCCTCCACTCAATGCTACAAAGTTTCAATTTAAAAAGTTACATATATCCCAACAGAAATGGTGGCAGCCACAGAGCTGGAGAGAGCAGAGGCTAGGGTTACCCAGGCTAAGGAGAAAGCCAAGCTTCTGCAGCTCTGGTTGGCCTAGGCCTCCACTGTAGGCTACAAAGTTTCAATTATAGAAAGTAAATGTCCCAACAGAAATGGCTGCAGCCACAGATTGAGCAGAAGGCTTGGCTCTGCTCTAGGCTACAAAGTTTCAATTGTAGAAGATACATAAATCCCAGATACCAGGACCTACACTTGGGTCACTGGGACGTGGCCGGCCTGCAAACCACCACAGGCCCCTCACCCAGGCTGCCTCATGCCCCAAGAGAACCCCCACCCTGATCCAGGACACCCTTCAGAGCAAACCAGCTGGCCCCCATCCAGGTACCAGGCCTCTATCCTATCTAATAAAAGAGTAATTTGCAGATTGACTATCACTCCAACACACAAGAGGGCTGCCCCCATGTGGTCAAAGATTCTGCCCCCAGGTGGGCACAATATGGCCACCACAAGATGGCCAGCAGGGGAGGGCCATTGGGAGGTTCCAGGCCTGCAAGGGAAGGCAGTTGTGGGCGATCAAGCCTGCAGAGGAGGGCAGTTATAGGTGACCAGGCCAGCAGAGGAGGGAAGTTGGGGGCAAACAGGCTAGCAAGGGAGCATTTAGACATCAATCAGGCTGGCAGGGGAGTGGGTAGGGGGTGATCAGGCTAGCAGGCAGAGTGGTTAGGGGCAATCAGGAAGGCAGGCAGGCGAGGAGTTGGGAATCAGCAGTCCTGGATTGTGAGAGGGCCATCTGACATCCCTTGAGTGGTCCCAGATTGGAGAGGGTGCAGGCTAAGCTGAGGGACAACCTCCCCCATACACGAATTTCATGCACCAGGCCTCTAGTCCTATATAATAAAAGGGTAATATGCAAATCAACCTATCAGCAGAATAACCAGTTGCTATGATGTGCACTGGCCACCAAGGAGCAGACTCTCAATGGAAGAGCTGCCCCCTGGTGGTCAGTGTGCGCCCAGAAGGGAGCACCACTCAGCCAGAAGCTGGACTGATGGCTGGTGAATGCAACGGTGGTGGGGTGGTGGTGGGATCCTCTCCTGCCTCCACAGCAGTGCTAAGGATGTCTGACTAAACCGCCAGTGGGACATACCCCGAGGGCTCCCAGAATGCAAAAGAGCACAGGCTGAGCTGAAGGATACCTCCCTCTCCCCCCAACCCTCCTGAGTGCATGAATGTAGTGCACCAGGCCTCTAATTATTAATACTAATTTTGATGTAAAATGAGTTCTAGGCAACCAAAAGTCTTGTTTTGCTTTGTTTTGTTTTTAAAGGGAGACTATGAACACTGGAAACCTAGTAAGGAGCAAAAGAACATGGGTAAGGTAGCAGAGTAACTAAAAGCCCACTGATTCCATAATTCTGGAGAGAGAAGGGCCTCCCATCAAGCCTCTTCACCTCTCTGAGCTTTGGTTGGCTTACCTATAAAAGAAAGATAATACGCACTCTTGCCACCTTGACAGATTGTCAAGGACCCAAATGAGACACATGTATGCAAAAGCACTTTCAATATCATCACGTGAATGTTAGATATTGCTTCCACACATGTTCCACTTAACAGACCGTTGTTTCAATCAAGTCAGTGATTCTCAACTCCGGCTGCACGTTGGAGTCTCCTGAAGTTTCTAAGAATCCAGATGCTCAGACCATACCTCAGGCTAATAAAGTCAGAGTCCCAAGTGATTGCAACATCTAGCCAAGGTCAAGAGTCAGGGACTAAAGTATTTCCCTAAACTTGCCTGATGATACGGAGTCCCAGAGACCGACCCTACCTACAGAATCAGCTTTCCCAGGGAAGTGGGTGGGGGTCTGTATTTTCAACAAGCACCCCACCTGCCTCTTCTCAGCAGGCAATTATGAGAAACACTGTGTTGAATCCCATGGTCTGAGAGTTGGAAGGGATATTGTTGAAAGTCTTCACAATTGATTCATCTCTCAGCCATGTGAAGCTTGATGATCCCATGAACGGAGGTGGATGTGTGTTAACTACATGAGCAATAAGTAACACAAATGTTAGCAATTTCTTTCTGCAGGAATCATCCCTAGCCTCTTTCTAGTTCAGGAAATCTTGACTGGTGGAAAAGGCTTTCAATATTTTGAAACTTTCCTTGATCAAACAATTTGAAATGCCAAGAAATGCATTGAAAAAAAGAATTATTTCATTTAAGAATAAAATGTTATGTATCTTGAAATAAAATACTAAACTCAGGTTTTGTGAACATTGGAAATGGGGCAGACAACTAAATTTTTATTTATTCCCCTCTAAAAAGCACATATTGCAGAGTTCTGTAAAGCCTACATTATTACGATTAGCTCTCTTGGGAAAATTAGGCAGATCAGGTTTAATGTAAAGAACATACAAAGAAGCTACTATGAAACCTGGCAAATATGGGGGCAGTGGAAGTTCCTTAACTGCTAATACGCAAGTTGCAAATCTCAATTCAACTCTGATTGGACATGGCCACAGCTATTTTCACTCCTCCTCACTATTTTGAAAACATCAAACTCTCCCAGAACGACTAGTCTAGCAGTTCCCACTGAACATTCTAACGTTTCTTTGAAAAGTTCAGTCTTGCAGAATCCCATTTTCTCTGGGGCCACATCCACTTGCCTATGTAGTTAACTCTAAAAGCTTTCCTCCTTCCTATTTCCTGCACTGTTTGGGTCCAGCCTTTATCTCAGCAGTGTTTGCGTCATAAATATTGTCAGTATTTACAAACTGTTTAATTCTAAACTTGTTGACAAGAAAGATAATAGAAATTGAGTTTAATAAATACACGGGGTCAGCCCTGGTTCATGTTGCTCAGTGGGCTGGGCATTGTCCCATGCACTGAAGAGTTGCCGGTTCAGTTCCAGTCAGGGCACATGCCCAGGTTTCAGAGTTGATCCCCTGTTGGGCTGTGCAGGCGACAGCTGATCAATGTTTCACCTTCATATTGATGTTTCTCTCTCCCTCTCCCACTCCCTCTCCCTTTTTCTAAAAATCAATAAAAACATTCTTTAAAAAAATAAATGCATACATATGTAGGTTCTGAACATTTGCATTTTCCTTCATAGCCGCTTTGTGAATCATATTCACTTCTGAACTTTGACAGATAAAGCATTTGGGAATAATGATGCTGGATCTGTTCTGAATGTTATCTTGGAAACTCTAGAATTGCTCAGTGGAGTGAGTGTTTGTTTTAATGTGCACTACCATATCAGTTCTTAGCATCGCCTTTTATTGTTGGTAGTGTTTTAATAGAGAGTCAATGTAGCTTAACTTTTTGTGATATGAAATAACACATTATTTCTGTATTTGTTTTTATTTGGGGGTCGGGGGGAGTCCTTCTCCACACTAATAAAAGAGTAAGATGCAAATTGACTTGACCTTTGCATTGCCCACCAGCCAATCAGGAGTTGGTATGCAAATTAACCCAACAAAGATGCCAGGTTAATTTGCATATAGAGGTGATGAGGGGCTGAGGGCAAAGCATTCCACACTGCCCCAGCCACTCTGGGCCACTGGGCAGTGTGGGAATGTGGAAATGCAGCTCCAGCTGGAGCGAAGGCAGTACCAGCAGCCAGGGGAAGAAAGGCCCATTCTTGCATGAATCTTCATGCATTGGGCCTCTAATGATTAATAAAAGTGGGTATTGTAAATACTTGGAGTGGGAAGCCAGGGAGGAGCTGGCAGAATACAGAGCTGAACCTGACTCTCGTGGTAAGTGAGCACACAATATATTGAGTGAGGGCCATAGGCATGCCAGAGTGTGTGCCCTTCCCATCACCTGATTCTTTAGGTTTCTATTTTATATTTCAAGCACTTTGTTAAATCATTTGTATTCTATATTGCAAGGTGGAGCAGGGGGAACAGAGAGATGGTAGGAATTTTTTAAAAACAGAAAATATTTCTGCTAATGACTTTTCCCCACTGTCAACTCATCACAATGCTCATTTTCCCCAGTTCTCACATTATTTAACTTTAATATCCCTTGACTTGTGTATGAGGGTGTTGAACATTTAGTAGGATGCACAATGTTTGCACAATCATTGATCCGAGGATGGCAATTGTGTTAGTCCACTAGGATTTCAGTAGCAAAGCACCACAGAAGGGAGGCTTTGACAACAGAAATTCATTGCCTCACAGTCTGGAGGCCAGACGTCCAAAACAAGGTGTTGGCAGAGTAGGTTCCTTCTGAGGGCTGTGAGGTAAGGATCTGTTCCAAACCGTTCTTCCTGGCCCTCTTTCTATTCACATAGCGTCCCCCTTTTTGTAAGGACACCAGTTATATTGGTTTAGTGCCCACATTAATGACCTCCTTTTCATCTGATTACCTCTCAGGAGATCTATGTCCAAATAAGATCCCATTCCCAAGTACTGGAATTAGAACTTCCAGATATGAATTTGGGAGGGGAGCACAATTCAAACCCATAACACCAGTATTACACATGATTAATTTTTTAAATGTTTATATTTTTATCAAATCATAGATGAGAAATTTAAATAGATTTGTGGGGGTGGGGCTTCATTATTTTGATGGTCTTTGTAACAGTACTTCACTGGTTGATCTGAGCTCCTTTCTGCAAGTTGGTGGGAATTTCCCACAGTTCTGAAAGAGAGCCATCACGGGTTAACTGTAGATTGTTGCCTAGTCAAAAGTTGTTACCTGGTGTGTGCTGAACTGATTACTATAGTCTTGACTTCAGTGCTCCTGAGAGTCAAACTCTAAAACAGAAGCTACATCCTATGAGGAAGAATTTCTTTTTTGGTTATTGGGCAAGTAAGAGGATGGAGAGAGAAAGAGATCTTCCTTGTTTAGATGAGAAAATACAGGCCTAGAAAAGAGAAAGGAGGTGGCCAAGGCTACAAGGCTAATTAGTAGCAGCCCTGGAACTAGAATTTGGAACTCCGAACTCATAATGCCATGCTCTTTCCCCATACCCACACCTGTATTCCCCCATCCATCAAAATTGCCCACGGCTCACTGACAACATCTGACTGTCCTTATGCCACTTAATTTAAAAAATTTTCCACTATTCCTAATAAATTTGTTAACTAATTACATTATCAGTGCCTGTAAGCAGGATGAGAAATGTGGAGTAATGGTTTCATGAAGCCTATCAAACCAAATATATGTCTAATGTGTATCAAGTGGTAGGTTTCTTTACCCTTAACATTTTAGTTAAAACTTGCCTTATTAGTCATAATTATAAAATACATGCTTTAAGATGGGGGGAAATGTTGTCTAGCTGTCAGCTGATGCCAGTTAGTGATTACTCTTGAGACCAAAAGAAAGGAAGGGCCTTTACCTTCTGTTCGACCAGGTGTTGGTCATTGCTTCCTAATTGACATTTGAGGTTTGAGTTTTAGAAACCACCTACCTCGGTGGTCGGCAAACTGCAGCTGGCCAACCACATGAAGCTCTCAAGCCTCGGTTTGCCACTCTGTTGACTAATGAGTTTGCTGACCACTGACCTATCTAATTCGGCCACTCTGCAAATAAAGAAATTGTGGCCTGGGCAGTGGATTGTTCAGAGCCACTCAGCTAAAAAGATCTGGGGACAGAGAGGTCCCTTTTTGTCCCATCCATAGCTCTGAACACCCCATATACTACTGCCAGGGAGTGTTTATTTAGCCCATGTGTAAGTACTAGAAGTTTAATCTGGCTTCCTCATGAGGATAAGAGAAACAGTGGCCCTAGTCTTCTTTGGTGGGTGACTTAATGTTTTCCCATGTCATGTAGCACTGTTAGTCACATTAATAATATTAATTTTAAAGAATTGACTGTGTCTTCTAAGGACTATATAATTTAATTTTACTATTCTGTGACTCTTTACTAAGGGTTACTCATGATTAAACTTACCTGTGTGAGCTTTATCGGGAAATGACATGCATGCGAACTTTTAATATTATAAAGTCCTATATAAGAGCTTTTAATTAAGAGGAAAGTTTTATTTTAAAATCTTAAATTATTTCCCTTTAGATTTCTTACAAGTTAGGGGTGTTCAAAGACTCTTTTTGGAGTTATTAAATTGAATTAAACTATATTAAACCCCAGCTATGGTTTGGGTGGGGAGGAAGGGGTGTTTAAAATCCTGGCCAATAAGCCAGCCCTACAGAGAGGTGCTCCAAGCTGTAGGTTGTCCATACCCTGTGAAAGCTAATTTTGCAACATTAAACTTATTGTGTTCAATTGATTTCTGGATGTTTCTCTGCGGATGTCTTGAAATAGCCCTCCCTTTCCTTTCCTTGAGCCAAGAAAACTCTGAACCAGAACAATTCAATTTCAATTTGTGGAAAAACTATATTCCGTGCTCCAAACACAGTGCTAAGAGAGTTGTGAGGGGGGCGGGAGCCAGGGACATTGTGACCACTTTTGTGTGTTACTAAAAACATCTGAATTTGTAGGCAAACGCTCTGAGATGAATTTACAAGCTTTGTTTCGGCGGAGGATTTCCCTGAGAACCTCAAGAGCAAAGCCTGCTTGTGTGCCATAGCGATTGTGTTATATGTTAAGCATTTGGAAGGAACCCCAAGCAGGCCCCAGGAAGCAGTTCCTGCCTCCTGACTTATCATCCTGAAGGCGATTTGTTTCAGGGTTGATAATCCCCGGGGCTACAAGAGTGTCCCACATCTGCCCCGAATTGAAAACAGATTCCGATTAAGAGCCTTACATCAGTGCTGCGGATTCATTCGATCTGAGTCAGAAAGGAAGTCGGAGAACATTCGAACATATGGCCTGATAGCAACACAGCGGCCCCTTCATGGAGGACCAAGACTGCGGGGTATGTAGGCTGTTTGTTCTCGATTTTTGTGACTGTTTTTCTGTAAGGGATGTCTTTCTGCCCCTCCGGCAGGAACATGTGGGAGAGGAGATGGTGGCTAACAGGTACAAGGAGCTGTCCGTCTTGGGGCTTTTCGGGGCTACCAATGAATTGATCAAGATTCTAAGAGGCCAGGAAGCCTCCGCTGCTTTAACATTTCTCAGCCAGGTTTTGCTGGTGTTTGTGACTTATCATTTACAGCCGATATATTCACATAATTATGTAGATATTTATATAAAAGCTCCCCCCCTGCCAAGACTAAAACAGTTCTGGAAGCCAAGAAATGCTTTTACTGTTACACAGCAGGCGCTTTTCCACCCTCTGCTTATCTGGGAAATTATTTGAAAATATTTTCTGCACATGCTAAGAGTGAAGAATGTAACTATGGACTTCATATTCTAAGCCTCTGGGGACCAAACTCTCTGATTAACTATTTAGCGTTTCATATCCTACTGAAGTCTTCTCTGCTTGCTGAACAACTTTGCTCTGTCTTCTCTGTTAAAGCAGTATATTAGAGAGTGTGAAATTCTTTTCCTTTTTAATTGAGGAGATTAGATTCGCTCATTAAGAATGATTAGATAGCCGAAACCGGTTTGGCTCAGTGGACAGAGCGTCAGTCTGGGGTCTGAAGGGTCCCAGGTTCCATTCCGGCCAAGGGCATGTACCTTGGTTGCAGGCACATCTCTAGTGAGGGGTATGCAGGAGACAGCTGATTGATGTTTCTCTCTCATCGATGTTTCTAACTTCCTATCCCTCTCCCTTCCTCTCTGTAAAGAAAAAATCAATAAAATATATTTTTTAAAAAGAATGATTAGATAAAAGAAAAAGGCACAGCGGTTATGAACCAGGGTCCGAGGGCCAGCAGCTTGAGGCACAGAGGCTGAGCTCTCAGCCTGGCCCCTGGCTCTTCTTGCTCCTCTTTCACTTCTGGACTCGGCTTTGGTGATGGAGGCCTTTCGCGTTTACTTCCAGAAGTCTGTTCTGCTCACTGTCTTCTTGGGGAAGCTGAGGAAAGATGATAGCCAATAGATACTTTTTGAATGAAAATAAAATTAGGAGACAGCATCCTAGAAGAAATGTCTGTTTGAACATATTGAGCTAGCGAGCCTCCCTGTGGGTCAATTTCCATTCCCCTTCTTGGAGAATAGAGTGGAGAACAGAGGGTGATGGGCAATGGAGAGAAAAATGCCAGTCAAAGCAACTGTGCATGCAACGTGTGATTCCATGGCTGTGGTGTTAATGGGTGAGAATCTCTGAAAGAGGAGTGTTGAGAGATGACAGTCATGCCCTACCAGCATGTGAAGGAGGCTGAGGGATGCTGGTCCCCAAGAAATGGGACAAACACAGCTGGCTGCCCTCTCTTCCATTCGGATCAGCTGTGTTCATCAAAACTGTGCTGACACTACAAAGCCTGTTCTTGTGGCATGTGTTTCCCCAGGTGTCAGAAAAAAATACATTCGGGATAGCCCAGTTGGCAGGTAAGATCCTCAGTCCAAATGCCAGAATGCTGTTCCCTCTTGATGGGTTGCCCACAGTTCTTGAAAGAAGGAAGGTTTTTCAGATGCCAAAAACTGGCTGCAAACTGTGCCATGGTACTCTGCCCTCTTAATCCCAGCAAAACAGAGGCTTCTTTTTAGAAAAGGAAGCACATTTGGGGTTTTGTGTGGAGGGTGCAAAATGATGTATTGATCAGCTCAGACAGAAAAGGGAATTATCAGGCTTGCACACATCACTTCTATCCAATCTAAGGAGATGGGCGAATGAGCCTTAAGATCTATGGAAACAGTTCCAGTTCTGACCAGCTTCCTCTTTGGGAGAGGAGTGTGTGTGTGTGTGTGTGTGTGTGTGTGTACATATATTTAACTAACCTTCTTAATCTTAACCCCAGATGTGGAGGAAGAAAAAGTGTTGCAGAAATTGCTATGGTGAAGTCTGTATCATAAATTTAACTATTACCTCAAATGAAATCCATCTCCAAATAGTTCTGACACATTTTGAGTACCAAAATAGTTTCTTCATTTAGAGAATGTCCTCTTTCCTGCCCCATTTTGACCATCAGGCATGTCACTGAGGGCGATGCCACCGTGCCAGCTCAGTCTATTGCGCTCCGCAGGCTTTATAAGCCATTGTTTGGAATTCAGAACACACTGTCCCTCAGAAACAAGGTTGGGCTCCCAGCTCAACTCCTGAATGCAAACTTATCCCCAAATATAGAGAAGTTGTGACAAGTTTCTGGAAATGGACAGAAAGAACTGCTATCATTTTGTTCCACAGCACTCAATGAAGAATAAATTTGATAGCAAACTGTAATACGCCTTTGAGAGCATTTTCAATATCTTCAAGAAGTAATTTTTTTGACTTCCACACCATTCCTTTCTTGATCTGCACACACTGTCCTCGGTGCTTTGTCTCCTGCCTCTCTCGCACACAGTACTCTGTGTTGGAGTCTCAGCAAGGTATTTGCATATACTCCTTTACTTGTGGTTTCTTTTACCTGGAATGTCTCCCTCCACTTCTGGTTCCTGGCAACGTTTTCATTAGTACAAAGATTAACACAGTTAAAACTCCTCTGTGATGTCTCTCTCAGTCAAACTCCCACCCCTCCTCCCTTAGCCACAAACCCCCCATAAGAGAATTTTGGACACAACTTCAGGCAGTTTCTTCACAAGCCTTCCCCAGTGCCAGGTGCCCGAGTGTAACATCTTTTCCCTGGGAAACGTTAGCAATTTTCCTCCAACCTCTCTGTAACACCTTGTAAGTACAACCATGTATTTCATTCAACACATTATATTATAGTGTTTTATTTACATGTTTCCCCCTTTCCTAGGCTGATGACTCCTTAAAGGTAGGGATTTCCTCAGAACTTATTACAGAACTTATTACTGTAACATAACAAATAATTAATCAAAGGATGGATGGATAGATGATTAGATGGATGTCTTTGAATGGATGAATATGTGATTGGATAGATAGATCAATGAAAGGAGGGATGACTGGATGGATGGAGTGAGTGAATGATTGTTGTAGAAAAAGTTGGTTTCTTTACAGAAAGGTGAAGAGATATATAGAAATTTCTATGGAATTCTGAATGGGAGTTTTAAGGGCATGCTATTGTTGGAATTCGATTATTACTGCTTCCAATGATATGTGACAGTAGAATTTTGAGTAGTGGGAAGAAAATTGAGTTTATAGTAAGAACATCTGGGTTTTAACTCTGTCTATCTACTTTGTAGTGATATGGTCAAGGGAAAGGTACTTACCTCTCTATTTTGCTTTTCTTCATCTATAAGATAGGAGTTATATGTACCTTTGAGGAGTTGTTGTAAGGATAAAATTATAATCCATCTAAAAGATCTAACCTAGTGCTTCACCCATACAAGGCACAAGATCTGTGGTAGTAAAATATTTATCTGAGTCAGAAATGCCAGACATTGGACTTTGAGACCAGAAAAAGGTGGGCCCCTTCTGTCCAGCCCTGGACTCACTCCCATTGCAAGTTGCTCTCTTCATTTTGACATAGCATGTCAGGAGCATGGCTTACCTTTTATCACCCTCTTCCAGTATCACTTGGATGATAAAAATAAAATAAAATAAACTTAGAAGTGTGAAAGAAAATAAGAAGGTTCCAGAGAAGTGTGAGTAAATATGATAAACAAATTTCCAATAATAGAATTAAGTAATCTGTGAAGGAGGAGGAGGAAACATTGAACATACAAGGAAAAAAAGAAAACAGGAATAGATAATGGGAAAGCTGTTTGGTGGCAGGTAGTGGCAAAGGGAAAGGAAGAGAAGAGAATTCACATTGTTTGGAAATTCCACTTTCAGGATTATAAAAGCAGCAACAATTAATTCATATATATATTGGCCTGTGTACCTGTAACCCAAAAAAATGCCTTATATAATTTCAAGCACTTCATATAAGTAATTATGATAGCAATACATTCCTAACTAATGCTTACTATCTCATGTACCAGGTGTCAGGCTCTAAGCTCTTTCCACATATTAACTCATTTTATCCTTACAACAACCCTGTAAGGTAGATATATACAATCTTTATTTTATTGACAGTGAAAGAGGGCACACAAGTTGTCACATCACTGAGATGTGTGGGAGCCAATGTCTGAGCCCCGGCACTCTGGCCTCAGAGTCTGCACACTTCACACATCCACTGATGTGGGTGTCCCCACAGCACTGTAAAGGCTACTTTGGTGAATGTCTCTATGGACATAATTTACAAAGTACAGTTTTAATGCCTGAAAGGTTAGAATGGTGGAATTTAATGGTGTGGAGGGACACTTGGTTTATTTTACCCATACCAGCTCCGCTGGGAGTGTACAGGGAAAGTCAGCCTCAGGGTCACTAGTCAGCTTCTCTGGGGACAGACAAGGGGCAGGGCCAGAGATTTAGCTGCAGGCATAGCTCTGAGGGGGCATTAGGACATCATCCTTTGTTTCAGATAAAGTCCATGGAATTCTTAAAAAGTTATTCCTGAAAGTTTAGATATTATTATGTTGACACTCCAATAGCTTTCCAAATATGAAAGTTGTACTTTTTTTTTTCAAAGAATCAATTTTCTCCTCTTTTTTAAAAGTAAAAAATGGGCAGTCTTTGAGCACTCTGCTCAGGTTTCCTAGATTGGGTGTGACACATCCGTATGTTCTAAAATAATTACTCTTACGCTACCCCTGAGCTACACTCCTCCCAATTTGTTCTCAGCAATCTGATTGCATTGTCTCCTATCAAAAGGTGAGTCATGCGTAAATAGTTGGCACATTTCACAAATTTCATAAATTCTAATCTGAGGTTGTGTTAGGCAACCAGAAAGAATGTCAATCCCCCCTCTTCTACCTGTTTGAATTATTATGAGCATTTCTATAATTAATACAATCACTATTCAAGTGCTACAAAGTTATCTTATTCTCTGGCTATTTTAGGCATTCCTATTTTAAGCCATTTGCCTGCCCCACTGATGTTCAAAGGCATGGCTTTTGAATGAACAGGTAGGTAGGCTTGTTGGAAAGGTTGCCAGAAGTTGGGCCTGCCTCCAGTACATCCCCTCAGTGACCCACTTTTGATTGTGGAGAACAGGAAAAATAGTATTTGACACCAAGAATCATAGACACTAGGAGCCACGAGGAGCCCCTAATGGGAGTTTGCTTCTCCTTGGATAGCAGTTGAAGGGAAAGGAAGAAAAGGAGGGAGAGGAGGTAGTAATTGGATTGGCTAGGTCTTTGTTTCCACTTTTTTCTCATTACAGCCTGGCTGGAGAACATCTTACCCAAAAGTCTGTTCATGTAAAACTCAATCCCCTTTGGAGCATTTCTGCATCTGTTCAGGTGTCCTGGAAATAAACATTAAATTAAATTAAATTTTAATTTCATTTAAACTCTGAATAAAGGGCTTTACATAAACTGACTAAAAAGAGCTTAATTATCCAAAAGTAGGTCAAATAGAAAAAAGGCCTTTTCAAGTAACCAAATTAATCCCATCATTTTTTAAACCTTGCAAGTTCAATAAATGCCTATTAGAAATACAAAATTGAGTTAGATGTACTCTTAAAGGAAGTTATATTTTTAATTATTAAACTATTCCAAAATGTCAACAAAATACAGGGCTCTAAATTATGGCCAGATTCTTAAAAGGAGGTTGAATTTTTAAGCAAATGCTTCACTAGGCAAAGGGATATTTTTAAAAAACTGGTTTTAAGCCAACTAGCTCCCTGGCAGTGCTATTGTGAAGATGAGAATCAATGAATATAAATCTCCCCATCCAGTAGCACAGAGTAGATACTCACTAATATGTTGCTGAATGAATGCTAAATAATTCTGTGCCAACTTCATCAAGCTAGCTCCTCTCTCTCCTTCAACCCTAGTTATACCTTATCCTGGGTTATTTCACACATTGCATGAAAACCCTTCCTGGAAAGAAGAAACCCTTAGAAAACAAATATCATCAATTTCTAAGACTTGTTTCTTGACTTTTTACAGAAAGGTAATATTAGAATTATGATTGGGTTGCTCTAAGAATTAAATAAGTTCATATTCAGGCATTCAGGCATTCATTCTTTTAAAAATATTGACTGTATTTTCAATGCAATAGTATTGTTCTTATGCTTAGGAGATGTCGGTGAACAGGGCAGGCGAGGGCTCTGCCTCTGTGGAACTTACATTCTCCCAAAAAGCACTGGTGCATAAGTCCTACAATCACCTAGCATTGCACATCCCTTCAGGGTAGGCAGCGAAGGCCTTGGAAAGAATAGCCAGCTTAGAAATCAAACTGACACCCACTTGAGTCCAGGGTCCACATCTTGCCAGCTGAGTTTCCTGGGAAAAGTTTCTGAGCCCCCAGTCCCTGTCTGTAAAATGGGTATAATAAACCGTACCTTGCAGGGATTCTGTGAAGGTGAAATGAGCCGTCGAGAGTATAAGTATCTGACACATAGGAGATCCTCACTAAATGGTAACCCTTTATTACCTCAATGAAGAAGTAAATCAAAAGAGGGTCAAAAAAGAAGAATCTATTGGAATAAGAAGCATTGACAGCAGTTGCTTCCTCTGAGCCAATTGTACAAAAGAGGTCCCTTTTCAATAATTTTGGAGGTAGTGTGCTGAAAGTGAGAGTGCTAAAAGTGAGTAGAGCATAGGCAAAGCATGATGTCTGGCTACATGTAGCAGATTGAACATATGCTCTTTGTCTATACTCCCTCCTCAAACCCCGGTAAAATGAAAAGAAGGGCAAAAATAAAATTACAAGAATAATAAAACAGCTGAGGAGGAGGTTCAGGCACTACTCTGAAATCAGGGAAACTAAGTGAAAATGTATGCACAGAAGGACAAGACTTTTCAGTTACCTTCCCAAACTCAGTTCCCAAAACACTGGCAGTGAGAGTTTTTTCACAGCCTCTCTCTACCCAACCACCACCACTGATAGAAGAGATTGGAGGATTCCTCTGTGTTGGAGAAGAACTGCCTAGCAGTGAAGATCTGCAAATACTGATGTGAAGATCCCCTATAAGAATTTGGGCCTCTATCAGATTAATAACAGTGAGGCCTACAAAAAGCCCCATAGCACAGGGCTTACAATCTGATCTCCAGTGCCTCTACCTTAAATAGGAACAAAGGATCATCAGACAACAGAGAAAGCTGTGGGCATGAAAGACAGATACCTACACAGATGAGTGGGGAAAATGAACTCAGAGACAACAGAGACAATTCATGGAACAGAACTGCATCCAAAATATACCACCCCTAACCAGTTTGGCTCAGTGGATAGAGCATTAGCCTGCAGACTCCAGAGTCCCAAGTTTGATTCCAGTCAAGGGCATGTACCTTGGTTGTGGGCACATCCCCAGTAGGATGTGTGCCGGAGACAGGTGATTGGTATTTCTCTCTCATCAATGTTTCTAACTATCCCTCTCACTTCCTCTCTGTAAAAAAAAAATATATATATATATATATATATATATATATATATATATATATATATTAAATATATATAGCATGATTATTCTATGAGATACAATGGGAAAAAATAAAAATTAAAAATACAATAATCCCAGCCAGAGAAGCTCAATGGTTGAGCATTTGATCTACGAACCACAGAAGTCATGGTTCAATTCCCAATCAGGGCACATGCCTAGGTTACAGGTGTAGTCCTCACTGTAGAGTGTGCAGGAGGCAGCCGATCAATGATTCTCTCTCATCATTGATGTTTCTATCTCTCTCTCCTTTTCCCTTCCTCTCTGAAATCAATAAAAATATATTTTAAGAACAAAAAAAGAGAATAAAATAAAAAAGGAACATCCTGAAAGCAAAAACAACCTATAGAAGGCTCAGAATATATAGCTAAGGAAATCTGTCAGAACCAACTAGGAAATAGGACAGTCGGTTTTGCTCCACAAATTAGATGACCAGTCCGATAGATCAAATGTCTCAATAATAAAAATTATAGAAAGAAAAAGCTGAAAAAAACAAAATGAAAGAAATCAATGAAATAATACAAAATTTTCCAGAAGTGAAAGGCATGAGTTTTCTGATTAGAAAGACCCACCTAGCACCCAGCATAGAGAATAAGGCAATCATTGTGACATTTCAGAACACTGGAATGAATAGAATATCCTCAACACTGCCAGAGAGAAAGGTCACATAAAGCCTCAGGGATCTGGGTGCACTGACTTCTCAATAGGAACATCAGGAGCCAGGAAGCAGTAACTTCCAAATTCTGGGGTGCAAATGATTTCTGACCTAGAAACTATCTAGTGAAGAGGTGTACCACACCTGTATAAGAGATCAAAACACACACATCATTTATACCCCTTCTCAGCAAGCTCTGGGAAGATGTGCTCCACCAAAATGAGGGACTAAGCAAGGTAAACCAACCCAGAATGGGGCTCCAGAGGGAACATCTCCAAAAAAGAAAGAAATGAAACTGACCAATATATGGATGGGTTCTACCGTATTGCAAGGTGTTTATATTCTATCGGAAAGTTTTGAGCAGAATAATGAGCATGTACACAAAAAAGGAAGCTTTTTTAAAAGAAAACTCTAAAAAAAAGAGCAGGTCTTTGCTGCCTAAAGCAGGACTTCTCCAAAGTTCTGACCTTGAACGTCTCAGAACTATTCTTCCTAACCTCCTTCTCCATGATGTCATATCAGCCCTGGAGCTGCCTCATCCTTCACCAGCTTCTGCTCCAGCATTTCTAATTTCTGCTTCTCAAAGGACCCATACTAACATGACCATTATGATCATTATACCAAGAGGATAGGAGGAAAAATGGGGCAGATAAGGGGGCCAGGATTTCAGAAAGCCAATAATAATGTCTCCATGTCCATAATGGGGAGAGTGAGGGAACATAAAAAATAGCAGGATAAGCACATGATTTAGAAATGAGGAAGACAGCCTTGGCTGATTTGGCTCTGTGGATAGAGCATTGGCCTGAGACTGAGGGGAGCCAGGTTCAATTATGGTCAAGGGCATATGCCTGGGTTGTGGGCTCAATCCCTAGTGTGGAGTGTGCAGGTGGTAGCCAGTCAATGATTATCTCTCATTATTGATGTTTCTCTCCCTTTCCCTTTCTCTCTGAAGTCAATGAAAATACATAGTTTTAAGAAGAAACTAGAATACAATGACACAAACAAACAAAAGCACTAAAAGAGCTAAGAGTAGTTATGTCAGAGAAGGAAAATGAAGAAGAAACTGTGTGTGAGGAGGAGGAGAGTAATGCCTTGAGTACTATTTGACATCAGAATTTTTGCTCATTAAGTTCTGTCTAAATATAAGTCTGATAAAAAACATAGAGCTATAGATATGCTTTTTGTCAAACATAAATATATCAAACTTTGATGTACATGTGTTTTAAATAGATTTATTTTTAATTTTTTATTGAATTTATTGGGGTGACGTTAAAAGTATATAGGTTTCAAATACAATTCTATATTTTCAGTATATAGTATTGTATGTTCACCCAAGTCAAACATCTTTAAATATATAATTTAAAATATATATATAAAGATATATATCAAACAAATACCTTTAAATGTGTTTATATATAAGTACATATTTTTAAAATATTTTATCTGCTTTAAATAAGTATTTTTAAAACTATATGTCAGTACATATATATTATATATATATATATATATATATATATATATATATATGTATATTTAAAGGTATTTGGTCAAGATTGTGGTGAGGAGTTGAATGTTGTACCTTTTCCTTGGGTGTCCCTCCCCAGAATCTGCAGCCCAGTGCTGGCCCTCCTCCCAGCTCCCGTCTCCTGGTTCTAGGCACCTGGTACAGTCTCGGCTTTAAAACACAGCTCGTTTTTCTGCATAGATGACCCAGCTAAAGTTGTATCCAGGGAGCACCAGAAGACAGGGGAGGACACCCGAAAAGATTCCCAACCAACTGCTTCGCTTCCCAACTTTATCCAGGGACCTCACTCCACTAGGCTTTCTGTGCTTGCAGCTGAGCCCAGTTCTCTTCTTCCTTATTCTGAGACATCAGCAGCTGGTTAAACTAGTCCAGGACTTTCCTCCTGCATGATTGAATGGGCTGAATAAAGACAAGGCAACATTTAGAAGAAAGAGATGATTGCAGAGCAGCTCCAGCCTCCTCCTCACCCCCACCCCACCGGCAGCTGTGGCTACTATCCTGCAGCCCCCTGGGCCCTCTGACAGCTGCCACCCCAGGCCCCTGGACTCCTGCCACATACCTTCCACCCAGGAGCTCGGCTGGGTGGAATGCAGACAGGGACACTGTGGGGAGGCAAGTGTGTGTGTGTGTGTGTGTGTGTGTGTGTGTGTGTTTGTGTGTGTGTGTGTGCACATGCATGCACGTTTGTAAGCACTCGCATCATTACCTCACATCATCATAGCTCTTATCTACGTGGTCAGAAGCATGTGTATCTACCTGGGTCACATCCTGGGTTTTCCTCACCTACATTGAGTCTTGGAATAGATGAGACAATACAGATGAGGAAACACTGAGTTGTTTGGAGGGGGAATTATTCTCTCTACATACTTTTTTGAAGTGCAGTAAACAGTGGGTACCAGGATGAACCATAAACTCCAAAATGCCCAGTTACCTGTGGGTTAGCTACATTTTTTTAAGGAATGGCAGTACCACCTCAGGCCAGGGGACAGAAGTCATTCCAATTGCCAATATATGAGCCTGCCAGATTTTCCATTATAAGAACCAATAGGCAGACTATTTTTTATTATTTTTCCATTATGGAGAAGTAATGCACTTTGCTCTAGTTGGTTTGACTCAATGGATGGAGCATCAGCCTGTGGACTGAAGGGTCCCGGGTTCGATTCCCGTCAAGGGCACTTGCTCGGGTTGTGGGCTTGATCCCCAGTGAGGGCATGCAGGAGGCAGCTGATCAATGATTCCCTCTCATCATTGTTCTTTCTATCTCTCTCTCATTCTCCCTTCCTCTCTGAAACCAATAAAAATATACTTTAAAAACATTTTAAAAATAAAAGTAATCCGCATTCAATGGTATAAAATTAAAACTTGGAAGTAGGTGCAAAAGGCCATACTTGTGCAACACAAGGCACCCACCATTTGCTGTGTTTTCTGTCACTCTTCTTTCCCAGCCTTTTCCGGAGCTTTGGAATTTTTTATTTTTTGGACAATTTCATATACTTTTTCCAATTAAAATTTCATCAAGTGCACTTCCTAATACTATTTAAAAAACTCTTTGTAAGCATCATTTTTTAAAAGACCATCTAATACTCCAGTTCATGGTGTGGCAATAATTTGCCCAATCATTCTTTTTTGTTAGGCTTTTAAAATTATTTCAAGATTTTTCTAATTACAATGTTGTGATGAACTCTTAGCATATAAAGTTGTCCTCATTTCAGATGGTTTCCTCAGAATAGATTCCCAGAAATGGAGCTGCTCAAACGGTAGGGACAATTTTAAGGCTAAATAAATATTTTTTAGACAGATTGTGAAACTTTTGGTTTAATGTTTAATAATATTCAGATTTCATAGACCAAAATGTACAAACCATCAAGTGCATGCCCATGGTCCAGGTTAAGAAAGCATATTATTTCTACATTGAAAACCATTCCCCCTTTTTCCTATCACACCTCCCTCCCTTCCCTTTTGTATTACCTGTTGTTCTGAATTTGTATTGTCACAGATTTTTTAAGGAACATAACTTCAAGAATATACTAGTAGAGTCTTTGGTTAGAGAATAAGAGAGAGGAAGATTGAGAGATAGAGGGGAGAGGGAGAAGAAGAAGAAGAGGAAGAGGGAGAGGGAGGGAGAAAGGAAGGGAGAGAGGGAGGGAGGGCGGAAGGGAAAGAGAGAGAGAGAGAGAGAGAGAGAGAGAGAGAGAGAGAGAGAGAGAGAGAGAGAGAGATTGACTTGTTGGGCCTGAACCATAATGTCCTGGGGTAATGATCTGAGGAAATAGGAAGCAAAGTCAAGCAGCTTTGTCTCTGACCTACCTTGTTTTTCTGGGATGCCCATAGGAGAAAGGCCATTCACTCACAGGAACATACGTAATGCTACGTCCTCCCCCACCACCCACGCTTCTCCATAGGTTTCAGACACAGTTGTTGAGCAGCATAGCCAGGCCTTCGGTAGGGCAGCCTGCACTTGAATCCAGGCTCTCTGGCCTTAGAAAAGTCACCTAACCATTTCTAAAGTCCCTGGAAAATGAGGATGAAGCTAATTTTGTGGCATGGGTTAAGTGAGAGAGGCACCTAACACCCTACTAAGTATATACTACTACTTCATAGTGTGGTACCTGTGTTTGGGGCCCAAGGAAAGCCAGTTCCCAGAGTGGTATCTAGCAAACCTTTGACAAGTTTTGCTGAGGGTGTGGTATTGACATTACACTAGTTGTTTTTCAAAAAGCAGTGAGAAACTATCTTTTTTTTTCTCCTTTCCACAATTTTCCTTGGGTTACAAGATGTCAGGATAGGGTTTCATACAGGTAATTTCAGCAGAGGGGCACCCACACACACACCCTTTCTTTACTTTTCAACTGCAAAGTGGAATGGTCTGAGCATGTATCATATCAACAACCCTGAACTTATTTTTCTTATGTTCTAACCATTTGAGCAAAGAGGCTCCAACAGTTCAAAGTCCAAAACACCTAATGAAGGTGGTCAGATTCTGGAGTATGGGTTTGGTGGCCTATGTTGTGCAGGTGCCTCAGATTCTTTCTCTATTACCTGAACCTCTGCGTGCTTATATGGGCAAGAGCTTGGAAGGGTTATATGAGTTAGCATTAAAGTTTAGCTCTAGTAGAAACCTTCATAATAATCTAGTGCTAGTCAATGGTGGTTAACTTTCTTGCATCAGCAGCATCTTTTTAACATGATTCTCTCCTAAAGAATATGTCCTTCTTCTAAAACGTGCACATATATACATTCACATAAAATGTTTACAAACATCAAGGAATTTGAGACCTTCCCAAAGCCAATTCATGCATCCTCCACTAAGAAATACTGGTCTTGTTAGGGAGTTGAGAGATCCAGGGACACGTCCACAGTCACACCAATGTTTAACAGTAGAGGCAGCACTACAGCCCAAGTGTCCTATTGCCCAGTGGGCTATGCCAGCTGCCTCCCCTCCACCTGTTGTTAGAAGCAGCAGGCTGTCCTGAGAGCCCACGGGGAAGTCCAAGGTCAGACTTCAGGTTTGGCCATGAGTGCAGGTGCTGGCCTTGCCCCAGGCTCTGATGTCATCAGGATGAGCTAAAGTCCCAGAGCTCACTCCTTTCTCCAAGAGGTGGTGTGGCACACCCGAAATAATTCCTTAAGAAGCCTGTCCCTCATGCCTTCTTAGGATTCGCAGGGCAATTGTGTGATGCCAGTGGTCCAGTGTGATCCTTCCTCCACAACTGAAATCTCCAGTGTGGTCGGGGTCAAGGGCTCCTGAAGCCCTGAAAAAACTCAGGGGGTAGGAACAAATATTGAGCATCTGCCAGCACATTACCATCAAGTGTTCTAACCATGGCACCCATCTTTGGTGTTCACACTCCCCAACTCTCTTTCCTTCTGAGAGTGCTTTAGACATTTTTCAGACTCCTTTGGGAGTCTGCCAGTGTCCCCTCTTGCCCCCTTCAATGCCCAATAACATTCATCAGCAAGGCGACTTGCTATTCCTGAGTGGTTGCCTTCAGTCTGTATTAAGTGGTGGTAATGCTTTCTCTGAATATCTGTATTAGTATTTAAATATTATTTTATCTTGGGCCTATTTTTCAAGCGGAATATTCCTTCATTTCCTGCTTTGTGTGCAAGTAATTAGTGTGTGTGTGTGTGTGTGTGTGTGTGTGTGTGTGTGTGTGTGTTTATTCCTCTGTTGTTTGCAACCCTCCCAGTTGGGAATCATTTGTAAATTTAGTTAATGAGCATTTAACACATTCCCTTTGATGAAGCTGTTAAAGCTGGCATCCCACCAGACACCTCCCCCTCTCCCAAGCATTGTGTTTACCTATTCTTAAATACTTAGTTATGGTTTCTTGTTTGTTGGCACAATATCAAACTGACCTTTAGTCCCCCTGGAGTGGGGCGCGGGGGTGGGGGGATGAGGGTAGAGGGGAGCAGGGCTTCAGTCTGATAAGAAAAAGCTTAAATCTGTATTCAAAGCAATTCTATGTTGCTGGTGGGCTTTCATTTTCCCTGAGCAAAACATGCTGCAGACAGAACAAACATTTTATGATCACCCTAGCTGGTCATGCATGTGGCAGCGACATAAGCTATAGCTGTGGGCTTTTGCAAGAACAAACACCGAACTCAAAACCGGCAGGCTCCAGCTGTCAGTTTTCCTGGATTTAATTATAACTCCAGCTCTGAAGAGGGCGTGTGTGTCAAGTGTGTTTTCTCAATCAAAGAAATGGCAGAGCAGCCCTGGGATTTGCCCTCAGAGATGAGCCCTCATCACCGGCCCCTAGAGTAGAGGATCATGGGAGCACACTCAACCTGTCACAGTCACAGAAACAGTCTGTCCCCATATGATGTATTTTAAAAGAAACCGCACACAGATGTCTCCAAAATCAATTCTTTAAAATGGATTCCAATTAAAAATATAAAACAAACCCAGGGATGGATTGAATATATATAGTCATATCCCAGCTTAGAAAAATCATTCCGTTGCTTTATTTCTTATCTACTTTATGTGAGTCCCTCACCCACCTTTCCCTGAATTCAAGAATGATATTTTAGTTCTACAATTTCATACCTCTCCACAAATCCCGTATCCCATGTCAACCCTAGAGCTGACACAGACATACACAGAATAGACACACACACACACACACACACACACACACACACACTCACACACAAACACACACACCAGTTCAGGGCCATCAGAAATAAGGCCTGGTAGCAATTAGATTGAAATTTCTAACCTGGTTCTCAGCAGCTGGCCCAGAGTCCGTGCTTCTAAATGTGAACATAGCATGTTGCCCAAATTATTTACATCAAAGCGCTGGCTACCACAGGAAGCAGGGGCCAACCGATGGTCCCTTCCAGCCTCTAGAGTTCAGATTACTGGACTGCAGGAAGCTGAATTTCACACGTTGTGCAATTTTTTCTATTTTACTGTTGGGGGAAAAAACTATACACGGTCAGTTTTAAGGGATTGTTTGGATTGATTCCCACCCCATGGACATGATCCATAATTTCAGAAGCATTTTAAACTTTGAATAACAGACAAGAAAAGAGGAGGGAGGGAACCGCTGGTGTTGACTCAAGGAGGGGAAGAGTGGCTGACCCAGAGCAAACATAACCATTGGTCCATTCATGTGTAAAGATGTAACTCCACCCAATCCTACCTGGTTTCAAATTCCTCACAGTCTTAAGCCCAGAGCCTCTCACCTCATTTTTGTCAGTGTTTTCCTTTCCTGTTGACTTCAGGGTAAAAGGCAGTGGAGTGGGTAGAGTCACCAGGCCTGTCTGGTGGATTTGTCTGGGTGGGGCCACCGGGGAGGTCACAGCAGCCGCTGGTAGCCTTTGCCATTGTCCAGCATAAGCTTAAAGGAGGCTTTTAGACAAAGGTTTCTTTTTAAGACTGATTATCTTCAGAGTCATACATAGGTCAGTGTTACTGGAATACATTTGAGAAATAGGAAACTAAAAACAAGCACAATGAGTATTGCATGTTGGGGAATGGGAGTAAGATCCACAACCAGAGACTGGTTTGATTCCTGTCCTGTCGGCATGCATGCCTTATACAGCAACTCGGAATGGAATGAAAGCCACAGACTCTAGGAAGAACTATGTTTCAATGCAATGTTCAGTTTCAATCTGTGATTACATGCAATGCCCTTAGATTTTTAGTCTCTGATTCCCAGGTATATGGCAAATTAAGACCTCCCCTAGGTAAGAACTGGGAATTAATTTAAAAGTTATTATTACAGATCTTAAGATGTTTTTATAAAAGAAAAGGTATCTTGTTTTCCAGACTTCCTTTTTCCTTGTATTATCTTCTCTCCTACCATTCCTGACATTTTCCTTTCATTCTACTTGTGACGTCAGAGCCAGTGGCCCCAAAATGACCATCATATCACTACTGCTTATATAAGTACAGGGTAGCTAACGTTCTGTGGCAGTGTTTTGTGGTGTTAATTTTATTGGTGTTTTTAGAATTTTGTTTGATCTATGTTCATGTCCTCTCAAATATTTCTCATATTGAAGAGTGAATATCTTAAAATCCCTTGTGACTGTGAGGTCACTTTTGGCCTCACAAGACTGGCCCCCACTGGGAAATCTTCAGAAGATCTTAATGTGAGTGTTCTGACCCATGTGGAGCCAAGTCACTGGGAGGGTCAGCCACCCAAATTTGAAGCAGAATGGTGTCACACAGAGGGGAACATCACATGTCATTTCAGGGTCTTTTACATATTGAATAAACCTGAATTTCTGTAACTTAAGAGCCTTAAAAGGTTATCAAAGCTTGGTCTATTTTTTTTTTCTAGAGGTTCAAGATAGTGTAAGTCCTGCTTAGCAAAATTCAGATTACAGCAGGAAAGGGGGTAAAAACGTTTCACTTTATTGAGCCTCTTGATATGGCTGTGAGCTAATGAGTTTCTCCTGTGGCCTGTTTTATCTTGCATTCTTCTCACTAGTTTGAATTATGACCTTACTGGGCCAAAGCTACTGAGATTTCTCAATCAAGAGCAACTACTAGTATGGAAAGTTTGGTTCTCATTCAGTAAACTAGGAAGCAAGAGATCCCAGTAAAGGTGTCAGAAATGATCCTCTTTCATACTCTTTTTTAATTCTCTTTAAATATATATATATATATTAGCCAAAACCAGTTTGGCTCAGTGGATAGAGCGTTGGCCTGTGGACTGAAAGGTCTCAGGTTCGATTCCAGTCAGGGGCATGTACCTTGGTTGTGGGCACATCCCCAGTAGGGGGTGTGCAAGAGACAGCTAGTCAATGTTTCTCTCTCATTGATGTTTCTAACTTTCTATCTTTCTCCCTTCCTCTCTGTAAAAAGATCAATAACATATATTTTAAAAATAAATAAATAAAATAAATTTTATTTATTTCAAAGAGGAAGGAAGAGAGAAACATCAATGATGAGAATCATTGATCAGTTGCCTCCTGCACACCCCCTACTGGGGATCAAGCTCACAACCCAGGCATGTGCCCTCAGCAGGAATCAAACCATGACCTCCTGGTTCATACATAAGTCAATGCTCAACCACTGAGCCACACCAGCCAGGCTTTAATTCTTTTCCTTTATCAAAATAGGAAATATGGTATTTTTATTTCTATTTTACCTTACGATGCAACTTATTCATACCTCTATATTGCCATTCTGGGCAGTTGAGCTTAAATCCATTTTCTCCATTTCTAGAATGAAGGTTGTTTTTCTTTTTTTTTTTTTTTTTTTTTTTTTTTTGGTTAAAACGTTTTTCAAATAACAGCATGCAATTGAGGAAAATGTTTAAGAGATAGAAAAGTAAAACTTATACTCAGTTTAAGGTTTTAAAAGACCCACATAATAGGTAGAATGTGTCACTGATATCATATTAATTCCCATTACTTAATCCTAACACTTCCCCTTCTCTGAGCCATCTCTCCCAGATACGGGGGCTCAGAGACCATTTTGCCTGTGAGCATTTTACCTCTGCTTCGCGGACTAGAATGGACACCTGTAATTGCCACTGCTGAGCTCTCTTCTCCCTTTTCTGGTGACAAGATCCAGGTCACTTTTGTAGCCCACTGATGCCTGCTATCAGTCTGCTCTTGAGTGGGACTCCACCTCCAGCTCTCAGGTCACCCTGTGGTGAAGGCCTGGCTCTTCATAAGAGCATCGAGTTCCCACACCTCTTTACTTTGTTCACGTAGGGACCAAGCAGATCAGAGGATTTTTTAGTGGAAGTGCTGAAAAGGATATACTTTCTCCTATGGTTTCTGAGGTGGTTGATAAGTATGGGGCCGCTGATGGCCATCTGCTCACCATGCAGAGAATGTCTGTTGAAGATTAAATCAAACCAGATAAAAGAGGTTAGGTGAAGAGAGACACAGATAACCAAAGACAATCCCAAGCATTGGATCCACCACTGCTATTTTAGTTATGGGATCCAATAGGTTCCCTTAGATTAAACCAATGTAAGTAACGTCATTACAATATGGAAATCCCACACTCAGCTGGCAGCCCAGGCCTAAACCTTGTTCTAGCTGTGTTTAGTTTTATAACACCTATGATGGGTATCAATATGGTATTAATAATTCCCCTTCCTACGGTATCCCATTATCCTCTTTCACACTAATACCAGCACCACTCCCAATCACAACATCAGAGCCCAGGAGTTAGTCACAGCAAGCCTTCGGCATCCACGAAGTCCAAGGAGGAAGAATAGCACAGCTCCAGTAGCTGCTGAAAGAGCTCTTCAGAGAGCGAGTTTGGGTGAAGCACAGCAGGCTGGCAGGTGTAAGGGGCAGGGCCACAACCCAAGAAGCAGTTATCCTAGGCTGGAACTGGAAGAAGGAGAGGACAAGGAACCCTAACTCTTGAGGAAAAGGCTGCAAAACCCAAGAAGGTGCTAGTCACCATGTGTGATGATGAAGATGATGATGATGATGATGATGATGATGGCGACGACAACACAGAGTAGAATCAGGGAACACTGTCCATACTGATACCTATTTTAGGTCTTACAAAACTAAATGTGATAACAGCAAGGGGAAAAAAACACCTAAAAACTTGACTTGACTGTGTACAAACCAATTACAGTCACTTACGTGGAATGTGTCCTATTTATGCCCAATTACCATTAGATGTATAATGATTATGTACTTCATTAAGTATGTGTCAGATTAATTTAATTTCTCAGATTGTATTTGATGGCATCTATAAACATGATATATTTGTGCTCTGGCCTCCCAATATTTTTATGACATGGCCTACAACTTTTTAAAAACTTATAATGTCCTGACCAGCATAGCTCAGTGATTAAGTGTTGACCTATGAACCAGGAGGTCATGGTTAAATTCCCAGTCAGGGCACATGCCCATGAACCCCAGTAGGGGGCACGCAGGAAGCAGCTAGTCATTGATTCTCTCTCATCACTGATGATTCTATTTCTCTCTCCCTCTCCCTTCCTCTCTGAAAACAATAAAAATATTTTTAAAAAACTTATAATGTAGAAGTATTTCTACTTGAGGAAATGAAGGACCACTGATTAATAAATAAAGAGCATTGTTCCTTACCAACAGGGAGGCATCACCATCATGTCTTGTGCAACTCAGACCCCGTGAAAATCAGATGGTGGATATTTGCCCATATTTCTTTCAGGCAAAATTCGTTGAAAGGGACTGTTAAGAAAAACTTTTTAAAAGGGCAAGAGGTTAATGCAAAGAGGAGGCCATATGGCGGAGGGGGAAATACAGGGAGTAGAATGAGGCAGACCTCCTTGAGCCTTCATTCTTCAGATGTGTAAAATGGGAGTCATGATCCCCACCCCTCAGAATTGATGTGAGAATTACATAGCAGGACTGTCTAATACGTGCTGGATCTTCTCATCTTTAGAAAATTGTGGAATTCAGCCTGAAGATAGTCTGGGAAACAGGGAGAAAATCTTATTCTCTCTGTCTGAGAATTGTGGTTCCCTGTATGAAGATGAACATCAAACTCCTACATATCAGGATAAACTGTGTGAAGTTATTTTCATGGGTCAAAAATGATCCCGTAGCATTAATTTTGTGTGGTTCAATCTAATGAGAGGAATAGAATTTATATCCTCACATGTGTCCATCCTCATCACCTCAAAATGATGAGAGCCATTCACCCCCTCTACTGCGGTAGACTGAGCTTCCCCAAGAAGGCTAAGCAAAACAGGCTTGACAATGGGAGGAGGGTAATGAGAGATGGAGAGACAGGCAAGATGTGACTCATCTATTACATATTGCAATACTCTTTAAAATGAAGTAAAAACCAGTACTGGCCAGTGTTTCTCAGTGGTTAAAGCATCACCCTGTGCACTGACGGGTCTTGGTTTGATTTCTGGTCAGGGCACATATGCAGGTAGGGAGAGTTCAATCCCCAGTTGGGACACGTGGAAGGCAACTGATCAATGTTTCTCACATCAATGTTTCTCTCTCTACCTCTCCCTTTCTCTTTCTCTTTTTTCTAGAATCAATGAAAAAACAAACAAACAAACAAACAACATATCTTTGGGTGAGGATTAAAAACAAATTAAAATCAAAAATAAAAACTAAGAATAAGGAAGCCACAGCTTAGGATATGCAATTCTTACTGTAATTGTTTTCCCTGTTCCTGGCTTCCCAGATGGCAGCTGGGGATTCAGTAAAGGGAAAGGACTGAAAAATCCAGATGTGGAGAAAAATAACAGAACCAAGAAAAATAGACACTGGTATTTCGAAAAATATGGTGATTTAAGTTCCTCCTGAAAAAGAGCAGCCAGCATCCCTAACACTTGCACTGAAAGCAGGCACAGGAAAAACACCGAACAGGGAATACGGAACAGGAAGGAACTGCCTTTGTAAAATGTACTTAATGAAGTGTTTAAGTGTTACTTGAGATTAGACGGCACACAGAACTATCTTCCGTGATGATCTTTTCATAAAATCATGCAGCTGAAAGTTTCGTCTTATTTCCTGCCTCAGGGAGCTATATAACTAAACCACCCCATTTGAACAATTATCCAATTTAGTTTTTTGAGGTTTTAAACCACACTCTGCCTGAGTTCTGAGCTTGCCTGTCACCTGCCACGGGCGGGGGGTGACACCCATGTACCCCAGGCCCCCACCCTTCTTCATCTGGAACATGGGCTAGTAGAGCCTTGCACAGAAACGGTTTTCTTTTCTGCATGGACATTATTACAGATGTTAGCAGCCCTTGGCCTTCCGTCCCGCCCCGTGTGTGGCTTGCGGGCTCTATAACTCATGCCTAGTCCCTAGAAGTCTCTGCACCTGAAGAAAAGCTGGGAAGGATGCTAAACACGGAGTCTGGAGGAAGCACAGTCACCCGGATGTGGCTGAGTTTTGGCAGCTCCCTTCTCTCTCTGGCAAGTTAGCATCAGGGCAGAGGAACAAGGCAGATAATGTGTGCATTCCACCAGTCCTCGGCTCTGTGCTGTAAAGGGGGTATTTAAACCAGCAGCAGCCCAGAGAGGTACATCAGATCTACCACCATCCACAATAACCTGGCAGGGCTCACTGAACCTGGATGGAGGAGCCTACAGAGGACCTCTGTGATCCAAGCCCTGCGGGTGGTCAGTTGTGCTGGCAATGCCACTTTAGATGTGCTCAGAGCCAGAGCACCCCAGACTAAAACTGAGCAGAGACACCGCCTCGTCTCCCCAGGTGTAGCTCCTAGCATGATGCAAGAAATCAGCAGCCTCTGGAATGGCCCCAATTGGTTTATAATACTGTCGAATACATGCCTGGTTTGAGCAAGGGTCCTCGGGGTGCTTGCTTTCCCTTCTTCAGAAAGGAAGTGCTGTGGGGTTGTCTTGCAAGGGTTTTGTAGAAGTATTGGGATTCCACTTGTCTGGCAGGGACACTAGGCAGCACTGTGAGTGGCACCTGGCACCCCTGCCCCTCTCCACAGCTGCTCACAGACACTGAGCACAGAGCAGCAAGTCCTGGGTCGGGGGGAAGGGAGAGAGGGGGGAGTGTGAGATGCTCATTTATGCCACTGACACTAGGATCCAGATTTTCTAAAATCTGCAGGCCCCCACCTGGTAGCCTGTCCAAAAGGCACAGTGAGTTAGAATCCTAGGGGAAGCCTTCAGCTGGCACCTTCCCCTGTCACCAAACACTGTGCTCCCGATTCCTGCCAGCTGTTGTTATAAAGTCCTTACCTGAATAAAGCCATGTCAGGATCCCAGGAGGAGGAGAAGAAAGGTTCTAGTCCATTATGGAACTTGGGAATATGTATTACCCTTATAGACTCAGGGAGCATTAAGATTCATCAGGGAGCAAGAGGAAACTGAGAAAGAGCCCTTGGCCTAATTTGGATGGCTGAATGTTTCCAGGAAAATCCTGTGAATTGCAATTGGGCCCTTGTCATGGTTCTGAGAAGACCGAGGGAACTCTATTCTCTGAAAGGCATGGCGTGTCTATGTCTGCCAAACTTGGGCTGGCCCCATCAAAAAACAGCGCTCAGGCGGTGCTGGCCGTTCATGCATTCCTGAAGTGGTGGGCTTACACTCTACACCAAGAAATTCCATTCCAGTGGCTCTGAGTTGCTTGGCAGATGTGCTGTTGGCCACAGAAGGCGGACAAGATGACATATGAATGAGGCCACTCTGTCAGGAAACTGTCACCGGGTTCACCATCAAATAGAGACCAGTGGCCGAATCCAGACATGGCTGAGAGCACAGACTTTGGGATCAGAATTATAGAAATCTTGGATCTTTCCCTTACTACCTCTGAAGTCTGGACAAATACCCAATCCCTCTACAGGTCTCCTTTTACCAGGTATAGGAGGATTAAGTAACAGTTCGTAAAACACATACTTATAACTCTGCCTAGAACATAACAAAATACTTGATGCGTGGTTGCTACTATTGCTTTTTGTATTATTCTTGCACAGAAAGGATTGCATAAGGCATGGAGTTGCTAATGTCTGACCACTAATGACCCAATATTTAAGTAACTAGAGGCCCAGTGCACAAAATTCATGCACGGGAGGCGGGGGATATCCCTTAGCCAGCCTGCACCCTCTCCAATCTGGGACCCCTCAAGGGATGTCCGACTGCCCATTTAGGCCTGATCCTACTGGGATCCAACTAGCATCGGGCCTATATGGGCAGTCGGACATCCTTCTCACAATCCAGGACTGCTGGCTCCAAACTGCTCACCTGTCTGCCTCCCTGATTAGCCCTAACCGCTTCTGCCTGCCAGCCAGATCACCTGCTAACCACTACCCTGCCAGCATAATTGATGTCTAACTGCTCCCCTACCAGCCTGTTTGCCCCCAACTACCCTCCTCTGCTAGCCTGGTCACCCCTAACTGCTCTCCCCTGCAGGCTTGATTGCCCCCAACTGCCCTCCCTTGCAGGCCTGGACCCTCCCAAATGCCCTCCCCTGTTGGCCTGATCGCCCACAATTGCCCTCCTTTGCAGGGCCTGGAACCTCCCCTGATGACCATCTTGTGGTGGCCATCTTGTGTCCACATGGGAGCAGGATCTTTGACCACATGGGAGTAGCCCTCTTGTGTGTTGGAGTGATGGTCAATCTGCAAATTACTCTTTTATTAGATAGGATAGAGGCCTGTTGCATGGATGGGGGCCAGCTGGTTTGCCCTGAAGAGTGTCCCAGATCAGGGTGGGGGTTCCCTTGGGGTGAGGGGCAGCCTGGGCGAGGGGCCTGTGGAGGTTTGCAGGCCAGCCACGCCCCCCAGCGACCCAAGCAGAGGTCCTGAGATCTGGGATTAATTTATGCTTACAATTGAAACTTTGTAGCCTGGAGCAGAGCCAAGCCTTCTGCTTGCTCAGTGGTGGCAGCCATTTCTGTTTGAAACTTTCTAGCCTAGAGTGGAGGCCCAGGCCAGCAATGGCAGGTGAAAAGCTTGGCTTTCTCTGTTGCTAGGAAAACCCAACCCTCTGTTCTCTCCTGCTCAGTGGCTGCCATTTCTGTATCTTTTATAATTGAAACTTTGTAGCATTGAGTAGAGGCCTAGGTCAGCAAGGCAGGCGGAAAGCTTGGCTTCCTCTGTTGCCGGGGAAACCCAAGCCTTCATCCTATTCTCAGTGGTGGCAGCCATCTTGGTTGGGGTTTATTTGCATAATCTGATCCTGATTGGCTGGTGGGAGTGGTTGTGGGTGTGGCTTGTGGGTGTAGCAAAGGTATAGTCAAATTTGCATATTACTCTTTTATTAGATAGGATGCTTTATAAATGGCAGTAAGGAGCTATGAACCTCAACTTCTCTGATAAAATCACAAGCCCTTGCTTATTATAATGGAGGAAGAGGGTAGTGAAGGGGGAAAATGACAAAACTTGAAGTTTTAATTTCCCTTATATCTTATTGGGTGGGAAAAACACCAGTTTTCTTTCTTAAGTGACTCAATAACAATACAGCATCCTAGTCTGGATTCTCTGCTACACATTGACATTTACCTTTTCCAAAGACTGGGGATTAAGACCCACGAGCATAGCCATTTTGCTAAAATGCATAGAATCTGATTCCCACCTTTGAAATAGGCAAAGAAACATGTCATGAATGCTGAGTGAGTCCTTTGTACCAATAAGACAGTTTCATACATGCACACAGAATGTCGGCTTTACGTTGGTAGTCTACTGTCTCTGTTTCAACAACATAATAAGAGACAGCATTTTAGATTTGAAAAGCTCTGAGATTGCTTCTAATCCAACATCTTCATTTTACTGATGAGCAATCAAAGGCCCAGGATGATGAAATCAATGAATCTCAGAAGTCAAGGTGACCCACTTTGGCTTAAATATAGCTTTAGGGGGAAGCAACCTGAGTTCTGATGCCTCAGGCAGCAGGCAGGCTCTTTACAGAGACATTTTGAAGCCTCAGATAAAAGAGCTCTGTTGACACACGTGGTGGGCATTCTCTCTCTCTCTCTCTCTCTCTCTCTCTCTCTCTCTCTCTCTCTCTCTCTCATCTCTTTCTCCTTGCTCCCAATTTTGCTTTGTCCCCAAAATTCTGATCCACTCCTTCAGAGAAAGAACTCAAGTAAAATCAACAATCAAGGCATTTTTTTGGAATAGAATAGATCCATTATTCTTGGGGTGAGCAGAATCCAAATACTGATTTCTGTTCTTAACTCAACCTCTTCTCCCTTGGAGAGAAAGAGACAATGGAGAAAAACTGAAACAAAGAATATCAGTAACAAAACTCCTCAGGCTTCTTTTTATTACCATTGACTGGGCCAAGAGGCGATTTCTCAGTGGCCTGCGGTGAGTTCTGAGTAAGAGGTGGAGGCAGGCGGAAGTGAATAGTACAACATTGTTCTCTGCGTGGCTTCCTGCCTCAGACAACAGTACTTCACCGCCATTGCTGTGTTGCCCATAGTTTGCCCCGTAGTGAAATGACTCACTCTGACATGGGACAGTCTGTGTCCCTCCCAGGCAAAACTGCAGTGGAGACAAGGACTCTGTGCAGCTCTGGTGACCTCCTTATAAGGAAGCCAATGGCTTAGAGTTCTTCTAAAACAGTGAAGTTCAAAGTTTCATTTTATTCTCATACCACTCATTCTATGTATTGACTTTATTAAGCCATTTCTTAGTTACCTTTAAAAACTAGTGAACTTGTAAAGAAGAGAATCCTTGTTATAAAGCAAATTCCTATGGCAATTTGCACATTCTGAAATGCATTCTATATTAAATAATAGTAACATTTACATGGTATTTACGGTGTTCCTGAATGCTTTGCACTGCTATCTCATGTGACTGATCCTAAGGGCTTCATGGTATTCATTGTCCATTGTACAGATGAGAGAATCGAGGCTCAGTGGAGCTAAGGAATGGACTGCGACTTTGCCAAGCTCTAAAGGCAGCACAGTGGGACGTAGAGCCTCCCAGCATCCTACACAGGCGGTGTCAGGGCCCATTTGGCGGCAGTTTGGAGAAAGGGGCAAGGGCAGGGGAGGAACATGCTGAGAATAGGAGTCACTGCCTGGGGGCTCTCTTTGGGTTCATCTTTAGGCCCTGTTTAAAGAACTTGGGGAATTTAGCCCAATATTGAAGACACACATTTCTGTCCTTATCAAGAGTCTGGTGAAGAGCCAGAGGTCAAGAAGTCAAAGGTGTGCAGCAGCAGAGGCTTTCCCCTTGGCATGGGTTCACCTGAGGGAAGGTCTTCCGGGAAGACAGCTGCTGTGTGCTGCATTCCTAAGATGTCTAGCATTTCCACAGGCCCAGGGCTGCTCCTCCAGAGGGGAAGGGCCTGCTGGCAGAGGACCCTGATCGCAGCCTGTCATGTGAACCAGAGTTCACGGGTCACAGAGGGTAGGACTCCAGCCACTGACCTTAGGAAGCTACAAAGGAGAGGCCCCGCGGAGCATCACACCAGGCCATCACTCTGGAAGCCATTTTCTCCCTTAGTTTGTTTATTTTCCTGAAGAAAGGCCAGAGTGAAATAGTTTAGACTAAAGGCACTGTGTTTTGAAAGTAGTCAGTTATGGGTTTATGTAGTAACCTACTTTTATTTGATTGTGACGACGCTTTAAGATGAGAGCAGTGAGACTTACTTTGAGGCAAAGGATTGTCAAATTTAGACGAGAAATAAATGAATGGTGTTTAGTTAAATTTAAATTTCAGATAAACAATGACTGATTTTTTGCTATATGTATCTACCATGCAATATTGGGGACATATATATATACTAACAGTTGTTCATATTTGATCAAATGACCAATTGAAGCATAAAAGGAACACACCAATGCTACCTTTGGTAAAAGTTAATACATGGCTATACTTTATAAGTTATAAGGGGAAAAACATTTATTTAAAAAAATACAATGAATTGTTGACTTAGAACAAATTTTCCCATAATTTTTAATTTGGCAATTTTCCACTTGAAATAAATCTATAAATTTTTTAGCAGAGAACCAATAGGTAATCAATCATATTTTATCTTGGGTTGAAATATTAAGTAATTCAGAAGCAAAGCATAAAGAAAAAAAAGTTTTAGCATCTAGATTACTTTAACAGTATCCTCTTATCTAATAAAATAGTAAAATGCAAATTGACCATCACTCCAACACACAAGATGGCTGCTCTCATATGGTCAAAGATGGCTGCCCCCATGTGGACACAAGATAGCCAACAGAGGAGGGCAGTTGTGGGCAATCAGGCCAGCAGAGGAGGGCAGTTGGGAGGGAAAAGGCCTGCAAGGGAGGGCAGTTGGGTGTGAACACGCCTGCAGGGGAGGGCAGGTAGGGGTGACTGGGCCAGCAGAGAAGGGCAGTTGAGGGTGACCAGGCCTGCACAGGAGGGCAGTTGGGGGAAACCAGGCCTACAGAGGAGGGCAGTTGTGGGGGGACTAGGCCTGCAGGAGAGGGCAGTTGGGGGAACCAGGCCTGCAGGGGAAGGCAATTAGGGGTGACCAGGCCTGCACAGGAGGGCAGTTAGGGTTGACAAGACCTGCACATGAGGGCAGGTGGGGATGACCAGGCTGACAGGGAAGGGCAGTTAGGGGCTACAGGGACAGCAGGGGAGGGCAGTTGAGGGCAACCAGGCCTGCAGGGGAGGGCAGTTAGGGGCAACCAGGCCTGCATGGGAGGGCAGTTAGGGTTGATCAGGCCTGCCCGGGAGGTGACCAGGCTGGCAGGGAAGGGCGGTTGAGGGCAACCAGGCCTGCAGGGGAGAACAGTTACTGGCAACCAGGCTGGCAGGGAAGAGCAGTTAGGGATGACCAGGCTGGCAGGGGAGGGCAGTTGGGGCAATCAGTCCAGCAGAGTCATATTTAGGCATTGATCATGCTTTCAGGGGAATAGTTAGGGGCTGATCAGGCTGGCAGGCAGAAGCAGTTAGGGGCAATCAGGCAGGCAGGCAGGCGAGTGGTTGGGAGCCAGCAGTTCTGGATTGTGAGAGGGATGACCCAGAGTGGAGAGGGTGCAGGCTGGGCCAAGGGATACCATCTCTCCCCCGCTCCATGCATGAATTTCGTGCACCAGGCCTCTAGCACAGGATAAATGTTTAGGTGTGAAAAGAGGGAATTTGTTCAACAAATACCTACTGAGTACTCACTCTATACCAGACATCATGGAAGGAGTTTGACCTTCTTGCCTGGCTGGTATGGCTCAGTTGGTTGGAGTGTCGTCCCATGCACTGCAGTGTTGTGGCTTCAATACCTGGTCGGGAACATCTGATCAATGTTTCTCTCTCAGTATTTCTCTTCCCCTCTCCCTTCCTCTCTCTCTAAAAATCAATAAAAACATACCCCCAAGTAAGAATTAAAAATAAATTTTAAAAGAAAGCAAGAAAATAAATTTCTCTATCCTCTTGGCCATACACTCTAGAGAATGGTTTTATGAAGATGTGTACATTTTAAACTATAGCCAATTCTGGGATGCTTAGTTATATTCTGTGGAGCAATCTGACATAAAGATTTCTTTCTTATAATTTAGAGATAGATATTTATTTTTCAGCATTTATTGGTGCTACAAGAATTATACATTAAGAAGTTCTCAGGGGGTGTAGAACTGAAAACTACATAATCTTAAGAAGCCTTTGGAGTAAAAAGACAAAATGAATTGAAAGGGCACAAGAAACAAAACATTAATTTGAGATACTATCTTTAGTTACAAAGTCGGGGTGCCTGTCCTCTCCTCCCCCCACATTTAGGTGGAGAGTTCTAGGAACAGAGAATTTTGGCAAGATGTTGGGGAGGAAATGAAACTTAAGTTCCTAGGGCCTGTTTCCACTGATGCATGGATATCAGTTTAGCAACACATGGTTGTTCTTATTCTACACTTGAGAGATAGTAAATTGCTTTTAGATAGAAATGAATTAACTCTTTCCTGTGACTACATTACCATAACATACTGTCAAAAATGATTTAGTAAACTGAATAGGGAAGGCCAAAAACATTAATATAGTTCCAAGAAATAAATTGATTAATGTGTCCTTTTTTCATTAGTATGATCAGGTTTACAAGATGATTTTATGCTAATATTCATTTTCACAACCTCTATTGTCTATCTCAGCAAACTCAAGGTTAGAAGGATGTTCAAGGTTATCTATTCTAACCTTCCTGCACCCATCAGATAGTTATTTTCCCCTATACCATGTTCACCATGTGGTCCTACATTTTAAGTGTCTCATTGTTTTTTTAAGTTTCAGAGGTTCTGATTTTTTAAAAATCGTGGAAAGATTTTTTTAAATGCCTCTTTGTCTCTCAGAAATAAGATTTCTGTTTCTATCATTTAAAGCAAGGAAACAAGATCAGTGCAGAGTTTCAGTAACCCTAAAACACATTAAAGAAGCATTCCCTGTATTTTCTACTTGAAAAAAAAAAAGAAAGAACTGCTAAACCCTTTTATAATAGTAGGTGGTAATGGCAATTCCATATCTAAAACCAAGTAACCTTCTATATCTAAATAATATCTATATATAAAAACAACTAACATCTATATATAAAAAACAATATCTATATGTAAAAACAACTAACAGTGATTATTATGTGCCATTTAGGTCATTTTCATGTCATTTCTGATTTAATTCAAAATTTGTCATTCAATTTTAAACAAAACCCTTAAAAAGCTAGTGCTATGATTATCTTGTTAATAGAGATGATCAAAATGAGAGGCAGAGGAGTTAAGTAATTTGCCTACCATATTAACATTAGAAGGGATCTCGGGAACATAGAATCCACTGCTAATTTTCTCCTTTGCCTTGTAACTTGCATAAAAAAATCAGAGTTTGAAATCTTAGACCCATAATGTTTTGATTATTTCATGCTTCCTTATTCACAAACTCATATCTTCATGCTGCAGGAATAGTATATATTGCCATATATCTATGTATCTATCTATACTAACAGAAGGGTAATATGCTAGTTAGACCAGATAGACCAGATGTCCTTTCAGACAAAGCCATGGTTGCAGGGAGCTGAGGCAGAGGCAGTTAGGAGCAAGCAGGCAGGCATATAGGCAGAGTGGTTAGGGACAATCAGACCAGTAGGGGAGAGCATTTATGGGTGATCAGGCTGTCAGGGAAGCAGCTAGGGGCATCAAGCAGGCAGGCAGGCAGGCAGAGGTGGTTAGCGGCCATCAGGCAGGCAGGCAGAGGCAGTTAGGAGCAATTAGGCAGGCAGGCAGAATAGTTAGGGGCAATCCAGCAGGCAGGCAGGTGAGCGGTTAGGAGCCAGCAGTCCTAGATTGTGAGAGGAATGTCCAACTGCCAGTTTAGGCCGGATCCCTGTGGGACATCCAGGATTGGAGAGGGTGCAGACTGAACTGAGGGACCATCCTCCATGCATGAATTTCATGCACTGGGCCTCTAGAATAGATATATAATAACAAATAATTGCAACTATTTTTCTTCTCCCAGTGTGACCATGGATAAGGTGAAGGAAATGAAAATGTGTTTGATTCCAGACACCTTTGTACTTTAAACTTGATTAAAAACTAAAAACACAGTACCAACCAACAGCAGCAGAATACATATTCATCTCAAGCACAAATGTAGCATTCTCTAGAATAGTCCATAAGCTAAGCCATAAAACAAGACAATATAAATGATGTAAAGTCACACATATTATGTTTTCTGATCATGATGGAATTAATTTTGAAATTGATAATAGAAGGAAATTCGAGAAATTCACAAGTATGGGAAAATTAAAATTATATTTTAAATAACCAATGGATCAAAGAATAAATTACAAGGAAAATTAGAAACTGTTTTGAGATGAAATAAAACAAGACTACAACACATCAAAACTTACGGGATGCAGCTAAAGCAGTGCTGAAAGGGAATCTATAGATGGATATCACATTGGAAGTAGCCTTTGGATTATGATTGACACTCCTGCTGTGTTGTTTTTGTCTTACTGCCCAAAAGAAGGCTTATGTGGGGCTGATGTGAGTTCATTCAATAGCGCCACAAACAGTCATCCCACAGAATGTCAGAAACCAGCTGCACACAAAGATTCAGAGAACTTCATCCTGGCCCCAGGACTCTGTCAGTACCTCCAGGGACCCACTGTGTGCAACATGTTCAAGGAGATGTGGCCAGATGACCACACCTTGGTATTTTTACACATACATGGTGACAGTGCCTCTTAGTTGTCCTTGAATGCCCCAGAGAGCTGGCCGCTTATCACATCCTCAGCACCACCTCACAGGCAACTGGAGAGAAAGCTGAGAGCCCTGCCCTGAAAAAGCTCACAGCACAGCAACCTGCCAAGCCCCTTTAATGATGGCAGCCTCCTGGAAGAGGATATTCATGAGCCAGGGTCATGGCTACCCAATGCCTCATGCACCCTACTGTTTGCTGATGTCAGGCTTCCAAGTATGGCACATGATTTGTCCTAAGAATCCAACCCTACCAGAATGACCTGTAATCTCCCACTTGCTGCTAAAGGAGCAGCTGCTTTTTTAATTATGTTGTTGCAATTTTTGCTCAGCTCTTTGTCCATTAACTTGACTCTATTTTATTTTGGTGAAAGGCAAATCATTTGGCGAGGAAAATATTATTTAATTGGTCACTTGGCTCAGGGTTTGATGACTTTTCCATTAATGTTTATTCAACAAATACATTTCATTTCATTTTCCCTGAAATAACCCAGCTAACTCTGAATGTTCAAGATATGCAGAACACTGAAGAGGAGCCATGATCCCAGAATTTCTATGATAACATGAGAATAGAAAACATGGAAGAGACACAGTCTGAAGGCTCAGAAATTTAGCATGGGGATATGCAAGATGTATAACTGCTCATAGTGTTCCCACTAGATTTTATATCTTTCTTTGAGACATATATATAAAGACCCTAACTCTATGTACTTTTCCATTTCTTATTCTATTATCTCATGTGTGCTTGTGTGTGTACATATGTCTACATATATGTACATGTATTGCACCTTGTATAAAACATAATAATGGCATTTTACCACAATTTAACAACCTATAAGAAAGCAAAAATGAGTAATAATGGATAACAATATGACATTTCTGAGAACTTACTCTATAACGGCACTGGAAAAAAAAAACACCTTTTTGTAGTATATCAATTATTCACCAAAAAATTGGTACCACATTTTTAAAAAATGTTTACATATTTTTATTGATTTCAGAGAGAGAGAGAGAGAGAGAGAGAGAAACATCAATGATGAGGAGAAATCATTGATTGGCTGCCTTCTGCATGGGAGAAGCCCACATTTGGGATTGAGCCCACACCCAGACATGTGCCCTTGACCAGAATTGAACCCTGTACCCTTCAGTCTACAGACTGATGCTCTATCCAATGAGTCAAACAGGCTAGGGCAATTTATACCACTTTAAAAAGTATTTCCTGCTTTTTTTCTTGCTCTCCAGTTTCTCACATCTACAATATGGAATTGTTCCTGTCCAGTCTGAGATTCTGTTCCACTACATGGTCTCATATGAAAGGCTTTGGTGCTTATAGTTATGCTAACTTGGGCAATAAGGTATATGGAATATTGGATGAAACATAAAGGTTATTATTAAATGAAATTAGGGATAAGGGTAAAATACAAAATCTCTAAGATGGAGTTTACAAGGCCTTCTTGCCTTTTCAGTGGCAAAGGCCAAGTATTTGTTTGCTGGCCTTGCCTACTGTGTATTTCAGAAAGACCTCTGCTCATAAATCCATGGAGTTGAAGGTCATGCAAAGGGCTTGCCCACACTAGCTTATTTTCTCTAGCATCAGAAGCAAGACCTCAGCTAATCCCGGTTATACTGGTGTTGCACATTTCCCGCTTCCACCCACCTCCACCCACTAGTTCTGGCCCCAAATTGCTTCTTAGCTGACCCTGCCCATTGGCCAGAACAGGCCCACAGACGATCATTCCGCAGGGCAGCCAGGGCTTGTACAACAGCCTGGAATGCTGTCATAAGACATGCAATTATCCTCATGCCATTAGTAGACTGAGACTCGTGTTGCTCTAAACAAAAGACTAGTTCCTCTTCCTTGGATTAGAAGTCTTAGGGTATAGAAGTCAATTGTAAATATTGGACATGTGACTTTTGCCTGCTCTCTGATGGGTCAGAGCTCTACTAGTAAACACATAGGCACTGTATACAAGAAGACTGTTTCTTTGTTGGGTAAGAGAAAACAAGAATTGGCCAGTTGTGAGTGATTATTATTCCATCCTCCATTTAAATAGTCGATCTGGGGTATTCCCATGAAGGCATAATATGTTCAAGGCACTGTGCTGTGCGGTGTGTGGAGAAGTCTGTCAAAAAGTATAGAATCCAGCAAAGGATTAAAAGTATACATACACATGATACAAAGAAATACATGGTAAGGATTTGACCTCTAGAATCAGAGATACCCAAGTTCAAATTTCTTCTCTGTCTGTTTAATAAAGGGTGCTATAACAATTGGAAATCTATAAGTAAAATAAAATAAAATAAAATAAAATAAAATAAAATAAAATAAACCTGAAGTCATACCTCATATCTTACACAAAGGTGAACTTAAAATAGATAATAAATATAAGTGTAAAATCTAAAACTAGAAAATTTTCTAGAAGAAAACAGAAATAATGGTGACTTTGTTAAGCAAAGATTCCTTAGATAATACAACAAAACAAGATCCTTAAAAGAAAATATGGATTAGTTGGACTTAAAAGCAAAAATTCTCCTTAAAAGGGAAAATGAAAAGACAACCACAGACTGAGAGAAAATATTTGTAAAGCATGTGTCTGATAAAGTTGATAAAGGACTTGTATCCAAAATACATATTCAGTTATCTTAAAATTTAATAATAAGATAACAGCCTAGTTTTTTTAAGTGTGAAAAAGTTGGAACAGAGCACTTGCAGAGGCACTCAAAATCATTCATTATTTATTAGAGAAATGCAAATGAAAATCACAAAGAGATACCTCTAGATATCCATTGGAATGACTTTTAAAAAATAACTGATAATTCCAACTGCTTCCAAGACTGTGGAGTCAAGGGAATTCTCAACATTGCTTATCAGAATGCAAAATGATACAGCCACATCAGAACAACAATTTGGTGATTACTTATAAAATTAACTACCTATCTTCTTTTTGGGATGATTAAACCAGTCTATATCTTGTTGGTGGTGATGGTTACATGATAGCAAAACTCAGAGCACTGTCTAGTAAAAAGCATGAAATTTACTGTGTGTACATTATAACTCCATAAATGTTAATGTGAGTTAGAAGGAAAAGAAGTCATATTATAGATTGTACTTAGTTGTCAAAAACGATGAAGGTGATGCTGAAAACAAAACAAAACTCTGTTCTGGCACCTGAAGCTGAGCGAGTGCCCTTAGCCAAGTTTCTTCACTTTTATAAATAGCTACTTCCTAATCTTTAAAATAAGGAAAAAATAGCAATAGCACCACATAAAAATATATGTGCTGAGAGTTAAATGACAAACCACATGGAATATAATTAACTGATTTACTCAGTCTTGGGCTTTGTATGTACTTTTATATTCATTATCTCTAAGTCTATTCTAAAAACCTTAGGAGATAGGTTCTTTGTTTAACATGCTGGGTATATGGTAAATGGTATATGACATATGGTATATGGCAAGGACACCATATGTGTTGACTGTTTATTACTCTTTATTGAAAGTCTGATGTCCAGGTACTAAGAATAACCAGTGGAAAAACCCATGGAGTTCCTGCCCTTGGGCAGCTCATAGTCTAATAGTCAGTGAAAGAAGAGACAATTAAGATTCTGTGTGAGCCCAGCCGGTGTGGGTCAGTGGTTGAGCATCAACCTATGAACTAGAAGGCCACAGTTTAATTCCCGGTCAGGGCACATGCCCGGGATGTGGGCTTAATCCCCAGTGGAGGGCATGTAGGAGGCAGCCAATCAGTGATTTCTTTCATCATTGCTTGGCTTTCCTTTCCTCTCTGAAAGTCAATAAAAATATATTTTTTAAAAAAGATGTAGTGTGATAAGTGCTAGGTGAGTGGAGTCTGCAGGATACTTCTCTGGGGACATGGAGGAGAAGGAGGTTCTTACTGGGGGAGATGGTGGTATTGTTAGGTGGCATCTGATCAAGTCTTGAAGGACAAGAGAAGTATCAGCAGACAGTATACAGTAATGTGTGGAGTGACTGAAGAAAGAAACACTCCAAATAATAACAGAAAAACAAAACAAAACAAAGCACAAAACACATCTCTCTCCCCTGAAAAGAAAACTGTCTTCAGAAATTAGTGGCAGAAGAAGGAGACACCAATTGCACCAGATCACAACATGAGAAGCTCACATAAGCTAATGTGACATCCTGATTTTGACATACTGTCCTAATGTGCAGATCTTTAGAAGAGGCTTTTATAGTCTCCTCTACCCCCATTCCAGCATCTTAGGTTCACCTGTAGCTCAAATGTAAAACCCCTTAGTTGCAATTTTTATTCATTCTTATTTGTGAATGCATGAGGAAGGAGGTTCAAAAATAACGTCAAGCTGTTGGCTTTTCTACTATGTGAGGTTTAGCACATATTTTTCAATGCTCCATGCCTCTTGGGACATGGTATTTAAATAGAACAAACACTCTTCTGGGTGTAAAATACTACTGTGAAACTATTCGAAAGATTCCTGGCAAAGAAGGGGACTAGAGGGTGGCAGTGGGAGGAATGCACTGAATGAAGTGGCTCTTTGTTAGTATAAACATACAAACCTGTGTGGAGACTCTTTGCCCTTCTGCTGTCCCCACAACCCCTCAACAGGTGGCACGAGCTCATTGACATTTGTAGAGCAGATGGGATGTCATTTTAATATTGTTTCTAATTGACAAGGGCCTCAGGGGCTGTGCGCGTGCGGCTGCATGCTTGGTTGAGGGTGAGCCATGGAATTAGACGCTGCTACCTGCTCCTTCTGGCAGGAAAGTGAGAGCTGAAATTGTGTCAACTGGCTAGAGCACATTGTGTTAACTCTTAATCAAAGGCCTTCTTTTTGCTGGTTTTATTTCCCTTAACTTGCCAATCCGTCCCTCCTCCTTGCAGAGCTCTGAATTCTGGACCACTTGAACAAGGAAACCTTGTTCCTCTGAAAATTACCTTCAGCATAAACTGTGCTATCCTGTCTAAATTTTCCTAAGCAATTCAGGTTACATTAAATTTACACCAGAAACAAGTTGGGTGCTTCCCAGAAATGGTCCAAAGAGGAAGCGGAAAGGACTGGGAAGTAGCTGCAGCAGTCCCTGGGGCCTCCCAGCTATTCTAATCAGAGTACAAACTTCACGGAGTGGGAAGGCCTGCCCTTGGACAGCCGTCGTTTGCAGTTCTCATTTCAGAAGCCATATGCTGGTAGATGCAGCCCCACTGCCTGTAGTGAACACATGCAGTGCCACAGCGGCAGTCTCACTCAGCATCCACGAGGACCTGCACATTAATTAGAATATTTTTGTTCCTACACAACAAAGCAGAAAACACTTTCTTGATCAGTTTGGGAATGGTCCTTTAAACTGCCTTGGGTTCCCTTCAATCATTCAGCTTCTTGGAAGAAAACAGATCCCAATTATTCATCATAACTTATTAAATCCGACGTGAAAACAATTTATATGGTAATGAGGAATTTACTGGGCCCATTGAGTGTGTTATTTTATGCCTGAGTCTAGGGGTTATTTCTAAGACGTTCATGGTCATTTCCCTCTAATCAATGGCATACGTTTTCATTTGGGGCCCTCAAATACATTTTGTAAATATATTTCCTTCTGTTTTTCTTCTCTCTCCTTCACCCAACATCATTACAATGTCCTTAGCTCAAGAGGGGGGGACAAGAAAGAGAGGTCAGCTTTAGAATACCTTATTCTCTTCTCAGCCCCAAGTCTGTTAATGAAAAATAGTATAAATAATTTTTTAAAAGCAGTTAATGATCTACAAACATTAAGGGATTAAATGGACTACTATTTATCATTAATTTTAAATAGAATTGAAATGAAAATCTTAATAACCACTATTATTTATTCAAATAGGTGTGGTATTAAGTGTTTTTCCACATAATAATACTACAGTAGCTAATATGTTTTTATTGGTCATTTACTGTGTGTCACCATAGTGTCAAGCTCATTTATTCCCTTCATCAATACTGTCACAGACATGATCCTTAACCACATTTTATAATAGAAGAAAGTGGGACTTAGGGGAAAAAAAAAACGTGCTAAAATTGAACTTGGTACATCTGAAGTCAAGGCCCATGTACTCAACTACCACCAGAGATCCTTTAATGAATCTCAAATGGATGGTTTGGGTTTGTCTGATGTATGTAACTCCACTGATTTATCAGTTTTTATATAAAAATCAAACTATTTTAAATTTTAGGAATTTTCTTACTTGGGTTGTAGGAGCTTTCTTGGACTGTCAAAATCTCAGAACTAAGAATAGCCTGCCTCCCCTGTGGGTCTCTGCCTTCCAGGACCAGTAGACTCTTCCCCTTCACAATCGGAGGATACAGCGACTTTCGCTCAGAGATTTCCTGGCACACCAGGATTTTTGAACCCGAATCAAAACAGTCCTAACATGACTTCTGCCCAACTTGACTTTAGACTTTCCTTGTTTTTCCAAGTGATTGACTTATAATATTATCAGAGTCAGATCACCACCTTTACTGTTTAAGATACAGCCTTAATCAGCTAGGTTTGTCCAGTTGGAAGCAGCTTCCACAGTCTTCTCTCTGTTCCTCTCATTTTTACATGGGAGGGGCTGCGTGGGAACCCACTGAGTCCTGGGCGGAGGCTGTGTGGGGCTGGGCAGCCTCTTTTTTTATTATTTTATTCACTGAATATGAAGGAAGCTGCTCTGTAGCTGTTTTTCAGTCTAGACAGGATATGATGATAATAGCACAAATAAAAAGTTTATGTATTCCAGCCAGGGACAAATTAAATGAGTACAGGGCACAGATATATGTCATGCTGTTATTAACATCAAGCAGCACACGGCCCACTCCAGGGCACAGAGCCCAGATTAATTGGCTTGCCCAGAGTGCATCTCTGATTAGAAAAAAGTTCTCAGGAAATGCTGGGCAGTGTGCATTTGGACTCTCAATTTTCTTCTCTTAGGCATTGAAAGTTAGACATTTTATAGACTAAGACTGAGTGGCATTTGACACCGCTGATTTTTTGAAATATTTTGCCAGTGTTCCTTCATAGGTAACAAATATTTCTGGGAGAAACCTGCCACCACATGTTGGATTGTTCTGAGTGGTATTTACTACTGCTTTTCCGAGGTGCTCAAGCTCTGGTACAGTCGGGAGTATAGAATTATGGCAGAGGTGTGTATCTTGAGTTCTATGTATGCTTAAAAGATCAAAGTGAGGCTCTGTAAGTCACATGAGCTACAGAAATAAAACCCCTAAGGTTGCTGTGCTTACAAATACTGCCGTGTGTGCCTCGGGGAGTCTAACAGCCAGGCATGGCACCTGGCTGACTGAACTCCCTTCCGAGTCAGCCAGGAAGGGGGAAGGAATCCGGAGAAATAGCCAACAGCATAGAGCAAATTCAAAACTAGTGTCTCTCCGTGGAAAAGCTTGAGATGAACAGTAAAGAAGGTAGATTCTGTATCCAAGAAAAATCAAGGGTAAAATTGCTTGTGCTGCTGACCAAAGACTAAGCACTTCTCTTGGATGCAGGCGAGCAATTCCAATAGTTTCCACAGAACCTGGTGTGAATTTTAAGCCAAGGATAAAATTCGGTTCAGTGAGGAGCTCTTGCTAACCTGTGACACCCTGTTTACCATCAAACCTGCAAAACCAGGAAAGTAAAACAGTATGGGTGGATCAAAAGAGATGGGTCTTGAATATTTGTTATTATTAAAGAGGTTTGAGGAAGTATTGAGAAAACCTTTTTTAAATGTGACTCCCAATACCTCCTGATTGCTTTTATTGGATGCTGAACCCATTCAGGTTTCATTCCTTAAAAATTGGCCATAGTGCATTCCTGTTCCTTTTTGGAAATACTACAAAATGTAAACATTTCATAGCACATTTCATTGTTTAACAGTGAGGCATTCAAGGATTGTCATAAGTAATGTAAAAGGTTATGCTTTCTGAGACAGGGCTTTGAGAAGAAAGAACCCTTTCTTTGTCTCTCAGCTTCAGGAACTCAGTTCTTTCAATTCATGCAGTTACATATGCAGAGAATCTAGGTTTTGAGTGAGTACTGAGAATTCCTGCCCATACCTCACACCAAGGACCTTGTGGTCGAAGGCAAGGGTATCATGGACTCCAGTCTCTGCCACTCTCATTCACTGAGGTATGCATCCATCCATCCTTTCATTCATTCATTCATTCATTCATTCATTTAAACTCTCAGAGCACTTCTGTGTTTGACTGATATTAAATTTGGCGCCATGAAGACTTGTATATGGAGGTAGAAAAGTAGCAGACATATTTTGGAAGGTGATGAATAGCATTGCAATAAATAATATATAGGGTAGATAGTGTCTACTAGGTGTACCCGTTAATAATGTGGATTTTATTCAATAGTTGGAGTTACACATATGTTGATATATATGCAGTTTGATATATATGCTATTTTGTTGTATTGACAGCAAGCTTCAAAACTGCATATGTCACATTTCCTGAAGGTGTTAACATCATAAAGATTTTTACGCTTAAAAATGTTGAATTTTGTGCCAAAAAGAGCATTTGTGGGAAGTTTTAGTTCATTACTTTATTTTGAAGAAAAAGTTATCATATACTTCAGGAAGCTTATAGTGAACATGCTCCACCTCAAGACACTTGTGGACACTGATTTAAATGTTTTAAAAGTGATGATTTTGATGTGAAAGACAAAGAATGTCCAGGTCAACTGAAAAAGTGTGAAGACCAACAATTATAAGCATTATTGGATGAAGATGCCTGTCAAACTCAAAAACAACTTGCAGAAAGATTAAACGTTGCTCAGCAAACAATTTCTGATCATTTACAAGCAATGAGAAAAAATTTAAAGGAAGAAAAATGGGTGTCATATCAACTGAATGAAAGACAAATGAAAAACCGAAAAGTCATCAGTAAACGTTGCTTTAATGGCACAAAAGAAAATCTTTTTTGCATAAAATTGTGACTGGTGATGAAAAGTGGATTTATTTTGAGAATCCCAAATTCACAAAATCATGGGTTGATCCAGGCCAACCATCAACATCAACTGCAAGGAAATCACTTAGGAAAGAAGACAATGCTCTGCATTTGGTGGAATCAGGAACATGTGGTGTATTATGAGCTTCTAAAACCAGGTGAAACTGTTACTACTAATCACTACCGACAACAAATAATCAATTTGAACCACACTTTGATTGTGAAACCACCGGAATGTTCCAGAAGACATGGCAAAGTAATTTTGCTTCATGATGACACACTATCACATACTTCAAAACCAATTAAAGACACTTTAAAAGAACTTGCCTGGAAAGTATTAACCCACCCACCATATTCACCAAACTTGCTCCTTCAGATTACCACTTGTTCCAATCGATGGCACACGCACTTTCTGAGCAGCACTTCAAAACATACGAAGTGGAAAATTGGGTCTCTGAATGGTTTGCCTCAAAATAAAATATTGGGACAGTATCCACAAATTACCTGAAAGATGGGGAAAATGTGTAGCTAGTGATGGACATTACTTTGAATAAAGCACTTTTGATGTTTCTCTTGAGATTATCATCACCATCATTTCCTGTGGGATTTTATTTTAGTAGTACCCTCTTTTAAATTTCTGATCTATCATTCTCTACAAGTTTTTTTCTGTTTAACTAATAAATTTGTTCAAACTATTTATATCCTTAAAAACCCTTCTTCAAACCTTGTGATTCTCCTCTGACTATCATTTTTTTCATCCATTTTTCTCCCATCATTCTTCAACCCCCTGCAGTCAACCTTCTACTTCTTCTCCTGCCACTGAGATTGCACTGGCTAATTAAGGTTACCAGTGACCCCCAGAATGAGTATTCAGTTGATATTTCTGTTGACTTTTCTATCATGTTGGACACTGCTAATCACTCCCTTTTTCCTGTAATTCCTTCCTCCCTCGACATAGTGCCACCATGTTTCTCCCTTCACCTGTGGCACTACTTTCACTCAGACCTTGGGTCCTTTCCCATATCTCAAGGCCTGTCTTCCCCAGTTTTCCATTCTTATTTACACCATAGATTTTATTCTTTGCTATCCATTATAAACGTCCGTATCTCTTTCAAAAAATAAAGAAACCGCCAAAACTGGTTTGGCTCAGTGGATATAGTGTCAGCCTGTAGACTGAAGGATCCCAGGTTAGGTTCTGGTTAAGGGAATGTACCGTGGTTGCAGGCATATCCCCAGTAGGGGGTGTGCAGGAGGCAGCTGATGTTTCTAACTCTCTCTCCCTTTCTCTCAATCAATATAAAAAAATCAATAAAATATATTTTAAAAATAATAAAAATAAAGAAACCTGAGAAAAGGAAAGTCTTGTGCACTGTTGGTAGGAATGTAAAGGGAACTATAGAAAGCATGATAGAGATTTCTCAAAAAATTCAAACTAGAGCTACCATATGATCTAGTAATACCCTGAGCATATATCTGAAGGAAATAAAAACAGGATCTCTGTACTACCATGTTCATTGCAGCATTATTCACAATAGCCAAGACATAGAAATAACCTAAATGTCAACAAATGATTGGATAAAGAAGATTTTATATATATAGATATAGATATAGAGATAGAGATATATATAGATATAGATATATATACACACATATATATTCAGTCATGAGAAAGAAGGAAATCCTGTTATTTTAGACAAGTATGGACCTTGAGGGCATTATACTAAGTGTAATAAGTCAGATAGAGAAAGACAAATACTGTATGATATCACTTATATGTGGAATCTAAAAACACCAAACTCCTATAAACAGAGAGTATAATGGTGGTTATAAGGGCTGGAGGGTGGGTAAATAGGAGTTGTTGGTCAAAGGATAAAACTTCCAATTATTAGATTAATTATTTCTGGGGATCTAATGAATATAGCATGATGACTACATTAACAATACTGTATGATATCATTGGAAATTGCCAAGAGAGTAAATCTTAAATGTTCTCACCACAAAAAAGGAATTGTCATTATGTGATGTGATGGAGGTATTAGCTAATGCTATGGTAGTAGTCATTTTGTACTATATCAAGTCAACATGTTGTACACCTTAAACTTACACAGTATTATATGCTAATTATATTTCAATAAATACTCCTAGAGTAGGAGTATTTCAGGAAAAATGATAGACTGAACAAAACAGAGAAGCAGAAAATAGGAAACATAGGGAATGTGGGGGAAAGTAGGTAAGAGCCTCCCAGAGTAGCTCTATGTTGGACCATAATAGAAGATCAAGCTGGAAAAGCAATGTGACATCAGGCAGGAACTGACATGCATGTGCCAAGGTGCCTTATTATTGATCTGCCACCATTGGCCTAAATGAATAGCATGACTTTTGAAAATCACCTTATCTCAAATTTCACCCTCTTCTAGGCTCCAAATTATCATTAATTATAACATGTGCCTAAATCAGACAGCTTTACACTTCTCTGCTTAAAACTTTCAGTGGTTCCATTTTGTTTATATCAGCCATGTAATTGGTAAGACATAATCAAAATTTATCACACACCTGCATTTCTACTCTGCTTCTTTGATTGGAAGAGAAAGGTGTGGAGTTACACAAAGCATTGTACTGAAAGGGACTTAAATAATAAAATCCTGCTCTTAGGTTGGCATACAGGACCACGGATTCATATTACAGCTTCTGACCTCTAACATTCTAGCTCACCCTCCACATGGATATTACCTGCTTATTCAAATCTTTTAGGCTTTTCCTTTTCCCTGGAATGCTTTTTCTTTTATTTTCTTGACTCGCCAATAAATTGTGTGGTTTTAACCCATTGATAAGAAGTATGTCCTTTGTGAGCTCTTCTCATTCTTCACCAGGTTGACCATACTCTCCTATGAGCACCTCTTTGTTGTGTATATATGACAAGTAATTACTTTTCCAGCTCTGTTACTAGATGAGATGCTTCTGAAAACCAAAGCTGTCTTTTGTCAACACTTAATGTGATGTCAGACACAATCAGCACCTAGTATTTGTTGCAGAATGAATGAATGAATGAATGAACGAACACAAAAAATTTCTCTACTTTAAACCAGCAGGCAAAAGACTAGAGAAAATCATGGAATTTTCTCAAGGACTACATAAAAAGTAGTATAAATGAGGCAGCTTATTTAAAAGATTATACACCAAACACTTTTAAGCAGCTCTAAAAGATCATTTTTGTTATGTTAATTAAAAAGCCACTTGCCTTTTTAAAGTTTTATCCAGTTAATTTAGTTAGTAAACTTCTTTTCCTCCCTCTTACTGCAATAATAAATCTGGCCCAATCTGAAATGAGTTATAATGAATTGTGCTTAGTTAGGTTCAGATTAAAGTTGATTTACTTATAGGTTTACCCAGTGAATGGTTAATTTGTCTCTTTGCTGCCTTTTAGCTTCAGCCTCTTGTCTTTTAGTAATTATTACAGAAGTAAGTAAATGTTTTTTACTAATTTTATTTGTTGGTCATTAAAGAATAGCTACTTTTTTGAGAATTCTTACTATTTATGCTACTGCTGAAGAATTCTTTAGCACATGGAGATTGGTATTTTTCCTCTTTTTCTCTTTCATGTGTGTTCTATTTAGACCAGGAAATTGACATTTCAGCCTAGAAGACTTAGGCCAGATGTTAGTCCACTGGCTGGAAGATGGATTTCCTGCCCCAATAGGTGACCTCTGAAAGCAAAATGGGCTTTTTCTTAATGGTTAGACTGTCCAAATGACCTCATTTCCAGAACAAGCATCCTTTGTGAAGTGCGTCTTTGCTATTGAAATCAACATCATCTGATTTTTGAGAACATTCATTAGATGAAAAGTAACTAGCACCCAGTTGTTTCATTTATAAGGCATAGGAAAAAATTATGCCTAGACAACCCATTTTTTTTCTTTTAAAAATATTTGCGTTCATTGAGAGGGAAAGGGTGCAGAAAAATCTGGTGTCTGCTTTCCCATATTAATATTTCTTTTAGATCTATTTCAAACCTCATTCAGGTCAGCATTAATCAAAGGAGCATGTTATGTGCTCTTTAAACAGGGAATTGTTTCACTAAGTTTGACCAAGGCACTATTTAAAGAAGTAGCCATGACCCCAGTGTCCTGTCACTCAGACTTTTAGCTCCATGTGTGGGAAGTTCATTGAGACATTCCCATGGAGCCACCTCTTTTGATGAGTTCTTCACCAAGTTCATTTATTTATAGCTTCAATTGTATAAGGCAGCACAGAAAACCAGAGATAACTGAGCCTTTGTGCGTGCGTGTGTGTGTGTGTGTGTGTGTGTGTGCGCGCGCGTGCTGTACTGTGAGTGCACACACACCCATGACTCTGTGTGTGTCACAGGAAATGCAATTTCAAAGAAAGTAGCCAGGAGAGGAAAATGGTCTTGAATGACTGGGAGGAGACTATAACACTATGCATGAAAAGAAGGGGAGTTAGATTGCGTGAGAAGGAAAAATAAATGTTTCAGAGATTCTTTTTATTTTTTTATTTTTTTAAATATTTTAATCTTTATTGTTGTTCAGTTTATTAATTACATTGTTCCCCATTTTCCCCCCTATAGCTCCCCTCCACCCAGTACCCATCCCACCCTCCGCCCCCAACTCCCCCCAACTGTCCTCTCCCATAGTTGCATGATTTTTGTCCAGTCTCTTGCTGCACTTCCCACACCCCTTTTCTCCCCAAAAATTGTCAGTCCATTCCCGCTCTATGTCCATGATTCTGTTATATTCACCAGTTTATCCTGTTCATCAGATTATTAATTCACTTAATTTTTAGATTCATTTGTTGATAGATGTGTATTTGTCGTTCATAATTTATATTTTTACCTTTTTCTTCTTTCTCTTCTTAAAGAATATCTTTCAGCATTTCATATAATATTAGTTTGGTGGTGATGAACTCCTTTAGCTTTTTCTTATCTGCGAAGCACTTTATCTGACCTTCAATTCTGAATGATAGCTTTGCTGGATAGAGTATTCTTGGTTGTAGATTCTTGCTGTTCATCACTTTGAATATTTCTTGCCACTCCCGTCTGGCCTGCATCATTTCTGTTGAGAAATCCGCTGACAATCATATGGCTGCTCCCTTATAGGTAACCATCTGTTTTTCTCTTGCTGCTTTTAATATTTTCTCTTTGTCTTTTGCTTTTGGCATTTTAATTATGATGTGCCTTGGTGTGGTCCTCTTAGGGTTCCTATATATTGGGGTTCGGTGCACTTCTTGGACTCCTAAGTCAATTTCTTTCACCAGGTGTGGAAAGTTTTCAGTCATGATTTCTTTAAATGGGTTTTCATTGTCTTGCTCCCTCTCTTTTTCTGGCACCCCTGTAATTCAGATGTTGGTATGCTTGAGGTTGTCCCAGAGGCCCCTTACACTATCTTCAATTTTTTGGATTCTTTTGGTTTCTTGCTTTTCCAGCTGAGTGGATTTTACCTCTTTGTATTTCAAATCTTTAACTTGGTTCTTGCGGTCCTCTAGAGTACTTTTAGGTCTTTGTATAATATTTTTTATTTCAGTCAGTGTATGCTTAATTTCTGATTGGTCCTTTTTCATATCATTGAGGGTCTCATTCATATCCTCATAGGTCTCATTCATTTCCTTGTAGGTCTTGTTCATTTCCTCATAGGTCTTGTTCATTTCCTCATAGGTCTTGTTTATTTCCTTGTAGGTCTCAGCCTTCTCTAGGAGCCTCTTGAAAAGCCGTATAACCGTGGTTTTGAATTCTATGTCCAGTCGTTTTTTTCCCCCTCCATTTCTTTCACATCTGATTTCTTTCCATGTCTCTGCATGGTGGCTGCTTTCCTGAGTTGGTGGATTAGCTTTGTGTGGTAGATGTCCTCTAAGGAACAGCGGCTCAGCCTCCCCAGTTACCTGAGGTGTATATAGGTTGCACAGTCTTGTTGAAGTTAAGCCTAGATTAATAGTTGTTAGCACTAGGAGGGTTTGACCTCCAGGCCAATTTTCTATGATGTTTAGCCATGCTCAGGTTGGATGGGCGGAGTCTCCAGGCCAAGCAGGCAGCATCAGCTCCACCCTATGCGGCCCCAGGGACTCTGTGCCAGGTGGCAATGGCTGCCAGCACCTCTGAGAGAAAGCTGCTGCTGCTGAGCTTCACCCGCTGTTGGAGAATTCAGCCTCTCGCCAAATGAGTCTGCACACCCAACATCTCACCCAGGGTCATAAAAACAATGCAGTCTGCAGTTTCCCGAATGAGAGAGTAAGTCACAAGTGCTCTCTGCGTGGTCATGCAGCTGTACTGTTCCCAAGTTCATGCGCACTCTGCACAAGCTTGCAGACCCTTGCAGCGCCAGAGTTTCGGCATGCCTTCCCACTGTCCAATTTTTACCCCATATGATTATGGGTTCCCTGGACTTTACCTGGAGCTGGGGAATCAGTGCAGTGGGACGTCTTTGTCTCCCCAGTTCGAGAAAACTGGCCAGGTTTTCAGCTGCCCGCCCTATCCGCTGGTGCACGCACTGCTCCAAACCTCTCTCTGTGCATATCTTCAACGCTGTCTGCTGCCCCTCCTCTGAGTCACAGTGTCTTATCTTCACTTTTATTTGTGGAATTTTCACTCAGCCAGCTCTCCGGTGATTCTGGATGATGTTTGTTCTTTCGTTAAGTTGTAGTTTTGAAATTGCTGTGTATGGCAGCAAGATAGGTGTTTACCTATGCCACCATCTTGGTTCCTCTCTGCAGAGATTCTTAAATGATAGAATTTTATAACTGAATGGAAAGTGATAGGAATGAAAGAAAGTGTCTCTTTTTTAATAGCTGGCAGAAATTTTACTAGCATAAAAATCTTGTTTACTGTGATCCAAAATGTTGGCTCCTCCATGAAAGACCAGAACAGAATGAAGCAGAGCCCTATCCAGAGATAACATCCAGCTGGGCACTGCCCTTCAGACTCATGGTTCTTCCTCAACCTATATATATAGTAAATATGGAACTCCTTACAAAATGAGCAGAAAAAGGATTTCACACTCTCCTTTGTTTTAATGAGTTAATACATACTTTCCCCAGAATGCTATACTCAGCCCAAGACTCAATTTTTTTTTAAAGTTATGTGCAAGTGTCATTAATCATAAAATATTTCGGGGGTGGTTTTTCAAAGTTTTCTGAAAAAATATTTCAACTTGGGGTAAGACTGTAATAATCTTCTAAAGCTCCCAGGATTGATGTAAGTGAGATGCTTTTGTTGCCTGTGCATAGTATTGCAGCACCTCGAAGAAGCAGAGCAACAGTTTTAACCAGAGCTTTTCAATTAAACGGGGGGAGGAGAGGGGGGTGGCACGCGGGGGTGGATATTTTCACAAGTATATTTCAGTAATAGCAACAGCCAGGGAGGTATTCTCATAGAGCAGCATTCATAAACTAGACAAGATTGATGAAGCAGTTAGTTGGTGGATGATACCTCCCAGCTGTGCTTTTAAGCCTTTTTTTTTTTTTTTTGCATAATTTGGAAACATTTAACATAATCTCTGATTTCTTATTAGCACATTCTTTTTTTTTATTATTATACTCTCTCAAGCTGAAAGGTAAATAGCAGGGAGCAAGATTCCAAAGATGGTTCCCTCTCGGCTCTTTCTTCTTTTCTCTCAGTGTCAGGCTGCTCCCACACTGCCTCGTAGCTCTCCACAGGAGACACTTGCCCTCATCTTAATTCAGAAGTAATTTTATGGTGAGTTCCAGTCTTCTGGTCCTTTGCCTTAAACGTTGTGAATTCAGTGTTGGCAGCCCACCCAGAATGTTTTTGTTTCTTGTCTATAGTGTGGATTACTAAATAGTTCCGAATCCTTACATTTCAGATTTATGAGTGGGCTTAGAAATGATCTAGTCTGATCCTGCTACGTGGTGTGAAGTGTCACTCAAGGTAGTGTTGTGCCTGAAGAATAATTCCCAGGCAGAACCTCGGTGTCTGCTTCGTAACACAGATGGCAACCTAACTGGCTAGGCGAGTAGGCTTCCTCTCTCAGTGGAGGAAGAGTATTTATAATCCTGAGCCCTCATTTTGCTTATTCACCTTCTCTCCCCAGCCTGCTCCTGTCATCTTCACTTTGTTTTAATCTCTTACCTCTTTTCTGATCTCTTCTCAAATACTCCATAATGAAGAGGCTTTTAAACAGGTAATGCCTTAGCATGGGCTTAGCTCACCTTTAGGGCATTTGTAGGGAAAAAATTTCTGTGGGATTGTCTAGGTAAAAATATGTTAGGCTTTCATTCTCTCCTTGAAGTTAGTTCCCTGAGGCATTGTGGAATGCTCTGCCTTGGAACACCAAAGAGGGTTGCTGACTATTGGCAAAAATTAAATGAGCTGATCTATTTCTATTGCTCAATTTTAGAAGGCAATGTGGAAAAAAAAAAAGATTAATTATAACTAAAGTCCTGGTGCATGAAATTTGTGCACAGAGGGGGGTTCCTTAGCCCACCTGCACCCTCTTGCAATCTGGGATGACTGGCTCCTAATCATTCACCTGCCTACCTGCCTGATTACTCCTCACCCCTCTGCCTACCTGCCTGTTTGTCCCTACCTTGCCCCCCTGCCTGCCTGATCTACCCTAACCTTTCTGCCTCCCTGCCTGATCACCCCTAACTTCCCTCCCCTACCAGTCTTATCACCCCTAACTGCCTTTGCCTCAGCCCCCACCACCATGGCTTAGTCTAGAAGGAAGTAGGACATCTGGAAGATGGCGAGCTGACCTGATCTAATTATTATATTATCCTTTTATTAGTATAGATAGATCATATAGGATAGGATTGCTTAAATAAGAGGAAAAATTCTTTTTCAGCAAGAGGAGATGCTCTTGGCAGACAAAAACACATAATTCCTATATCTGGACAGATAGCCAGCCATATGCACTATACTGCCAAAACGGTCATTAAAAAAATGAATCACTTTCTTTCACCTTTACACCAAATAGCTGTTTCCCTTAAAACCCCTCCTCAGCCCCCACCTTACGTTCTGTTTTTGCAGTTCACCCAGAGTAGGTTCTGATTGGTTGGTTTCTATGCCAGTCAGTGTAAAAACCTCTCCCTTGCAATTCACCCAGATTTGATTCTGATTGGTCAGTTTCTATGCCAGTCAGCATCTTTGGGCCTGATCATAGTGATGAGGCTGATCAACAGCCATCTCAGGTCGCTGGCGAGTGGGCTGACTGCTGACCTCTGGGAAAGAGAGAGAGGCTTGGCTGCTGGTGAGGCCCAGACCCTGCTTCTTCTCCAGGCCTTGCCAGCAGCCACTGCCCCTGCTGATCAGCTTCACCTCTCTCTCTCTCTCTCCAAGAGATCAGCAGTTCAGCCCACGTGTCTGCTGCACACATATTCTGGGAGCCTTTGGTTGTTTGGATGTTACAACCCTGGCGCTCTCTCTCTCTCTCTCTCTCTCTCTCTCTCTCTCTATATATATATATATATATTGTATATATATATAGAGAGAGAGAGAGAGAGAGAGAGAGAGAGAGATAGATATATTGTTTAGATCTAATGTTGGATAGATATATTGTTTAGATCTAATGTTGGATGTTACAACCCTGGCGCTCTCTCTCTCTCTCTCTCTCTCTCTCTCTCTATATATATATATATATATATTGTATATATATATATATAGAGAGAGAGAGAGAGAGAGAGAGAGATAGATATATTGTTTAGATCTAATCTCTGCTTAATCTCACATTTTCTCTAAAGAAAATGTGTTGTCTTTCAATAATAACAAGTATTAAAATGAAGCTGTTTTCTTAAAAACATGAGCTATTCTTGTGGACAATACATTTCTATTCCAATATAATCATTCATGCTCTACTGAACCTCTGGAATACATCCTGAGAAATGTGCCATTAGGTGGTTTATCACAGAGTGCACTTACACAAACCTAGATGGAATAGCCTGCTACACACCTAGGCTTTTTGTAGCCTATTGTTCCGAGGACACAACCTGTGCAGCATGTTACTATACAAAATAACATGAAATTAAATCAAATGCAAGAGAAAATGACAGAATCAAGAGATGCAATAAACATGAGATGTATTGAGGCTGCTGCCAGCATAACACAACAAACTATGTTTTTATAAGTAGAATAAAATACCAATAAATAGTATAGTCTAATAAAAACACAAACCAGTAACATAGTCATTTATAATCATTATCAAGTATCTACACTAATAAAAGAGAAAGATGCAAATTGACCATACCTTCATGACGCCCACCAGCCAATCAGGAGTGCATATGCAAATTAACTCAACAAAGATGGTAGGTTAATTTGCATATCCAGGCACCGAGCAACTGGTGGTGGGGCAGGATACTTGTGTCATCACCATGGCGACAACACAGGCATTTCACCCCACCCCACCACCTCTGGGCCTCTGAGCAGCATGGAAAGGCAGAAAGGCAGCTCTGGCCAGAGCAAAAGTGGTGCCAGGAGCCAGGGTAAGGAAGGCCCTTTCTTGCACAAATCTTCATTCAGTGGGCCTCTACTTATGTACATAATTGTATGTGCTTGCTTTTACATGACTGGCAGTGCAGTGGTTTTATTTCCACCAGCATCACCACAAACAGAGACATGTGAATAATTATACATAACATCGATGTTACCATGTTACCAAACAATAGGAATTTTTCAGCTCTGTTATAATCTTACAGGGCCACGGTCGTTTATGTGGTCCACCATTGACTATGCCTTCATTATGCAGCACCTGACTGTATTTCATTGTCTGCTCTTTAAAACCAAGTATCTCTAAACATCTGATTTTGCAATCTCCACTCACTTATCTCACAATAGTTTCTTTTATTACTTGACGTTAAAAGTAACCTACTGGTGTAGTTTTTCAATATGTTATATTATAAAACTTAACATTTCTTCAACAATGTGTTCATTTTTTTTTCTTTTTTTGACATTCTCATAGTTCCAAGTAGCTCTCAAACTTGAACAGATATCACGGTTATCTGAGAAGCTTGTTAACATGCAGATCACACCTTCCACCCCCAGAGCGTCTGACTCAGTAGGCTTTTGGGGCTGGTGGTAGAAATTTGCAATTTTCACAAGTTTCTAAGTGATACTGATGCCTCTGTCCTTGAGTCTACATATGAGAAGCACTGATCTTGATAAAAATTGTAAAAGATGGTGGTAATATGGACTAAGGCAGTGGCAGTGGAGATGGAGAAAAGTGAATGCACTTGACTTACACAGAGTGTCCCCCAAAATGTATGCACACTGTAACACCTAGTAGCTCATTTGGAAAAATGAAATGTATTTTAATAAACACTGCCTTTATAATTATTCAAAGAGTAGGTATACATTTTTGGGGGATACCCTATATTTAGAAAGCAGAATTAATAGGGCTTATCTGCGGTTTCGGTGAGAGTGATGGTGTGGGAGGAGAAGCAATTAAGCATGCCTCTGAAATTGGTAGCTTGAATAAATACATGGATGCCAATGAGTACTACTGAAATGGGAAGTGAGCAAGATGGGAGGGTTGGATTGTAGTGAAAAGTCTAAATAAAATAATTTTAAAATGTCAAACAGTGTCTGTCATGGCATAGATTTTCAGTAAATGATATATATTGATATTATTGTTATTATTATCTTCACCATTAAAACTGAATAGTTTTAATGACCCCACCCTACTAGAGATAACCTCTTAAATTCATTACTCAACAACCACATTCCAGAGCTAGGATTAGTCCTTTTTGTAAGTCAAGACATTTGGGTATAAACAAGAAAATTTTACAGATATTTTCATGGTATGAGTGGGTAAAGGAAGGAAAATGGGAAAACAGTTCTAATTCAGAGAATTATCATTTGCCTTATCACCGACAACCTCACAACAACCATATTAAATAGGTGTGATCATCTCATCACACAGATGAGATAAATAACTTGCCTAATAAACCACTTGCTCTTTCACTCAAGTCTTATAAAAACTTGAGTAAAAGTTTAAACCAGCTTTCCTGACCCCATTAACTTTGTGCCTACTACCAAACTCCACCTTGACTGCTAAGCAATTAACTGGTTCCCTTCCTTTTGAGCTCAGTAGGTTACAGGCAACACTCTGCAATGTCTGGATTAGTGACTTTTAATCTTCAGCTCTCCTGACTCAGAATAAAAACTGCTTTTTACAAAGCAAGCCAGCATTTATATGTATATGTACACGTGTGACTATATATACATTGTACACATATATAGGCAGCAATATGGGACTAACTTTCAAGAAATAAGTTTTTGTGGTAAATACATTCACAATATTTACATTCAGTGAATGCACTCTAATAGTTTTCTTCTCATTCATGGTAATGTAAGTTTATCAGGACCCACATAATTGATTTCACAATCAGTTTTGCATGTCTAGTAGATGTCTGGAAAATCTTCTAGATCCTTTTCTATAAGAGAATTTTCTAGAAGAGGATCCTTTGGAATTTCTCCACCAACATCATAACAATGCCAATGGGCTGGATGCGAGAGAGTCCCATGGAAAGGGAAAATACGAGAGCAGGGTTTGTGTATATTTTCTGTATACACATCTTTAATGGAGCATCTATACCTGCCTACCTTCCAGAGCTTTGTGAGAATCAAATACAATTTAAATGAAAGCACTTTTAAAAGTAACCAGGATGTCTGACTTTGATTTTGCTCCGTGTAACTGTGCTCACTTAGGCTGATCATTTGAGTCCTCTGAAGCCCATTTCTTCATCTGAAAAGTAAGAAATAAGGGATTTGACCAAGATCACCTCATGGACCCTTTCCCACCCTATGCTAAAAGCTTTTTGTAAATGGGACTCTGAAATAATATGATGATGATTGTGACATTGATGATTAGTCTTTCATATTTTGTTAAAAAGTCCCAAGGGAATTTTTGGAAATAAAGATAGGTGTTAACTAAAGGAAAAAAGACTAAAATTTGGGAGAATAATCAGACTCATTTTGAGGGATCGTCGCATCATGAAGTAGATGAGTAAAGAGTTTCAGCTTCATTTTTTATTTTTTATTCATTTTTATTTATTTTATTTTATTATTTTTATTTTTTTAATCTTTATTGTTCAGTTTATTAATTACATTGTTTCCCCTTTTTATCCCCCTATAGCTCCCCTCCACCCTGTACCTATCCCACCCTCCACCCCCACCTTCCCCTCCCCACTGTCCTCTCCCATTGTTGCTAGATTATTGTCCAGTCTCTTGCTGCACTTCCCACAACCCTTTTCTCCCCAAGAATTGTCAGTCCATTCCCTCACTATTTCCATGTCTCTGTTATATTCACCAGTCTGTCCTGTTCAACAGCCTATCAATTCACTTGATTTTTATGTTAATTTGCTGATAGATTGTTGTTCATAATTTTCATCTTTACCTTTTTCCTCTTCCTCTTCTTAAAGAATATCTTTCAGCATTTCATATAATGTTGGTTTGGTGGTGATGAACTCCTTTAGCTTTTTCTTATCTGTGAAGCACTTCATCTGACCTTCAATTCTGAATTCTATCTTTGCTGGATAGAGTAATCTTGTTTGTAGATTCTTGCTGTTCATCACTTTGAATATTTCTTGCCACTCCCGTCTGGCCTGCATTGTTTCTGTTGAGAAATCCGCTGACAGTCGTATGGGTGCTCCCTTATAGGTAACCAACTGTTTCTCTCTTGCTGCTTTTAATATTCTCTCTTTGTCTTTTGCTCTTGGCATTTTAATTATGATGTGCCTTGGTGTGGTCCTCTTAGGGTTCCTATATATTGGGGTTCGGTTCACTTCTTGGACTCCTAAGTCAATTTCTTTCACCAGGTGTGGGAAGTTTTCAGTCACTATTTCTTCAAATAGGTTTTCATTGTCTTGGCCTCTCGCTTTTTCTGGCACCCCTATAATTCGGATGTTGGTATGCTTGAGGTTGTCCCAGAGGCCCCTTACACTATCTTCAATTTTTTGGATTCTTTTGGTTTCTTGCTTTTTCAGCTGAGTGGATTTTACCTCTTTGTATTTCAAATCTTTAACTTGGTTCTTGGGGTGCTCCAGGGCACTTTCAGATCTTTGTATAATATTTTTTGTTTCAGTCAGTGTATGCATAATTTCTGGTTGGTCCTTTTTCATATCCTTGAGAGTCTGCTTTATATCCTTGAGGGTTTCTTTCATTTCCTTGTAGGACTCATTCATTTCCACATTGGTCTTGATTATTTCTTTGCAGCTCCCATTTATATCATTGAGGGTGTTGTTCATTTTCTTGTAGGACTCATTCATTTCCTTTGTGGTCTTGCTTATTTCCTTATAGGCCTCGATCTTTTGTTGGAGCCTCTTAAAAAACCCTATAACCGTGGTTCTGAATTCCATGTCCAGTCATTTTTTTTCCTCCATTTCTTTCACATCTGATTTCTTTCCATGTTGCTGCATGGTGGCTGCTTCCCTGAGTTGTTCAATTAGCTTTGTGTGGTAGACTTCCTACTAGGGATAGTGGCTCAGCCTCCCCGGTTACTTGAGGTGGATATGGGCTGCACAGTCTTGCTGAAGTTAAGCTCAGTTAATCATTGTTAGCACTTGGAGGGTTGACCTCCAGGCCAATTGTCTGTGAAGCTCAGCTGTGCTCAGGTTGGGTGGGAGGAGTCTCCGGGCCAAGCAGACAGCGTTAGCCCCGCCCTATGCGGCCCCAGGGACTCTGTGCCGGGGGCAATGGCCGCCAGCACCTCTGAGAGAGAGCCGCTGTGGAGCTCCACCAGCTGCCGGCTGCCAGGGAATTCAGACTTTCCCAAAATGAGTCTGCATGCGCAATGTCTCACCCAGGCTCGTAAAACAAAGCAGTCTGATGGTTTTCCGAATGAGAGGCAAGTCACGGTGTGCTCTCTGCGCCGTCACGCAGCCGAGCTGTTCACGCGAGCTGCCTTCTCCACAAGCGGGGAGACCCGGCAGCACCCGAGCTTCGGCGTGCCCTCCCACTGTCCAATTTTCACCCCGTGTGATAGTGGGTTCTCTGGACTTCGCCCAGAGCTGGAGAATCAGTCCAGTGGGACGCCTTTGTCTCCCCGTTCGAGAAAACTGGCCGGTTTTCAGCTGCCCGCCCTCTCCGCGGCGCGCACTCCAAACCTCTCTCCGTGCGAATCTTTCAACGCTGGTCGCCGCCGCTCCTCCGGGTCACAGTGTCTTATTTTCACTTTTATTTGTGGAATTTTCACTCGGCGAGCTTTCTGGTGATTCTGGAAGGTGTTTGTTCTTTCGTTAAGTTGTAGTATTAAAATTGCTGATTATGACGGCAAGATAGGTGTTCTACCTTTGCTGCCATCTTAGTTCTCCCCTCAGCTTCATTTTTTAAATGCAACCAAACTATTCATATTCAAGAAGTAAAGAAGTGACTACTTAAAATTTTATGTTGCTGTACAGAAAACAAAATTATTGTTATCAAGCTCTTCCTAAAAGTGGCCAAGAGCTGACCTCTGAAAAGTTCACTATTTGCTTTACCCAGAAAACCCCACGAAGTCATACAGATCAAGAGGTTCAAATCTTCGTGTTCACTTTAAGAACACCCATGCAACTGCTCAGGCTATCAAGGGCATGCATATCAAAAAAGCCACCAGGGTCTGAAGGATGTCACTCTACAGAAGCAGTGTGTGCCTTTCTGTTATTACAATGGTGGCATTGGTAGGAGTGCCCAGGCCGAATAGTGGGGCTGGATGCTGAATCAATGGCCCAAAAGAGTGCTTTTTGCTTAGCATGCTTAAAAATGAAGAGAGTAATGCTGACCTTAAAGGTTTAGATGTAGACTCGCTGGTCATCGAGCACATCGAGGTGAACTAAGCTCCCAAGTTGTGGCACAGAACTTACAGAGCTCATGGACAAGTTAACCATACATGAGCTCTCTCGGCCACATGGAGATGTTCCTTAGTGAAAAACAGCAGATTGTTCCTAAACTAGAAGAGGAGGCTGCACAGAAGAAAAAGATATCCCAGAAGAAATTGAAGAAACAAAAACGTATGCTCTGGGAGTAAATTTAGAATAAAGTAAATCCTAATGAAAGAAAAAAATGATTGTTGTGAATATTCTCTCCCACCCTCTCCCCCAAACATTACTTATCTCAGTTTTCCATCCATTTATTAGGGACCACCAGGTAAAGAAGCCTGAATATCTAGGGTAGATGGATTCCTATAGGTTTAATTATACTGATATGTGTGTATGTGTTGTTGCTAAAAGGTAACATTGAAATATAATATCACCTCTGAGGAGGTAGGTGGCAATGAGTGTGGTCTTGTCTCATCTAGGATTGGGAAACTGCAAACATCCCCAACCTCCCAAAGGTTAAGTGCTTTGCCTCTGGGTCATCTGATGAGTTAAGAGAAAAGCTGTGATTGGTGCCCTTAATCCATCCCCCACCCCTCCATTTTCTTGATGCTGTGCTCAGTCATTTGTCAGAAAGTACTTATGCAGAGAATAAGCTGCCTACTGATAGAAGCAGCACAGTTCTTTGTATTTACTTGAACTTATAAAGTGCCAAATGGTTAATTTACACTAATAAAAGAGAAAGATGCAAATTGACCATACTTTTGCAACACCCAACAGCCAACTGACACTGAGTATGCAAATTAAGCTAACAAAGATGGCAGGTTAATTTGCATACAGAGGCATGCAGCAGCTGTTCTGCACTGCCCCAGACAATCTGGGCCTCTGGGCAGCATGGGAAGGTGGAAAGGTGGCTCTGGGCCAGAGTGAAGGCAGTGCAGGCAGCTAGAGGAAGGAAGGCCCATTCTTGCACAAATATTTGTGCATCAGGCCTCTAGTACTGTACAATGAAATTCTTAAATATACCAGTAAAATCGACTTTAAAAGGATATTTTACATGTTCCCATCATTTACTTACTTTCATGTCTTTATAGATGTAATACTAATGATAATAATAATAATAATTTATTATAAGCCTATCATTGCTTCAACTGAATTTATTTGGATTCTGAGCATCTCTGACATCAGCACGAGAAATACTAGGCCTGGTCATGTTGATTCAGTTTCCTTTGCTCTTTCTACTTCAACTCAATATCACCTTATTTTCAAGGGAAAACTTTCTCATTCCTTTTCTTTCCTTTGAAAAAATGTTGTCGAGGATTATGTTCTTACACTTAATTACTTTATTTGGACTTTTCTGTAAGTGCTATTCAGCCATTTGCATCGATAGTTATCCCAGAAATTAATGCTTTAGTAAGGGGATTTCAAGGACATGCTCTTTTCTTCTTCCTTCTCCTCTTCCTCCTTCTTTTTTTGTGGGCTCAGAAGGAAAAAGCAACACCAATAGAGGTCTCTAAAACCAGCAAGGGCTTCCGCTGCCTGGGGCACCTCATCTGTTTTTTTGTACCACTCAGCCCTTTCACTTATGGGCAAGTTCCTAGTGGTTTCTTGACTGTTTCACAAAGTGATCAATCACCAGATCAAAGGTGACATGTACTGTCTGTCATATCCCAGGGAAAATTCTCTGAAGTTTTTTTCTTTTTAAAATAATGTACTGTTTCCTTTTTTTTTTTTAAATACTGTATGTTTTTATCGATTTTTAATTTTTTAATTTTTAGAAAGAGAGGAAGAGGAATAGAGAGATAGAAACTTTAATGAGAGAGAAACATCAGTGGGCTGCCTCCTGCATGCCCCCTACTGGGGATCGAGCCAGCAACCCAGAAATGTGCCCTGACTGGGAATCAAACCATGACCTCCTGGCTCATGGGTCGATGAGCAACCACTGAGCCACACCACCCAGGCTCTCTGAGTGTTTTTCAAAGAAAGACTCACAAAATGGGAAATACCTCTACAGGGCTATTTCCCTCATAAAACAAATCTGCCACGAACCTTGTCCTTGGAAAAGCACACACAGGGCCCCCAGTGTGGATCGGCTAAATGGCTACAGCATCACATTTCGTGTGACAATGTCCCTTCCCTCTGTCCTTGCTGTAAAAAAAAAAAAGGAACCATTAAAAACGAGAGGGCAATTCCCCTAATTGGCGGGAACCTCTAAGCCGTGCACGGCATTGCGGGCGGCCAGGAACCAAAATGTCCCCACTCCTAACACAAACGACACAAACAATGGCTGGTGCCCAAGCTTTCACACTCGTTTTTTCAAACAAATCTTGGCCCACAGAGGCCGAATTGGGCTTCCTGGGGTCGCTTGACTTCCCGATGGGCGAGGTGTGCCTGGCCACTGACTGCGCGCGAGCCCTTTCCGCACCGGCAGCTGGAGCATGAACTTCGCACTTGCTGGGACCCCAGCGGCGGGACTGCAAACCGGCGCGGGCGGGCGGGCGGCTGCTCTTTCAACAGGCGGTCTGTGCTCCTGCCAGTGGCTCATTTCCATGCACAGAGCCTGACATCAGAGCACCTTTTGTTGCTAAACGCTTTCTTCAGCTGGGAGGGGAGGGAGTCATGTGGAGCTGGAAGAGCTCATTTTGACCAGGGGGGTCCCGGGAGCGCCCTCCGAGCTCCGGAGGCGCCGCGGTGACCCGGGCGGGAGCCTGCCCGGACTCGCTGGCGGGAGGGAGTCGCGTGCCGTAGCGCGTCGGGCCTCGTCACCGGAAGAAACGCCTTTGTCGCGGGTTGGATTGCTCCCGGGCTGCCCCGAATCCCCGCCGCAGAACTCGGTGGTGCGAACTTTGCCTCCCGCTTCCCCCGCGGCCGCGCGCGGCGGGGTGGGAAAGTTTGTGGACTTGTCAGTCGCGCAGCCCGCCGCCACCTAGAGCCGAGGTGCGAGTGCCGGCCGGGGGCCCCCGCTGGATCGCGGTGGGGGGGATGCGCCGCGGGTCCGCGCCTCGGTGACGCCGCGGGGGCGGGGGACCAGGCGCCGGGTGAGGGGCGCGTAGTGCCCCAGGGGACCAGACGCCGGACCAGCCAACTTGAGGGGACGCGGCCATGGAGGATGCGGGAGCAGCCGGCCCGGGGCCAGAGGCAGAGTCCGAGTCGGAGTCCGAGACAGGGGCTGGCATGTCCAAGACGTTCTCCCGGCTCTGGACCGACGTGATGGGCATCCTGGTGAGTTCCCTGGAGCAGGGGAGGCGCGGGGAGGGACGGGCGCGGGCCGGTGGCGGAGGGCAGCCCCTCTGCGACCTGGGGTTCCCTTGTGCGCGCGCCGACTTGGCCAGCCAGCTCCTCGGAGTCGTCCTTCTCTGGCTCCAGTTCTTAGGGGGTTCAATGCAACCGGGTATGGGATTTCAAACCCTAATTAAAAAATAACCAGCCACAGATCACATCCAAGATATGTTTTAAACGATCGGGTGGTAGTCTGCCATCTCATCTGGGACACCTGCTGAGAAGCGGGCGTGGAAAAAGCTGGAAAGAGTCCTTCAAAGAGTACATGTAAATAGTGAGTATTTGGCGGGGGTGCTGTCACCGCTGGAGTTGGGAAGGGGCCGAGGTTAGCTGATGTTTATCTCTGCACCATTTGTGGTCTGGCCAGGAGAGAGGAGCGACCGAGCCTTACCCAGCACCACCACCAACTTGACCTGGTGTGTTAGCAGTTCTTCCACTTGTGGGATTACAGGGTACTTGTTGTTACATGCGCGGGGCTAAAGACAATGGGACTTGTTTTGCTAAATGTCTTGTCCGGTATTTTGAAATGTCCAGTAATGTTTTCAAACCGCCCGTGGACTTGGCATAATTTCTGAAAAATAGTTCTTGTGCGTGGAGAATGGAGCTTGGACTCCAGGAGGGTTCATGGCTCGGGAGTATGAGAGTTACTTGGATGGCGCTGTCGGTAGGCAGGTAGACGAAGGACCTGGGTGGGCATTTTGAGAGTCAGACATCTTAACGTACACGTTAAAAGTCAATTTTTGCTGAAAGGTTTGGCGTTGGCAGTTGTGTAGGTCATCAGAAAAGACTGTGAATGTACTCTGGGATCTTTAATTTTTCAAGTGAAAGGTATAGTTTTGAGAGAGAAACTCCACCTTCGGAATGATGAACCCTGTAGCCTTTTTAGCATAGTAATTAAGCTCCTGAGGCTTTAGAGTGAGTTTTAGCCTCCCTCAAATCTCAACGCTCCCATTGACTGATTATATGACCAAGGTGATCTTCAATTTCATCACCTGAAAAGGGAGGCAAAAGAGCCATTCTCCTTAGGTTTTTTGAGGTGTAGCTAACTTGATGTATATATAGTAACTCAGCATATTGCCTGACATATAGTAGTTGCTCAATAAACGATAGCTCTCTCAGTCCCCCCACCCATGTTTCATTTTTTGCCTGGAGGCCCCGGTTATTCCATTTTCAGGGGTCAAATTGGTGTTAGGATTGTCATTGTACAGAGATTAGAGGGTTTGTCAATGATTTTTGTCTGCTCTCACTCTCCGATATATTTTAAAGAATATATATATTTTAAATTATAAAACCACCTGTGTTTGCATTTCCTGAACACTGCTAGAGAATGTAGTCCTTCAAATCCCAGAAAACTCAGTGGACATTTGAACGTTATGGTGGCAGGTTGTTTTATAAATTTGCCAGTGAGCGGGAGGCTTATCTTATTTCTTGCTTAGATCTCACTAAATTATCAATCACTTGAGAAATGGGTTTGTTGACATCACTTGGTGTCCTTACTAGGGCATAGGCTGGGGAGGGGAGGGTTGGAGGGGCTCACTTAAATGTAAGGGGGCGCTCAGGGTTGTTTGGAGGGGAGGGTTGGCAGGTGGCACTATGACTATCTGAAAATGGATTCTTTCCCTGGCAGATTCCAGGGCTTTTGGGTCAATTGCAGCTGAGTGTTCTCTGTCGGAGTTAAGAGGTGGAGTGGGGCTTGAGAAGCTCAGAGCTGCTACTCAAAGAGCAGATGCAGGAGAAGAGAAAGTATGTACTAGTTCAGTGTAAGGCTGGAAAAGAGTGTGAAGATCGTCTCATATTGGTTCTGCTCATGTTTATCCATTTCTTTATACAGTATTATTTCCCTTTGGGGTAATAATGAACATCAGAATTGCCCCTTACTAAAATCCAGAAGACCTGGGTTACCTCTCCTTTGTACATGCCTGGAGAAAGTCACATGGTTTAAAGGAAGGAACTCTTGGGGCAACGGGGGGATAAGGACACATATGTAATACCTTAATCATTGAAATTAAAAAAAAAAAGGAAGGAACTCTTTTCCACGAGAAAGCTGTCATCCGAGTATTTATAGAAAACTGCGTCTTGGGGAACTGTATCAAGACAATAATAGTTGCCTTTCTCTGTGCTAAGATTTTTTAAGACACATTTTCCTTCATTTTTGTAAAAATTTAAAATAAGGGGTTTCGCAATCTCTCAGCCTAGTTAGGTGAAGTGACTTGACCTTTGGCATGCGTACCTTAGTACTTTGCTAGCCAACAATGTCAGACTGTACCCTGGTCTCTGACCCCTCACCATCAGGAACCTGATGCCACGATTCTCCAAAGCGAACCATTTCAGATTAACTTGGTAGAAGTGTAATTACCTCGAGTATTTTAGGAAAATGCTATTTGAAAGAATGTTTTTCAATACTGAATTTGAGGAGGGGGAGTAGAGCTAGAGTGTATGTGGGGGGGGCGGGTAATACACATCCAAACATTCTAACAAGGTTTCAGGCCCAGTTGCTATTTTATTCATTAGGTTCATCTAAGGTGTAAAAATCAAACCTCCAGGCCTGTGAGGCTAACACTTTTTTTTAGGTGAATGAGCAGTTTGTGCCCCGGAGGACTTTGTTGGTATGAATCCTGGGAAGGGTGTTGCCCCAGAGACTTAGATCTCACTCAGTAAATCTGGTAGTTGAGTTTATCAGGACATATTTTGCATTTAAAGTAATCTAGTCCAGCACAGTTCCTCAACAGGTAGTTGCTTTTAGATAATTGTTAACAAAATGCTTATTTAGAGAAGAAATAATAGTATAGTTTAAGACACGAAATTGCTGAAACCCTGCTTGAATGAATAAATGCTGATAAGTGAATATGTAAATAGAGAGGAGAAAATGAGTTTAGCAAAATACTATCAATTGTGAATGGCTGCAGGGCAGGGTCAGTGTTTTACTCATTTTTCTATCTCCAGAGCCTGGGACTGATTGGATGCTGAGAACATGGTTTTATTGAATTTAAAAAAGAGAATAAAAGGATGTGCTTCTTCCTTTCATGTGCAGAAGCCACATCAGAATTCAGTGCTGTCATGTCTCACGTACGAGCTGTAAGGAGGTAGACATTCTAGACATTAATAAGTGATGCTCATGCGGCAGCTACCTCTTGGACAGCTTCGTCATGCGAACTAAACTCCTGGTGCTTACTGGGAGCAGGAATGGGCAATTGTGAAGTGTGCTCCTCTGTTCTCTAACTCGGCAAGGTGTGGTCTTCCTGGGTTTTCAAAGCATGTCACCTTTCACCATGACATGCTTAGACTTCTGCTGAGAAGTGCAGAATGCGTTAGAATCCTGTGGGGTTTACTCTCTGTCCTATTTACTGTGTGTTGCAGACTCAGCATTCCTTTTTTTGTGGGGAGGCCCTGAGGATAAGATGTTTTTGAGTGGGAATTGCTAAGGTAATGAGCTGTGGTTAGAGACGGTAGATCAGTTTTTGAGCGCTGATTACCCATCGGGTAAGGTCTGGTTCTTAAGTTTTTGCTCTAGAATTCGAGGGCCTCTTAAAGCCGAGCTGGGCCTTTAAAGCTACTTGTTAGCTAGGAATGGAGGGGAAGATAATTTGTAAGTGACTATTGTTTGCAAGATCCTGCAAGAAGTACCTCCCCCAACCTTATACTTCCTCTGTTCCCTGCTCTGTTCCTACAGTTTACACCCATTTCCTAGCCTTGCTTAGAGAATATCCTTTGTATAGAGATACTCTGGGCCTTTTCCCTCTGAGTCCTTTGCAGTCTGCAGAAAAGTAATGTAATAGGCTTCAGTCTATAAATATTAGCCTTATCCAGATTTGGTATTTTTTTTTTTTTTTTAAAGAGACCCTCTTTTGCTTTGTAGTTTTAGGGGAAGTGTGGGGGAGGAGAGATATTAGTGAGATCCCTAAAGGAGCTTTTAAAATGCAAACTACTTCGAAAGCAGCAATTTACATATTTCTTGGGTGGTGTTTTACTCTGAACCTGGTCAGCTGGTGGCTTAATTAATATTAGGTCTTGGAATTGGAGAGTCAGCCCCAATTTCAAATATTCTGACTTCATCTTAATTTTATGTTCCTGTTAGCCAGCCCCAAGGTTTCTGGCTTTTTGTAAGGGGGGGAAGTTGCAGGGTGATGTATGGGAGGGACTGAGAGAACTTGGAAGTGAGCCCCCCATGCCCTCTTTCAGGGCAGAGGAGTGGAAGGGCTCCAGAGAGCAGAGTCAGGAGCCCAGCAGGGACCACACCAGTCCGTCTTTCTTAATTCTTGCCCAGCTAAATACCTTGCTGTCAAAGAGACCCGTGCACTAGGGTGGCCTTCTGTGTGCCTGATTCTGCCCTCATTTATCATTTTCTACCTTGAAACTCTTCCCTCTTCAACCTGAATTATTATTACTGACATCCTGGTTTTCATTGTTTACTTCAGCTTCTCAGGATGGAAGGCAGCTACTTGGGGAAGGGGAGGAGGTGGAGAAATGGAGGAGGTGGAGGGGAGGAGGTGGAGGAGAGAAGGTGGAGGGGAGGAGGTGGTGCTCATGGTGCTGCATGCTGGGCCCTTCCCATTCTTGGTCCTCTCATTGTGACCAGTGGGCATTGTTGTTCCCATTTTACAGTGGAGAGGTAAACACCCCTGTCCTAAGTCACACACTTAGGAAACAGCCGATGGGAGTGGAATCATGTGTTATTTCCTGGAAATTAATTCCTAGTTGCAGTTTTATAGTTCATTCTGTCTATCACATGTCTATTGAGATATTGACTGTCCATGTTTTTCCTTGAGCTGTTGAGCTCAGTACTAGCAGCTTGTGCCCCTGGCTTCCAGAAAGACAGTTTTGCAGTGAAAACAGCAGCCCTGAGAGCAGGAGCAGTGTGGACAGGGAGTCAGGAGCACTAAGTGAACTTGGGGCAGTGTGGTGCCAGGGAGTCCAGTTCCCAGAAATGCCATTTGGTTTGGGCCCCGGTAGTGTGGAGAACCCCTGTGGTGAGGGTTAAAGGGGAAAGAAGGGAGGAAGCGCCTGCTGGGCAGAGCCACTGGGCATAACGACGGGGGAGCTCAGGGCACTGAGTGCACCATGGGGCCAGGTCCTGAGGGCGAGGGTGGGGTAGCTGGAATCATTCTGAGGCTCCAGTGAGAAGCGGTTGTAGAACTTTCAGCTGGCATGTGACACGATCACTTCTGTGTTTTAGAAAAGTAATATTTGTGGGTGATGAGTTGGTGATGAATCTGGAAGGAGACTACTTTGAGTGATCCAGGCAACAAAAGATGCGGGCCTGGACTAGATGTCGATGAAACATATTAGTTATGTATCATCTGGCTTCCATTAGGTCCAATATTTTACTCAATATCTGTAAGTAATCAAGGGCGCCATCGTAGCTTTCTTTTGATAATTCTTTTAAGTTCAAGAGATCTTGAGAGATGTGATAGTCTTCTGATTTTTTTTGTTGTTGTTGTTCTGAAGAAATATCTACACATGCACACATCTATTCCTTGTCTCAGTGTATTGGAGGAATGATGTGGGTCCTAAAGGAAGGGTATTATTTATAATGATGTGAACACAATACTGTAGCTAAACGACCTTTAATTCCATCTTTTCAAAGCTGATTCTGGAGGACAGTGAAGTAGGGGAAATACTCAGTTGTGCAAATGATTCAGAAGCAAATCTGTAGCTTAAGTTCATGAAGGACATACGAAGAAAACCTTTTAACTAGTAGTTTATTTTAGTGTACTATTTACTTCAGACTTAACCATCATTATCTCACTGGGATGTGCTTACCCATGGATTCCACACATTCTTACCATACAATAGAAATAAAATTGATCTCAAAATAGTGAATTCAAATGGATGGAGGCTAAGGCTCTAAGAGTTAACTGTACCATGTAATACCAGTGAGTAAAGACTAAAACTGTAAGAATTAACCAAATCTTCAGACTAATTTTGAGGCAAAATATGTATGTATGACCACTTGGATTTGCCATTTTTTTCAGATGGCATGCTCATTTATTAATTAACTTACGTTTGGTAATAGGACCTGAAAAGGGTCGGTATGTTCTACATTAGCTTTGCTCCTAGCCAGCTGTTTAGTTGCATGATCTGTCTCCCTGGATAGCATTAATCAGGCGCGATAATTCATAGAGATAACCTATCTTACATTTTTTCTTGCTGTCAAGTCATGTAATAGAGACCACTCCAGCCGGAGACTGTGACTAAGAAAACAAAAGCTTGGTAATGAGATAGGTTTCCCTCTCTGGAACCAGTATTCTTTCTTTTCTGAAGGGATCTCTGGCTGTCTTTCACCTTTCCAAGAAGGTGGGTGAACATGTGAATATGTTTGTATCTATAGCGCATGCTCTGAAGACTCTTTTCCCATGTTCCATGGAGATACATTGCAGCTTTCTGTGTTGTCTCTGCTGCTTAGTTTATAGTTGATTTTGGTGCTTCATCATTGTTTGTCAGTTTGGTTTTACAGCAAGCAGTGGGGGAGGAAGGGCCACTGTGCCTCCCATCTCTCTGTGCCAGATTGTAGCTTCATCCTCTCCCCTAGCAGCCAGATAATGGAAGAAGTAAAAGTGAAGGAAACGTAAATGCATCTAATTGTCATTTTAACTACAAGTGCTATTGAGGATAACATTTTGGTATGTACCCTGAGCCCTCATTACTTTTAAAATTCATTCCAGTTAATTTTGTGGACTGTAATACTTTTGCCTAAGACTTTCTATCAATTAACAATTTTTTTTTACTATAGCTAAAGAAAAAAAATGTTTATATGGTTTTTTTGGATGCTTGTAAAAAATAGTGTTTCACTATGAAGTTATTGTAGAAGACATGAAAAGTCTGTTCAAAAATAAGTATCTTTGCCCTCGCTGGTTTTGCTCAGTGGATAGAGTGTCCACCTGTCGGGGTTGTGGGCTCCATCCCCAGTGGAGGGTGTGCAGGAGGTAGCTGATCAATGATTCTCTCTCATCATTGATGTTTTCATCTCTCCTTCTCCATTCCTCTCTGAAACCAAATTTTTAAAAAAGTATCTTTGTATTGGCTTACCTCCAATACATTTTTAAAGGACTTTAAAGACCTTATTTAAAATAAACCATTAGCAATTTTATAAATGTCCTTGTGTGGAAGTGCCCAGGTGTAAAAAAAATATTTTTAAGTGTAAACAACAATACCATAATCCTACACACTTATAACCATGGCCAAAACCTACTGATGACACCGAATGCTGAAGAGGGTGTGGAGCAACAGGAACCTTGTTCATTGCTGGGGGGAGTGATAAATAGTGCCTCTGACAGTTTGGCGATTTATTACAAAACCAAACACACTTCTACCATTTAGTCCAGCAGTTATGCTCCTTGGTATTTACCCAAAGGAATTGAAAGTTAGTTCCAGCCGAAACCAGTTTGGCTCAGTGGGTAGAGCGTTGGCCTGGGGACTGAAGGGTCCCATGTTCAATTCCGGTCAAGGGCACATTACCTTGGTTGCGGGCACATCTCCAAGAGGAGGTGTGCAGGAGGCAGCTGATTGATGTTTCTCTCTCATCAATGTTTCTAATTCTCTATTCCCTCTCCCTTCCTCTGTAAAAAATCAATAAAATGTATTTTTTAAAAAGTTAGTTCAATAGAACAAATCTGCACACAGATGTTTCTAGCAGCTTTACACCTAACTGCCAAAAAAAAAATGAAAGCAACCAAGATGTCGTTCAGTAGGTGAATAGATAAATAAATCATGGTACATCTAGAGAATGGAAAATTATTTAGTGCTGAAAAGAAATGAGCTATCAAGCTATCAAAGGACATGGAGGAAGCATAGATATCTCTTAAGGAAAAGAAGCCCATCTGAAAAGGTTTCTGATTCTTCCTGTTGATGTAAGAAACATCCAAACCTGCAGAGAATTTTATTAGTTTATTTTGGAGCCCAGACTGATGACATGCTAGGGAGCCAGATCTCAAGTGCTCTGGGATGACAACAGTTTTGCCGTTTCTCGTATGCATTAGACATTAAGGAGATGATGCAAGCGAAATTACCCGAAGGTGGAAGGAAGCAAGGCAGAGAGAGGTTGGAATGTAGGATAGTTCTGAGATCTCGTGCTTTGGAACGAGTGGGTGGGAAGGGGGCATTTCAGAGGTGTGTTAACCTAGATATACAGAAACAATGGACAGGGCCTGCTGGGGGCAAAGATAAGCCTTTACTGAAGAAGTTGTATGCCTGGGACGTGACTGCCCACTGTGACCGCCCACTGTGACCTGCCAGTTTAGGAATGTAGGTCAGAGCACCACGTGAGGTTACTTTACTAGACTCCCTTTCTTTATCTATGTGACTATGGTATTTGAGAAAAGGCAAGACTATGGAGATTAGTGAAAAAAGATCAGTGATTGCGCTGGGTTAGAGGATAAGGAGGGATGAATAGGTGTCAGACAAAATATTTTTATAATGGTGAGTACAAGTCATTATAAATTGCCCAAGCCTGAAGAGTGTATACCTCCCAGCATGAACGGTAATGTGAACTTTGGATTTTGGTGATTATGACAGGTCAGTGTAGGTCCATTAGTTCTTACAAAAGTACCAACCTGGTGGGTACGATGACTTTCTTCAGTACTACCAAGCAGTCCTCCACTTCTCAGCAGACAGTGGCCAGGTGCCACACAAGTGAAGGGTTCAGTCCCAAAGTCTGCCTCCACTTCACATGCCAAACTCAGGTTCTGGTTGTTACCCGTGCTTCTGAGCTACTGGCTGTAAATAGGAGGTACCCATCACCCCCTCTTTGGGTGCGCTTAGTTTGCACAGCAGCCCACAGTACTCAGGAAACCAGTTTAGTTACTAGCTCAGTCAGTTTACTTAGATTACTGGAAGTGCCAGGTGGAAGAGCCGCATTAAGGCTGAGGGAATGTGGGAGGGGGCACAGAGCTTCTCCCCATGTCTCTGCTCCACAACCCGCAACCCGGAGGCTCTCGGAACTCTGTCCTTTGGGGTTTAAAGGACGCATGGTTGATTAAATTATTGGCCACTGGTATTTGAATGCAGTCAACAGCTCTTATCACTTCCCTGGTGGAGAGATGGGGGTTTGAGACTGAAAGTTCCTACCCTCTGATCTCTTGGTCTTTCTAGTGATCAGACACATCCCATCCCTATCTAGGTGCCCTACCCTAAGTCACTTTAAAGCTTAAATGTAGATGTGCTCTAGAGGGACTGCAAATTGAATGACAAAAGGTACTCCTATCAATCCAGAAATCCCGAGATTTTTAGGAGCCCTTTTTCAGGACTGGAAAGAAGACCAAGTATCCATTTATTATTATAAATCACAATATTGCAGTGGGGATGCTGATAATGGGGGAGGCTGTGGATGTGGGAGTAGGGATATATGGAAAATCTCAGTATCTGTCCCTCAATTTTGCTGTGAATCGTAGACTTCTAAAAAATGAAGTCAGTAAAAAATAATGATCATTTTTGTTTTAAATAGGAGTAAACAATTAGAAAAATTAATTATCTCTTAGAGAAATTGAGCATCTTTTCATATGTCTATTGGCCATTTATATGTCTTCTTGGGAGAAGTGTTTGTTCAGTCTCCACTCAACTTCATTAGTTATTAGGGAAATGCAAATCAAAACTACAATGAGATACCACCTCACACCTGTTCGATTAGCTATTATTAGCAAGTCAGGTAATAGCAAATGTTGGAGAGGCTGTGGAGAAAAAGGAACCCTCATTCACTGTTGGTGGGAATGTAAACGGGTATAGCCACTGTGAAAAACAGTATGGAGATTCCTCAAAAAAACAAGAATAGAGTTACCATATGACCCAGTAATCCCCTTTCTGGCTATCTACCCCCAAAATTTGAAAACATTTATTTGCAAAGATGTATGCATCCTATGTTCATTGCAGCATTATTCACGGTGACCAAGACATGGAAACAACCAAAGTGGCCTTTGATAGATAAGATGTGGTACATACAGGCAATGCAGTACTGCTCAGCTAGAAGAAAAGACGAATTCTGCCATTTGTGACATCATGGATGGACCAAGAGAATATTATGCTGAGCAAAAATAAGTCAGTCAGAAAAAGCTAAGGACCATATGATTTCACTCATATCCTGTCTCAGTGGTGGGCAACCTCATTAGTTAACAGAGTGGCAAACTGCAGCTCGCAGTTTGCCAACTACTGTCCTATCTAATAAAGAGGGAATATACTAACTGACCCTCACGCTGTCGCAAAGATGGCGGTGCCCACAGCCAATAAGGAGGGAATATGCTAATTGGCTGCCACACCCACAAAGATGGTGGCACCTATAGCCAATAAAGAGATAATATGCTAATTGACTGCCATGCCCTCAAAGATGGCACCACCCACAGCCAATAAAGAGAGAATATGCTAATTGACTGTCACACCTTCAAAGACGGTGCCACCCACAGGCAATAAAGAGGGTATATGCTAATTGACTGCCATACCCTCAAAGATGGCAGCACTCACAGCTACAAGATGGTGGCGCCCAGTCCTCTCAGCCCCGCTAGGGTCTGGTGGGCCCAGTCTTGCTGTGTGCCTGCCTCCGGAGTCCCTCAGGCCCCTCAGCCCCCCAGCTGTCCAGGGCCAGCCCGAGCGAAGTGTAGGCAAGCCTCAGATGGCGGCTTCCCAGCCGCCCAGGGCCTCCCCCGACTCAGGTAACCAATGCTGGTTGAGGCGCTGCCAGCAGTGGCAGCAGTAGAGGTGTGGTGGGGAGTTGCCTTCCCCTGATCACCAGTTTGCCTCCTGCCTCTGAGGGCTCCTGGACTGAGAGGGGCAGGCCAGCCTGAGGGACCCTCCCTCCCTCCAGTGCATGAATTTTCATATACTGGGCCTCTAGTGTGGGATATAAAACTGAACTCATAGACACAGACCACATTATGGTAATTACCAGGGGGAAAGGGTTTAGGGGAGGTAATAAAGGGTAAAGGGGGGGGCAAATACATATGGTGAGGGAAGATGATTTGACTTTAGGTAGTGGACACACAATGCAATATACAGTCATATATCATAGAAATGTACACTTGAAAACTTATCTTATTAAACAGTGCCACCCCTATAAATTTAATAAGAAAACTAAAAATTACTATCTCTTAGAAAATAGAAAGGTCATTTTTAGAGTACTTAAGAGCAAAGAGAGTAGTTTAGACTGTTTAGGTTCAAACCTGGCCTCAGCATTTAGTGGACACATGTTACTTGGCTGAGTTCTCTAACCATTTTTGTGCCTTGATTTTGTTATCTGTAAAATGAGGTTGATAGCTACCCACATTATTTGATTTGGTGAGATTAATTGACAAATGCATGGCATATAGTAAGGAGATCATAAATGTTTGTCATTAATAATTAATAATTGAATCTCCTTTTAGTTAGAATATGAATTAATTTCCCTTCATTTTCATCTTTAAGTGGGGGGATGACCTGATTCTACATGTTGTACTTAGAATTGATATTGATTATTGATTTAATTTGTGTCAAATGACCTTTTAAAAATACACAACTTAGAAAGAAATGTATAAGTTACTTCAAAGTATTAACCTTCAGATTACATGTCAATAATTGTTTGTCAAAATACTCCTTATACTAAAGAGAGAGAATGTGTAAAACTTGTGAAGATATTTGTAATGAAAACATATTTTCTGTTTTATCATGCTATTTTCAGTTCTTTTGTTACTAAGTGGCCCCACGATATGAGGTCTTAGTTGACTTATTAGAAACATGTAAAATATTGAAAGAATCCACTTAACTAATGATTTTATTTTTTGAGTGCTAGGCTCATGTGAATGTTGATCTTTTTTTGTAAAATATTTTCCCAGAGTCTTACCAAATTTAACCACTGTTTCTGTCCAGGTTGCAAATTATTCTTTCTGGATATGCATCTTAATTAGGAGTCTTAGGTCTCAATCAAGAACTCATGAAAGTTTTACATGGTAGTGTTTTTACCAGCGCCCAAAGCGACCTGCAAACACATCTCAGATGAATGTGATAGATAATGGGAGTCACTGTGGTTTGAGTAAAAATTGTAGGCTTGTCATAAATAAATTTGCCCTTCACATGGCTAATTTTTTGGATAACCTGTTTATGCATCTAAAGAAAACCTGAAGGAATTTGAAATCTTTGGGAAAATCTGTAAAGACCATGAACATTTTATGCTGGAAAGAGGCAACATTTCATTTCTGAAGCATATATATTTTTTAATATGTTTTATTGATTTTTATAGAGAGGAAGGGAGAGGGATAGAGAGTTAGAAACATTGATGAGAGAGGAACATCTAGAGGAACATCAATCAGCTGCCTCCTGCACATCCCCTACTGGGGATGTGCCTGCAACCAAGGTACATGCCCTTGACCGGAATCGAATCTGGGACCTTTCAGTCTGCAGGCCCACACTCTATCCACTGAGCCAAACCAGTTATGGCTGAAGCATATTTTGTCATGAATTAGTTTTAGCGAAAACTGTCCATGAGAGCATAACATGAGAACAATCTAGTTCTTATTGGCTTCGACAGCCCATTGGTCAGAGTTAGGTATCATGTGTTGTCCAGGTGGTAACTTCATGAAAGCGCCTCATAACACTAATTCATGGCAGTGATTTATCTTGATTGGGAGATTACAAAATTGAGGTTCTGTGATGAGCATTAAAGTAAATAGGTGTCAAGTGAGCCACAAATGATACACGAGTGATAGAGTAAAATGCATGTGATGTAACTTGAGCATTCACAAAGTACAGGGTGGAGCAAAAGTATGTTTAAAGTTGTTTGTATGGAAAAATAATACAATAATAAAAAAATAATAATGTAAGAACACACTGTTTTGCATACTCATGACTGTAAACCTACGTTTGCCTTACCCTCTACGTACTATGTCAGCAGAACAAAATGTCAGCTGTGACCCCAGAGGAGCATTCTCTGTGGGAGAACTCTTTGCTTTTCACTGAGGGGCTGTGCATCCGAAGCTTTAGAAACAGGATGCTCATCTATGTACAGTGGAAGAGCGTCTGTAGAAACTGGAGGGAGACAAATAGAATAGACACACTCTTTAAACTTCAAGCAATTCCAGCAGATGCCTTATCTAATACATGCTGCTCTACAGATAAAAAAGATGATCTTTACATTGGTGTAATTCCTTGCACCTCATAGTGCCTTAACATACATACATACATTCATTTATTTATTTATTTATTTATTTATTTATTTATTTATTAAAATACATTTGTATTGATTTCAGTGAGGAAGGGAGAAGGAGAAGGAGAGATGGAAACATCGATGATGAGAGAGAATCATGGATCGGTTGCTCCTGCACATCCCCCACTGGGATGGAGCCTGCAACCCGGGCATCGAACCCAGTACCTCCTGGTTCATAGGTTGATGCTCAACCTCTGAGCCACACTGGCTGGGCTTCATAGTGCCTTTACATACACCGACCAGTTTAATTCTCTTAAAGCTACCAGAAAGCCAGCTACTGTTCTTCAGCCATCTGAGTGATCTAGGGTTTCCTTTTCAAACACACCCACACTTCATCAAGCATGTTTCCATACCCGTAATTCAACAGTTGCTCGGTGATTTTGGTGTGGACAAATTTGGGGCTTCTAAAGACATATGTTTATGGAAGCAGAGGTGAAACACTGAGGTTGTGTCTTTGGGAATGTTTGTAAATGCCCTCCGAAGTGGGCCAGACTCGGATGTGAGCTTTGCTATTCTTTGAGCAGAGTTTGGGGGTGAAGCCATGAAAGTGACCTGCAGTCTGGGTTTTCCCATTTTCCACACAGGCTGCCGGGTCCCTAGGGCCTTGGATGCCAAAGTGTGGGTCATTGTGGCAGATAGTCAAGAACCTGCAGGCTCACCTCTTCCAAGGAGACAGAAGCACAGAAATCTGGTGTCTCATTATCACCAGTTTGCCACAAATTGTAGAACAGAACAGCGGTAGTTCTCATGACCTGCAGTTAGTTCTATTGTGGAAAACAGGAAGGCCCACTTCCACCACCCTGGGAAAGGCGAGCCCTCCTGTTATCAGTCAGCAAGGTTTGTGAGCCGCAAAGCAGTTTGCCTTTATAATATTAGGCTGGGATTTTTTTTTTAATCAAGATTAAAAAAAAAAGACACGTAGACCCATTGTTTATATACCTGTGGACTGACTTGCAGGCATGTTTGAGGTTGTTCTCTATCAAGTCCTTACATGTAAAGAGAAAATCCAGGGCAAGACTTGCTTGAGGACAGTAGGTTCCAGGTGGTTCCAGAAGATCAGCCAAAGACCAAGCGAACAAGCCAAAGCAAGATGGGTATGCACCCGGAATTTGCTAGTCAGTCAAGGTAAGTAAGTACTGAATTACACAATGTGGTTGGCAGCCAGGATTGATGAGGCTTGGAATGCTGTTTGCGTAGGAGAATGACAGCAAAGTAAGTGAGGGCTGAGGGTAGTAAACACTACCTTCTGTTGTCCCGGGGAGGCCCAGATCAAAACAAGCTTTGTTAGTGCCGAAGAAAACATGCTGTGGTGCCAGCAGTGCCTTGGTTGTGATGGGTGGTCCTTGTTGAACAGCAAGGGAGGGAGCCAAACTCTAAAATATCTTTTAAAACTAAGGGTGGATACCTTTTTGTTGTTGAAGTTGAACTCACTTCTCTTTAGACCATTAGCAAGTGAATTTGTTCTTTGGCTCCTGGTTTTCTAAGCTATGTGTATCCACTGTCCTTTACAGACTTTTATTTTAAAAATATATAAGCATAGCCCTAGCTGGTTTGGTTCAGCAGATAGAGCATGGCCCTCAGACTGAAAGGTCCTGGGTTCAGTTAGAGTCAAGGGCATGTAACTTGGTTGTAGTCTGGATCCCCGGGCCTGGTTGGGGCATGTGCAGGAGGAGAGTCTATGTGTCTCTCTCACATGTGGTTTCTGTCTGTCTCCCTCCCCGCCCCCCACTCTCTCTAAAAGTCAATGGGAAAATATACTCGGATGAGGATTAACAACAACAACAAACAACAACTGTGTGTGTGTGTGTGTGTGTGTAATGTATGTATTACACACACACACACACACACACACACACACACACACACAAACACACACACTGAGTGGCCAGATTATTATGATCTCTGACACATAATAACCTGACCACTCAGTGTATATATATATTAGAGGCCCAGTGCATGAATTTGTGCATGGGTGGGGTCCGGCTAGCCTGGCCAGGGGGTGAGGACATAGCGGTTGGCCAGCCTGCCTGCTGGTTGAACTTCTGGTCGTGGGGGCAATTTGCATATTAGCCTTTTATTATATAGGATATACACTGAATGGCCAGATATTATGCGTTCAGAGATCATCATAATCTGGCCACTCAGTGTATATGTATATATAATTTTGTGGTAATGTAGGGAGATAATAAAATTCTTTTCCTGCAAACCAGAGGAACTTAGAAATTCAGTTGTCAACACATTTTTTGGAGGACCTCCTTGACTGATTCTTACACAGCTCTACCTGCCATCTTTCTTAGTGCTTCAGAGCTCAGTAGATACAACAAAGAACATTACAGTTTACTACCCAGTCAACTGTCATAATTATTTCTTTTCCCAAGGAATTCAGAGGTTATACTTTTGTGTGACAGTTGAAATAATCTTCTGACTGCCATAAAGGCTTTTTCTAAAAAAAAAAAAAAAAAATGCTATGGGGCAGAAATCCTGTATGACTAAGTAGTAATAATGCAAAGAGTAATGTTAAAGTTAGCACCTGATACTTACTGATTGATCATGTACTGTGTGCCAAACACAATGCTAGGTCCTTTCCATGCATTATTTAATTTTCCTAATAACCCTGGGAGATGGAGTTATGGGTTGAATTGTATCTCCTGAAAGAAGATATTTTGAAGTATTTTTAAAAATTTGTTTATATTGATTTCAGAGAGAAAGGAGAGGGTGAGAGAGATAAACATCAATGATGAGAAAGACTCATCAATTGGCTGCCTCCTGTAAACCTCCTACTAGTAATGGAACCTGCAACCCAGGCACATGCTCTGACCAGGACTTGAACCATGTGCTCTTGATTCATGGGTCAATGCTCAACCACTGAGCCGTACTGGCTGGTCCATATGTTGAAGTCTTAATCCCCAGTATGTCAGAAAGAGACCTTATTTGAAAATAGGATGTTTGTGGGTTTAATCAAGTTGAGATGAGGTTTTTAAAGGGAGGGCCCTCATCTAGTATGGCGAAATTTGGACACAGATACAGCCATACACAAATAGAAGACCATATGGAGGGAGACACAGAGAAAATTATGTGAAGACAGAGGTTTGGAGTGATGTACCTATAAGCCAAGCAACACCAAAGATTGCTGGCAAATCGCCACAAGCTAGGAAGAGGCAGGGAAGGGGAGAGTTTTTCCTACAGGTTTCAGAGGGAGCATGACCCGCTGACACCTTGATTCTAGATTTCTAGCCTCTAGAACTTCTGAGGCAATAAATTGCTGTTTTAAGGCACCCAGGGGTGGTAGTACTTTGATAATGGCAACCCTGGGAAACTGATATAGATGGGTTCTTTGTGATCTTTCTACAGGAGAGCAGCTGCTGGGAAAAGGAGGAAAAGAAAGAGGGCAAAACTATTCCCAGTGTTAGCAAAAACATTTCTAGTGTTAGCACGGACCAACACCTAGACCAGCAGCAAAAGGAAAATTGAGAGATAGATGAGCAGTGAACCTCAATAAGAACCCGACTATATCGATGGCAGCACAGATGCCTAGTCAACAAACCTTTGTTGGTTATGGGTAGGTTTCACCCAGGGTGAGGAAGACAGATTTCTCTATTCCCCCGCAAAGTGCTCTTTAGAGAGTAACAAGAGACAGAGATAGATGGAAATGTAGTCAATTTCCTGGGTATTAGATTAATTGGGAGGGGGATGGAGTAGACTTGGGAAAGGGAAGAAATTGCATCCTATCTTCCCACTCAAATAAGGCTTCAGCCCAATGCCTATATCTTTTCCTTCTCACCATTATTACTGCTACGTATTTGGGAGGTTGAAAAAGATAACACCCCTTCCCTACCAATTTCAGCCACTGCCCAGGGTATAGTTGGTGGAGGGGGTGTGGAGAGAAAAGTCTTATCGAGATCAAAGTCCCATTGATGATGATTTCTTGCATTGACTTCAAAGGTGAAGCAGGAAAGCTGGCGAGGGGGGTGGGTAAGGGACTGGGGAAATGGTTTAGTGATGCTAGCAAAATGTTTTGGGGGATGGGGCTACATGACTCTTATCTCCTCCTCCTCAAATGTTATTGGTCATAACCGTAATCCCAGGGCTGTCCTGCTTTACCTTCTGAATTCTCAGCCTCATCCTTCTAATCCAGTGAAGACTATGTTAGGGAAGAAGTGACAGAGGTTCCTGGATGAAAATGTTAATCTCTGCTTGAGATCCCTCCTGGTACCATTTGACTCCCCTGAGCTTTGAGGTTGTATAGATGCCATAGGCAAGATTTGGGGAGGCGGAAATCACTTCCTATTAGATTGCTCAGGGTTACTCTAGTCAGTGACTCAAGCCAGAACCTTCATCACTTCCTCGTAGAGATTTAGCCCAGCAGACATCTTATTAAGAAACTTCTGATTTTCAGGGGAAAGGAAAGTTTTCAAGTTGAGATGGAAGAGGAAGGTGACTCATTGTCCCAAAGGAAAAGGGCTCTGAAAGCTTTGAGAAATGGCCCCCAGCTGCCACCTCTTCCTCTGGAAACATACAAGTGGCCGTGAAAGTTAAGAGCGAGTGTGTTGGCCGAGGGCAGCCCCTTAAAAAGAAGAACAGAGGAATCAGTAACTTGGAATCCAGCTGAGCAGGGTGTAAGAAGTGGGGGTAGACACCCAGTTAGTATAGAGTGGAGGGGGAAAGGCAAAAGTTGGCTACCCTGAGTGCATGAAGGGTTTACGATTTAATATTTAAGAAGAACAGAAAACCAGAAGTTGCTCTAGTTGGGGCAGAAAATGACTTAAGAAAATGACTGTTCATACAAGGTCAAGGTGAGTAGGAATTCTGGCAGTGGTTCTGCCTAAGACCATAGGCTCACTGACACAGGAGCTAGGGGAACACAAGGATAGAGTGAGCCCCGCTCCCAAGAGTTCTGACAGCAGGAACCATTGCAAAGCAATAAAAATGAAACATGAAGTCAAGGATATCAATTTTACAAATTAAGAAATGTCCTTAGATTAGCAAAATCATTTTCTCCAAGTATTTTACTATGTCCATTTTGACCAGGCACGTTCCTGGCTGTCTCATGGTTTACAATTTTGGACTTAAAAAGTTTTTTTATTGACTTTTTTTTTTTTTTCCTTTTAAGAGAGGAAGCATGAGGGAGAGAGAAACATCGATTGGCTGACTCCTGCATGTCCCCTACTGGGGACCCGGGCATGTGTCCTGGCCCATGGTACACAGGACAGTGCTCGAGCCACACCAGCTAGCCTTGGACTATTTTTTTAAATAGGCCCCTTGACCTTCCAAAATCAGTGTTTCTGTCCTCTGCACATGCTTTAAATTAACATTTACAATTTGTATCATTCATTTCACATTCACAGTGTAGGAGGCCTGTTCGTCATTATTTTTGTTGTCGGATTGAACTCTGACTATTGTTTTATTTTTTACTGAGACCTGTTGGGGGCACAGAAATCCCTCCAAAGATGCTGTTAGATCTGATAGAGCATGAGGTCAGAGGTAACCCTGTGGTTCTCTGCACCCCACCTTGCACGCCATGGCTGTGTTCCTTGTTAGGAATTAGATTGTATCTTTGCTTTCCTTAGGGGCCTTCTACTTTTTCCTGTCTCTTGCTGATGCATTTAAATGGTGTAGTCAAGGAAAGAGGTGAAAATGAGTCAGTTAAAGGGAGATGGGGCTAGGAAGATAGAGACAATGTCTGAGGAGACAAGAAAGTTAGTTATGAGGTATAAGCACAAGAAGGTTTTGGATACTTGAAAATATTGAAGCAACGGATGAACCAAGAACTTGAATTACATGGAAGGTTTGTCTGGACTTGGTGAGGTGATGGCAGGTTTCTAAGTGTCTGACTTGAAATGTCTGGACCCATGTATGATCTTGACTAGCATTTGGGTTTGGGCCTGAACTTTGTCATTTCTGAAAATGAAACAAAATAACTTCGACTTAGAATAATCTCCCAGTAGCCATCCCACTTTCTCATCATCTGTATAATGGTTCTGATGGATTTGAGAATTAGTGGGTAGCTCTTAATCCTAATTCTGGGTGCGTAGGCTTTCTTATACTGCCTTATCATCCGTGCTTCTCCCTCCCTTCCTCCCCCCCACCCCCCATGGCAGTGGTTGGCAAACTCATTACTCAACAGAGACAAATATCAACAATATAACGATTGAAATTACTTTAGAGAGCGGAAAACCGACTTCTGCGCATGGGCCATGAAGTTTTAATCGTACTGTACGTGCACGTCTGCATGTGGTATTTTGTGGAAGAGCCACACCCAAGGGGCCAAATAGCCGCATGTGGCTTTCGAACCGCAGTTTGCCGACCACTGTCCTGTGTGTGGCATACAGACTGTGAATTCTTTGGGGAGATGACCGTGTTGGGATTGCATTCTTTTGAACCAGGTCATGGAAGATGGATAAAGAATGGCCCTTTTCCACTTGTGCCTCTAAAAAACGATTCATCCCTTATTACTTTCAGTTGCCACCTCAAAGTCACTGTGAAACAAGGGAGGATTGAAGTACATATTATGGAATTTATATTTCTGCAGCCTTTTCTGTGCAAAACTGTCAACTCCTTGAAGCCTGAGTTAGTCGTTTGATTCATTTCCCCAAGGGGCTAGATTTAAACGGTTTGGTCAAGGAAGGAGGTGAAAATGAGTCAAGCAGATGAATATCATGGGGGAGAGCACCTAGGAGGCGGAGAGGACATCAGGGAGCCTCAGAGGGAGTGAACTGGGTAATTCCAGGGACAGAAACGAGGCCCAAATGATCATTGCTTTGTGAGTGTCACAGAAACGGTCAGGCCAGATGACTTCAGCCATAGTCAGGTTTTTATTTTAGGCCTGATTGGCAGTCATTAGCATTTTGGGACACATCGTTTTTAAGGATCACTGGCAGTGTTCTGGAATGTGAATTACAGGGAGGTGATAGTGGGCTGGACCAGGCTGTTGTTCTGGAGTTGGAGAGAAGTGGACAGATGGGGGAGAGGGTTTACAGGGAGAGCCTGTGAGTGTGGGCTGGACATTCGCAGGGCCGAAAAGAACTGAGGCTGGCACTAGGTCTGATCATCGAGGCAGACTGGTTTGGGTTGGGAGTGTGGGGGTGTAAAATCAAAGATAACCCCAATCCCATTAAACGAATTTATAGTGAGAATTAAAAGCTGCTCAGCAGACTGGCCTCCCATGACATCCTCTTTCCTGTAAGGAAGTCCACTTGGGAAATTTAATTGGTTCACAGGGCACAGAGGTGGGCAGTTTTAATCATGCTACCCATGTCCCTGCCAGCTTGCGGCTACGCCTCGCGGCAACTCTCCTGGAAGGCCCTTAGCTCTTTATCTTAAGCGAGAGACAGCGTGGCCTATACTATGGAGCTGGGGCAGTGGGCTCATAGCTCCCTCAGGAACAGTGCGTGATACACTGGTACGATGACAGGAAGGGCACCGAGGGAGGGAATGGATTTGAGAGAATGTAGGAGAGTAACCGTGGGACTTGGTAACTGATTCCTGGCAGGATGGTATGAGAGAGGGAGGGAGGCAGGGAGAAAGGCCCTTGAATGGCTTTGTTCTTGCCTCTCAGTGAGCCTGAGGTGCCTGGTGAAAGATGATGGGGACATGATCAGGGAAAGTAAAAAAGGTGAGCGGCCTTCACGAGGTATCCTCTTCAGCTGACTGTTGAACTTGCAGCCCACGCCGTCTGCTCAGTCTTCTGGAAATCCCCAGGGCATTTGATCAATTAGGAAAGACCTTCAGTGTTCCTCTACCCCTTTTTGTGTGGCATGACCAAGTACTGTCATATAAAATGAGATGTATTGTCATGTTAACCCATTGATCCTCAGGAAAGGCACTGACTGAAAGCTGCACAGTCACCTCTGTGAGATGCAGGCTCTGGGCCCGAGTCCCCAGTGCTTCCCGACAGGACTGTTCGCAGCCGTGTGAGGAAAGCAGGCCCTCACATCAGGTCCCTCCACTGCAGGGGTGAAGGCAGCAGACCCCACAGTCCACAGGACTGCGATGACAGAGGGGAGGGCCTTTTTCCTGGGCTGATGGCTCTAGTTGGTATAAACAATGACACCCATGCAGTTTCTGGTACTTCAAAGTATGATTCCAAATGTTTAAGTGAAACTTGGTGTTTACAAAGCTCCCTGGGGGGATCATTGTGTCAGACTTAATTAAATGCCTCAAAATCTCAAATGCTTTTGAGTTCCTAAAAATAAAACACTTTATAGAACAGAGACTCCCTAGGGCTTTGTTTAGACAATTCTCGAAGTTTGGTACTTAGGAATACTGGCTAAGACTTATTGAGTGCTTACTGTGTGACAGGCACTGTGCTTAAAACCATCCCTGAGTTATTTCTTTGTGTCTTCATGCAGACCTGTGAGATGAGATTAGGACCTGTCATTATCACCGTATTTTATAGATTAGGTGACTGAGGCTAAGTGTTTGGGGCCACACAGTGCTACGAGTGAGACATAACCCAAGAATTTGGGCGTCACAGCTCATACTGGTTTCCACTGCACTCCATTGTGCACATAAATCTTTCTTCCGTTACTCATATTCCTCTGTCCTAAGAGTGTGATGAGCCATTGCTACCCTGGAGATGCGCTGATGTCTGTGCTGGCCAGGTATTGGATGCAGTCCAGCATCAGGACCTGGGCTGCCTGGTGAGATGGGTGGACAGGAAACTTGGGCAGGGTAGAGAAAGGAGAGACATTTTTCTATGTGAGTATAATGACCAAGAGTTCCAGGAGACTCCCAGGAGCCTATATTTGTTAAGATTCCTAGGAGAAAGTGTATATCAAGCTTCTGTGTTTGACATGGTGAGTTAAAGGCAGGATTGAGAAGGCCTTTGAGATTCTCTGGCCCTAGGAGAGTATTAAGGACACCCACAAACATGAGGTGTGATGGCTGGGGTTGATGTGAGCAAAGGGGATGGGTGTGGGGAAGGGCAACATCCTTTCTACTCATTCTCTTTTATTTCCCTTTGTTTTTCTTCAATTTTCAGAGCAGTGCTCTAGGTGTGCGTGTACCCTCCTGTGTGGGTGTGTGGCCAAGGGGAGGGGAGATTTCTAACTTCAGAATGAAAAACTCTTCCTTCAGTAAACATTTATTGAGTGTCTGCCACGTGCCTGGCACCCTGATAAATCCAGAGGAGACCTAGGGACCGTGGTTCTGACTGTGGAATTTCATCCGTAGCAGGTGGGTTTGCCCGGAGTAGACTGGTTCTGGGCCATAGAGCACGTTGATCTTGTCTCGGGAACATGCCTGAAGAGTTCTGTGAGTCTTTCTGTTATTTATTGTCATCATTCTTCCTTAAGCTAAACGTTTAGGCGAGCACACTTCAGTCCTACAGCGATCCGAAGTTGAGTCCAATCATGCACATTCTTGACTCATAAATGCCAGTCATCCGTGCCATCGCCCAGCCCAGCCCAGCCTTTTAGTTCTGCTGCTGCCAGAAAATTATTCAGCAGACGCCCCGCTCAGGTGCGCAGGGACATAGGACAAACTATGCTGTTTCTGTTTATATCCTCGGCCAAGCCACCCATGTCTCTGTAGCCGGCAGGATTTCCTGGGGAAGCTGTCCGTGGAGGGTGGGCCAGGGTGAAGCAGGATGTGATGACACACAGCCTCCTCTGCCCTTTGGGACAAAAGAGCGTGGAGATCAAGCCTAGCTGTGATTCTGGGCCCACCCTTTCTAGCTTGCAGGTTTCAAGGCCTGGTCTCCTGCCCCAGATTGGGGGATGAGGTGAGGATAGGTGGGATTCTGGCCCCTTGCATTCGACCTTTCCCATTTCATGCTGTCTCGTGCAGTACTGGGCAAAGGGCTGAGGACGGGGCGCCCCTCAGAGCCCCCCAGAGCCCCTCTGTGTCACCATCTCCAAGCCCAGCTTTTCCCACAAGGCCACGGCCAGTCACCCGAGGTCTGCTGGGTCAGCTGTGAGCCCAGCTTCAGGAAGAGATGATGCATCGATCAGATGATGTGCCAATTTGTTTGGCTTGGCCAAGCACCCAAACATATATTTCCTCTTAAGCAGTTGAGTGAATTATTTAACTGTATACCTATGTAGCTTAGTAGTACTCTCATCTAATATACACTTTTACTTAAAAAATATAATGGCGGGGGAGGGTGGGAAGCTACTTTCTGTGGAAGGCCTCGGCAGATGGCTTTTGTAACTTAAATAAGCAGTAATATCAGCTAACGTTTGTTATATACCCAATTGATGTAAGCCTATATTTTGGAGGTGATAAAGTTTGGTTATGGAGTAGACAGGCATGGATTTGATGCCTGGGTCTGCTTTGTATTTGCCATTTGACAGGGGACATGTCTGTCACCTCCTTGAGTGTCTGTGCCCCTCGTTCGGGCATCAATTATCGGGGTTCTTTTTCCCAGCCTTACAAAGGGTTCAGCATTCTGGAGAAAGGGGCTGCGTGTAGATGATTACGAAGGAGTTCGTGGATGAAAGATAGTTTTGAAAGGCATTGAGGGTCAGAGGAGCATCCAGCTGAGGGAGTTAGAAGGCTCTCCTTGTCTCAGGACCCAGTGCTTTTATTAAACGCAATTTGTCCCAAGGCAAGGTGGAAATACACCCTTTAAAAGGTATACAGAAACATGATCAGTTTGGGGAATAGCCTATAGCTGTTCAGGTGTTTGGCCAACAGGAGGCAATAAAATGCCCTGAGCTGTCTGGCAGTTAACAGTCCTATTCAGGTTTGGGGAGGAGTGCCTTTTAGCTGTTTCCAAAAGGTAAGCTACATGTGACTCAACCCTGTTGAGCTCCCCAGGCTTCATCAACCTTTTGGTAAAATTCTTCTAACTATTACGTGCTGGAATTGATTCTCAGCATGTGCCCTCCTGGGAATTGTACAATTAGTTGGTGAAACCTACTTTAAGTTTTGTATGTTTTAAGTGAAACAACATATGATAATACTTGACATATAATACAGGTATTCAGATGCTCAATACATGTTAATTTCTTGCTTAACACTTGGTCCTTCCAACATCTCTAGTGCGCGTGCCGCGCGCACGCACACACACACGACACACACACACACACACACACACACACACCAGTTTCTCGTTTTAGCATTTTGTAAACCTAAATGGAACAAAAGCTAATCCTTTAAAAGGCACCCGTATGATGTAAGAAGCTGCATGTTGTCTCTTTGCCTGGAGGATACGGATTCATTCAGTCACCGAGTTTTTATTAATTGCCAGCCTGTCTGTCTTGTGGTGGCTTTGCAGTTACAGATGCATGGCGTGGCATTGTAAGAAGACGCAGGCGCTGGCCTGGCAGAGCTAGTACTAGTACCTGTTGGAAAGAATACCTGGAGGTGCACCTCTGAGTCCACTAGGAATAAACTCAAGGGCGATAGAGCGATGGTGTCATCATTAGGGGAAGACAGAGCCTAGGAGGGACCTGCCCTTGGCTACACCTTCCTGCTACGAAGGACGAAAGAGCCACTTTGAAAGCTGGAGTTATCGTGGCTTCTGCATCTAGTTTTTTATCTGTAGGCATTCTGCTTCACACTTTGAAACTATTTCTTCCTGGACAGAGTTGATTTCATTATGAGGCAGTAACATTTTTGGAGCTAGACGATCTAGGCTTGGTCACGATATTTGGTAACATTGCAAGCAACAATGGCAGTGTTACCTGTGAGAGTAACTGTTGATTGAATTCTGGGTGCCACATGCTGTTTTGGGTGCTATGCACGGATTATCTCATTTATTTGGCAGCATAGTCCTGTGAGCAGACACCTCTCTCTCTCTCTGAGGCACAAAGCAATTGAATAACTTGCTTTTTTGAGGTCAGAGCATGGGAACTTAAACATTACACTTTACTGGTTCTTCTTGATCCTTGACAAAAAAAGAGAGGTAAACCCAAACAAACAAACAAAACAACAATGAAAAAAACCTCCACCAAAAATATGTAGAATAATCCTATATAATAAAGAGGTAATATACAAACTGATCCTCATGCCCTCACAAGATAACTGCATATGACCAGGCTGGCAGAGGAGTGAGGGACGACCAAAAGACTGAATAAGCAGGCTGTGTGGGGCTACCAGGTCAGCAGGGCGGTTAGTGAAGGGCTTCCAAACAACTGAATAGCAGGCTGTGTGGGTCAACCAGGCCAGTGTGTGTGTGTGTGGGGAGATAGTTGGGGGCAACCAGGCCAGCAGGGGGGCAGTTGGGGGCAATTAGGCTGGCAGGGGGGGGGCAGTGAGGGGCAACCAGGCTGTGGGGAGGAGGCAGTTAGGGGCAACTCGGCCAGCAGAGGGGGGAAGTTGGGGGCAACCAGGCCAGCAAGGGAGGGCAATAAGGGTGAACAGGCCAGTGGGGAGGGGGAGGCCAGTTAGGGGTGATCAGGCTGGCGAGGGGTGGGTGGCAGTTGGGGTGACCAGGAAGGCAGACAGGTGAGTGATTAGGAGCCAGCAGTCCAGGATTATGAGAGGGATGTCTAATGTCAGACATCTCCCAAGGAGTCCCAGATTGGAGAGGGTGCAGATCGGGCTGAGGGCACCCTCCCTTCCCATGCATGAACTTCATGTACCATGCCTCTAGTTTTTCAGTAACAAATAACACCTTGCTCTTTTGTAGTTGGAAGGTAGAAATGAGGAAGGGCTTGTAAGGATAGATCAAGTGATTTCTAAAATGTCCCCTTCTAAGTATTCTGTGGTCTTTTAAAGTGTATCCGGTCATCCTTTATTAACAAATTGAGAAATATGGACCAAATCCAGTGCCGTTCTAAGAAACCAGTAGGTGATGAACTGTCATCAGATATTTAAGGATAGTTGGCAAGAAGTATATTGCCAAGCGCTTCATGCTTAGTATCTTTGCCTTGGTTATCTCCTTGAATGTTGCTGTCAGAATATCTGCCTCATGGAACTATAGTTTTCAGGATTGGCTAATTCCCCTCTTCCCTCCATTTTTGAAAATACCTTTTAGAGGTTTTATTGCCACAGACGGGGTTTGGAGAGATGAGCCTAATGTCACTGGAATAATGTTGAGGGAAAAATGAAATGAGATTGGAATTAATTGCTTAACTTCTTAGACATTTTCTTAATTATTGTCTATGGGAAAAATTAAATGGGCTTTTCTTTATTTTTGTCTGTAAGTCCTGTAAAGCTTCTGTGGCCACGCTTCTGAGGTGGGGACAAGACCTGGTGTCAGTCCAGGCACAGAGCCAGGGTGCCCTATAGGTTTATGGTGCTGGCTGTGTAAGTACAGGCCAGTGGAGGCCGAGCCTTCTACTCCCCACACTTCCCTACACACCTGCCTTCTGGGATCCAGCAAGGTGGGTAAGTACCTGCAGCTGGAGAACTGTTAACTGTAATGGCCTTTGAGAATCTTTATTTCCTGTATTTATGGCCTGGTTTGCATTTGGAGGCCAGGTCTTATTCTGGGATATTCATTAACAAATCAATTTTCCTTACCAGTAGCTGTTCACACCACTTTCTCTCTAAATGTAATACAAAAAAACATTATTTGAAGTTATCAAACTCCATCATTTATGATATAGCTAGGCAGATGGTTTTGAAATAGTCTGTACTTATTTACACAAACTGGAATAGTGCAAATACTTCTTTTTGGACCATGTGAAAATGTTTAAATTGCAAATTGTGTGCGTATAAATTGCATAAGGAAGTCCAGCATCACTTCACCATGAATTCAGAAACACCGTCCTCAAAACCTGTTTCCACTGCCATGCTCTTTCACTTTCAGGCTTGTAGACTAGTGCTAGTTCTTCACAAAGGTTTGTCTATGTAGTGAAATAATTTTCTTTTGCTAATGGCTGTTTTGCAATATTATGCTTTATTATGTTTGACTTTCTCACATTTATAAAACTAATAAACTACGTAAACATAAAAGTGCTAAGTGTTAGTACCGACACCTCTTAGGAGATTGTTTTTAATAAGCTTATGTAATTAACACCTTGAACTATATATTCCATTTGTTTCTTTTGAAAATCATACAGAGAACAGGATGATGCATATACAAAAGGCACCAGCATGGTTAGTACTGGCTTTTCAAAGTATGATGTGGTCATGGGTCTTTCAGAAGTTAAAACTTGCCAATTACTTTTAAGTCGGAGGGCTGAGGAGTAGACTTGTTAGTTAGAGAAAAAGAAATTCAAACAGAAGCAATATAGAAATCATTTATACGCATCTCCCAAACAGCCTGAGCATGGTGCCTGGCACAGTGCTTGCTGATTGATGCTTTTCTTGCATTCCTTCATGCATTCATTCATTTATAACTTTATATTGAATCTTCTAGGCACTGTCCTAAGCACTCAAAAGTGAACAAAACTTAGAAAAATCCCTGTCCTTATTTTAGTTGGAGGAGGGAAACGAAAAAGAGAAGAGTAATGTGCACAAACCAGTTTAAACAGTGAACAGTGATAAGGAGAAAGATAAGGCAAAGAATCCGGTTGGAGATCATGTGTGCAGGAGAGGGAGGGTGCATTTTCAGGTAGGTATCCATTGAGAAGAGGTGTTTTAGTAACCTCTGCAGGAGATGGGCTCAGGACTGGGGAAACAGAAGTACAGACAGGGGAGGAGCAAGTTCAAAGGCCAGGCTAGGCTGGTGGGTTTGGAGCGTTGGAGGAGGAACAAGGTAGCCAGTGTGTGCACAGATGCGCACAGACGTGATGGGTCTTCACTGAGTGAGAGCGGAGCCCGAGGAAGGGAGGCTTTTGAGCAGAGGGACCAGAGTTGACTTAGGTTCTAACAGGGCTGCTGTGTTTAGAGGCTGCACAGGAGGCAGGTGAGTATTCTGTTTCCTCCGATAACATAGAGCTGTTGAATTACTGTGCCTTGTGAATGGAAAAACACAGCTCATCCTGACGGAATCAGCACTGAAAATAAACCCCAAAACCTAGGTGACCCTGTAAGAGGCTTGATAGTACGTTCAATTTTCTTTGTAGGTGCACAATCCTCACATTGTGGCAAACAATTGAAATAAAAATTTGTCCTATTCACATCACAGGAAAAAAAGTGAAATTGCCCCTTTTTTATAGAGCAATTGCGAAACATAAAAAAGCACAGTGGGTGATGACATGTTTTAACAAGCTCATTTCCTTTAATGAGATTTTTTTCATTGCAAATCCAAGAACATGGGGAGGAAGAAGGGGACTATGTGCAAGCAAACACTGACCTGTAAAACTGTTGAAAAAAACAAGGTTTGGGTGATGAGTAGATAAAAGTGTTAACTCTTCGATAAAGTGAATTACTTTTTTAAAAGGGTAGACATTAGATATTGAAACATTAGATGTGAAAACTCCAGTGGGGATATTAGTGAATTCTCAGCTCCTGAGCAAATTGGAAAAATCGAGAGAGAGAGAGAGAGAGAGAGAGAGAGAGAGAGAGAGAGAGAGAGAGATATCACCAGAGAGAGAGAGAGAGAGAGAGAGAGAGAGAGAGAGAGAGAGAGATCCTCACCCAAGGACACTTTCTCATTGATATTTAGAGAGTGTGGAAGAGAGAGGGAAAGACAGAAACATCGATGTGTGAGAATCTCATCGATTGGTTGCTTCCTGCACGGACCCTTGACTGCAGTTGAACCTGTTGAGCCAAACCAGATAGGATGAAAATTGGCTCAATGGAATTATGTGCATTCCTCTTAGATTTTCCTTGTCTCTTAGACATAAGATGACTGTCAAGTTTGCCCTGTGACCCCCCTATAGAATGTGATACACAGCAGCTAATCACCACTCTCCACTTCCAAGATGTTTTTAATGTCTGAGTAAGAACAGAAGCATGCGCTTAGGATCCTCTTTCAGAGCACTTTCACATTATATTCTTGGCAAATGTGTAAGTCTTTTTTGATGAAAGTTGAGATCATCTTGAGGGGGAATGATGTAGTTAGGAAAGAACTTTTCTTCCCAAAAAAATTGCAATGAAAATATGGCCATCGTGTCACATGTAATACTTTATATGGTTACATCCATAGGTGGACAGATATGTAGATATGGAAACAGGTCATACTCAATGTTTGTGTGCCTGGAACAAGAAGACTAATGTGGTGGGGCTGATGTTCTCTGGATTGGATTTTTCTAACTCTGCCAGTAGAGGTTGGAATGTGGTACAGAATGAAGCCAGCAGGCTGTCCCGGTTCACTCCACATGTGCACGTGGTCTCCGCAGGCCCCCCTGGCAGGCTTTAGTGCACCACTTGCTATTGCGTGAGTGACTGAGGGCCTAGGCGTAGGTCATAAGAGCACACTCCAGAAGCTAAGTCATGAAATACGCTTGAGAAGGGTTAGGTGTGTAACAAAGAGATGTTTTTGAATCACTTGGAGTTTTTCCAGGGCAGTGAGCGAACTGGTTTCTCCTTAGCCTGGGAAGAAATCACCCAGTTGGTGTCACATGAATGAAATACATTAAATGGTGTCCAGTCAGTAGGGACAAACAGGTTTCCCCGAGCTCACTGTTGCTCATTTCGGGGAAAGGGAAGATGCATGTCACTGTGGCCGTGACATTGCTCTCGTGTTTGCTCTCTGACAACACCCAGACCAGTGGCATCCAGGTGTGGTTTCCTGCTGGTCTCCCTGATGGCAGCTGAAGGCAGAGGGACTCAGCCAGCTAAGTTCCTGATGTATTCAGTGCCTTTTCATATGAGTTTGCCTTTGTTTCGAAATGCTCCGTCAGGGTGTGAGAAGAATGTGAGACTTTAGTGACCGTAAGCCCATTGCACCGATGAACTATCACTTTAGTTTTTTTGGTACAAGAAACTTACATTGGACACCAACAAGATTTTTGAGCCTCAGCATGTTAAGAATTATCAGTAGTAAGTAGAAACAAAAATCAATAGGTTCTAAAACTGGACAACCAATGGATCCAGGCTGCCTGTCACTATTTGGATCAATTAAGCAGGAATAGGGTGGAATCCTATATGAGCATTTATTTCAATAATGCTAGCAGTATGGGAGAGCAGCAGGTCATCCACAAATAACTGCTCTGCACCCCACCATATGCCAGCTGCTTATATTGGGTAGAAGGACAAAGGAATAAGAATGGGTATGCAAAATGGTATTACAGGCATGGGGAAATAGGTAAAAGGAATAAAAATGGGTATAATGGTTACAGATTATAGGCAAGCAGGGCGGAGGGTCTGTGTGGGGGAGAGCCTCTGTTGTTTGGACAATAAAGTTGTTAATCTTTCCTTGGTAATAGGCAGTTCTTAACTTCCAGGTTCCAGCTTTCTTTAATCAGAGCAAAGTAATCAGGGATTAATATTTCTTACAATTATAGCTAGTCCCTAATATTCTATTTATGCCCCTAACAGTTTTATATGTGCAGAGACCTCAAACTGGTTCCCTTCTCTTCTCCTGCCCTCTGTTCTGCCTGCCACACGCTTGCCTGGATCTTTTGGCCACTTCCGATAGCTATTCCTCTTGAAACAGGTTAGGCTGTCTCCTGACTCAGAGGTTCTACATTTGTTGGCCCTTCTGCCTAGAAACCTATTCCTCACCCTCTCACCTAGGACTTCATTTGTCGTTTCTAATGATGTATTTTTTGTTTGGGTGTCTCACTCACTGGTCTGAATTACTGTTGCAAGGTTGGTGGAGACAGGCTGAAACTGTGAAAGCTCACCTTTATGTTAGGTAGGGAGTTAGACATGAGCGGCTGGGGCGGGGCCTGCTCTGACAGATGTAACAGGAATGTTTCTTCAACAAATCCCACTTTGCTTTACTTTTATTTTCATTGACTTTAAAATCTTTTCTGCGTGGACGAGAAGAACTGAGGTCCCGGCGGGTAACTTCAGTCTGTAACGCTTATATGTGAGAATGCTGGGCTAGTGGGCACATGTCATTGCATAATTACTGAATTAACGCTATGGCACCCTCAGGAAGGGGAGAGATCAGCTCTATTGACTTCCATTTATTCCTTCATTCATTTCATCATTCCTTCATTTACACACTGATAGATATTTCTCAGGTAATTGCTCCTTGTCAGGCATTTCATGGTGTCAGCTGTTGAACATGCAAAAATGAGTAAGACCCAGCTCCAATCCTTAGGGCAAAAATAGAATATTGGGGACTAGCTATAGTTATAAGAAATATTAATCATGCTTTATTAACCGTATTTGCCTTGTTTTGGTTTTTAAAGAAAAGACATTCTAACCTGGCTGGGAGTTGTATACCCCAGGGACCTGGGAGTTAACCTTGGACCTGGGAGTCAATCTTGGAATACAGTCCATTCTCATTCAAGAAATGCCTATTATCATGGAAAGATTAACAAGATTAACAAACTTGTTGCCCAAGCAGTGGAGACCCACCCCAGCCTGCATTGCCTCTCTCCCATGCCTGTAATTCCTACTTCTCTATGTAATCTTGATCCTACCCAGTATAAGCAGGTGGCTTATGTGGGCAGAGGGGGTTGCAGAGCAGATTTTTTGTGGATGACCTGATGCTCTCCCTTCCTGCTGGCAGTATTGGAATAAACTCACATATGAGTTGACCCATGTCTCTGCTTAATTGGCTCAAGAAGTGACAGGCAGCCCAGACCCAATGGTTTGTCCAGTTTCACACCTTTCAAGGACTTCAAAGTTTCCTGGGGACACCAACTATGTAAATAAGTAAAAGTCACTCTATAAAAATTTCTTAACATAGAAAATTTCAAATACTACAAAAGTAGAGAGAATATTTTAAAGAACCCCTTTATCCCAGCACTACAGTTATCAATAATGGTTAGTCTTATTTCACCTATACCTGTACCGACTCCTCTTTCCTCGCCCCATGACTTTGAAGCAAAGAAGACATTAAGTCATTCCACTGTATGATTTACTCAGGTGACCTGGGAAGATTAGGTGTCATACAAAGTCCATTGTGAAGAGTGGGCTGCTGTCTGTGGGTCAGTAGGGTGACAGGAAGGTATTGTAGGCAGAAGAACAGCAGGGAGGAGTGGCTGTAGTGTCCATGTAGTAGTCCGATTTCTTCAGAATTGGTGCATGGATGGGGAGGTGGAGCCATGGTAGAATTTAGAAAAGCAAACAGTTCAGAGGGCTCTTGTATTGCAGGCAGTAGACTACTTTGTCAAATCCTCATGGGAGACATTTACAGTTTTCACAATTTATATTTTGAAAGTTACAGTAGGCATGGGATATAGAGTGGGTTGTAAATGAGATGGGATTGGAGAGAGGGTAGAAGGTGCTTTGTTAGTGGCTTGAAACAATGCTAGGGTTAGGATGGAGAGACTTTTTGATACATTGAGAAAAAAAAGAGATAGTGGAGAAAAAAATGTTACAACACAGATTTGTTTATGACACATTGTAATGTCATATTAGACTTAGTGACCTCTTACTTTGGGGATAAGGGAATTACTCCTGAGAGTCTGATATGATTGGAAACTGGTGGGCGGTAATCTCTAGAATACAAATTCAGTATATAAGCGCTTGGTGGGGATGGAGCGTTCAGACTGTCTGGGAAGAGTAGGCATAGGCATTTGTATGCAGCTAAGAAAGTGCAGAAAGGCTTCTGAGAGTTATCAAAGTGTAAGTTTGGGGCATCCGACTTTTTCATTATGGGGGGCATGTGATTAGTATGCTCAGTTTGTAAGTCATGTGAATTTTTATTGATAACACTGAGTAGGTATCACCTTCCATGTCCTAAAAAATGTGGCATTTTGGCAACATCACCAAGAAAGAGTTTAATCAACATTAGTTCTGAGACAGTGAGTGGTTATAAGCATGATGCCTGTTGCCAGTTTTGACCAGGACATCAGGACTTCCACGTCTCACTTAACAGTCCCACTGCCCTCAGGATGATTGGAGGAAATCAGCTAGTCATTCCAGTCCTGATTCCACGGGCAGTCTGTCACACCTCCTGACCCTCTGCTCAAGCTGTGGTAGAATAAAACTTCCAAAAACACAGCACACTCATATATTGTGTAAGTTTTAACACCATCACCAGGAATTTCAGGATTGTTCTGAGATTAATGTATTCATTTCCAAATGTCTAAGAATAGTACTATAGATCACTCACCCCACCCAATCAGATATTTATTGGTTAAATGCTCGAGAATGTCCATACACTCATGATTATGTGTCAAAGACTGCCAGAGAAAGTGCAAAGTGTGATTCATACTCATCAAATCTCTGAATCTGGTCTGAAATTGTGACTTCATTCTCACCCAACTAGCTCATTCTGCTGTTCCTTCCAGATAGGTGGTTCTGTTAAGCTCCGGGCAGTTTAGAAATGAGAAGTGAGTTCAATCTGAAATTGCCATCTGCTAAATCCACATGTCCGTTTTGAATGTGAATCTGGACTTGAACTTTTTAGAACAAATTGCCAGTGCTCCAGTCTTCACCATGGATTTTCAAGGTTCTGAGAGTTCTTGTGGAATGTCCTGTTTGAGACATTAATAGCCCAGCAAATTGGATCTTTTAGAGCCTTTAATTCAAAAAAGACCTTATGCTAAGCACACAGTTTAGTAAATCCTTTCAACAAGTTTCCATGACTTAACCCTATGACTGCATTAAAATAAACTACAGGCCACACTTTGCTTTTCCGTCCAGCAATTTTAAGTAAGCATTCATGTTTCTTGATTTTCTATTGTTTACTTAGCACCTACCACAGTATTTGGAATGTCATAGGTGTTCAGTATTGAATTGCATTGACTTAATGCATTGAATTAATGTAATATTCCATTGGGTGTTGATGATTCAAGGGTGTAATTTTATAGTCTCGATCACTTGCTTCATCACACCTGACAGCCAATGTGATATGAGAGATACCAGCATGCACTCTCCCCACGTGGAGGTAATTTCATTCCATTTATTGCAGTGACCCCTCGCCATGGCCAGGAAACTGAGTTTGTTCATATTTAGACCAAGGTTTTTCAAGATCCTTCTGTGGACAGAATTAGGGATCACAAGTTCATGTACAAGGTTTTGATAATAACATTTTTGGTAAAACATCTCAAGCCCTTCATATCCCAGAGTCAGGCAGGCTGCATTGGCCTGATGGAGAAAGATGGGAAAGACAGATGTTTCTGTGGTGACTTTAAACCCATCCAACTGTTGATGACATTTCCCCAAGAGAACAGGAAGCACAGGAAGAGAAAAATGCAGGAGAACCTTGGAGGCATCTGTGTTTAGGCTCGACTGTGGGTGGGGGTTGTGAGAGTTCCAAGAAGACCCATGGGCAGGGAATTTATAATAGACTCCAGAGGAGAGCTTGGTGGGGGAGAGGGGTCAGATCCATCAGTGGCTTTCAGACTTTTGTCACAGGTTTCCTGAAAGGTATGTTTTTTCATCAGGTGGATGGTCTACGCGTAACTGGAACAAACACTGGAGGAACAGTGCAGACAGTCCCTGATGTATAATGGTTCGACATCAGATTTTCCGACTTTCCGGTTCTGACATCAGGGAATTTGAATGTGGCATTTTGAATTTCCATCTTTTCCTGGCTATCGATATGTGGATTGATACTCTCATGATGCTGGGCATTGGCTGGGAACCACAGCTCCCCCTCAGCTGTGTTATCGGGAGTATGAACAACTTATACTCTACAGCACACTGTGTTGCTAGCTTTTTGGGCCTTGTGTTTTGTGTTTTTTGCAGCCCATCGTGTCTATTAAACACCCATATGTGTCTCTTGCTTCTGGTGAGAAAAAGAAGCAGGCAGTTATCCTAATATGAAACTCAAGGTAATTGCCCAGCTGTAGGCTAATGTCAGTGTTCTGAGCATGTTTAAGGTAGGGCAGGCTAAGCTATGAAGTGGGCAATTAGATATATTCTATGCATTTTTGACTTAATGATATTTTCAACTTACGATGGATTTATTGGGACGGAACCACATTATAAGTAGAGGAGCATCTGTACCCCTTTTTCTTGGGCCATAAGCCACCAATATTTTCTGTTCTATTGGTACTTTTCTATCCTCTGCAGTGTTACTTACATAAATTCTGTTCTTATGCCTAAATTTATCTTAGGATTCTGGTGGCTTAGTCTTGTGTCAACCTAGAAGCCAGAAATGAATCAGCCATATAGTTTAGACTCTGATGGTGGTTGGAGGGTGCTGGACATCATGGCAGCCTTTCAGGGAGTCACTGACCTGTGAGCTTACCTTGTTAGCACGAGGCAGCTCCCAGACCTGCAGCTCCAGGTCTTGCCAGCTCGCCTTCATCTTCTGGGAGTCCTGAGCCCAATGTGTGTGCGGGTCCAGCATGAAGAGCTCAAGCTTCATTTGTAGGTCACTCCCAACTGGTAGGTAGGAGTTGATGAGAAATAGACGTTGCCCTCATGGCCCCAGTGTTCTCATGGGCTCTGTTTTTTTTTTTTTTTTTTTTTTTTTGCTTTTTCATGACTAGTTTCCTTCATAACTGCCAGCTTGGCCTACCTATGGTGGCTTTAGGCTCAGTAGTACAGGTAGAGGCAGCAGCCTGTGCAGACTGTTTCACCAACTGCCAATTACCCATAGCAGTTGTGCTTCTCTGCAGTTACTTGACTATTTGGGAATAGGAAGGAACTTAGAATTTTTTATGTATACTTGTTTTTGTCACATTTTAAATGCCCATGTTTGTGTATATTTTTAATGTAAATAGTTATACTAGCTGTAAATGGACATAGTTTATGTTAATAAGAGCTTATGGTTGTAAGTAGATATAATCTATACTAATAAAAGAAGTATGCAAATTGTCCGTAACTCCATGATGACCGCCAGCCAATCAGGAGTGAGTATGCAAAGTAACCCAACAAAGATGGGTTAATTTGCATATGCAGACACAGAGTGAAGACTGAAGACTGAAGAGGCTTGGCTTCTCTGATGCGGCCAGAGCAAAGGCCTAGGTCCCAGGTGCTGGAAAAAAACCAGTGCCAGCAGCCAGGGGAACGAAGGCCTATTGCATGAATCTTTGTGCAATGGGCCTCTAGTATATTTATAAATAATTATACTGTATTAAGAGATTTCTTACCCCTATCCTTTTTTAAAAAAATTCCTCACCAATGGATATTTTTTCCATTGATCTTTAGAGAGAGTGGAAGGGGAGGGAAGAGGGGGAAAGAGACAGAGACAGAGAGAGGAGGAGGAAGAGGAGAGAGAGAGAGAGAGAGAGAGAGAGAGAGAGAGAGAGAGAGAAAGAGAGAAAGAGGTGAGAGAAATATATCAACTGGTTTCCTCCTGCATGCACTCTGCCAGGGCTAGGGATTGAACTTGCCATCCTTTGGTCCAGTGGCCGGCACTCTAACCTTTCAGCCAAAATGGCCAGGGCCCTACCCCAGTTTTTTTCTGTTATTTTTTCAGAGACCTTTGAAGACCACTGTCAAAAAAGCAGTTGCTCAGAGCATTGGGAAGGAGAGAGGATTAGTATTGGCTGCTGTGAGGCCCTTCATCAGAATTGGATTCCTGTTAACTGCAGAACACTGATGCATAGTAGTGGGTTTCATGGCATTAAGATCGTATTTGCCAAAGTGATAATTAGACATAGGCTTTGGCAAGTTCTGGGTGTTTTTGGCAAGAAGGGAATGGAAGATGTGAAATTAGCCACTCTCCAGCCACCTGCCTTGTGGGTGTGCCCCCAGGGTCCTTCCTGCCCACTAGCATGACCAAATATGTTCGTTTAGAAAATGGTTTGGTTATTAAGTATAAAAAACTTTCTGGAGACAGACTGTATTCCAGCTCAAACCATTTGCAGAAATGCTGAGAGTGATTCTTCAGAGAAAAATATTTGAGGTCAGTTATTATTATATATTCAATGAATTTCTCCAGCGTGATGTGGCAGGAGGAAATGACAGAGCTGGTGCACAGTGACCTCTCACAGATTTAAAAAGGCTGAAGAAGGAAACCAGAATTAAAGTCTCTTTTACGGCAGGAACAATTTCACTTGAAAGGTTTTATCACCTCAAAAATCTTTAAGCAAGCTAATTAAGAGTAACACACATTGTGAGTCATTGGTTAGTCTTCATGATTTAGCTTGTAGAGGATTTAGCTATTTACTTATCTATCCCTCTCCAAAACAACAGTGTAAATATCACATATAAGTTATATTACACTGACCCGTGTAAATATCACATGTAAGTTATATTATATCATATATATCCTATATGTACTTATTTTTATGGACAGAAAAGGTAGACACAATAAATAACTAAGCCAAGAGTCTCAACTTTGGGCATTCAGAGCAACACATTGAGTTTTCCCTTGAGGCTGTGTTTTGATACATAGTATTTAAAATAGCAAGGCCACACATTTATTTGCATTCATTTGCATGTAATCTGCATACTGCCTTACAGATTACATGTGTCTCCCGGGGTCTCAAGAGTAATTCCCCCCCACCCCTCCACCACCCCACAAGCCTGTGAAGATACTCTAAACCAAAAATGACATCTGGGGAAAGAAGAAACAAAAATAACAGTCTCGTAGTGCTTTTAGTTTTCACTTTTTCCAGAGACAGAAATACCCTGGGAGGTAAATATCAGAAGTGCTGTTAAATCACTTGTTGAGAGAACAGTACTTTGTTTCTTTTATCCTTAATTGTAAAAGCAGCCCCCCCACCTCATCCCCTCCCCCAGTCTGAACTGTTTGATACATAGCCCCTTATCTCTGTTTTTGTGCTGGTGTGTAAGAGATGGGTGTTTTGTAGAAATGTGTGCTATGGTTTTGCAGGAAGAATAAACAGGAGAATAAACAGGTATTGTTTTCCATTGAGCTGACACTGGTAGTGGGACCATAGATTTAATTCAAGTCTGTACCAGTGAACTGGATAGCCACAGGGAAAGATGCTGTGACATGATCTGTAACAAGAAAAGGGAAGAAAACTTGAACTTGCATGTCTCTCTTGTTCAGGAATGGGAAAATGCTTGTAAAACAATAACGTGACACAAAATTTCACAATTTACTTTTAAGAATTATTTTAAGGAAATGAAGTTTTCCCTTATCCCCAAATTTGCATAAATATTGCTTCAGTCTCCAATGCATGAGAATCAAAGAAGAAGTGAAACAGATTTGGCAATTATTAAACTCTGGAGCAGAAAATTAAAAAACAAAAAGGTCAAAAGGGAGTTGGTTTCAGTGTTCTCATAATTGTCTTTATTATAATAAATTAGAGGTGATTTAAAGTTACTATAGTTATTTTATTTTGTAACATCAATGCCTCCAGACATTGGCATTGTAGGGTGTTGAGTCAGACATGGACCTCACAATCCCAAAGGAAAGATGCGTACTAGGCGTGGAGCTATCTAAATACAGCTGCATTATTTAAATCCCCTACAACTAATGTTGCAAACATTTTTCGTGAGGTAAATATTTTTACTGACAGGTCTGTACTATCTCAAGTAAGAACATGTTGGATAGCAACGATGCGAAGAGTTTCAGATAGTCCCGAACGAGATGGATGGGAAGGGCTCCTTTCTGGGGATGGCAGACAGAACCAATTTAAAAAAAAATACTTAAAAAAATTTTTTTTTGCCTTTCTTGGCATTTAAATCATCAAGACTGATGAAAGTGCTAATTACGGGGGATTAGTGCACATCTGCAAAGCAATTTGGAAAAACACAGAGGCAGCTGAGCCGCCCTGTTCTGAGGGATCATTTGCTGAGCAACAAGTGTGGAGTGAAGACCACAGCCTACGATGTTTGCTGTCTTTGGCCTGAGTTAGTTGAACAGCTGTTTTCTCCCTCACGGGCTGCAGATATATTTTGAGACTCCCACATTGCTAGGAAGTTCGAGTGATTGGGAGTGAGGGCTGGGGGATTAAATATTTTTCCTAGTAGGAAAAAAAGTTTGATCAACAGCTTCAAAATGTTGGAACTGCAGTGTACAGTTGGTTTGGAAGGTGTTGGTAGGATATTTGAGAGAGGAGAGAAAAAGGGAAAAAGGAAGCGGAGCAAAGCTCCATTAATAATTGTTTGAATTTTTTTTGGAGTAGCCTTGATTTAGTCCATGAAAACAGTAGATTGTGATAACTTGTACAGCTCATATAAAGGCTGGTTATTTTTGTGAGAAGGCAAAATTCCATATGAGAGTGCTTTGGCTGGGACACTACAACTCCTAGTGCTTCTGTAAATGAGAGGTAGACAGATGGATAGATGATGATAGATAGATAGATGATAGATAGGGGTTAATTTCCATTAAGGATGTATAAAACGACTATCAGGCTCACTCAGGCACTCAGGTATTAGAAGATGTAGATGTTGTACTTGGTCGAAGGTGGCAGGTACGTTTCATTTCCTGGATGGATGAAAGAAGGTTTCTGAGTGAGGACAGCATCGCATTCTGGGGAGACCAAGAGCACTCTAGAGGGCCCAGGGTCTCCCAGGAGCCCCAGTTGTTGTGGGGAGTAGCAGGATCTGGGTGGAAACTCATAAAACTGGGTTTCAGATAAAGTGTGAACGTCCTTGCCCTCCACCTTCTAACACACTCAAAGGGAGCTCCTTGGTCTCTCAGTCGATGCTGGGCGAGGGAGCTAAGAAAACATGCGGTTCTTGGCGAGAACTGGCGGGATGGTGAGGGCTTTGTTTCTTTGAAGTGTCAGCAAACATCCCAGGTTACTTGGAGGCAGATGCTGATGCTATAGGTAGCCCGGCTCCATTTGCCCTCAGAGCTGGCCAGGTGGCTGAGCCCTTGCCTGGGTGGGCTCTTTGCTCTCACAGTCCTGACTGTCAGTAGCTGGTGGTCAGGACAGACGGTCCCATGGGAGCAGCTCACATGCTTTGTTGAAGGGTCTTCCAGTATTTTCTCCTGCTGTTAGCTCAGGTGCATGGGCTGGGAGAGGGCCCACTGGTTGGAAAGCTGCCACCTTGGGGGCTGCTTGTTAATGGCTGTCTGGCTCCACTGGTCTGCCCCTTCTGCACACCTCAGCTCCTTTCTCAACGGATTGGAACCGGGGAGGGAGGTGAAGGGCCCGGAAGCCAGGCTGGTAAACTTGGGGCTTATTTAGTAGGATGGGGCATGGGGGTGGTATGGCTTATTCCCAGGGGCGGGAGACCCAATCAGATCTGTTTACTAGTATAGCAAGGTCACTTTAGCGGGTCAATGGCAGATTAGAAGACAGGAAAACCAGGTGGAGGTTGCAGATATTCGTGCAGTGGCCTGTGTGGCATGTGCTGTTGAGTTGAGGCGAGTCAGGGCAGACGTGGGCATCTTGATTCGATTTAGCAAATTATTTCAGGAACCTCACCTTGAGATATTATTTCCTAAAAGGACCGTTTTCTGGCATTTTCCTTGACTGAGACAGAAAAGCAAAGGCCCGTAGGGTAGGCTGGCCGCCTTTGTGGATTTCTTCAGAGGCTCAGCACAGAGTCCACCTGGACTGATGTTATTCCTAATGTACCCCACAGTGAATGTTTGAAGGGCAGGGTCGGCTCCTACCTCTACCCTGTCCATCCAGCCTGTCCTTTCAGACAGTGAGGGAGGGACTTTTGCCCAGACGCGTTCAGATATCTCACTGGTCTTGGACTACCCTCCTAGCCCCTAGCTCTAACCTAGGAACTTGGAGGCAATTACTGTAAATGTAGGAAAGGAAGAATATTTTCTAAAAATTTATTGCTTTCAATTTCTGTTTCCCTGTTTAGTTCTGTAAAATCAGGGAATGCAGAAGTGGGGGCAGTGATGATGGTTGCCCTGAAGCAGGCTCCTGACCGGGGCCCCGAGGTCTGCAACACAAGGATCTGGAGAAGACTCAGTCCCTAGACCTCAGCTGCGTCTAAGGGTGCTTTTCAGTATGAGGCACATTTCCCTTTAGGGATGGTGCTGCTGTGAATTACGCCAAGAGGCTGGCCCGGGGTCTGTGAAATAGAAAATATGTGTCCCTTTTGGGGTGTCGAAAACTTGCATTGTTTTGGCTGTCTTGGTAAAATCACTTTTCTGAGTTGTCTTGGTGGTAGTTTACTCATACCAAAGGAAGGTGTGTTGGGAGGTGAAAAGGGGTAGGGGAGACCTTTCTCTGAGTGAAGGGAGGGAGGAAGGAATGACTAGAAGAAAGGGCATAACTTACAAGTGGCTACAGCATTTTTGTCATCTTAGGTGTATGTGTCCAGACCTGTATTTAGGAATCAACCCCCTTAAAGGAATACTGTAGTCGGAAACATGACCTTGAGGTGAATGTTATTAACTACATAGCTTTTGAACACCTACTATGTACTAGGTGGACGTGGATGGGCTAAGTTCTATCTAAGTGCTTTATGATCCTTCATTGCTCCTCTCTGTGAGGGAGGGGGACTGTTACTCTCTCACTGTTGCCAGAGGTTAGGAACGTGCCTGAAGTCAGGAACCACGTGTGCCAGTGAGCTGGGTGTGAACTCAGGGGTGTGGGCTCCAGCGCACCTTCTGGCACTCTCCTCAGGAGAGAGACAGAAGTGATTCCTTATTTATTTAGGTGACGTTGTAATGTATACTTTTGCATCTGGACTTGGAATGACTGTCCTTTCCTGAGGGTCTCTCAGGAGGGGATGGTTCAGGTGTGTCCCAGATGAAGCCTTCCCCATAGGGTTCTGAAATCTCGGGTGCCAATCAGAACTTCTGGGAGTGGTGTTCTGGCATCAGGATTTTACACAAGCCTCCCAGGAGGTTCTGATGCAGCCAAGGCCCACGGGGCTCTAGGGAGCCTCGTACTGACACGTGCCTCTGCTGAAGGGACTTCCCTGGGGTGCGGTACGGTACCCGGCCTAAGCAGGCAGAGGTATGGGTTAGCTGTGGTTTGGGTACCACAGAGTGCCAGGCCTTGGCCTGGCTTCTTTGCTCATTAGCCCTACCAGCTGGGGCTGTTGCTTATGGTTTGTCTATCTGTATAGTGAGGAACTAGGCCCTGTGGCCAGAGGCTGTGCTGACGTTTGGAAGTGTCGCCTGGTACATGCCCTCCACCTAATCAGTGACTGCGATTACTGAAAACCCCGTGGAGAAGGAGAAGGCATGGTGTGGGGCGTTTGCAGGTGGACTGACTGTTCTTTTTCTGTTTCTCCCTTCTGCCCTCCTCACCCTCAGGACGGCTCTCTGGGCAACATCGATGACCTGGCGCAGCAGTATGCAGACTACTACAATACCTACTTCTCCGACGTGTGCGAGAAGATGGAGGAGCTACGCAAACGGCGGGTTTCCCAGGACCTGGACATGGTGAGTGCGTGGCACTGGGGACGTGCTCCTGCCCAGCTGGCTGCTCCTGTCCCTGCTACCCTCCCCACCCCGCTTCTGACAGTCCTGTTGTGCAGGGAGCATCAAACTGCAAGCTGCTGAACTAGTTGGGGATAACAAAGTTCAGATCCCTAAAAGGTTAATAACCTAGGTCTGCATGTATCAGACTGAATGAGTTTTGGCTGGGGCAGTATGATCAAAATTTATAGTCATTAAAAGACTAGATTTTTTTTTCTTTAACTTAAGGGACAGGATGATTTTACTGTTGGCCAGTATATTAATTACAACCTTTTAATTGACTTTTAAGCCCAAAGGATGTCTAAGCTACTCTGTCCTTCCTTTCTACCTCCCTTCTTTCCTTTCTTCCATCTTCCCTTTCTTCCTCCCTACCTTCCCCTCCTCCTCCTCCTCCTCCTCCTCCTCCTCCTCCTCCTCCTCCTCTTCCTCCTCCACCTCCTCCTTTTTCTTTTAAAAACAAATTAAGATTACAAAAAGCAAGAAACCCCCCTAATCTCCCACCTAGCAATAACTACATTGGTGTTTTAGAGATCTCTGCTCAGAGGTTGCCTGGGCATTTTTATATCAGCAATGTAATTCCTGCTTTTTTCCTTAACATTTTATTACATTCTTACGTTTTTAAAAAATATATATGTTTTTATTAATTTCAGAGAGGAAGGGAGAGATAGAAACATCAATGATGAGAGAGAATCACTGATTGGCTGCCTCCTGCATGCACCCCAACTGGGGATCAAGCCTGCAACCTGGGCATGTGCTCGAAGGGAATCGAATCCAGGACCCTTCAGTCCATAGGTGATGCTCTATCCACTGAGCCAAACCAGCTAGGGAGTATTCTTCCATGTTTAAGACCTCTTTGTCATCACCATTTTTATGGCTACATTTTCTTCTTTTATTCAGGTATACTGAAATCCATTCAGCTGGTTTGTAAAGACTTTTATGTGTATAATTAGTGGAGCATTTGAACTTGCATGTGATACGTAGTAACTGAATAGCTTAGCCCTCTCTAAATGTGTAATCTATATGTATGCTAGTAGTTGTGCATTTATTATAAAGCTTACTGAAACTTCTGCTTTACTAGTTAAAATTTGCTGCTTATGTTATACTTGAATGCATTTTGGTTTAGTGCTTTTCACTTGCTTTGTCTCACTGTGGTGACCTGAAGACCACTTCAGGAATGTGAGGCAGACGAAGAGGCTAAACCCTCTGTGCCTCCTCACCACATCGGATCATCTCCGTTTTGGCCATCTTTTATGTCTCAGAAGCTTTGTGGACCAGTTTTAAAACAGATATTGGAAATATGAGTCTTTTAAAAAAAAAGTTTGAAAATTACTGATTCAATTGAATCCTTAACATTTTTTTCCCCTTAGAGTAGGAATGAAAAAAAAAAAAAAAGACCCATTAAGAAACTAGCAACAGATTCTCTTTTATTAATAACTAGAGGCCTGGTGCACGGACTTGTGCACTGGTGGAGTCCCTTGGCCTGGCCTGTTGGGATCAGGCTGAAACCGGATCTCTGACATTCTCCAAAGAGTCCCGGATTGTGAGAGGGCACAGGCCAGGCTGAGGGACCCCACTGGTGCACGGTCAGGGCTTGAGGGGGTGGGGGATTGTGGGAGGGCTCGAGAGCATGTCCTGCCCATCTCACCCAGTCCCAATCAGCCCGATCGGGCCGTCTCCCCTAATCCTGATCAGGGTGATTAGGGCCAGCTGGCCAGGGAGTGACTGCAGGAGGTTGGCCAGCCAGGGAGGGACCGCAGTAGGGCTCTAGGGCATGTCCAGCCCTTCTTGCTTAGTACACATCAGCCAGACCCCAGTAGCAAGCTAACCTATGGGTCAGAGAGTCTGCCCCCTGGTGGTCAGTGCACATCATAGCGACTGGTCAACAGTCAAACGGATGGTCGGACACTTAGCATATTAGGGTTTTATTACATAGGGTATTACATAGGATTCATTTTATGTTAATAGGGATCTGTTACTTAAGGACCCAACGTAGTTCAGGCTGCACTACTACATATTCTATATGTAGACGTGATCCACTGCCACTGAGTATGACGTTGGCCTTCTTATGCACTTTAATTTCTTCTCTTAATTTGGGTCAGGAATAACATTATATCATGACCGCCAAATCTTATTGAGTCTCCTTTTTTGCTTGCTGACTAAGCCGATGGCAAGGGTGGGAATCTATAGATATATAAAACCTTAGTATGCAAGTAGATTGAACAGGGGAACAACTGAACAACCAGTTGCTTTAGTGTGCGTTGACCACTAGGGGCATGTGTGGAACATGGTGGGTGTCGGCAGAAGGCAGCAGAGTGTGGGACATGGCAGGCCATGGTGGGATAATGAAGTAGGTGAGCAGGGGCTCCAAGCCGATTGCTGTCATCAGGGTGAGTCTCTGGTGGTTACAAAAATTCTTGGCTCCTGCTCGCCATGGTCCCACCTGGCACTCACACCTGCAGCCAGCGCTGGCCCTGCTCGCACCCACTGCTGGCGCCTGATCCCAATTGCTTGACGCCATCAGCAGGTGTGAGAGGTGGCTGCTGGTCCTGATTGCCCCTCAGGGCTTCTCTACCTCCCCTGCTCCTGAGGGGTGATTGGGGCTGGCAGCTGCCTTTTGCAACCACTGCTGGCAGTGGCCCTGCATGCACCTGTTGCTGGCACTGGCCCTGCTTGCACCCGCAACTGATGCCAGAGCCACCACTTGCACCTGCTGCTGGCACTGGTCCCAATAACTTCATGCCATCAGCAGGTGCAAGTGGGGCCGGTATTATCAGCGCGGGGGAGTGGTGGTGCCAGAAGTGGGGCTGCTGGCAGACAGGGAACCAGGGGCCACAGCAGGAGGGGCTGGGTGGGGGGCAGAGGATGGGCTGAGACCTGTCCCTGGGCCCACTTCAGCCTCGTGACCCACAGTTCCTTTCAAGGTGCTCATATTTATGCACTGGGCCCCTAGTTAGTATAATAAGAAGCATCAGTTGGGGGCAGCTGAGAGCCTGACACTGTGGCCCAAGCAGACCCGTGGTTTCTTTTCTATAACTTTATCTCCTGGCTTGTATGAACTGGGGGGCTATTTTATTTCTTTAAAGAAAATAATGTTATGTGACAAAAAGACTCTTCTGCTTCTGTTAAAATTAATTAGGCTCTCCTGTTGGGGCATAGTTAAGGAAAAAAGACTTTCCTTTTGGCAAGATTGCAGCAGAAAAACGTAAATATCACACTGGATTTGCAAGCTTGACATTGAATGATAGTCTGGTAGCATACTTTGTGGCCTCCCTGGACATTTCACCATGCAAGGAAATGATCGCCCAATTAGGAGGCGGTCCTTGGTACAGCACGCAACTGCTCTCCCCAGAATTCTCGCTGGTTAGGCAGTAAGGTTACCATCACCACCCCACGGTGTTTGGGAACCTCGGGAAGGCGGCTTTTAGGTAGGAAAGGAAGCTTGCTGGCGTTGGGAAAACGAACTTCTTCCCATGTAGACAGATGGGCCTAATTTGCTGTGCTCTGTTCCAGAGCGCCAAAGGCAGTCTGGGGAGGAGAAACACCACATGAGCTTAATTAGTTCTCATCAAAGGTGTTAGAATGTGGTGGTGAGTAAAATTGATGGGAGCCAATTCGAGTCCAGCTAAATACTCTGTTCCCCCCTTAAACTGTAGTTAGTGAGAAAGTAAGGTGCCCAGTCGACATATCCAAGTCCTCTTTCTGAGAGAGTCCAGGCCAGCTGCAGGGGGCAAGGGGTGGTCTCTAACTGGAGGAGACCAGGGTGGGTGCCCTGTGCCTCCCAGGCTGGCCACAGGTCCCTGGAGTCCAGACGCCTCTGTTAGACAGTTTAAGGTCATCATTCAGGCCATGAACACAACACCGCCCACTTAAGATCCTCCTCCAGGTCATGAGCTCATCACAGACCGAGTCCTTGTGGGAACTCAAGTAACTTTCAGGCCATGATGCTCCCTTTCACTGCATCAGATTGATTTGTATTTCTTGACTTGAGTTCTGCCTTTGGACAAGTAGACAGACATCTCTGTTCTGCTGTTGGAGCAGCTTCAGGTCTGAGGACCCGCAGCTTAATTCTTTCTTTCTATGCAAGTGAGCAGCCCCATCGAAGTTGAATGTGGTATTTCTTGGAGAAGAAATAATTCATCACAAGCATGAAGAGGAAATAGCATTACAGGAGCCTGAAACATTTTCTAGGGGAAAAAGTAGCTTTAAATTTGTTTTATCTGCTGTAGAAAGAGTCATGTAGAGGCAGCCTTGAGCACAGAGAGTTTGAGGCGATGGGTTATATGGGCTGAATGACTTTGTTTTATTTTTAAATTCTATGGATGAGGAAATAGTCGATAGAATAGTTACTTAAATATTTGTGTTTGGGCTTTAAAAAGCCCCAAAATGCATTGCTCTTAAGAGCTAATTACATGTCAGCTGGAGAACAAACAAACCAGGAAGACAGCCTGCCCACAGAGATGCTTGACTTAACCCTGAAAATAAAAGGTTTTGATAATTACATTAGTAATTAACTTTCTGGACCGGATAGCAAGCTGTTCTTCCAGTACCTCATCACTCGGCTCTGGACTAGAATAAAGCACTTATTTGATAAAGTGTTTTGGGGGGCAGTTGGTTTTAAATGAAGGTAACAGAGTACAGATGGGTGAAAATTCAACAGTATACACGGGAATTAGAGTGTAAATTGGTAACTGTGGAGAGAATTTTTACTCCACACCGAATGGGCCCTGAGGCCCGGAGCGTTTGGACGGCAGCCGGGGCCTCTGCCGGGGGCTGGATTGTTAGTGCTTCTGCACAGCAGGGAAGTGGCCGTTTCGGCACACATTTGGCGCCTGCCTGAGCACCGTGTGTGTTTCTGGCTGGGAGAAGCTGCATTTGGAAATGGCTGCAGGTTTTCGAGTCCATAATGGGCCCATTTCTAGTGACGCTAAGTCTGACATCTGCCAGAGACACGGCGGCCAGGAAAGGGACACACACGCGGTGGCCTCTATTCCGGGCCGTATCTGAGTTGGCATTTCTGAGGATGACTCCGCGCAGCACAGCCCTAGTGGGAAGGTGTCCCCACTTATAGCGGGACCCCATTGACGACATCGGTTGCAGCCGGGCTTGGGCTCTGCACCTAACCGTTACCACATCTGTGTGGATGCCAGGGAATGGGAGCCCAGGTGGGGACCCACTCAGGCCTCTAAGGACTGGGGATGGAAGGGTAAATATTGCCATTATCACAGAGAAATGTGATACCAGAGCCATTGCGGTGGAACAGTTCTCAGGTATAATCCTTGTTTCTTGCAGTCGCCATAATTTAATGGTTTCATGTACAGTCCAGGACCAAGAGGCGTAAGAGTGGTGTCTGTCATGACTGGTGGTAATCCTTGGGTTTCTCCAGATGTGACCGCTCCCACCCCAGACCCAGGCTGGAGTCCTAGCCTCTGGGCTTGTTGTAGGCAAGGAGTGTGGAAACCACTGTTGTAAAATGACTGGGAGTCTGACAGACTAGGGTTCAAATCCTGGCTTCTTTTAGCTGGCAGGTTGTGTAACCTCTAAGTCTCAGTTTCCTCATCTATAAATGGAGGTAAAAACATCTCAGAAGTGATGATGAGGATTAGTTGAGAAAACTGCCATCAAGTGCCTGACATATCATCATGAATGACCTATTACTGTTCTTCTCTTCTCCATCCCTTCTGTTCCTAGTTCAAAACCTCCTGTAGTAATGGTGAAGAGGGTTTGTTTGTTGATATTTATTAATATTAACTAATCCTATCCTATCTAATTATAGAGTAATATGCAAATTAACTGTACCTACAATCAAGCCACGCCCAAAGCCAGGCCCACCAGCCAATCAGGAACAAATTATACAAATAAACCCCAACCAAGATGGCTTCCACCACTGAGAGCAAGAGGGAGGCTTGGATTTCCCTGGCAACAGAGGAAGCCAAGCTTTCCGCCTGCCATTGCTGGCCTAGGCCTCCACTCAGTGCTACAAAGTTTCAATTATAGAAGATACATAATCCCCACAGAAATGGTGGCAGCCATGGAGCTGGGTTGCCGGGGCAATGGAGAAAGCCAAACTTCTGCAGTCCTAGCCTCGGCCTCCACTTTTGGCTATAAAGTTTCACACAGAAATGGCTGTCTCCACTGAGCAAGCAGAAAGCTTGACTCTACTCCAGGCTACAAAGTTTCAATTGTAGAACATAAATTAATCCCAGATCCCAGGGCCTCCACTTGGGTCATTGGGGGCATGGCCGGCCTGCAAACCTCCATAGGCCCCTCACTCAGGCTGCCCCACACACCAAGGGAACCCCCACCCTGATCCAGGACACCCTTCAGGGCAAATCTGCAGGTCCCCACCCATGCCCCAGGCCTCTATCCTATCTACTGAAAGAGTAATATGCAGATTGACCATCACTCCAACACACAAAAGGGCTGCCCCCATGTGGACAAAGATTCTGCCCCCATGTGGACACAAGATGGCCATCAGGGAAGGACAGTGGGAGGTTTCAGGCCTGCAAGGGAGGGCAGTTAGGAATGACCAGGCTGGCAGAGGAGGGAAGTTGGGGGCAAACAGGCTGGCAGGGGGACAGTTAGACATCAATTAGGCTGGCAGGGTAGTGATTAGGGGGTGATCAAGCTGGCAGGCAGAAGCAGTTAGGGGCAATCAGGGAGGCAGGCAGGTGAGCAGTTTGGAGCCAGCAGTCCTGGATTGTGAGAAGGATGTCCAACTGCCTGTTTAGGCCCATCAGGATTGGACCTAAACGGGCAGTCAGACATCTCTTAAGTGGTCCCAGATTGGAGAGGGTGCAGGCTGGGCTGAAGGATATCCCTCACCCCCCATGCACGAATTTCGTGCACCGGGCCTCTAGTATAACATAAGGCTAATATGGAAATAGACCGAATGGTGGAATGACCAGTTGCTATGATGCGCACTGACCACCAGAGAGCAGACACTCAATGCAGGAGCTGCCCCCTGGTGGTCAGTGTGCTCCCACAGGGGGAGCACTGCTCATCCAGAAGCTGGGCTGACGGCAGGCCAGCATAGCGGCACTGGTGGGAGGCTCTCCCACCTCTGCAGCCAGTGCTAAGGATGTCCCACTGCCGGCTTAGGCTCAGTTCCCACAGTTGGACATCCCCCAAGGGCTCCCAGACTGTGAGAGGATGCAGGTTAAGCTAAGGGTCCCCCCACCTGAGTGCAAGAATTTCATTCACCGGGCCTCTAGTTTATAATAAATCATTAATATTCACATTAGTGCAGAGGTTTTCTTTAGCCTTTATTTTGGGAAATTTCAAACAACTATAAAGAGCAGAATATACCAAGGTTTCTGTACCTTATACCAGGTTCAACAGTCACCAACATTATGTCATTTTCATTTCATCTTTTCTCCTTAGTGTAATATTTTAAACTTCTTTGGTAAGGTAAAATTTGCATATTGACATGTGCAAGTCTTGGCTCTACAGATGTGTCAGGTGGCTCTATCCATGTCACTCACACCCAGCACCATGTGCAACGCAGCCATCCCCCTGCAGTTTCCTCGTGCCCCTTCTCAGGAAGTCCTGGGGTGAAGGCAAGGTTCTGTGTGGGTGTTCTTTAGTCACATCTGACTTCCAGTATAGAGAACAATGCCTGGCACATCATAGGTGCTCAGTAAGTATATGTTGATTCATTCATGCATATAATTACTTAAGGATATTTAATGGCTGTTGAGCCTGTATCTGGCACTTTGCTCTTGCAGAAACACATAAAAATGTATTTTCTGTTCACAAAGAGGTCACACTTTAGGGGGGTAAACAGACCATTAAAATGCTGTGCAGGAATGCAGAAGAGGGCCACGGATCCACTTTGGATAATCAAAGAAGGGTTCCTGAAGGAGATGACACCCAGGCTCATTCGTACAGAACATAGAAGATTAACCTGGTGGTGGTGGTGTCCGGGGAGGGAGGGAATGAGGACAGTACAGAATAATGTAAGGCTGAGCTCACAGTTTGTGAAAAAGTCAGAAATTGAGAGGAAAAAAGATCTAGTTTTTATGTCCTGTGGCTGGAACCTAAGGTATAAAAGATGTGCTGAAAAATGGTACATGCTGTTCTTTCACAGGTCCTTAGATTATTAATGATATAAAAAAATAGGATGTTCTGATTCATCACCATTCCCAAGACAAAACAAACCATTGCCCTTTTGCAATAGTTGACGTGCCGGGCCAAGGTGAACTAACTTGTGGTTCCACGTAGACACACACACACACACACACACACACACACACACACACACACACACAGAGTCCAGTCTCTCTGTGGGGTTTTAGTTTTCTTTACCGACTGCTCTTTTGTTATTTGCTACTGTAAGCAGCCACGTGGGACACAGGTTTCCTGGACCTTTAAGCTCCCTGAATATTCAAGACAAGAAGGAAAGCAAAGTTGCTCCCACCTTGGTGCCTGGGGGAAAGGTGTGCCCAGGAAGTACTGGCCTGTTCCAAGCCCATTAGGTGCTTAGGAGGCAAACTCCCTGAATTCTTATTATTATCCATGGGAGAAGAATGTGGTCTGTGTCATAGATTGTCTCTCGTGTTTAAATATTCAACTGCTAAAGCCCAAATTGTTGCTTTGAAGGGAATTTTCTTTTTGTTTCATCGCATTTTGCCTGAGCTGACATGATTCGCTGGCTTTGGGCTACTGTTGACCCGCAGATTGCAATCAGAAACAGTGGGCATCAGATGGGAGTCTGAACTACATTCTGCCGTGGGATTCACACACTCGATGTCAAAATACACTGAGGCATTATGTCTTCAGCCAGATGGTAATACAGTTCTCTGCTCTGGCTCCTCTCAGACAAAGTCCCTTTGTAGTCAAATGGCCAGTCCCAATTTAGTCAGCATTTTAAAATTTTTATTTATTTTTTGTACATTGCGCCCGTCAACATGGACATAAACAGGTCTCTTGGCTGCCAGATTGGACCTTGGCATCATCCCATGCTCCTCATCATTAAGAAGGCTTTTATTATATTTACTATCAATTTAGGTGTGCTTCTGTCCTCTTTAGCTTAGAGACCTTTGTATGCTGTACAACGATGGGAACGAACAGATTAGATGTGTTATGTGTGACATAATAGTCTAGAGTTGAGAGGTCTTCATTAGATTTTTCAAATATGGCTCAACAGCATTAGCTTCTTTTTCTGTTTTTGCTCCCGAGCATTTAGAAATAACGGATTTGTGTGTGTTCGTGCTTATAGAACACAATATGCCTGGGGGATTAAAAACCAAAATAGTGTCCTGCTTAAAATCCAAATGCTTGCCAGAAAGGGGAAAAAGTCTGAGCTTTGTAGTGGTTTTCATTTACATACAACAGGAAAATTCCTAAATGTTAATCAAATTGGCAGTAACTGGGGAGAAAAGCCACGAATTAAAGTTTCAAAAAGGGCTCTTTGATGGCAGATGCTGGGCTTGGCCAGGGCCTGGCCCGGGAAAGGATTGTCTCTGTTTTTAGAATCGGCACCTTTCAGAGTTGAATGGAGCCCAGGTCAGGTGCCTTTCTGGAGCCCTGGAATAGTAAAACCGTGTTACCAAAATGCCATGCCATCTAAATGTTTACAATTTAACAATTACAAAGCATTCCTAACACTGTAATTTGTTTGTGCTAATCACAAGCTGTGGGCTGTTTAACCATGTCAGTTTGTAGTAGACTAGCAGTGGTCGCCAGCCGGTGGTCTGCAGACCACTGGTGGTCCATGAGGTCCGAAAGGTTGGTGACGATTGGACTAGAGGCCTGTATGGTCTTGACATGAGACAAACATGTAAAGGAGTGTGATGCATGCTTGTTATTTTCAGGCAATTAAGAGAGGGTTTCTGCTGCTGTACCTTTAATGCCATTTGATGATAATGTCAAAGGGTCAACCTTGAGGCTCTTGGTGAAGACTGAGTGGACCAGGCCAAGTGGTGCACCTGTACTCCGAGGCCTGGCTTGGGGATGGGGAGGTTAGGCATTGGGAATGGGATTAGGGAGAGACATGCAGGGTCCAGACAGGAGGTCTCTGGGAGCAGGGCTGTAATGTAACCCTTGCTGGTGTGGTGCATATAGCTGACTTGGCCTCCTGACCAATGTAGAGGTCCATATTTTGGACATGTCCCTCAGCACAGCTCCTGTGCACTGAAATGACCAAGGACAGAAGAAATTGAGTCCCAGAAACACCAAATAGGTCGACTGGAGCTTTCCCTGGCCACATTTTGTTAGATCATGATATCCACTTCAGAGGTATTTTTTATTTATTTTATTTTATTATTATTTTTTTTACTTTGGAACTGCCTTTTTGTTCAGTTTGGAAGCTTTGAGAATTTTAATTTAAATAGAAGAGAGCAAGATGGTAAATTTGTTCAATCCAGTTGGTTCCATTAGACTTATTCTGGCGTTTCCATCATTCTGTATCTGGGAGGACACAAATTCACTAAGTTGGTGGCTGGAAAAGATACTTCGGTAACCTCAGAGCACAGCCATTGTTTTCCCACTGATGTTTCACGGTATCACTGTAAGGGGGGGAGGGGAGGGGACGCCTGGCCCATGGCAGTCTGGGGCCCGCACAATCATTTGGTCTGGCCCTGCCAAGGCATTAGGGGTGAGTTGATGAAATGTTTGACCAAATAAAGCAAGATAAATTTTAAGTTGATAGTTTTGTATGGCTCTGGAATAATGCTATAAATATTCAGATGGCCCTTGGGAGAAAAAAGGTTCCCCACCACTGCTGTAGAGCGTCAGGATCTAGCCCCCTTTTCCCTTCTTCTTCCCCTCCTCCTCCTCCTCCTCCTCCTCCTCCTCCTCCTCCTCCTCCTCCTCCTCCTCCTCCTCCCCTCCCTCCTCCTCCTCCTCCTCTTCTTCCTCTTCTTCTTCCTTCTATAAATATATATATATATATATATATATACATATATATATAGTTTAAAGTATTACAAATAGTAGTAGTACATATGTTTCATTTTTCCCCCCATCGATCTCCCCCTGTCCTCCCCTACCCCCCAGCACATGCCCTCACCTGCCCCCTCCCCCAGTATCTTGTATCCATTGGTTATGCTTTTATGCATGCATACAAGTCCTTCGGTTGATTTCTTACAGCCCCCTCTCCCCACCCTGCCCTGCCTTCCCACTGCAGTTTAAGAGTCTGTTCAATGCTTTTTTTTTTTTTTTTGCCTCTTTATCTATTTTTCCCCCCTTCTCACTTCTTGATATGTCAACCTGAGTGTGAGAAGTGGAGGCTCAGTTTATCAACTCTAGCAGTGGTGTTCAAGTTCAGTTCAGGCCTAATCTCCATCTCTGGTTACTCTGAAGCTTGTGCATAAATCCTTTCTGCATTTATTCAGAATATGAAGATGTTTGAAATTTTTGCCACAGCAGTGCCATCCATCTCATGGGCCTCAGCAGAAGTTGATGGAATTTAATCAGCAGTAAATCAAGGGCAAGTCCAAACCAGACTGGAAGCATGTCATGCATATTCGAGAACATCTGGATGTGTTTGTGGGAGCGAATGTTATTTCTCTACCGCGTGCGACAGCAGAGACATGTTTCTTAACAAAGATGCCGAGAAGACAGATTTCCAGCTGTGACTTCAAAGGGAATTTGGGCTTGTATGGGAGTGCTCTTTCTCCCTGGACTGTGGGTTACGCTTTTTGCAAGATAGTCCTTTGATCACTTGTGTCTTTTGGAATCTGGTTTGGTATTCTGAATTCCTCGTCACAGCCAGTCACCTGACTCAAGAAAAGCGAACCTTTTTGTCTAAAGGAGAATGTCAACTTGAGGAGCAATGTACTGTTTTGTATTTTTAATGAATCTTTTAAATGCCAGTGATATTACGAGAATTATCAATCTGCATCATTGACCACTCGTTACCTGCCTTGCTACCTCAAGTGCTGTCAATAACTAAAAAGGAAGGGTAAAGAATGAGGAGGCTATAATAATAACAGTGCTGATAATGACCAGTAATGACATTTTAAAAATACATTGGAGTTGATGAGGCATCCAAATTGACCTTCGGTAGTTCTTTTAATAACCCACTGAGATGGGTATGAATAAATCTTACGATTTCAGTTGGACAGAGGCAGAAACTAATGCTCCCAAAGGGAGGCATATAATCGGGTGGGGAAGACCTGGTTGCATCGCCCACTTGCCTGGAAGTTCACTTGTCAGATGGGGATGACAGTGGCTTCTATATCAGGTTGTTGTAAAGGTTAAATAAGATTAGGATTGTAGAACACATTTCAGTGTTCCTGGGTGCGTGCTAGAGCACAATAAATATTTACAATAAATATTATTGTTATTTATAGTAGAAATAGGTAACAAGCATAAAATAGGATTTGTTAAAAGTAAAATAAATAGTTAGTATGTGAGAGAATATGAAATAAGTAGGACAATGCCAAATCTCTGAATCCCCCCAACTACCCACTAACTTGGCATTTTACTCAGGAGATTCCTCGAACTCCCCCACCCCTGCCCCACTTTCACCCCCTTTCCCATAAATCTCGTTTCACAGATTAGTTTCTGTGTTGGGTAACCCTATATAATAAAAGGCTAACAAGCAAATTATCCCCTCCACTGTGAGTTCAATGGGGAGTTTGACCAGAGGGCAGGGCCAGCCCACCAACCACCCATGGCTCCCCTCCACCACCTTCCACCCCCGACTGGTCCCACTTCCCCCATTGCCCTCCCTCCCTCCAATTGGGGAGGGCTAGCTGGACCCCACTGGTGCATGAATCCATGCACTGAGCCTCTAGTATAATATAAAAGTGTAATATTATAAGTCATAGTCTAATATAAAATTCTACAGATTACAGTGATACACTCATTATAAAAAATTGAGGGAGAGAACTAAGATGGCGGCAAAGGTAAAACACCTATCTTGCCGTCATAATCAGCAATTTTAATACTACAACTTAACGAAAGAACAAACACCTTCCATAATCACCAGAAAATTCGCCGAGTGAAAATTCCACAAATAAAAGTGAAAATAAGACACTGTGACTTGGAGGAGCGGCGGCGAACAGCGTTGAAAGATTCGCGCGGAGAGAGGTTTGGAGTGCGCACCGCGGAGAGGGCGGGTGGCTGAAAACCGGCCAGTTTTCTCGAACAGGGAGACAAAGATGTCCCACTGGACTGATTCTCCAGCTCTGGGAGAAGTCCAGGGAACCCACTATCATACGGGGTGAAAACTGGACAGTGGGAGGGCATGTCGAAGCTCGGGTGCTGCCGGGTCTGCCGGCTTGTGGAGAAGGCAGCTTGCGCGCGAACAGCTCGGCTGCGTGACGGCACAGAGAGCGCTCCTCGACTTGTCTCTCATTCGGAAAACCATCAGACTGCTTTGTTTTACCTCCCTGGGTGAGACATTGTGCATGCAGACTCATTTTGGGAGAGTCTGAATTCCCCGGCAGCTGGTGGAGCTCGGCAGCGGCTCTCTCTCAGAGGTGCTGGCAGCCATTGCCCCTGGCACAGAGTCCCCGGGGCCGTATAGGGCGGAGCTAACGCTGTCTGCTTGGCCCAGAGACTCCGCCCATCCAAACTGAGCACAGCTGAGCTTAACAGACAATTGGCCTGGAGGTCAACCCTCCAAGTGCTAACAACGATTAACTGAGCTTAACTTCAGCAAGTCTGTGCAGCCCATATCCACCTCAGGTAACCGGGGAGGCTGAGCCACTGTCCCTGGTAGGAAATCTACCACACAAAGCTAATTGACCAACTCAGGGAAGCAGCCACCATGCAGAAACATGGAAAGAAATCAGATGTGAAAGAAATGGAGGAAAAAAAAACGACTGGACATGGAATTCAAAACCACGGTTATAGAGTTTTTCAAGAGGCTCCAACAAAAGGTCGAGGCCTATAAGGAAATAAGCAAGACCACAAAGGAAATGAATGAGTCCTACAAGGAAATGAACAAGAACCTCAAGAATATAAACGAGACCTGCAAGGAAATGATCAAGACCAATGTGGAAATGAATGAGTCCTACAAGGAAATGAAAGAGACCCTCAAGGATATAAAGGAGACGCTCAAGGATATGAAAAAGGACCAACCAGAAATTAAGCATACACTGACTGAAACAAAAAATATTATACAAAGACCTAAAAGTGCTCTGAAGCACCCCAAGAACCAAGTTAAAGATTTGAAATACAAAGAGGTAAAATCCACTCAGCTGGAAAAGCAAGAAACCAAAAGAATCCAAAAAATTGAAGATAGTGTAAGGGGCCTCTGGGACAACCTCAAGCATACCAACATCCGAATTATAGGGGTGCCAGAAAAAGCGAGAGGCCAAGACAATGAAAACCTATTTGAAGAAATAGTGACTGAAAACTTCCCACACCTGGTGAAAGAAATTGACTTAGGAGTCCAAGAAGTGCACCGAACCCCAATATATAGGAACCCTAAGAGGACCACACCAAAGCACATCATAATTAAAATGCCAAGAGCAAAAGACAAAGAGAGAATAATAAAAGCAGCAAGAGAGAAACAGTTGGTTACCTATAAGGGAGCACCCATACGAATGTCAGCAGATTTCTCAACAGAAACGATGCAGGCCAGACGGGAGTGGCAAGAAATATTCAAAGTGATGAACAGCAAGAATCTACAACCAAGATTACTCTATCCAGCATAGCTATCATTCAGAATTGAAGGTCAGATGAAGTGCTTCTCAGATAAGAAAAAGCTAAAGGAGTTCATCACCACCAAACCAACATTATATGAAATGCTGAAAGATATTCTTTAAGAAGAGGAAGAAGAAAAAGGTAAAGATGAAAATTATGAACAACAAGTACACATCTATCAACAAATTAACATAAAAATCAAGTGAATTGATAGGCTGTTGAACAGGATAGACTGGTGAATATAACAGAGACATGGACATAGAGAGGGATGGACTGACAATTCTTGGGGAGAAAAGGGGTGTGGGAAGTGCAGCAAGAGACTAGACAAAAATCTTGCAACAATGGGAGAGGACAGTGGGGAGGGGGAGGTGAGGGTGGAGGGTGGGATAGGTACAGGGTGGAGGGGAGCTATAGGGGGATAAAATGGGGAAACAGTGTAATTAATAAACTGAACAATAAAGATTTAAAAATTGAGAAAAATAACCCACAGAATTCTTTAAAATAGAAGTTTAAAGTCTCCTAATACCCACTTATGAAGCATAATAGTTCAAAGAGATGGGTGTAAAATACCTTTCTGGACTTTCACATTTTGGTATCCATTCTCTCTAAATGACTTCATCGCTTCTTTCTCCCTTTGCATCTACATTCACATGTGCGACATCTTACTTTTCTGGCAGATTGGAAACAGTAAATTAAGATAGTTGCCTAGTTGCTAATGGTAGTCATCTGATAGTGGTAAAAAATGTTAGCAAGGGAGGAGACAGAAACTAGCGGGGTTAAATGGTGGTGGGAAAAATAAAATGAAATAAAAGCAACACAACAGCTCAAGCTAAGAAACATAAATAAAAGGGGGAACTGAAATGTTCAACAGCCTGGATTATTAAGAATTGAGGCAAGCTACTTAGTCCATTCTGTGGGCAGTCGTGAATTTAAGAGAATCTGTTAAAGCACATCCTCTACTTTGTTGTGGAAGACAGGGGATAATAGGCTTTAGAGGGTTCACTCAAGAAGGCAAGAAAGAACCAATAGGAAAGTAAATACAGTAAAATAATAAAATAACTAAATAGAGTAAAAGAAAACATCTTACTGCCTTACCTGTAGCCTTTTCTTGAAAACTAATTTTCTTTAACCGAATAACCTATTAGAGAGTTATTATAGTTTTAGTGTGTGTATTCTGTAAAAACTATTTTAGAAACAGCTAAATGATGACATGTGGTATTCTTGAAAATCAATGCAGGGAACTGATAAAATCAGCAAAGTATAAACAACACTTACTATTTTTGTGTGTGTGTGTGTTTCAGTAACTTAGTGTCATGGGGAAGTTATCAGTAATAGAAAACATGAGCCTCCTTTCAGGAAGTGTATGTTGCAATAGAACAAGGCAGCCAAGGATAAGATTGTATCAGTCGCATTCATAAGTGGGTGACACAGATCTATTTGCTTACAGTGAATTCTAGCTCACCATCAGTTCACATGAGCATTGGGACAAGAGAAGAGGTAAAAGGGGGAGGTGTGTTGGTTGGAAAGCTTAGGTGCACTGGTCTGGAAAAGCAGGTCCCTCGGGTTGGGGACAAGACTCTTCAACGTGATATCAAGTGTAAGACTAAGTAAGGTTTGTGAGTAATTGGGACAAGGACTTGTATAATTGCTCAGCTTATCCTGTGCCATAAACTGGACCAACAGAAGTAACCAGCTGGGGTTTAGATGACTTTTACAGGGCTGGACCTCTGCAGGGCATTTATAGTTAGAATGACAAGGCCAACTATAGTAACAACCAGGATCATGTATTTTTTTCTCAAAATTGTGTGCGTGTGTGTGTGTGTATGTGTGGTTTAATTATACACTAAATTTTATTTATTTTTTATTTTTTAAAATTTCTTTATTGATTAAGGTATTACATATGTGTCCCCCCTATTGCTCTCACCCCTTCCACTCATGCCCTCACCCCCCTGTTGTCTGTGTCCATTGGTTAGGCTTATATGCATGCATAAAAGTCATTTGGTTGATCTCTCCCCTTTACCCCCACCCTCCCCTACCTTTCCTCTGAGATTTGATTATCTGATTGATGCTTCTCTGTCTCTGGATCTGTTTTTGTTCATCCGTTTATGTTGTTCATTTATTCCAAAAATGAGTACGATCATGTGATATTTATCTTTCTCTGACTGGCTTATTTCACTTAGCAAAATGTTCTCTAGCCCCATCAATTATATTGCAAATGGTAAGAATTCCTTCTTTTTTTACCGCAGCATAGTATTCCATTGTGTAGATGTACCACAGGTTTTTAATCCACTCATCTGCTGATGGGCACTTAGGCCGTTTCCAAATCTTAGCTATGGTAAATTGTGCTGCTATGAACATAGGGGTGCATATATCCTTTCTGATTGATGTTTCTAATTTCTTGGGATATATTTCTAGAAGTGGGATCACTGGGTCAAATGGGAGTTCCATTTTTAGTTTTTTGAGGAAACTCCATACTGTTCTCCGCTGTGGCTGCACCAGTCCGCATTCCCCAGCAGTGTATGAGTAGATATTGTCTTTTAATTAAATACTACAGCTAATTTAGTTCTTTTTTTAAAAAAAATGTTTCTGCCGAAACTGGTTTGGCTCAGTGGATTGAGTGTCGGACTGCGGACTGAAAGGTCCCAGGTTCAGTTCCGGTCAAGGGCATGTACCTTGGCTGTGGGCACATTCCCAGTAGGGGTTGTGCAAGAAGCAGCTGATCGATGTTTCTCTCTCATCAATGTTTCTAACTTTCTATCCCTCTCTCTTCCTTTCTGTAAAAAAAAAAAAAAAAAAATCGATAAAATATATTGAAAAAAATATGTTTCTATTGACTTTTAGAGAGAAAAGGAGAGGGATAGAGAGATAGAAACATCAGTGAGAGAGAAACATCATCATGTGCTTACGGCCACGTAACACAGACATGAGGACAGGACAGAGGGCAGGATGGCTGTCGAAGAGCCAGAAGTGCAGTTTCTCATAGCTGGGTTCCGATCGCCCGGCCTGACCCGAAGAGGTGTATGTTTTGCATGTAAGCCCGAATTTTAGTCGGATGTGGATTTCTTTCAGTGCCTGTTTGTTTGCTTCTTTCTTTTGACTGGAATTGCCACCATGTGAACCTCAAAGAATACTTCTGAAGGATTTCATTAGGAGGCCCAGTGTGGATATTGCTGCTACGAGTGAAATCTGTTTCTGAACCACAATAGATTAAAAAAACACGTTATAAATAAATACAGCTCACATATGTTGTTTTGTGATAATGTTAGCGAAATTGGAAATAGAACAAGGTCCTATCCATTAGCACCCAGCAGAGAGGCCGCCAATTGCTACATATCACCTTCTGGGACAACTCGATCCCCAGTAAGGTTGTGTGCAGGAGGAAGCGGATCATTGATTCTTTTTCATTGTTGATGTTTCTATCTCTCTCCCTCTCATTTCCTCTCTGAAATCAATAAAAAAAAGTTAACAAAAAGAACAAAAGAGAAATTTAATATCTAAGTGATTTCAGAATTGTCTTTAAAACCTGCAGCCTATATTTAAAGCTATACAATAGGTGATTTCATGTGTCTTTTATTTATTTTTATTTTTTAAAATATATTTTTATTGATTTTTTACAGAGAAGAAGGGAGAGGACTAGAAAGTCAGAAACATCAATGAGTGAGAAACATCGATCAGCTGCCTCTTGCACACCTACTGGGGATGTGCCCGCAACCAAGGTACATGCCCTTGACCGGAATCGAACCTGGGACTTTTCAGTCTGCAGGCCGACGCACTATCCACTGAGCCAAACTGGTTTCTGCTCATGTGCCTTTTAATGAAGAAATGTTGGAGGCAGTCACAAAACGTGTCAAATGACCAAGTCTGTTACTTGGAGAGTCACTTTCACCGCAGACCATACGGAATACACACTTAGCTTGCCACGAATACTTCCCCATCAAGAAGTTGCCTGTAGAAAATTCCTGTTGTGTCAGTTGGGTTGAATACACCTATGGTAGAGTAACAGTGAGTTTAGAGAGAGTTTGTAGAGGGATCCTGATGAATACTCAGCTTGAGAAACTGCTGAATATTGAGGTGGGTGTATGTAAAAAATATATATACATATATATTATTGATTTCAGAGAGGAAGGGAGGGGGAGAGAGAGAGAAACATCAGTGATGAAAGAGAATCACCAGTCGGCTGCCTCCTGCGCACCCCACACTGGGGATTGAACCCACATCCTGGGCATGTGCCCTGACCAGGAATTCCCTCTGGTCCATAGGTTAACGCTCAACCACTGAGCCTCGCCAGCCTGGCGTGGTGGTGTATTTATGTTATCAGGAAAAGGAAATGTGGACAGCAGTACCCGGGGTTATCTTTTTAATGGTTGCACGTTCAGATTACAAGTGATTTATAATCTAGACTTGATTTTTATTTTATTAAGTTCTTAAAGTTCTCAATTAGGTTTTTAAAACAGGAGCCATACCTTTCCATAGACCTATCAACCATGTTACCAGCATGACATTTTCTCTCTAGGACGTTAACTACGAGCTGCACATAAAGTCACATTGCATAGTGAGCAGAAACCTCATGAGGCAATAAACAGCCACATGAGGGGTAATTCAGTGTTCTGTCTACAGTGGACGGCTGTGAGGAGGACCTCATACACTAATGCAACACACTGAGGTGGCACAAGCTTTGCCCCCACACATCCACGACACAGGCATAGAAATTGCCTCCCAGTCTGTATTTTTACGTAAGCAATTTCATGAATTTTAGTTAAATATAAAGCTGTGATTCAGGAAATCCCTAAGGTTTGATTGAGTACTTGAGTAGGTGTGTTAGGGTTCAACAACAAAAAATTTCTTTCCATAAATAAACCTCATGAAATCTTTTTCTTATTTTTCTATTACAGTTAACATACAATAATATATTAGTTTCAGGTGTCCACCTGTTAGACATTATAAAACTTATTCAATGATCATCCTGAAAAATCTCATACCCATCTGACAGCATACCTAGTTATTGGAAGACAAGATTTTCTGCAATTCAACATTATGCAGTTATGGCCAGTCAACATTTATACAGTCTGACAACATGCAAGGCTGTATCTAAAACTGTATAGAATACAAACTATGGAATGAAAAATATCACCTGGGTTTTTAGTGATTTTTATGTAAAAATGTTGAGGTTAATATAGAGCTTGAGAGCTCCTTAAAATTTCCTGTTGTTTGCAAGTTATCGATCATAATGGGAATATTTGTTGAAGCTTCTACATAAGCTAAATTCTTGGTGGATTTTTCAATAGTTTTTCAATTCTTACTCTTCATTTTGATATAATTCCTGTTGCATAATTCCTTCATGGCGTGCAGCTGGACGATTTATATGTTGATATTATGACTTGCTATGACTTGTGCAGGTGTGAAAGAAGCATATATGTGGCTGACTGACCATATTCCAAGATGTGTAAGAGGGTTGCGTTTTTGCAAGTAAGGAGATCATTTTGGCTAGATTGAGCCTTAGGGACTGAGAAAAATCAGAGTTCACTTGAGAAAAGCTGAACAAGCACGCGATGTTTGTTTTTCACATAACATTTCAACCTGTATCTCACGCTCTCCTGGAGGTAGTAGCAGGTATCCACTTAGGTCCTGGGATGAGGTTTCTTTAATGTGTTAGTTACATCTAAAGCAGTGGTTCTCAACCTTTCTAATGCCTCGACCCTTTAATACAGTTCCTCATGTTGTGGTGACCCCCAACCATAAAATTATTTTCATTGATACTTCATAACTGTAATTTTGCTACTGTGAATGAATCGTAATGTGAGTATCTGTGTTTTCCGATGGTCTTAGCCTCTACAGCAGTGGTTCTCAACCTGTGGGTCGCGACATTAGAGCCTAAGACCATCGGAAAACACAAATATTTACACTATGATTCATTAACAGTGGCAAAATTACAGTTATGAAGTAGCAACAAAAATAATTTTATGGTTAAGGTCAACACAACATGAACTGTGTTAAAGGGTCGCGGCATTAGAAAGGTTGTGAACCACTGATCTAAAGCATTCACGAATGAAAGGAAAAGCGTTGCTTAAAAATTATGTGTAGTGGTACAATGAAATATTTACTAGTATTGTTTGTTTTTTTAAACTTATAATTTGTGCCAGAGTTACTAGCCCAAGGCCTATATTATTACTAGTATATAGAGGGAAACAATCATAGGAAAATTATTATTATTTTTAGGAGGGGAGGGAAGGAGGGATTTGTTAAAGCAACTCAGTGATTGTGAATGATACTCAGGTTTTAATGATGAGACTCTAAAGGGAAATATTTATCATTTTGGAAACTGTGAACCTGGCGTGTAAATTGACTTCTTAACAAATCCACAAAATGTTACTGTAATTTTAGTAAGTTGAGCTCCTTGAGGATTAGTTTGGTCACGTTTTGGGGGTTCAAGGGTGCTTGATACAGTTCAGTTTCAGTTGAATTGGGTTAAGTAACTTGCAGAGTAGGTTGTACCTGTGTTGTTGTAACTTCTGAATGCCAGTTTCATGGTTTGCCATTGTTTTGTGGTGAAAAGGAAACTTATGGAAGCTTCTGATATGAGAATGGCCCGAGAATGATGTGCTTGGGAAGTCTGATTTATTAAGAGCGCAGTTGATTATTTGGGAGGAGAAAGAGCAGTTAGAAAGCTATCGTTGCAGCCCAGAAAGATGAAAGGTAACCAAAGCCTGAGCAAAGACCGAGGCGTAGAAATGGGAGTGAGGAAACAGATGCGAGAAACAAGTTTAGAACTTGACCGAATCGGTGGAAGGGACAGGGATAAGGAAGATGCTGGAAGTGTGTATGGCTGCTAACAGAGGAGAGAGAGGAGGCTGGCTATGGGCAAGGTCAGGAGCTCGCTCTATAAGGTGTAGAGACTGAGGCTGTGTCTGGACTTTCTTGTCGGACTGCGCAGCCAGGGGCTTCAGAGTGGTGGCCTCTGGTTTAGAGAAGCGCCTGGAGGTTCTGTCCGAGTAGCTCAGTTGGTTGGAGCCTCATCCCGACGTGCCTCTTCAATTGTCAGCACGGGGGAGAATTTAACTGCTCTGACATTGGATAGTTTTGACCCAGGCTTTTTTCTAAGGCCCCCCTTATTACGTCATGCCCCTGGAGGAGAATACAAGATTGAAAAAGCAATACTTGAAGAAAAGTGTTAATTTTGTAGGAAATATAGTACTAGGCAATTTTCGAGAGAGAGGGGGGGGGGAGAGGGAGAGGGAGAGGGAGAGAAAGAGCGAGTGGAGGGAAGGAGAATGGTTTAAATCAAAGGAGGATCGCTGTTCAGGTTTGAGTAAGTCATGTGGTAGGATCAGCATTGTTCTCTCCGCAAGGTTAGATACTAGATGATAAGGCAAGTGGGTTTGAGAACATACCAGCATTTGGCCCTGTGAACTTCAAGAATTAAAAGTTGGTAGCAGTCTCCTGAGAGTCAGCAGGACACACGTCACCACAGAGCCATCTTGATGGTGTATTTATTGTGGAAGGGAGAGCCCAGGCTGAAAGGGGGTGAACGCCAGTGTCTCTGTCCTTGGAGGAATGCAACAATTTGGGGAACTACCTGCCAACCTCTTAGCCACAGGCAATCCACTAAATCTACCTCCTCTGTTACAAGGTTCCCTTTGGCAAAAGGAGGCATTCGTAAAAGAGGGAGGAGGGACCTAACCTCACTCATTAAAAATAAACCTCTTGTTTTCTCTGCTGCCAGAAAAGCTTTGTGTTTGTTTGTTGTTGTTGTTTTTTTTTATGGCAAAAATGAGACTTTTAATAACACTCTCGAGAGCAGGCACCCATTTTCCTGGAACACCAGCTTTGTGTCTTTTATAGTCCAGGGAGGTAAAGGTGATCCCACACTTAAACCTACTCGGGTCAAAACACTTGGCTTACCTGACCAAGCAAGTCTAGCCAGGGCCTCAGGGACACTGGCGTTGGTAATTGCAGGTTCCAGGACACCCCACATATCCCTTCAGTGTGCCCTCGGCTGAGCCACCAGCGCTGTGACTCACTGTCCTACCTGGAAACGACACCGGCTCAGACAGGATGCCATCCGTTCCCTCTTCTCCCCCTTGAATTACTTACTTTCAAAAGAATCCAAACAAAGCAAGCTCTTTGAGCTTCCCGGAAAACATGGCATTGGTTGCAGCTAGTTTTGTTTTAAATGACCTTTGTATCCTATTCAGTAATTCCCACCAGTTGTATGCTCCTTTTGAGTTGTATGCTCAATGAAAAAATAATGGGGTTACTACAGTCCGCAAAAGGAAAACACTCTAGGTTTTGCTCAACGGGTAGATAGATTTTAAAAATAGCTCTTGAATTTTTGCAAGTGGAATGCCATGTGTGAGCTCCCGGGACAACATGTGTGCTGTATGTCACAAAGCCCATCACAGGTGTTACCTAAGTACACTGCCCAGTCTCTGACAGGTGGCAGGCTCCTCAGTGGCTTGTAGGAAGAGGGAGCTACTGTGTGTTTGCTACCAGCTCGGAACAGTGTCTTTGTGTTTTGAGGTTGTGATGCCTCAAGAGGGAATGCATCTTCATTGGTTTGCAGTTGAAGTAGTTAGGTAACCCAAGACTTTCCTTGAGACATTGGTAAGTATTAAGCTTACCAATTCCTTACCACTCTTAGCAACTTCAGATTTTTTTCCAGATAAGACCGGTGATTGCTAGTAGGATCAGAAATATGCAGGGGAGACCAGTACTTGGATATATGCCCCTCCCCACAGGGGTGGCCTCACAGCAGGGATTGATTGGAGAGGCTTCAGGTCTTCAGTGAGGAAGTTCAAGTCTGGGCAAGCAGTAGGTGATGAGGGTGCTCAAGCAGAGTAGTGGGGTCAGGGCAGCTTGTGGAACATGAGAGCAGCCCGTATTTGCATGCCTTTCCATTGTTAGGTGTGTAAGCAGGTGGAAGGGACTCAGTTAGTTGGCTGACCTGTCCTGGGAGAAGACCAGTTATCAGAACAAAGGCTGAGAAGGAAGAAAATGGCAAAGCAAAACTCTTGGGTACAGGCTAAGGAATAGGGAAGGAGGACAGGGACTTAGGAAGCTAAAGGTGGCTCTGTTGTCAGAATACAGTCACTGACCAGAAAGGCCAGACGTTGTTAGTGTGGCAATTAAAGAGTATGCATACCTGCATGAAATAGACTCTGCACCTTCTAGCATGCGGTCTTGGCAAGATACGTAATCTCTTCGTGCCTCAGTCTTCTCATCGGTAAAATGGAAATAGTAAAATTCTCTACCTCGTAAGGTTTTTGAGGAGATTAAATATCAAGTGCCTGGAATGGTATGTGGCACTAAGTGTCACTTGATAAATGTTGGCAATGATGGCAGCCAGGGAAGTGAAGAGGATGATGATGATGGTTATAATCATGTTGGTGATGAGTATATTGATGAAGGTAATTAGACAGTACTGCAGAAGTGCCTGCCCCTCAAGACAGAATTGGCCCTGGGTCATGTACTCAATTTATAGGTGGCGTCCAGTGACTGCCAGCAGGTAGGGAAGTGGGATTCAGGGTGAGAACCAGCCTTGGTGTGTATATGGGGGATACTGGCTGGTTAGTGCTGCTCTTTCTGTTGTTATTTGATATCACTTTGGTGTGGGTAGCTGAATCAGTTCATCAAGTCCATTTTTAAAATGTGAATCATTTGAATGTAATTATTTAAGAGAGGATTTTTAAGAAAATAGTGATTTGCTTTTATATATTCCTAAACTGCTGTGTTCAGTTTTCCCCTTGTTTGCCTACAAGAACAGATGGCAGTCTGTGTGATCCTTAACAAAACTCTTGATACATGCGGCAGAAGATATATATAGAGAACTTAATCCAGCTTCTGTCCTTCCTTGAACTTGTTTCTGTCATTGTTTTGCTTTACTGCTCAACACACTGTCTAATGCTTTATGGATTAAATTATACAATGCCAATAACCAGGGATTAAAAAACAACACAATAGAAATGTTGCCTGGCCAGAGAGACTCGGTTGGTGTCCTCCTGTGCCCCAAAAGGGTCCTGGTTGGATGCCAAGTGAGGGCACATACCTGGGTTGCAGGTTTGATCCTAGTCAGGGCAGGTATGTTTCTCTCTCTCTTGGATATCTCTCTCCTTCCCTCCCCACTTCCTTTTTCTAAGCATGTCCTCAGGTGAGGATTAAGACAATTAAATAAATAGGAAATGAAATGAAATGAAATATAAAAACCTTTAAAAAATACATGGTTAATAGAAGTTTTAATTTAATTGATAAATGTTTGTTGATTTTGTACTATGTGCAAGGCACTCGTTTTCCTGTGGTCTACCAGTCTCCTCTACTGCATTTCATTCCCTCACTCATTTACTCCAGTGTTTATTGTACAGGTACTTAATCTCTACCAGGCACTTGACTAGGGCTCAGGATGCCGAGAAACCTGCAGAGAAGTCTTCGTAGGCAAACACAGGTCCTTACAGTGCCCTGTGGTTACCTGCTACAATGGGAACACCTGGTAGTCTTAGGGGGGAGCAGGGAAGGCCCATGGAAAAGGTGACATTTTTAACTTCCCTAAAGTTTTGTCAAAAATATTCATTAAAACTTCTAAATCTTGATGTTTAGAGCCTTCTGTTGTTCTGGAGCAAGATCCAGTCTTGCCTGGCAATTACTCTCTTCCTGTCTCTTGGCTGTTCAATCCTTCTCAGTGCTCGTCCCAGCATTAAAAGATTTTTGGTTAAGTATGGGGGATTTACACATTGCTCTGTGGCTATTTTATGGCTAAGAACTGGAGAATCCTCCCATATCTAAAGGTCATTTTCTCGTTAGTGTAATTAGTATTTTCATGAGTTATTAAGGTCATGTGTCTGGTGATTAAAATTTGGAATATTTAAAGACTATAGCAACTTTCAAAATGTATAACGTTTTTGTGTGTCAGAGGTGAGCTCTGATCCCAGGGTTCTCTTCATGTTAAATGTTATACACAGAATAAAAAGTTGTCAAGGGCTAGTGCTTGAATTTGCATACGTTAGTTTAGGGGAAAGGTGGTGACTAGCAGTGAGACCCTCTCACTACAGGGTTTACAGCTTTTTTCATCTTTATCTTTATCTATCTTTATTTTGTAACGGATCTGAATGAACCAGGCAAGACTTTTTATTCTGGGATTGTCAAAAATATTCATTAAAACTTCTAAATCTTGACGTTTACAGCCCTCTGTTGTTCTGGAGCAAGATCCAGTCTTGCCTGGCAATTACTCTCTTCCTGTCTCTTAGCTGTTCAGTCATTCTCAGTGCTTGTCCCAGCATTAAAAGATTTTTGGTGAAGTATGGGGGATTTACACATTGCTCTGTGGCTATTTGATGGCTAAGTCACCGTCAGATCTCCAGGTTCGTGTCAGCCTTTTGGAGGGTATATCTAGTAATCCGGACCCAGCCAGCTCCTCCCCAGCTTCCCAGGTGCATTGGCCACCCTCTTTGGGCTCCCTGCTGCAGACGCTAGGAAGGGGCCAGCGGCTGTTTTCCGCTCTGGGAGATCAGGTCCGATGTGTTTCCTGCCTGTACGTGTCAGAGGTTTTTGTGTGTCGGCTTTTCCTGAGGGGGCAAGGGGTAGATGCTATCTTCTAGGGGGGAATAGGCATACTGTTTGTGTACATGCAAATTTTCTTTACATAGAATTGCATAATATGATATGAAATAACCATTTTTAATTAACATCCTGGAGATATTTAGGTAATGGAGGCTAGATAAGAGATGATAAGAAAATACTTCCAATTCCTTCCTTTTGTGCTATAGGAAAGGAAAGTTAGGGCAGTTTAAGAAAAAGGGAGAGTACAGGGGAGAGTGGGTGGGAGGTAGTCAGCTAAAGGCCTTGTATGCACATAGGCATAACCCATGGACACAAGACAGTGGGGTGGTGAGGCCCTGAGGGGGGTGCGGAGTGGGCTGGAAGGGGTTGTTGGGGAAAAAGAGGGTCTTATGTAATACTTTCAACAATAAAGATTTAAAAAAAGAAGAAGAAAAAGGGAGAGTAAAGCAAAATTTCTGTGAGGAACGTTCTGAATGGTTAATTTTCAGAATTTAATAATATAATGCAATTAACAAAGCACTAGGATGTGTGTATGTGCTGAATAATGTATCTTTAAGTAACAAGTGTTCCACAAAGATCTATTTGTAGAAAAGAAATTGGTCATTATAGGCTATTAAAAAATAACATAGATCTTCTATGCTATGGATGTTGTCCGTCCCAGTTATGATATGGGAATCTTGTTAATGTGCTGTGTAAATGTATAAATTTTGAACTAAACCTGACTCTAGGTCTATAGAATGAATAACATTAGGAAAAATACACTTTAAATGGAATCAATTTTGTTTTGATTTCTGATTGTAATAGTACGTATATATTGTAGAAAAGTAAGAAGATACAGAAAAACCTCAAAAATGGAAAATAATTATGCTTAAGCCCCACCTCCACTCCCATCTCAGATATAACTACATATAAACATTTATTTCCTCCCAGGTTTTTGTCTGTACATATATTTGTTCATCAAATATTGAGGATCTACTAAGTGCCAGACACTCTGCTGGGTTCTGGGGATATACTAATGAACAAAACGTACCAAAGTTCCTGTCCCTGTGTGGTTTACATTCTATATATGTACACCCATCCACCCAAATCCACACTGGGAACAAGGTGTGTGTTTGCTTATATTCCTTAACCTCCTTATAAGGAATACTTTTCCCTTGTTGAATATTCTTCAGTACTGTAATTTTTAATGATATATACCCTTTTACCTTGTGACTATGCTATAATTTATTTATGAATCCCACAATTCAAACTATTTAGGTATTTTTCCAGTCTTTTGTTGTTATAAAAATAACTAATTTGAATATCTTTAAATGTACTTCTTCACCTACTTAACTTATGTTCTCAGGGTAGTTGATTGAATATGAGTTTAGCAGGTTAAAGAGTGGGAACATTTTTTTCCCCCAAATATTTTTATCGATTTAAGGAAATATATTTTTATTTATTTTAGAGAGTAAGGGAGATGGAGAGAGGGAGATAGAAACATCAATGATGAGAGAGAATCATTGATTGGCTGCCTCCTGCATACCCCACACTGATCAAACCTGCAACCCAGGTATGTGCCTGGACTGGGAATCGAGCCCCGACCTCCTGGTTCATAGGTCGACATTCAATCACTGAGCCATACCAGCTGGGCTACTTTTATTGATTTTTAATAGAGAGAGGAAGGGAGAGAGAAGAAAGACATCAATCTGAGAGCGAAACATTGACTGTTTCTTGAATGCTCCCCAATGGGGATTGAGCTAGCAACCTTTGGGTGCATTGGAGGATGCCCAACCAACTGGGCCACACCGGCCAGCGCAGGGACGTTTTAAAGGCTCCAGAAGCACTGTTAAATTACCACCTGGAAATATTGTACAGGTTGCCCTCCCACTGCCAACATAGCTGCACTCTTTTTATAATTTCACACTTCCTAGTATTTAATATTATTTGGAAAAAGAAAACCTTACCAGTTTGATGAAAGGTAGTCTCTTATTGTTTCAAATTGTACTTCTTTGATTATTTCTAAGAGCACACATATTTTCATGTCTTCATTTCTGTGTCAATTGCCCATTTTTTTCTATCCAAAGTCTGGTTTTTATTATTTATTTGTCAGCACTCTTTATGTATTGAGCCATTTAGACCATTATCGTGTATGTGGAAAGTTTTCCCCTAGATGGAGAATACGTATTTTTTCCCCAGCTTCTCCACCAACCAAATCATAAGAAGGGAAAGGGGGAGTCTGCCCCCTTGCTGGGGACGAAAAGTTGGATTTTCAACCAGAATCTCTCTCCGCCATCACAGCAGTGACCGCACAGTTGCTGTGATTGCAGTACCTGCAGGTGGTAATGGCCAAGAAACACATCTGTTCTACAGGCAGGGTTGCCTTTGACAAGTGGGCATATGAGCACAGAGTGAACTCAGTACTGATTAAATGGTGCTCCACCTTGCGCCCCTCCCCATAATAATCCCATGCATGTGAATTTAATTGAGTGCTATCTCCTATGAACCTCATGTTATAGATAACACCTTCAGGTTGTAGCAAGAAAAAGTTGTGCCTCGTGGTTGTGAATAAATGAACCATGAATGAGATTCTGACAAGCAGCTGCTGTTCTGAATGGGGTAAGGGGGAAAGTGGGGCGGGGGGGGGGGAGGGGGAAGGGGAGTAGATTTATGTTTAAACCAGAGTAAACTATGCAACCAGGTAATAATTTTGAGCAATAAAGTACTTTTGCTACAGTAACTGTTAAAGAAACAGATAAATCATAGTAATTTCAACACGGCACTTTAGCCATTTAATAAATGGGTATTTTAAATTTCCCATTTGCTTTTTGAACTAAGTGCAATAATTTATAGAACAGTCTTTAAAGATTAATGCTCAGAAGGGAGGAAAATCACTACATAAGAACAGAAACATTATTTATGTATATTACATTGGGGTTTAGTCTGCCTATAGTTTCTATTATAAACTTGAGTTTTCTGCCATTTCAAATACAGCAATTAAATGTGTGCGTTAGGCTAACATTTGGCATTTGTCTCACCATTCTGAGATTCTAATTTTTATTTCATTCTTACTTTTTTAGCTTGCATACTATGGCATCTTACATGTATTTAAAAATGTTTTACATCACTAATTAACACTATTAATTCAAAAATTGATTTATGTTAGAAGTAGGTTTGTGACTAATGATTTCAGTATCCACTGGACCATCGTTAATGCTGACGCTTCTCAAGCTGGTTACTAAGGTTTTAACGATTGTTTGAAAATTCGATTCAAAGAGTGAGAAAGCAGAGCGTTCACTGTTATGATAGCACCAGTTGATTTCACAGCTACAAAGACCGTAAGATTGTACTAAATTGTGACAAAATGTGAGCCAGTTTATTAGAGGGTTCATTAAAATTTAGCATCTCCAGCTTGGCCAGCCTACATAATTTTATATAGCCCATATTCCAGTACCCAATCTGCTAACTAATCAGTTCAGATGTTATTTATATGATAATATGGAGGCTTTTGTTATTTTATATTCTCAGTTATTGGTTTTTCTTCCTTGACCATGAGCTCCTGAAGGTCACTGACTATTTTATAATCCCAGTACCCAGCATGTCAATTAAGTATAGAAATAGAGGTTGAACAAATGAATGCATGGGAAATGGGTCAGATTTGGGCTGTCTGTCACCAAATTGTAAAGGCTATCCATCCTAAAATATTTGAGTCATTGGTTAGAACCTGATGTTCATTTTGCCATTAAAATGTACTGTAAAAGGTACATTACTCCACAAAATCTTACTTGATTTCCAGTAGTAGAATCACAGTAGTCAGACAGAGGTTTGGCCCATTTCCTGAAAGAACCCTCATCCCACGTAGCAGATGTCTCTGGTCATGCTCAAACCCTCCAAAAGATTTCACACAATGTTAAGTACTTTATTCCATTTTGGACACCCGGATTTACTTGCTTTTCTTCTTCCCTTTCTTTAAAAAATAAATAATATTGGGCCCTGGCTGGTGAGGTTCAGTTGGTCGAGCACTGTCTCATGCACCAAGAGGTCACAGGTCCATTTCTGGTCAGGGTACATGCTCAGATTGTGGTGTGCAGGAGATAGCTCCCCACCCCAGATGGAGTGAATCTGAAACTCAGAGCAGGTGAGAGAGGAAGAACGGGGACCCAGCACTCTGTTCAGTGAACCCTGCAGGTGATTACAAAGTTTGAGAACCAATGTTTTAGGACTTGTTGGAGTGCCGTCCCAGGGCGGAATCTCGGTATGTGATTCCTGTGAGCAGTGAGCACATGGTGGCATGCCTTTCATCAGCCGGCTGCCCAGCACGCCTCTGCTGGGCATTGTGGTCAGGGGGCCTTGGAAGAGTTTGGTTCAGAGTTCAGGCATGGAGTGTAAGGTGCAGTGGTCAGTCGTGGGGGTGGGGTTGGGGGCAAAGGGACGCTGGTGCATTGTGGCCAAGCCAGCCTCAGGTAGACATAGTCTACACAGTACAATTTTGTCAGTGTTTTCCATGATCTAATATGAAGCATTTCAACTGGATTTGAAATCTACATTTTCAGTATGATATTAATCAAATCAAGTGTTATTAGATTGTCAAAATATAGTCGTAAGTTTTTCAGTGGTTATAAAAATGGCCAACACAATTTTTATCAGTTGTGTGCATAAAATTGTTAATAATGATCACTAAGAGCATTGAGCTTAACATTACAAAGCTTGATCTAGAATGACTTACAGTCATTTCAAGCCTATCCTAATATATAAAAACCCTGGATCTGTCATGACCGGAGGCCTGACCAACCGGAAGTCAGTCCTGCAGCCAGCGCTGGGTTGCCGTGGTGACCCAGCACTGACTGTTACAGCAGCAGGCGCGGTGATCCAGCACTGACTGCTCAGGGGTCTGTGAACCAGGCCCGGAGAGAGGCCTGAAGAGAGAAGCCCGGTCTGTTCCATAGCTTCCGTGGAAGCTGTTGATCAGCACTTACCTCTCTCTTTCTCCCCAAGTCGAGCCAGTATCCACACTTCCATTTCTCTCTAAGGCCTCCACCAGGCTGCTGATCAGCCCCACCTTTCTGATCAGGCCCCATTGATAGGCCCAGAGACACTGACTGGCATAGAAACCGATCAATCAGAACCACATCTGGGTGAAGTGTGAGGAACCAATGGCTGCCTAGGAGGCAGAGCTTTTGATGCTGACTGGCATAGAAACTGACCAGTCAGAACCAAATTGGCTGGCAGAGGTGTTAGGGGTGAGATCAGGCCGGCAGGGAAGAGCAGTTGGGGGCCACCAGGCTGGCAGGGGAAGGCAGTTGGGGGGGGGGGACTAGGGAGGGCAGTTGAAGGGTGGGGGAACCAGGCCTGCAGTGAAGGGTAGTTGCGGGGGGAACAGGCTTGCAGGGAAGGGCAGTTGGGGTGACCAGGCTGGCAGGGGAGGGAAGTTGGGGGTGACCAGACAGGTAGGGGAGGGCAGTTGGGGGCCATGCGGCCAGCAGGGGAGGACAGTTGGGAGTGACCATACCAACAGGGGAGGGCTGTTAGGTGGGATCAGGCTGTCAGGGGAGCAGTTAGGTGTTAATCAGGCCCAAGGGGAGCAGTTAGGGGATGATCTGGCTGGCAGGAAGAAGTGGTTAGGGGCAATCAGGCAGGTGAGTAGTTGGAACCAGCAGTCCCAGATTGTGAGAGGGATGTCAGACTGCCATCCTATGGGATCAGGCCTAAACCGGCAGTCGGATATCCCCCGAGGAGTCCCAGATTGGAGAGGGTGCAGGCTGGGTTGAGGGACAGTGCACCCCCCTATGCATGAATTTTGTGCACCAGGCCTAATACTTTTTTAAAAAAAGACTTGTTATTGATTTTTAGAGAAAGAGGAAGGAAGAGGGAGTGCAAGAGAGAAACATCAGTGTGAGAACAAAGCACTGATTGGGTGCCTCCTGCATGCCTCCTACCAGGGATTGGGCCTGCAGTCCCAGCATGTGCCCTAACTGGGAATTGAACTTGTAACCTTTCTGTGCGCCAGACAAGGCCCAACCAACCGGGTTACACCGGCCAGGGCTATATAACCTGATATTTTTAAACGCTATTTCTAAATAAGTAAGCTCAAGATTGCTTTTAAAAAACTAAAATGTTGAGGGCATGCAACAGGGGGAAGGTCGGGGCGGGCGGGGGTAGGGGGGAGGAGATACATGTACTACTACATGTAATACTTTAAACAATAAAAAATATTAAAAAGCCCCCCCCAAAACTAAAATGTTTTCTTTGGAAATTTTAGACCAATTCAGTACTTAGTGTCTTCACTAATACTTGGATTTTATTTTCTTTATAATCATGCTTTGCTTAAAAATGTCCTAAGTGCTTTCCCCCCTTGCATCCTCCCTCTGTGTCCAGCGTTCAGGGTGCTGTGCACAGTGGGAACTGGCTCCGGGCAGCTGTCTGGCCTCCGCTCCCTAGAAGCCTTTTACATGTTTGTATTTTCCTTTCCTTCTCTGAGTAAACAGCCCAGTTCCTCCCATTGATCCTGTTTATATGATCCCATTTCCAGACACCATGCCTAGCGCTGGTTCTCCCGGTTTTCATTATCCCCAGGAAGACGTGGCATCCAGAGCCCAGCACAGCTGCCCAGAGGGCTCTGTCTGTGCCAAAACAGCAGGGCCTGTGATGTGGCCCTTGAGGGGCGTGAGGGCCTGTGATGTGGCCCTCGAGGGGCGTGATTCCTGTGCGTGACCTGAGGAGTCACCAGAGGGCAAGTGTCCTGAAGGCGCTTGAGTTTCTCACTCTTTCATCCTTGCCAGCTAGAACAGTGCTTAGCATCTGGAATGTGTGCATTCGATCTCTTTAAAATTAAGGGGTGTTGCTGAAACCAGTTTGGCTCAGTGGACAGAACGTCGGCCTGCTTGGTGGGCAGTGACACCATCTAGCGTGTCTGGATGTCCTGTCCACCACGGGGAAGTGCTGAGGCCATTTGTACGGTACTGTTGAAAAGCCAGGTCCTGCCACTGAAATGAAAAGTTGAGTGATTCAACTCGGTAGACTTGTTTTTGCAGATAATTAAAATGTCTTCCTTGTGCCTTTTAAGATTGACATTCATGTCACAGCACTCTTAGGTCAGTTCTGTTCCTAGTAAAAGGTGTGTTCTTCTAACAAGACACAACTTACTGGGAGTCTCCTTATAAAGTGGTAGATGCCACAGGCATGTGTGAATCGCCCCTGGCAGCCATCCCCCACTCCCTGCCCCCATTTAGAGTGGGGTTCCCTCCCGGAATGGAAGGGGAATGGAAGGCGGCAGCAGTCACTGTGGTGTTTGTTGTGTTTACGTGCAGGCTGACCTGCTCAGGGTGCAGTCCTCTGGCCATCCACCTCCTCCTTCTGGGCTCCACGGGGTAGGTGAGCTTGGCTTGGAGCTGCGCTGGTGGGCACCTGGCCTTCCTCTCTGCCTTGGGAACGGGAGAGGGTTCTCTCCCTCCTGCTTTTCCAGCTGTAAACTTCATTTGGCTTGGAGCACTGGCAGCATTAAAGGGCGGAGAGGTGTGGATTTCCACAACAAGATGGAAGCAATGCTCGAGTGGGGCGGAGGGCATGATATGTTTCCCAGGACCTTCTTCTGGCCCGCTGGGTTTTTGACTCTGGTGTATTTCACCAGGGATTCCTCACCTTAGAGTGAAAATGCCATCCATCAGGGTCAGAGCCTCTGTTGAGTGCTGTGTGTGTGACTGTCGGTGTAGGTCAGAGCCTCAGTTGAGTGCTGTGGGTGTGACTGTCAGTGTATGTCAGAGCCTCAGTTGTGTGCTGTGGGTGTGACTGTCGGTGTATGTCAGAGCCTCCGTTGTGTGCTGTGGGTGTGACTGTCGGTGTAGGTCAGAGCCTCAGTTGTGTGCTGTGGGTGTGACTGTCGGTGTAGGTCAGAGCCTCAGTTGAGTGCTGTGGGTGTGACTGTCGGTGTAGGTCAGAGCCTCAGTTGTGTGCTGTGGGTGTGACTGTCGGTGTATGTCAGAGCCTCAGTTGTGTGCTGTGGGTGTGACTGTCGGTGTAGGTCAGAGCCTCAGTTGTGTGCTGTGGGTGTGACTGTCGGTGTATGTCAGAGCCTCAGTTGTGTGCTGTGGGTGTGACTGTCGGTGTATGTCAGAGCCTCAGTTGAGTGCTGTGGGTGTGACTGTCGGTGTAGGTCAGAGCCTCAGTTGAGTGCTGTGGGTGTGACTGTAGGTGTATGTCAGAGCCTCAGTTGTGTGCTGTGGGTGTGACTGTCGGTGTAGGTCAGAGCCTCAGTTGTGTGCTGTGGGTGTGACTGTCGGTGTATGTCAGAGCCTCAGTTGTGTGCTGTGGGTGTGACTGCAGGTGTATGTCAGAGCCTCAGTTGTGTGCTGTGGGTGTGACTGTCGGTGTAGGTCAGAGCCTCAGTTGTGTGCTGTGGGTGTGACTGTCGGTGTAGGTCAGAGCCTCAGTTGAGTGCTGTGGGTGTGACTGTCGGTGTAGGTCAGAGCCTCAGTTGAGTGCTGTGTGTGTGATTGTCGGTGTAGGTCAGAGCCTCAGTTGTGTGCTGTGGGTGTGACTGTCGGTGTAGGTCAGAGCCTCAGTTGAGTGCTGTGGGTGTGACTGTCGGTGTAGGTCAGAGCCTCAGTTGTGTGCTGTGGGTGTGACTGTCGGTGTAGGTCAGAGCCTCAGTTGAGTGCTGTGGGTGTGACTGTCGGTGTAGGTCAGAGCCTCAGTTGTGTGCTGTGGGTGTGATTGTCGGTGTAGGTCAGAGCCTCAGTTGAGTGCTGTGGGTGTGACTGTAGGTGTAGGTCAGAGCCTCAGTTGTGTGCTGTGGGTGTGACTGTCGGTGTATGTCAGAGCCTCAGTTGTGTGCTGTGGGTGTGATTGTAGGTGTATGTCAGCCTCAATTGTGTGCTGTGGGTGTGACTGTCAGTGTAGGTCAGAGCCTCAGTTGAGTGCTGTGTGTGTGATTGTCGGTGTAGGTCAGAGCCTCAGTTGTGTGCTGTGGGTGTGACTGTCGGTGTAGGTCAGAGCCTCAGTTGTGTGCTGTGGGTGTGACTGCAGGTGTAGGTCAGAGCCTCAGTTGTGTGCTGTGGATGTGACTGTCGGTATAGGTCAGAGCCTCAGTTGTGTGCTGTGGGTGTGACTGCAGGTGTAGGTCAGAGCCTCAGTTGTGTGCTGTGGGTGTGATTGTCGGTGTAGGTCAGAGCCTCAGTTGAGTGCTGTGGGTGTGACTGTCGGTGTAGGTCAGAGCCTCAGTTGTGTGCTGTGTGTGTGATTGTCGGTGTAGGTCAGAGCCTCAGTTGAGTGCTGTGGGTGTGACTGTCGGTGTAGGTCAGAGCCTCAGTTGAGTGCTGTGGATGTGACTGTCGGTGTAGGTCAGAGCCTCAGTTGAGTGCTGTGGGTGTGACTCTAGGTGTATGTCAGAGCCTCAGTTGTGTGCTGTGTGTGTGATTGTCGGTGTAGGTCAGAGCCTCAGTTGTGTGCTGTGGGTGTGACTGTAGGTGTATGTCAGAGCCTCAGTTGTGTGCTGTGGGTGTGACTGTCGGTGTAGGTCAGAGCCTCAGTTGAGTGCTGTGGGTGTGACTGTCGGTGTAGGTCAGAGCCTCAGTTGTGTGCTGTGGGTGTGACTGTCGGTGTAGGTCAGAGCCTCAGTTGTGTGCTGTGGGTGTGACTGTCGGTGTAGGTCAGAGCCTCAGTTGTGTGCTGTGGGTGTGACTGTCGGTGTAGGTCAGAGCCTCAGTTGTGTGCTGTGGGTGTGACTGTCAGTGTAGGTCAGAGCCTCAGTTGTGTGCTGTGTGTGTGATTGTCGGTGTAGGTCAGAGCCTCAGTTGTGTGCTGTGGGTGTGACTGTCGGTGTATGTCAGAGCCTCAGTTGAGTGCTGTGGGTGTGACTGTCGGTGTAGGTCAGAGCCTCAGTTGAGTGCTGTGGGTGTGACTGTCGGTGTAGGTCAGAGCCTCAGTTGTGTGCTGTGGGTGTGACTGTCGGTGTATGTCAGAGCCTCAGTTGTGTGCTGTGGGTGTGACTCTAGGTGTATGTCAGAGCCTCAGTTGTGTGCTGTGTGTGTGATTGTCGGTGTAGGTCAGAGCCTCAGTTGTGTGCTGTGGGTGTGACTGTCGGTGTATGTCAGAGCCTCCGTTGTGTGCTGTGGGTGTGACTGTCGGTGTAGGTCAGAGCCTCAGTTGAGTGCTGTGGGTGTGACTGTCGGTGCATGTCAGAGCCTCTGTTGAGTGCTGTGGGTGTGACTGTCGGTGTATGTCAGAGCCTCAGTTGTGTGCTGTGGGTGTGACTGTCGGTGTATGTCAGAGCCTCAGTTGTGTGCTGTGGGTGTGATTGTCGGTGTAGGTCAGAGCCTCAGTTGTGTGCTGTGTGTGTGATTGTAGGTGTATGTCAGCCTCAGTTGAGTGCTGTGGGTGTGACTGTCAGTGTATGTCAGAGCCTCAGTTGAGTGCTGTGGGTGTGACTGTCGGTGTAGGTCAGAGCCTCAGTTGTGTGCTGTGGGTGTGACTGTCGGTGTAGGTCAGAGCCTCAGTTGAGTGCTGTGGGTGTGACTGTCGGTGTAGGTCAGAGCCTCAGTTGAGTGCTGTGGGTGTGACTGTCGGTATATGTCAGAGCCTCAGTTGTGTGCTGTGGGTGTGACTGCAGGTGTAGGTCAGACCCTCAGTTGTGTGCTGTGGGTGTGACTGTCGGTGTAGGTCAGAGCCTCAGTTGAGTGCTGTGGGTGTGACTGTCGGTGTAGGTCAGAGCCTCAGTTGTGTGCTGTGGGTGTGACTGTCGGTGTAGGTCAGAGCCTCAGTTGTGTGCTGTGGGTGTGACTGTCAGTGTAGGTCAGAGCCTCAGTTGTGTGCTGTGGGTGTGACTGTCGGTGTAGGTCAGAGCCTCAGTTGTGTGCTGTGGGTGTGACTGTCGGTGTATGTCAGAGCCTTAGTTGAGTGCTGTGGGTGTGACTGTCGGTGTAGGTCAGAGCCTCAGTTGAGTGCTGTGCGTGTGACTGTCGGTGTAGGTCAGAGCCTCAGTTGTGTGCTGTGGGTGTGACTGTCGGTGTATGTCAGAGCCTCAGTTGTGTGCTGTGGATGTGACTGTCGGTGTAGGTCAGAGCCTCAGTTGAGTGCTGTGGGTGTGACTCTAGGTGTATGTCAGAGCCTCAGTTGTGTGCTGTGTGTGTGATTGTCGGTGTAGGTCAGAGCCTCAGTTGTGTGCTGTGGGTGTGACTGTCGGTGTATGTCAGAGCCTCAGTTGTGTGCTGTGGGTGTGACTGTCGGTGTAGGTCAGAGCCTCAGTTGAGTGCTGTGGGTGTGACTGTCGGTGTATGTCAGAGCCTCTGTTGAGTGCTGTGGGTGTGACTGTCGGTGTATGTCAGAGCCTCAGTTGTGTGCTGTGGGTGTGACTGTCGGTGTATGTCAGAGCCTCAGTTGTGTGCTGTGGGTGTGATTGTCGGTGTAGGTCAGAGCCTCAGTTGTGTGCTGTGTGTGTGATTGTAGGTGTATGTCAGCCTCAGTTGTGTGCTGTGGGTGTGACTGTCAGTGTATGTCAGAGCCTCAGTTGAGTGCTGTGGGTGTGACTGTCGGTGTAGGTCAGAGCCTCAGTTGTGTGCTGTGGGTGTGACTGTCGGTGTATGTCAGAGCCTCAGTTGAGTGCTGTGGGTGTGACTGTCGGTGTAGGTCAGAGCCTCAGTTGAGTGCTGTGGGTGTGACTGTCGGTGTATGTCAGAGCCTCAGTTGTGTGCTGTGGGTGTGACTGCAGGTGTAGGTCAGAGCCTCAGTTGTGTGCTGTGGGTGTGACTGTCGGTGTAGGTCAGAGCCTCAGTTGAGTGCTGTGGGTGTGACTGTCGGTGTAGGTCAGAGCCTCAGTTGAGTGCTGTGGGTGTGACTGTCGGTGTAGGTCAGAGCCTCAGTTGTGTGCTGTGGGTGTGACTGTCGGTGTAGGTCAGAGCCTCAGTTGTGTGCTGTGGGTGTGACTGTCGGTGTATGTCAGAGCCTCAGTTGAGTGCTGTGGGTGTGACTGTAGGTGTATGTCAGAGCCTCAGTTGTGTGCTGTGGGTGTGACTGTCGGTGTATGTCAGAGCCTCAGTTGAGTGCTGTGGGTGTGACTGTCGGTGTATGTCAGGTGGGCGCGTAGATACACTCGTAGACTTTGGTTTGGGTTTTGGCAAGCCACTGATTTCATCTAGAAACATTCATTCTTTTTTTTTGCTTCTGGGTTAGATGTAATAAACATTTAGGGAGCTATTATTTCCAGAGGTTGTCGAAGTTGACAAGAAATGGATTTGAGGTCCCCCACCACCTAGTAATTTTTTTTGTCATCTGATTCCTTAATAAACCAAACCAAATCAAAACCTATACAGTACTATGGTTTAGTCTCCTTCAGTCAAAATAGGAATATGAGATGATTTCTAAAATCATCATGGACCTTCACTATTAGTCATAAAGTTCATGCATAGTTTTTTATGACATTAGTTATTACTGATGTTAGTACCTCAAAGAGAACAGTAGTGTAAGTAACTGTTGACATTCGGTGCACACACATACACATGTTGGCCTACGTTTATGTTTGGTTTGGGTTTCACTAAGGTAGGGATGTTCCTTTAGCATTTATAATTTACAAACTCTCTAAGAGTTTTAAATGTTAATGATATTTGTAATTCTTTTTCTTTTCTTTTTTAAAAATATGTTTTTATGGATTTTAGAGACCAAGGAAGGGAGAGGAAAAGGATGAGGGAGAGGGAGAGGGAGAGAGAAACATTGATGGGCTGCTTCCTGTGATCCTACTACTGGGGATCAAGCCTGCATCTAGGCATATAGGTCCTGACCCTTTGGTGCATGGGAGGATGCTTAACCAACTGAGCCACACCAGCTAAGGGATATTTGTCATTCGTAACGAAGGTGTTTAGATGTGGCTTAATGATGGATAGTTTAATCCATATATCAACTTTTATATATCTACTTCACTTTTAAAGTTACTTTAAAATTTTAAACTAAGTCATAATACCCTAATTTACAATTATAGGTTTGCTTTCAGTTGCTAGTGTTATGTGCCTCTCTGGATATTGAACATGTATCAGATTTTAGAGTTACTTCTTGCTAAACACTTCTTAGCATACTCTGCGAAGTGCAGAGTCAAAGGGCATATCATACTCAAGCAAGTATTAGGATATATTTGTACTTTGGGAAATAGCAAGTACTTTTTCTAATGGACTCTTTGGTTATGTTCAATTTTGCATTTCTTGGTTTTATGCAACGTTTAGATGGGATATCTAAATTTATTGAATATGATTTTTTTTTTTTTTGTAATGACCAAAGTAAGTTCTCCAGTGCTAGGAAAGAGTACGATTGAGGCATTTGCTCAAGGTTGAACCACAGTTAGGATTTCAACCAGCTTATCAGTATAAAACCAGACCTTGTCAATATAAAAATTGTGATGTTTCATGATATGGCATCTAGGATTTCCTTCAAAGTAAAACAGGGTGGGGCTGAGGCGTGGGTAAAGGTATAGGCACACCAAAACTGACCATGAGTAGATAAATGTTGATGTTGGGAAGCAGGGGGTTTGGAAGTTCATTATATGGTTTTCTTTATTTTTGTATATTTGAGATTTTCTATAATAAGTTTGAAATGAAAGAGATAATAATTTTAGCTTAAAACATTCTGATACTTTAACCTTCCTGGTAAGTCAGGGGTGGAGGATGGCTGGCCTGAGGACCTTACAAGGCCCATGAAATCATTTGGTCCGGCCCTGCCAAGGCATTAGGCATTAAACAGTTAAATGTTTAATCAAATAGAGCAGGCTAACTTTTAAGTCAGTAATTTTGTATGTCTCTCGGATGATGTTATAATATCCAATGGCAGAAAAAACATTCCCCACCCCCTACTTTTAAGTGACAGGTTAAGGTTGAAATATATCGCCAAGTGTGCTACTGGAGTAAACTATAAAGTACACAAGAGAGTCCATACAGACATTGTCATGAGTCAATTGTCTCACCTTATTCCTCATTTCAAGAACTGAGCTGAGGCCCCATCACCGTGGCACTCAGAATGGCAGGCTGATTTCTAAATCAGGGTGTGATGATACATACCCCCGCCCAGTGCTCTTCCTACCGTGGGACTGCAACTCTCCTCCTGGTGAGAGATGGGGGCTGGCTGTGTGGCCTCTTGCCTTTAGGAGAGTTTGCGGTTCCAGCAGTAGGGACGCTGTCCATAGCTGTGTTAGAAAGGGGAATGCAGCTCCTGCGGAGCTCTCTGGGTATGCTTGCTCTTGAAACCCAACCCCCTGCTGTGAGGGAAGTCCAGGCAGCTACCTGGAGCAGCCCTGAATGGAGTTCCAGTGGTTAACCCCTGCTGAGGTCCCAGCTGCTAGTCGGTAGCAGCCTCCAGGTGCCAGAGCAAACCCAGGATTCTGACCCCAATCATCACCCAGCTGAGGCCCAGGCACCAAGGAGCACACGGAAACCATTCCTGTTGTTCCCTTTCTGAATTCTGAAAGAATAGGTGAGCATAATAAAATGTTTGTTATCTTTGCAGCTAAGTTTGGAGTGATTTGTTACACAGTGGTAGTCACTGCTGCATAGGTTATTGAGGGAGACAACAGTTAGAATATGTTGAGAATGGGTAGCAGAATCTTGTTTCTCAGAGATCCTCTCTTTTTACAACATGCCCCAAAGATACTATTTCCATCAACATGAGGACTTCCAAATCAGAAGCTGTACTATGAACCATCAATATTTTCCCAAATAAAGTAGTTTGGGGCTAGGCACTCAGGTATATAGATCCTTTTAATTCTTATTACTCTGCCTCCACCTCATCAGGACTTCCTTCTGTTGGACTCAGGAACCATGGCTTCCTGCCGTTCCCCCTAAAGCAGAAGCAGTGGAATTGGAAGCCCAGAACTGGCAGCCTAATTTATAGACTGGGCATGGAAGGGACTGTCTTGAGCCTTTCCGTCTATCTGATCTGAATTCCTGCTTCTTTTTTATGTAGGCAGTACCCTTCATTGCTGACTCTAGCTGGTGCTCTTCCTGTCTGACTACATCAGGGCTTTCCACTCCACATTGTGCCATGAAAACACACACACACACACACACACACACACACACACACACACACATATAATTTTTTTTGTTATAAACAAAAGAAAATGTCATCCAGCACTTCTGCATACCTATAAGACAAGTCCATTAAGACGAATTTCACACACTGCACACAGGTGTTTTGTCCTGGCATATATCAGAACACCTAGTAGCTTTCACTCTGTAATGTTCCATTTCTCAGGCTCCATGGGCCCACAAAGGTTTGCTGTATTTTTATTATATATATTTGCGTCTTAACTATTTCATACAATTCACACATACATGCATGATAGTAATTATTAATTATTCTGCACATTTATGATGGATATAATGTGGAACCCATCAGTGTCAGAGTAATAGAATTTTCCAGTAGTCATTTCTGTTTTTTTCTCCAAACATCATATTGATCCTAACTTAGTGGACAGTTTTATAGCTTTTCCTTATTTGTGTAATATTTTTTACTTGAATATGTGTTTGCTCTAAGAAATACTTCTTAATAACGATGGTAGTCTTTCCTTAAGAGATGAAATTGATATTTGCTCTAAAAACAACATTATTTTGTGGGATATTCTTGGGAGGGGGGGAAGAGAAACACGACCGGAAATATCATTGTACAAAAGCTCCTGTTTAACATCTCCTGTTCCTGATAAAACAGATGTTCTGCATGGAAACATTTACTGGTTCTATTATTTTAAAGGGAAGAGTTTTAACACATTGTATATTGAACTACCACCCCCAATTTCCTAAAAAGTATCAAAAACACACTCAAATGTTTATTATAAGTAACAAAATAACATGTGAAGATGAATTGACCAGGGAACATTTAATACGGTTATTACCACGTACCAGCTTCTGATGCAGGAACAGGTATATTTTGCGCAACATACCAAAAATGTTATGTTTGCAATATTGAGTGACAAAAGATGCACTCAGTAAATAAAAACACAGATAAAAAACACAGAAAATGCCCTAACATGGACTATTACCTAATAGGTAGAGACTTAGAGTTTAGGAAGAAAAGTTAACTGAGGAAGGGAGATAGTTGAATCGGGCATTTAAATTTTTTTTAATGGTTTCGGGAGGATGTCTACCAGAGTTGGATATTAATTAAAGGGCATTTCAGAGGAACTAGTAGAGTTTGTTATCACTGTGAGTCTTCCATACTGACTGCTGAAGAGGACGACTTAGAATGAAAAATGGGCAAAATATATACGTTTACTTACCTCTTGCTGTTTAAGTAGGTAAATTTCTCTACGGGATGTTGAGAGGTTAGCTATCAGGGCATCAGGATTGGACTGCACACAGGGAACCTCAGAAATACGCACCCAAGTCTGACATACCAACTGGACTTGGAATGTAACTCAAACATTTCCGTACATTGTCCTGTAAAAACGGTGTATCACGTTTGCCTGTAGTGAGCAAAGATGGCAATGAAAACCAGGATGTTAACCAGAGAGAAGTTCTGTGCAGCTTCATGCCACTCCCTGCTTTCATAACAGACGAGGCCCCGGGACTCAGGTGAGTGGGTCCAGGACAGTACTTCTGTTGGTCGTCCTGTCCCAAATCATCCCTTTTCAGACCGAGGCACCCCAGTAACTTCACTTTGTAGACTGTGTCTGTACTGGATTCCGGTTACCTGTTTACGTTTATGAATTTACTCTGAGTTACACTTATTTTATTATTTTATTGCTAAGTTTTAAAAATATGGATCTGGTTTGACAGTCATGCTAATGATGAAATCAGCTACCAGAGTAGTAAGTTGATCGATTAGATGGCACATGAGAATTTTATTTTTAAATAGGTCTTTATTGTTGAAAGAATAACAGATGTCCTTCCCTTCCCTCTTCTTTTCCCATTGACTCCTACCTACCTCCCACCCACCCCTCCAAGGCCTTGAGTGACCTGCTCCTATTTCCAGAAGGTTAGCTGAAACTCACAGAAGTCTTCATAGAGTACGTGTGCAATTCTAAAGAATATGACAATTATTAACACAGCTAAATATCATCTGATATTATTTCAAACGTGTATAATGTTAGTGATAGTACTCCTAAAATACTGCCGATCGTCCTGCTTATGATGTGTTGCTCAGGGGGAACTGGCCCTGGACAGCAGACCACACACTGGTGAGGGCCTCCCAATCTGCATCCCTGCCGAGTTAGAATTTTCCTCTACTTGGGGAATATCAGGGTGGTGGCCTGTGCTCCATTTATTCTTACTTTCCTGTGGCACATTCTAGCACTTGTAATGGCGCAATTGTCCTGCTTTGCTGCTAAAGCTCATTTCACTAATTATTTTCATCACAAGTAACTGGATTAGTTTTCTTTTTCTTTCCAAGGGGATACTGATTTTTTTTTTAACTGTAAAGTGGTTTTATCTGTAGAAATGTTTGCTTCCTCTGCTTCATCTTTATGACTTCATGACTTCTCAGGGCACTTGTCACATCCTGCTTTTACTTCACCTTTTTACTAGATGCTGCAAGTGTTTTGTTTTTAAATTTTCATCTAGAAAAATTCATGTGTACTACAGGAGCCTGGGAAATACAAGATAATTCTTAGAAATACAAGATAATACCAAGCTAACTTTCCACTTTCCTAAAGACACTTACAGTTAGCCCTACATTATGGGATGCCCTGCATATATTCAGAACTTTAAAATCGGATCGGAACTCTATTGAAAAAGAAACTAAACACAAACAAGTCGCTGTAAGTTCTGTGTCCCAATGAAGTCACCATTCTCTGTCAGTATTCTTCAGTTAGATTGTACCTTTTGCTTCCGCATATAAAATTGTCCGTATGTCAGGCTGTGGAGTTCAGAAAACAGTTCTATTTTAAGAGGCTGGAGGTCTCTTTTTAAAAACACTTTAGTTTTCCCAGAAAATCTGTTTATCTCCGCCATCTCCTCCCACTGTAGCCCAGCGCTTCCCAGATTCCCCCAGCTCTGGTTACAGACAGACTTGTCTTGCTGTGTGCCACGTTTGGAAGTCGCATTAAACCAGCATCTGTTCTGTTTTAGGAGAAAGCCGATGCCAGCCCCACGTCACTTCAGCTGCGGTCCCAGATCGAAGTAAGCACAGTGGCTTTAATCGTCTCTCTTTGCTTCTGCTTTTTGTTTTTAAGTGATATTCTGATGGAGCCTGCCGCTCTGCCTGTACTGATGCTGTGAATTTTCTCTCCTAGGAGTCGCTTGGTTTCTGTAGTGCCGCATCAACGCCAGAAGTGGAAAGAAAGTAAGTTTCAGGGTCAGAAATTCTAGGAGAAGGGTCTTTCAGATCCATGTTGAGGGTGATTGTGTTGTGTGTGTTCTGTGGAGCCTGATGTCAGTTTCCTGGTATGTTGTGTGTATGAGTATATATGTACAGAGGTGGGCAAAAGTAGGTTTTTGTGCAAGTATCCACTTTCGTGAGTCGGTAGTTAAATTACCAGCCATCATTACCTAGAAGATAAATCATAAGTAAGGATATGAAATAATAACAATAAGAAGACAAATAATACAACTAAATAATACAATAATAAATAATAACTGTAAATGTACTTTTGCCCGCTCCTGTTTATAGGTAGATAATAAGAGCGAGCTTTCAATTGTAATTTAATTGGTGTTGCCTAACGATTCTGCCAAGAGTTATTGATTTCACACTGCTCATTGTGAGGGAGCCTTAAACGAACACTTGGAAGTGAGTGTGGAGAAAGGGGAAGGACAGTTAAGTCAAACAAAAACGGGTTTTCTTCTTTTACATTGGTTTTGGGTATACAATGAAAGTAATAAATAAGGAAGCAAGGGACAGAATTAAAATATATTTCAGGATAAAACCATGATTGAAACACCCTCCTCTGCAATTTATGTGGTGGGTGACCTTAGAACAGGAATAAACGCTTGCGACAGAAGGTGGCAAATGCTCATGGACCTTCAAGGAAACATTTTTGCTTCCCCGTCCTAACTTGGAGCCTGTCATTTTTACTCCCTTGGAGGGTAATTCTATGTTATAGCTCATATTTTCCGTATTTCTTTTACTTAGTATAAAACAACACAAATGTCTTTTTTTTTTTCCTATGACCTTTCCCTTTTCTACTTACTCCATTATAATTATGTTAGAATGTTCTATTTATGACCTTCCGAGGTAAAGAAATCTTAAGAAAGTCCACTTGTTTAAACAGACACTTCCTTTGGCACAGGGCCACTTAGACCGTTTCATGCCAAGAGAGACATAGAAGTGGTTTAGGAATAAAATATTTCTGGAATGAAAAGCACACGTTGGGAGAGCGTGTGTGCGCTTTACAGCACAGCCCTGCCTAATCCATCCACGTGTGGGTGCTGCTGGCGGGGCCGCTTCGAGGGGGAAAGGCTGCTTTGCCAAGCCTTCAGCTCTCAGTGGAAGAGGCTCAGCAGATCTGGTTCAGGACTGAGGCCCGTGCGGCGTGATGCGCAAAAGAAAACCAAGGCCACTGCCCACTCAAGGTCGGAGGATGGATGGATGTGCAATTATCTTGAATTTCCTTTGTTTTAGTGGCATATATTCTGCCAGCAACAAATAGAACAAATCCCAGCAACTAGTCAAGAGATTTGACTTGACAATGACCTTGAAACTGGAGGTACTGTTATGTTGAGCTGAGCGTGGGCAGAAGTGTTGAGTGAGTGGGCTGCAAGTTCACCTGACCTCGTTTATGATTCAAGCTGAGAACTCAGGTGTTCCCTCAGAATCACCAACTCCTTCAGGAAACAAGAAATGTCTGTCTTTCCTGCTGAGAGGACGTGACTCACCAAATTTGTACTAATCATAGGCTTGGCGTTTCTTCTTCCCCTCAATTGTGGGGAGTCATTCTTTCCGTGTTTGTATCCTTCACTTAGTGAAATGTGGCATGACTCTTGTGGCCGACAGAGAGACTACATCCTCCTCTGAGGTTAACAACAACAACAAAAATTGAAAGCATACACACAGGAAAGCTGTTGACAGACCGACCTCTTCATCTGCAGTACTGCCATTTTGTTTGTGATCCTTCAAATGGTTTACTTAAACTTTGGTGTTTCTACATAAGTGAAAAATTTTAGTACATTTTGATCTTCACTTTCTTTTTTTCCAAAATATATTTTATTTATTTATTTATTTATTTATTTATTTTTTAACAGAGAGGAAGGGAGAGGGACAGAGAGTTAGAAACATAGATAAAAGAGAAACACCGATCACCTGCCTCCTGCACACTCCCTATTGGGTATGTGCTCAAAACCAAGGTACATGCCTTTGACTGGAATCAAACCTGGGACCCTTGAGTCCACAGGCTGACACTCTATCCACTGAACCAAACCAGGTAAGGCTGCCCTTCACTTTCTTATTTTTTTTTTTTTAAATCATGGAATTCCTTTTTTTGTTTGTTTGTATTAAAGAACTGTTGAAAAAATGTTAAACTTACAGAAAATTTACAATTGTGCAATGAACATCCATATAACTTTTACGTAGACTCACCGATTTTCACACCCTTGCTCTCTCTTTTTCCTGTATAATATCACTAATCATGATTACTGCCCAACTACTTGGGAGTCAATTGCAGTCAGCACGGCACACTCCCCTAAATCTTCAGCTTATATCTCTTGAAGACGCAACCATTCTCTTACAGCCACAATACACTTACCAAGTAGAGGCACTTTAATGCTGACTTTCCTAAAGTACACTTCATATTCAGGTTTCTTTCATTGTCTCAGCAGTGTTTCTTATAACACTTCTTTTTCAATACAACACTTAACAAAAATCGTTCATTGCAATTACATGTCATGTTTCTTGTCACATTTAATCTGAAAGGACTTCTTGGCTTTTCTTGGTCCTTTATGATGTTGATATGTTTAAGGGGTGTAGGGTGGTTATTGATATTCCTCAATCTGTTTCTTTTTAAGATTCAGAAATGCAGTTTTGATATTTTTTCCTCAGTGCCTCATATCAGTTTGTCCCATTATTGGTGTTACTAATTGCAATAAGAGTTCCTAATTGAGAAGTTACAATTTTTCCTTTGCATTAAAAAATAGTTTGTGGGAGATCACCTGAGACCATGTTTGTACCTTGTTCCTTATCAAACTTTTACCTAGTAGTTTTAAATTCCTTTTTTTAAAAATTGATTAGAGAGAGAGAGGAAGGGAGGAGGGAGAGGAGAGAGAGAGAGAACGAGAGAGAGAGAGAGAGAGAGAGAATGAGAAAGAGAAACATTGATCAGTTGCTCCCATGCTTCACCTGACTGGGGATCAAATCTGCAAGCTGGCTATGTTCTCTGACCAGGAATCAAACCTGAGTCCACTGAGCCACAGGGGCTAGGAGAGTCCTTTGATTTTTGCCTGAATCAATTTTAACTATGGCTTGCAGAATGGTGGCTCCTATTCTTAAATTAATAATTATTTTGGATTAAATCTTCCAAAAAGGATCATCTAGAAAGATTGAGGTATCACTCCGGGCACTGTAGGTCATATTACAATGGGAGGAGGTTTAATACAGTGTTTATGCTGAATTGTTTGTGTTTGTGTATTTGAAAATGCAAATACTTTGAAGTGCAAAATCCTATTAGTCTTCAGATCCAAATGCTTGCTGGTAGCTTCACAAGCTCTGGAGGATGACCTGGCAAACCAGAGGGCTGTGTCTGGTGCCAACCAAAATATCCCTCTGAGTCGGCTGTGTTGTTTTACGGGCAGAAAATGCCTTATGCTTTTTATTTGAAAGGCAAGAGAACTCAGTCAACAAAAGGGGACGGACCCTACAGCAGCCCTGCTCTTTGACGCAGATTACACTGGACCACACGGGAGTTGAGCCACTGGCCCTGGTGACTCCTGCCTTCCAGAACTATTGGTCTCCCTCACCTCACCCAGTTGTCTCAGGGGCCTAGGCACACTGTGCTTCTTCCCTTCTCCCCCAGTTAAAGCCTGCTTATGGAAAGTTTCAGGCATTAATTGTGAGGCAAGTGTCTGATTTCTAAAATAAACACATCATCTCTCCCAGTGGTATTTAGCATTTAACAGTAATATAGGAATACAGATCTTAAATTATAGTAATACTAGAGGACCGGTGCACAAAATTCGTGCACCAGTAGGGTCCCTAGGCCTAGCTGGCAATCAGGGCCAGCCGGGGCCTTCCTTCGTTCCACGTTGCCCCCTGGTGGTCAGTGCACGTCATAGCAAGCGATTGAACTTCCTGTCTCCCAGTCAAACTCCTGAAGGGACACTTTGCATATTAGCCTTATACATAGATAGATAGATAGACAGGTCTGACCAGAAGAGGTGGGCATTTTGTAGGGGAGATAGGCAATGAGAAGTTCGACAGCTGACTTCACTGCCCCTGGATACCCTACCTAGTGGGGCTGCTATAGCTGATACTATTTTGGCCTGGAGCTGTGGGTGACTTGCATGATAGATAGATGCTAGAGAAATATATGGATGGATAGCTAGAGAGGTATAGTACAGACCTGCTCCTCCCTGGTTTGAGAAAGGCTCCACTCGTCCTTATTTTCTTACAGTCCGTCTAATCTCTCCATGTGCTTTCACTGAAATATAATAAAGAAGACCAAGGGAGCTTTCACTTGAACCTCTTCTATTTGTATCTATTTATGTTGGCTATTGAGACTGCCTACTTCATTATACCAACCTTCGGTTTGTGTCAACTGCCTGAAAGGTGAATGTTAGTTAAATGTCTTGTTATTGACCAGTTTGTCTCAAGAATATCTGGAAAGCAAGGCCATTTTTGCTCAGAGATATCTTTATAATTGTATCCATTAGAAACGAGTTTAGCCTCGGATAATGGAAAGTGTGACAAATGGCATAAACAAACCCAAGGTTCATTAGATAACCTTGTCCCGGAGTTGGCACTGAGGCTCAGTAAGCTTTCAGGAACCAGACTGTGTCTGTTTTGGTGTGTGTGTGTGTGTGTCCTGTTTTAAAGTGGCTGCTGCATCTTCCAGGTGGGAAGGAGAGACAAACAGGGAGCAGGGAAAAAGGTAAGGGGGCAAAAGATCAGAGGCACGTTTTTTAAAGCTTTCTGAGAAACCCATGCAGCCCTGTATCCCACTCGTGTCTCCCTGCAGCGCCTGTTCAGTGAGCACCAGCTCTGTGTACAGGATGCTGGCCTGGGGTCCAGGATATTGTGATGAAGAGCTCACGAGAGCTGCATGTAGGGAGATGGAGTAGCAAAAACTATATGTCTAAGATGGTGCTTTGGGGAAAAAGAAAGCAAAGAAAGGGTTCCCAGAATTGGGGTACTTGGCTTCCATAGTCCAAGGGGGAATTTGGAGAAGTGAGTATTTAGCTGAGCCCGTTGGTGCCATGAACAAATCAGGCTTCCCAAGGAAGGAAGGAAGGAGAAGAGACAGCGTGTAGGAAGCTGGCAGTATTTCCCACAATAATGTCAGCTTCCGTTTGTGTCTGTGTATAGAAAGGCAGGGTAGTCTGAAAACTAGCTTGGTATCTAACACACAAGCTCTGTGTCAGGATTAGTTAGATTTATTACTTTTGAGGAAACTTGTGGGGGAGCCTGTGGTTTTGTCTAGGTGTATATCTAGAAAAATGTAGTCTTAAAGGGGTTGGCTCTTATGGACTAAGACTTGGAAATGAAAAAGCAGGAAATAGTCGATGATGTTTATTGAATGCTTATCACGGGCCAGAAACTGGAAACTGGTCTAAGCACTTACCATTGACTAGCTTAATCCAACAACCCTGTGAGGTTCAGTACAATATCATTTCTGTTTACAAATGCAGAATCTGAGGTCCAGAGAGCTTAAGAAGTTGCTCAAGGCTACCCAGCTCATAGGTGGCAGAGCCCAGATTTGATCCCAGTTGGGAACCCATTCTCCTAACCTCTCTGGTATATAATTCAAAGTACTGATAATTGCATTGCTTATGCAATGGAGAGGTGAGAGGCACATTGAGTTCCTTAGCATTAAATAGCAGCACTTAAAACCTGCATTCTAGTGGTTCTCTGGGAACTAGGAGCAAGTTTTACTCTGATTCAGATATAAGCTGGGTCTCCGTTATTTATTTATAGAGGCAGGAAGCTCCAAAATAAATCTCCAGGCATCGCCTTAGCCACTATTCATAATCTCTTTTCTGTGAAGTCTTTCACCAGAGCTGAACATTCACTGTGAAGTCTTTCACCAGAGCTGAACATTCAGTGATTCAAGCTTCACTTTTTTTCATTACCTATGACTACACTTGAACTATTTTATGGTGAAAAAGTCCAAAGAAATCTATAGTATGATGGAAGTGGAAGATAAATAAAAGGTGGGGAAGCCAGTAGAGCAGTGCTCTGGAGTGGAATAAGTGGATGGACGGCAGTTGGTGAATGTTCTGTGCAAGCGTTCACTCCATTTACACATGGCTTTGCTCACGGATTTGCTTCCCTGACAAGCTGGTGAGTCTTGATCCTTTTCTCCACCTTGAAAACCTTGGTCTTCATCTTTTTCTTCTTTTGAGACCTCGGGGAAGAAGCCCTTGCACTTGTTATGTACGTTTTCCAGTTCCTCTCACTCCTCTGTGACTCTCTGGATGGCTAGCATCTCTGTCCTTGCCTTCCTACACCCCCTCTTCCCCCATATCTGCTGTCTGCCCACCTGTGCCCTTGCATCGTCCTTGGACCTGCTCTCCAGGCAAGGTGAAGCGCCTGCAGTTTCTCAGACAGGCATGCTGTGCCTCTGAAATTGATGCTCCTTCTGGGGGTTGTGTGTCCCCCACTCTTACTGCCTTCCCACCTTCCTTACCTGGCAAGGTCCACTTAAAAATCCAGCTCTGGCCTTGGCTCCACTCAGAGCCTTCCCTGATCTGCAGAGTTGAGGTGAAGTATCCTGCTGTTGGGCTTTCCTGCCATTTTTGCAATGGACTGCGGTGAACAAGGCATGTATGTGTGTGCGTGTGCGTGCATGTGTGCGTGGTGTGTGTGTGTGTGTGTGTGTGTGTGTGTGTATCCCATTCAGAACTCTGGATCTTTGTTACAGTCTTCTAATAATGGATAAACGAGTGGGTGACTGTGTAAAAACATGTAGAGTTCCTTCTTCATCCCATGAAAATCTTGCCATTCTCCCAAACCCTCGCCCTGTTTCTCTCCTCTCCCAGGGACCAAGGTCAATGGCAAAATGGTAACTATCCTGGCCACCCTCCCGCCTGCCAAGCCTCGTTGCCTTTGGCACTCCTGACTCCCTTTGCTGCCTGTGACAGTGTGGCTTCTGTCTTACGTTTTGCCCACAGCCTGCAGTTCCCGTTTGTCTGTGCACCCTTCTCTTTGGGGTTTTCCTGGGGCTTTTTCTCCAGTCTGTGTGCTCTCCCAGGATGCTTACAGCCCATGGCTTCGAACTGCTGTCTCCAGGTGCCTACCTCAATCCCCATCTCTGCAATGTCTCCATTGCCCAATCTGGAAGCCTGCCTGTGGCAGCCTCTGGCTGGATGCCAGCCCGTTACTGTTTTTGTCATCCCACCCTGTGTATCCCTATGGCAGAATCCATCACCTCCTTTTCATCTTCCTTCCTTAAAATCCCCCCACGGCCCTCACCCCTGCACTACCACTCAGAAACTTCCTGTTTCTGTAGGTTTATTTGCCTGTTCTGGACATTTCGTGGAAATGGAGTCATAAGTATTTTCAGGGATGAGCTTATTTCACTTAGCATAATGTTTCTAGGGTTTCACCATGGTTCGTTCCTTTTAGTTATAGTAATGCCACTTCTTTTGTTGTTGTTGATGGGTGTGGAATTAGAGTTGTTTTAACTTTTTGGCTATTATGAATAATGCTGCTGTGAACATCTGTATACAAGTTTTTGTGTGGCCACCTCTTCTCTTTTCTTTTTTTTAAATATATATTTTACTGATTTTTCACGGAGAGGAAGGGAGAGGGATAGAGAGTCAGAAACATCAATGAGAGAGAAACATCGACCAGCTGCCTCCTGCACGCCCCCTACTGGGGATGTGCCCGCAACCAAGGTACATGCCCTTGACCGGAATCAAATCTGGGACCTTCCAGTCCGCAGGCCGACGCTCTATCCACTGAGCCAAACAGGTTTCGGCCACCTGTTTTCATTTTTGTTTTAAATCAACTTGAGATACACTGCATGCACATAGCATACTGGTCACCCATTTAGAGTGTACAACCAAAAGTGCTTCATCCATCCACAGGTTTGGGTCACCCTCCCACAGCCAGCCTACAACATTTCATCACCTCAGAAAGAATCCCTGTCACCCGTTAGCAATTACTCCTGATGGCCCTCCCCCCAACCCAGCCGTTAGTCTATTCTCTCTATAGAGATTCACCTAGCCTGTGCCTTTCATACCATGTGCATGTGCATACAAGGGCTTGCTTTCTTTTTGAAAGAATTATCTGTCGGTTACTGCCCCATTAAGAATGGAGCTTTGAACCCAATTTTTGGTAGCCTCCTTGAAATATGTAAGAAATTCTTTTACTAAGTTCTTTTCCCAATGAGTCCTCACTCTTCCTCACGAACTTATTCCTGGAAGCTGCTGGGGAGGGGCTGAGGCTTCATTTCTTTGCAGAAGCACCAAGGGGTCTGAGTCTGGGTCTGCTGCCGTGGTCCTGAGAGCTTTTCCTCCTATGTGACCAGCTAGGGCTCTCTGTACCTTCTCCTTTGCAGACATGAGCTCTAGAGACCTGCTTGGGGTCACGAAAGGTCCTGGGGGGGGGGGGGGAGGACCAGGCTCAGCGAGAGAACCGCTGCTGAGGCCTGCGAGTTTGCTAGGAAATCCAGGTCAAGCCTCGTCCCTGGAGCTGAGACGAATGCATCCTGTTTCCACATCCTGTTTGTGGCAGGGCTGTGGGTGGGGAGGGGAACACCAGGTTTCCCCGCGGGGGACGTGCACATGGGCCCTGGCGCGAAGAAGCCAAGCGGAGGCGTGTCCTTGAGGGTAGGCCACACGTTGGATTGGCCTGGTTCAGGGGGCTGTGTCCTCGCTGAGTGCCCACCATCCTACATCATCTGGCCTTTGAGCTCACCAGGGCGGGAAGGGCAGGCAGAGCCACAGCGTAGGTTGCACAAAATAAATGGGCTGCGCCAAGAACCAGGCATCAGCGTGCATATTATGTATTCTTTCGCTTTACTCCCTTTACCGTCTGCCAAGGCTGGTAAACTGCCATCTTCCAAGGCTGTGGGTACGAGGGCAAGGTCAGCGGGAGGGGTTGGTACTTTCAATGAGCTCCCAGTCTGTGATTGATCACCTGGGTCACCTTCCCCCGTCCCTTGTCCCTTCCCTCTCCCCGCCCACCGCCAGGCTCCAGCTCAGCTGCACAGAGATGTGTGTGAGTCAGGCGGTCTCCAAGCTTCCTTGTGGCCTGCGCCCTCCTCTTTCATATTGCGACCCGGTCCAAAGCGCACCCTGGGCCCCAGCTCTGTGTAGACGGTCCACCGAGGCAGCTTGCTCTTGCTGGTGCCGGTGTTAGTGTGGACAGAGCCTGAGCCCAAATGTAAGGCCTGCTAGTTGTGACCTTAACTTCTCTGTTCTCTAGCCTCAGGTTCCGAACCGATAACGAGCCCAGTGACCTCTCTCTCTGAGGGTCACTGTGCAGGATGCCCAGCGCGGTGCCCACGTTGCCCCTGTTCTGTCCCCACCTCCTCTGTTAGGTGGGACACCGCCCAGGACAGTGGCAGGCAGTGTGACTGTAGTTTTCATCCTCAGTCTGAGCACATGGGGCCATACACAGCGCTCCTTGATGGCCACGCCACTTCAAACAGGCCGTTCCGGCCCGAGCCTTCCTTTCCGTGCCCCAGAGAGGGGGCAGGGGCTGGGAGACAGCCACCCGGGAGGTATGTGTCTGTGCGGGCGGATGGGTGCCTGCTCACGTGTGCACTGCGTCCACAGCATATTTGAAGGGCTCAACATTCCAGAGCGCACGGGCTCGGGGCAGGGCCAGCTGTGCCAGACTTCTCCACCTCAGCTGTTGCTCCGCAAACCCTGTTGCCTTTCACCCTGTCTGGGGAATGAGCCTCCAGCTGACCCAGCTCGGGCTGCAGCCCACACGCCTGGGCCGCGCCCCTCCTCTGCCACGGCCAGGGACAGGAGTGATGGCCAGGAAGTGTTCAGTGTGGAGGCGGGCGGCTGGCTGTTCTCTCTTCTGCAGGTGAGGTCATCAACCTACGGGGGTGAAGGGGATGGTGGGCTGGGAGAGAGGCTGTGTCCGTACATAAGTACATCCCTATCCTGGCAGGGAAGGCAAGACCCAGACCTACCATTGTTATGTGTAAGTCTTTCTAACAGCATTGTTACGGAAATGGTAGCTTACGGGGGGTTAGAAGGACTCAGTATGTTTCTGAGATCATGATGGTCACGGGCATGCTCAGGGTCACAGCCTGGGGCGAGGCAGAGGTGGGCTCCTGGTTCAGACCTATTTATCTGCCGGGTCAGGCCTTCTGCATAGACTCCACCCCAGGGGCCATGAAGACAGGTGCTGAGGAAGGACCCGTAGTGGGCTCAGTGGAGGGAAGTTTAACTGAGTTCACCTTTGCCAGTATCTGCCGTGCAGACAAGTAAGGGAGGCTCTGGGAGGGTGCACAGGAGAGGGAGGGTGGCTGTCCTCTTACAGCCTGAAGAAGACACAAGATGATACAATGTCGGGGGACTCACTGCAGAGGAACTGCCAGAGGAGGGAGGCAGGGGTGGGGTGGGGGCTCCATAGACTCGGTATCAGGCAGAGGCCTCTAGGAGAAGCAGATGTGAAGGTAGCCCAGGGGAGGTTGATGATGTGGTCTGAAGTCACCAGGACTGGCATTGGGGCAAAAAAGATGCAGAAAGCAGGGAAAGAGGACAAACTACACCAATAAGAATGGGCGGAAACACACGTCTTCTCACCACCTCCAGGCGAGGCCCTGGTACGGTGAGCGGTACAAGGAACCTGCAGACCCTCCTGTGTCTCTCGTTCCTCGGGAGCAGAGCAGACCGCAGGTCCGGGACCCGAGGACCCCCAGGAGGGCCTCGCAGGGATCTGAGCCCTGAGGCCTCGCTCTGCCCATGCCCCCCAGTGACCCAGGGGATACGTGACGATGCTGTGTCCCGTGCTGACCTTGACTCATGGAAGGAAAATGACGACTGCTCCACTTCTGCTTGCCACATCGCACATGGACTGTCCTGTGGCCCACAGGGACCCAGCACTGTGCAGGGAGCGGATTCTGGGAAACGCCCTCCCGCTGAGCTCACCTGATAGCCGGCAAGTCCCCTGCAGGTTCCCCAGGAAAGCATGGGAGGGATGACCAGGCGTTTTCTCGTTTCTTAGGCCCAAATGCAGGGGAAGGCAGAATCCAGGCCGGCTGAGGTGTGTGAGCGCCGCACCTGTAGCGGTGGGCATGTGGCTCAATTGGCACAGGAGTTGCCTGACTGTGTAAGGGGGTGGGATTGCACATCTTTCTCCCCCCTCCCCCTCCCCCCACGAGGCAGGCAGACTAATGTGAAGAGGAGAGAGCCTAAAGGTCTGAAACTTGGCAGAGCTCCCCCCCCCCGCCCCCCATGATGCTTCTGCTTTAAAAATTCTTGAATCCACCAGCTCATTACATCATCCAGTCCTTGAAGAGTATCTCCTGCACTCCAGCTACATTCTAGTCAACACTAAACCCAGCCCCCAACCTCTTGTCCAGGAGCTTTGTCCAAGTGACACCTGACAGGAGACACCGCCTGCTTGTTTTACCTTATTGTATTCTGTATTTTTCCCCCCTGAAATTCTCACTTATGAGACTGCTGGTTGTACCTTGGAGGTGTTGAACAAGAAGGATAGGAGGCATGGAGAAGGAGGATGTTTCCCAGAACCGACTGAGTCAAACCGGGGGTTTCAAGCACACCCATTTGTCAGAATTAGGTGGAGAGCTTGTTGACCAGATGGCCCTCGGCTGCGCCCGGGCACATTAGCCTGGAATCTCCAGATGGGGACTCCGGCGCCTTGAGCTCCCTCCCCAGGAGGCTCTCCAGCAGCCGGCTGTTTGCCAACCACTGCCCACCGGTTTCTTATCCGTTGGGTTGAATCTCTGTGGCTCTGCTCCACATCTCAGTCATCTGTGGAACCAGGGGCCGACCCACTGACCGTGGCGGAGGTCGTTTTCATCGTGGTGACCCCGGCAGCACCGCTGGGATGGGATCGCCTCTGGCAGCTGCCCGTGCGGCACTCGGGAGAAAGCCACAGGATCAGCAGGGGGAGGACGGGAAGCGGTCAGAGAGCAATGTGAGACCAGCCCGGGATGACACAGGACAGAGAGCCCTCAGTGGGTGCAGAACTGGAGGTGCAGGGATGAGTGGGAATTTAAAATCGAGATCGGAACGGTGACGGATGTTCACTAGATTCGTTGTGGTGACGATTTCTCAGTATCTACAAACGAGAAGTCATTGTGTAGGAGACCTGAAACTAACAACATTCTCTGTCAGTGATACCTCCATAAAAAATGCGACGGGAGAAGACAGGTTAGCCCGAGTTCCCATTTTCACAGTATCGCTAACAGAACACTTCCACCTGCCGTTTCTGAAGGAGTGGACAGCGAAGAGAACAAAAGGAAGGGCACGTTGTCTGTGGCCGTGGCCACCGTGGGAGGGACCTGGTCCTCTGTGCTGCGGCCAGGAGTCCTGGGCGGGCAGGCGGCTCCCGCATCCGTGCCCTGAGGTGGCCTGTCAGTGTGTCAGCAAGGCCGGGAAAGGTCCCCTATGGCCACAGGCCCTCCAGCTCCGGCCTTCAGAGGTGGCATCATGGACTCCTCTGCTCCTTCAGAGCAGCTGACGGAAGATGGGCCGGCAGCCCAGGCCCCACATCCCTCCTCGGGCTCCTCTGCACCCAGATCAGCACAGCAGCCAGCGTGGCCAGCGAGGCTTGGGTGTTGGTGAATGGGAGCCTCTGTTTGTCTCCACTGAGAAAGTCCTGACCAGCTTCCTGTGCCATCGCCATGGAAACTGAAGGAGGAGATAATTGAATGGAGCCTCTCTTCCTCCCATGGCCACTCCCCCCGCCCCCACCCTGAGGCTGAGGCTGGTACAGGCCTGCTCTTTGCAGCCAGCATCTCCCCACAGGTCCATGCAGATTTGATGAGAATATCAAAGGCCGATTTTCCTTACTGTCCTGACCTCCCCTGGGACACGTTACCCCATACGCAGCCTGCACCAGTCGGTGGCCTTCCATCGTCACACCTGGTCTTGCACTGGGACCTGGGTCCCACATCCTGACAACCAATCAGCCTTGCAGAGAGAAAGGGCAGATGCTTCCAGACATCCAGCGGCCTCAACTCTAAGCCACATTTCTTTGCGGAAAAGCCGTTCTTGGACCCCGTATTTATTACAAACATGTAGTAAGTTTTAAAGGGGAAGTAGAGGGAAGGAATAATTTCCATTTACAGAAAACATGTCAACAAGGCTGTTTACAGTCATCCCCCCCCAACCCCTGCCCCGTCATGTTATAAAAACTAGCTTTTGTGGTAAAAAAAAAAAAAAGTGCTAAAAGCTTGCTTTATTTTGCTGTTGACAGTTCAGTAATTGTAAAGATCTAAAGATCTAAATGAAATTCAGAGTTCACATCAAGGCCATAAAAGGAAGGCATTTCGTTTTTCCTGGTTACGCCAAACCCAGAACGAACAGAAGGTGGGATTCAAGGCCTTTTCCTTTAACACCTCGATTTGTACGCCCGCAGAGGGAGCCTCAGAGGCCAGCGCTCCACCTGGCTGTGGATTCCAGAGGCCAAGTCCCAAACTTCAACGCCACTTGCAGTGCCTGTGGTTAGAGGAAGTGCGTACTGATGAGGCTTTGAGCTCGCAGTGTCATGTCTGGCACCGTGAATGCAGGAGAGGCCCTTGCCTTCAGGAGCCTGGTATTTCAGTGGGAAGAACATCAGTCTGTGTGTCTGAAGAGCTGAGTTTAAGCTGCAGCCATTTGACATAAAATGGGAAAGGTCACATGAACGCTCCAGGCCTCAGTCTCTTCATGTGTGTGATGGGCTCCCTTCTTTTCAGGGTCTCTGTGAGCCTGAAATGTGATGACCTGTATGTAAATATACTTGGTAAACCCAGACCCAATGCTTCATAGAAATTGGTCCTTTTTACTCCTTCACCACAGTTAGGATTATATTTACTTAGGTGTTACCAAAACCTGGCTGCCATGTTGGGGGACATGGGGGCATATATTTTTCATTTAGCAGGGAGTCTGGAGGTTCCAAGTCTGATATAGCTGCTCAAGGAATTTTTTCTCTCCTCTACCATCCTTACTATGGGACTGTCTTCCTTATGAGAAAATGACCACTGCTTTGGCATTGTGCCCATGTTTCCGGTCAGTACCCAGAAGGGCAAAGTGCAAAAGACACGTGAAAACTGAGTCAGTCCTTCTCGTTATGAAAACACCAGCTTTCCCAGAAACACCGGGCTATACAGTTCCGGTTGCATCTTGGGCAGATGCTGGCACCTGGCCTTGGCTTGCTGCCAGCCAGCCTCGGGGAGGTATCTTAATGGGGTACACAGCCACCCAGGCAAAACCAGGGTTTTTTAGGAAGAAAGAAGTTGAGCATGGCTATTAAGGTGGAAGGCAACAGGCCTTGCCTCCTGCTACAGCCACTCACTCAGCCATTCCCATCTTGCAGCCTGTTGATATAATCTACCCAACGATACTGTCAATCCCTGCACGGTGTGGGAGGTGTGTACATGTCCTCTCCCCCCACAAGCTTCCCAGGGCTTCGTTATCTATGCCAAACGACACATACCAAACAGAAAGTCATCGCTGGTTGTTTCTGTACAATGCTGATCACTTGCTGATGCCTTTTTATATGAATTTACAGGCACAATAACAGTCTGCACCCTGTGGTATGCCATGGGGCGATTCTGAAGAGCTGGGAAGGCAGTTATGACTTTCCAGTGCTTTCACTAGTGCTGTCAGCAGCGCAGCTGGCATCCAACCAACAGGTGTTTGTCAACTTCTTAGGCAGTTTAGACCCACAGGTCCATAGATGAACACCAATGTGGCCCAGCTGGCAAAGAAGTTTCTGGAAACTTCGGAGGAGAGTGTATTCTGTCCCGGCTTTGATTCTCCCTGCCCCGAGCCCACTCCCCAGGGCGTGTTCAGCTCTGCACTTGGGCTCTGGTATCGCCCTGGCCTGTGCGAAGTTGAGGCCCGGACACAGCCAGGCTGTGGGCCTCTGTTGTGGAGAGGTGGCTCTTGGATGCTTTTCAGGCACCAAACTCTTCAACGTCTGCCGGTGTCCTGCGTCATTAACTTTCAGTACCAGTAACCTGTGGTGAGTGAAAGGGCACCGATCTCAGTCAGCGCGCCTCCGTGAGGGATTTTCAGATTAGCATGGGCGGGGCCTGCTCTTGGCTGGAGAGCTAGTCGGCCATCCCCAAGATGCCAGAGGACCAACCCCTTCCATGTTGAGAAACAGAAGTTCTTTTTGAGAAGGACTCGGAGAGACTTGACCACATAGGGGAAGCTGAAAACAAAGGTCAGCCATCATAACCGCTGGCTTTTTGTGTGGCTTCGCCTGTGCAGGCTTGTTCTAAATATCATGCAAGTCACACTTGACTGAAACCTTTAAAAAACCTATGCGATCAGTACTTTTATTGTCTCTAGCAGGAAACTAGGATTCAGGGGGACTCAGTCACTTGTCAGAAGTCACTCAGCCTGGCTGGCGTGGCTCAGTGGTTGAGCGTAGGTCACTGTTGGATGCCCGGGTGTCGGGCTTGATCCCAAGTAGGGGGTGTGCAGAGGGCAGCTGATCGATGATGTTTCTCTCTCGGCAATGTTTCTGGCCCTCTCCCTCTCTGAAAATCAATAAAAGCACATTAAATTTTTATTTAAAAAAGTTCTTAGTTAATAAATGGTAGAGCTGGGCTTTGAACCCTGGTAGTTGGAGTTCAGAACCCACATTGGAGCCATTGTTCTGGGCAGCTTCCTGGATAGTGGGCCTTCGGAAAACACTCGAAACAACGTTCATGTGTAGATACCAGTCAGTGGCCCTTAAAACTCTACATTGACATCGTGTTCAATCATTGGTGGTGTGGTGTGTGTGTGTGTGTGTGTGTGTGTGTGTGTGTTTTAATTCTAAGAAAAACATGAGTGACTTGCATAAAGTGTAATCGAGAAAAGGAAGAGGAATATCCCCCAAATTATTTGAGGGAAGTTAGTGTTTAAAAAAGGAGGAAGCTCTGTGATTCAGAAACTGCTGGTTTAAGGAAACCTTTGGACCAGCGGTTGCCAACCGGTGGTGTGCGGGCCACTGGCGGTCCGTGAGGTCTGAAAGGTTGGCGACCGCTGGTCTAGGAGAGGCGTGGTGGCAGTGCTCTGGAGAATGTTCGAAGAGGTCACCGTTAGGGGGAACTTAGTGCCAGGCACTGTGCTAAGCTCTCTAAGTTCATCATCTCATGTAATTCTCCTAATAGCCCAGCAAGATGGGTTCTGTTTTCATCATCACTAGTTCACATAAAAAGAAAGCATGGCTTAGATTGTGGCCCTGGCTACCCCAGGTGTGCCCGGCTCCTCAGTGTGGGAGCCCTGAGCCTGTGCTGTGTCAGGCCATTGCCTTGGACTTGGTACTTCAGACACCTACTGCCTTGATCGTTTATGAAGGTGACTTTGTAACAGAAGCCAGAATTCAAGCTGGGAATAGACTGTGAAAATGAACGAAAAGGCCTCTGTGGGGTTGTTTGCACCAGTGACAGGATGACACCAACGTTTTCGTTGGTGCTAAATATCGAGGGAGTTCTAACACTATGCCAGATTTTGGCAACGAAATTACTTTGCGTCAGAGCCAGTGAATTCGCAAAGAGAAATTCTGTCCTGTGTATGAAACCCAGGCCCCATTGGCTGGGCAGGGCCCATTCCCTGAGGGAAAGTCAGAAAGGCTCATGGGCTGCAGGATTGAAGAGGCACCCGTGCCTTGCACCCATCTGACCCCGAGAGTGAACACCTCCCACACTGCACTGCTGTGTCTCTTCCTCACCCTCGTCCCGGCCCTGCGCTGGGAGAGGGGCTGCCCTTTGAATTTTTACAGACAGTAGATACTGTGAACAGGAACTTGTTTCATCTATATTTCTATTGAATAGTAGAGATACGCTTCTAGGATGAAAAATATCTCTGATACCCAAAGGATAATCAGAAATAGGAAATTAAGGAATTGCTCTTTACACAAAGTGATTTGTCACTAAATATGCAAAATATGAATGTGAGGACTTAAGTTATGTGTAAGTCATAAAGAAAAGGAAAAGATTAACTACTAAAGAGCCCCTCAACCCTCTCACTTCCTCCCCGCCCCCTCGCTGTCCACGTACACAATCCAGGAGCAGAGGCCTCAGTCCTTTCTCCACATCCTCCGGCAGACGCCGCCGGCTTTGGGGACCGCCTTGGCGGGCAGGGACAGTGCCGGAAAAGACCCAGACGCAGCAAAAGCCCTGATTGAAAATTCAGCAGGAAAGAAACTCCTGGAGACGTGTATTTCCTGAGACTCATGCATGATAAAGAACCTTAAAAATCTCCTAAGTATAGGTTTTCCCATAACGCATAGCATATGTCCCTTTCTTAGAAATTGGGTTCTAACCGTTTTTCGTTTGTTGTTGTTGTTGTTGACTGGTTATAATGAAGTTTCTGGACCGTCCATGAAAACAAACCACGAGCCTGTTCGGGGCATTCCTCTGTGCGTGGGGACTCGCTGCATGCCTGGTGCACCGACCGAGCTTGCAGCAGTGAGATCGAGCTGCCTTTGCCCGGAGGCACTTCAGACTGTGTATAAAAATAGACACACGCAGAAGAATGAGTCTGCGCGCGATGGTTTGGCCGCTTTTCCCTCCACAGGCACACGAGAGGATCACGCAACGGCAGCACAACCCAGTCCTGAAAAGGGTTGTGGCAACACTTGGTGCTGATAAACCCCGTAGGCCATGTTCAGGTTTGGTGTTGGAAACGTGCTCCGCCTTCACAAGCTCTTCTGAGGATCATTCCAGTCATGTACCCAGGGCAGGCCTGATGTAGACTATGCTAATTCCTGTTATGTAAATGAGAAGCATGGCGGGTGGGTGGACCAGTGGGTCCTTGCTCTGGCTGTGTGCTCTGGCAAGTCCTCACTCCCAGCCCCCCGTGAGGGCCCTGTTCTGTGATGGGAGGGTCAGCGGGCGTTTTCTGTAAGCGGTGGGATTCTCTACAAATGCCAAGAATTTCATTTTGACCTGTTAGTTCCTCCTTCTCTGTGGTCTTCGGAGCCTCTCCACGGTGAAGGGATCGTGTGAGTAGAAGAGAGAGTAGAGCAACCTAGAGTGTACCCTGGTGACCCGGAAGGCAGGGATCTAATTTGTGTAGAACTGGTTTTAATGTTACCCTGGTTGGAAAAGGGACAAGGTGCTCTCCTGGCCTTCCTCCTGCCAACTCACCTTCCTCTCAGACGCACTGACTCTCCATCCTCTTTTCCTGACCCCTAGACACGGATTGCCCCTGAGCTCAGCCTTTATACAGCTCCTCTTCCTTGTGCTCAGCTGGTCTCCTAGCTTTCAAGATGCACATGACTCCCAAATTCCTATCTCCAGCCCTCAGCAGCTCCCCAGCACTCCAGTCTCCTCTATCCAACAGTCTGCCCTGTCTCCCCACAAAAGGCCAATAAGCTCCTCCAACTTAGGCGGCACCAAGCTGCTATCCTCTTGCTTTCCTCCTCTGCTCTTCCCGACCCTGTCCTCCCCATTCGAGGTGCTGCCTGTGATGTCAGCACATCGCTTAGATCTCTGCTCAGCTGACACCTCTTCAGAGAGGCCTTCTCTGTCCATCCCATCTGAAGTTCTCCCTGTCTTAATCTGCACTCCGCCCCTTGCTTCTCTCCCCATCCTAGTACCATTAGAATAGGGATCTTACCAGTCTTGTCTATCATCACTGTTTGCAGTGCCTCAGAGGATGCCAGGCTTTAATGGGGGCCAAATAAATATTTATGGAAGGAAGGAATAAGTGAATGCAGGAAAGAAGAAAGAAAACAAAGGGAGGAAGCAGTTTAACATAGAATTTGCTAAACACTGAGGTAGGACAAAAGGACTTGATGAGGATCTGGGAATGCTGTCTCTAATGTTGATTTAAAAAAAAATCTAATTCATAAATTCAGTATGAATGTTCTTTCGGCCTCGTTGAGGGCTAAAATAGTTTAGGGATCTTAAAGAAAGAACTAAACACTTATGCAGTTTTGGAGTCTCATCATAGTAGTTAGTAAAGGTACGAAGATTGAGTTCAGACTAATGCTGAGCTTGAAGATTTTAAATGCGTAAACAGATTTTCAAAGTGCAACAGAATGTTGTTATTGCTTCCTAACCATCGAAACCCGTGCTGAAGTCCCCATTTCTTTCCCTCTGTTGCCATGAAAGTGATGGACAAGAAAGGCCTGACGGCCTGCTTCCAGAGCTGCCCTTCGCAGGCCTTGGCGTCTGGCTGGAAGGATGAATTACTAGGAGGCCATTGGAACTGGCTTCTAAGCATTAACTTCTCCCATCAGGAGATCAGTAAATGACCCCTTCCACCTGCTGCCATCCAAACTTGGAATTCGGTTACATCACTGGCTTCTGCTCCTGCTGGGTGGATTTTATAATCAGTCTCAAGGAGAAAGAAAGGCGATGGCATGTTGCTTCGCTGCTCTGCCAGCTTCTGTTTTCAGGGACAGTTCACTGCGTCCAAATTAAACTTCACGCGGTGCCATTTTCCCCCTTTGCACATTGATGAGTTGGGTAGCCTCACGCTTATGAAATATGGCTTGCTATTCTGTGGACAGAATCTAGATAGTGAACTTGTGGAAATTTAGAAACGAAATCCTCACTGGCCACCGCAAGGTAAATAAAGAATCCACAGTGCCATCTGCTGGCAGCCTAGGAAAAGGCAGCAAGAGCTGTCTAGTAGAAGCACCTCTTATGAAACAGGAAAGATCCAAAGTGCAAACCTGAGGATAAATTACTCAAAGTGTGTAATCATTTGAAGAACGTAGATGTAAACAATGAAAGAATTGTAAGTCTGTGGGTTTGCTGAATAAGTGATTACTTACCTGGTTTGGGGCTGTGTTGAGGGTTCAGATTATTGGGGTTTATCTGTATCAGCAGTCAAACCTGCAACCAGGCTGGGACTGGGCGTGGACCAAATCAGATGCCCAGACATGTCCTGTGTAAATTGGACACATCTTTAAAAACATTGAATTATTTGCCATCACTTAAAAATGTGCAGCTCTGATTTTTAAAAAATGCAGACTTCTGGCTCTTCTTTGACTTTTAGAAGATCTAGCAAGGTGCATAGTGCACTTGCCCATTGGCAGCTACTGACTGGAGGACCTACATGCTGGCTGCCCTCTTTTTGGGGGGGCATCCAGAGTCCCGTGGGTTGTGGGGTCCCCCACTCCCTCGATTATTTCTCCTGCAGCTACAACCTTGCTTACTCCTGGCCTGAGTGGCATTTGTGGTCCTAGGCCTATATGCTCATTATCATTTGCCTTCCTTTTCCCATTTGCACAAGAGACTTCCCAATGGCAGTCATTTAGTGGGTAGCTAATAGTTCACAGGAATAGAAGATAAGCTACTTCAGCGATCGCCGAGTGGAGTCCGTCCCCTGCATTTAATAGAGATCTTAGCCTGGAGAGAGCCTTTAACAAATGTTGACAACTGGTACACGAGTGTGTTTATAGAAGGGCAGTTGCTGGCTAGTGCGGGCCATTGGTAAATACCTTATAAAGGTTTTGCTGGCTCTGCTGAGTAATATGGATGCCGGCTCAACCTACTGAGATTGTCCGTTCTCCCTCAAAGGCAGGGCTTCCTGGTAACCAGACTTGTTTTTCTCTTGTAGGAACTCTCTTCACAAGTCAAACTCAGAGGACAGCGCTGTAGGTCAGTACCACGTGTCCTGGTGTATCTATTTTAAATTGTTTTCCTGTCATACTTTACAGAACGTAGGAATAGGTGAAAATACAAAGACCACCAAGAAGCCTTCTGCCCTGAAATAAACACTGTTAAGATATTGATGTTCAACTTTCCTCTGATTTGGAACTTTTGAATCGAAGATTATGTACAATGAGGGTGTTAGAGACTTTTTGTTTTCTTTGATGATAAAACCCACTCTTGGTACAGTGATGTGCTTTTCTGTTTGGGCCAGAGGGAGCTGGCAAAGCAGTCACGATTAGGAGCCTGAATGCTCAAATGAGGCTTTGACTTGACTTTGAGTCATGACTCTGCCAACTTCATAACTGTGACCTCAGGCAGACCACTAGCCTCCCTGAGCCTCGGTTTCCTCATCCACTGAATAGGGACAGTGAACCATCATGTATTTATTGTGAGGATTAAATGAGACAACTAAGTGCCTGGATATAGTGAATGCTACGTAAATGTTAGCTATTACCATTTATTTTTTAAGCCGTTCCTTCATTTTAGAAACAGTAAAATGGAGGAAGGGGGAGTGTAGTTTACGGTGAAAGAAATACGTTATATTCCAGATTGCCTGGGAGAAAGGTTGACTGAGTAATAATCCCATTTCTGCTTTCACCTTTCCTGGCTTACCCCAAAGGCGGCAGAGCCCCATCAAGCGTGCCCTCAAGATGCGGAGTAGCCAGGAAATCTCAGGCCCGCCGGCACTGGTTCCGTTCCCATAGCTCCAGAGGTTCTCAGAACTTAGATGAGCACATCTGTTTTGAAAAACGATGTCCTTTGTAGCCCGGGACACCGTGGTGGGGTTTCCACCAGCCTGTCTTCTGCGGCATCGCCCGGCACCGCCAGTCTAGACTGTGGAAACCAGCGGTGCGCCATTGGCTGGGCCCTGTTTCCCGGGTCCGTGGGGCAGCCACACACCAAATGGTGACGAAGCTGCAGCTGCGAGCGTGTCACCTCTGCATGAGAGCACATGTTGCTCTGCTGTTTCATTTTATTTTTAAAAATTAAAGGATTGCTCTGTCTGCATTTTACTCACCTTGTTTCCCTTTTGTTTTTAAATGATTACATATTATTGATGGTCGGAACTCTCCCCCCACCGCCCGATATTTAAAAAGTCTAGCTTATGACAGTGTTTTCATTGGAAAGTCACTTGTAGTCTGAGAAGGAGGGGGGGCCCTGTTGGCAGCTGTCACAGCAGGAGAGTAGTCTGCTCTTCCTGTCACCGTGCCCTGGGCGAGCGATGGGAAGGTCACCAGGTAGCCTGATGCCAGACAGCTGGAGTCCTGCCCAACTCATTGCTAGACGCATGCAAGCTCCGCACCTTAGAGACCCGGCGTGGGGCACCCCTTACCCAGCCCCGCGGACCAGTGTGCACAGGATGTACCAGCCGCTCTCTCCATTAGATCTCGGGTAACTGAAACAAGTCAAGGGTAGATCAACAGCATGAATAACATCAAGACAAAGTAAAACTTCTTCAAGTGTCATGTTTGTGGCTTACTTGAGATAATTGTGACTGAGACCAAAGAGGGTGCGAGATACCCACAAGGCAAGGCAGGATTGCATATACCAGTTAAACATCAAAGAGAATATAAGAATGCGTGTTTTGGCTGCCTTTTTGATGTTTCCTTATTTCTCATCGTATCTCTACTGCTACCAGGAAATTTGCATTTCTTATAAACGACTTTATAGGCATTTCCAAGCCATTGCACAAACTGAAAGAGAAAAACTGTTTGTGAAATCAAAGTATTTTATAAGCTTTGAAGTATAAGGAAGAGGCTCCTTTTGTTATTAATGAATTTATTGCTTGTGTCTTTTTTCAAGGAAAAGGAGATTGGAAGAAGAAAAATAAGTATTTCTGGCAGAACTTCCGAAAGAACCAGAAAGGCATAATGAGGCAGACTTCAAAAGGTGCGGAAACGGCCGGCGGACAGTAGGGCCTTTTAGCTCTCAAGTGTTCAGCAGCCTTTGCCTCTGATCCAGACGGTTGCTGCAAGTTAGAATAACTCATCGCCCATGCCCCGGAAATGTTCAGCTCTCTGGCATTCCTGTCCTTACTGTAAAACTCCGTTCCTCTGGGGATTTTCTCCTAATCAAGGAAAATAGAATGGGAAGAGTCGGCAGGCTTTTTAAAAAAATAGATCTGAGAACAAAGACCAAATTTCCAGTTTTCTCCCCACACCAACCTCTGGAAGATCTGGGCGTGGAGGTCTACCCAGAAGGGTCTAGCGATTGTTAGTTTGGGGCCTTAGCGGCCTTCTGAACTTTTGATGCCGGTCTGTGGCTGGGACAGTTACTGGGTTGTTGCCCTGGAAACTCTATCTGATGGTCTGACATCATGGGAATTTGCCCAGGCTGCTGGCGAAGGGAGCCCGGCCCGCCTTCTGGCCGGGTCTTTGTTGTTGTTTATGTAGTAAGTAAATATGTCATCCCTTTGAGGCTCACGTACATAATTGATGGTTCCCCAGCACCCAGAGGGGAATGGGAACGGAGCTGCTTCCAGACGCCGGTCCCGCTAAGGTCAGCATTGGAGGAGCATTTTCACTGGCTCCCCAGTGATATTACTTGGTGGTTGTTTTTTGGCAACATCTTAGTGTCCTGCCCTGTTGTTCTCAAGGCTTTCCCACTTTTTCACACACACAGAAACGAGGAAAGCGGACCCAGAGGGTGTGCCCGCCAGCCGCACACCTGGCTTTGTTGGCTACCCCCGTGGGGTTCGGCTTTGAATTTGTCCTGCTTAAGGAGAGCTATTCTTAAACACTCTCAGTTTTTCTTCCGGTACACACTCAGAATCACCTGTGATTCAAAGGAAACCTTGGGTCCAAACAGAGTCTTATTTAAGAAGAAGGAAAAGGAGAAAGAGCAAGAGGGACGGGGCTGGAGGGGTGAAGGGAAGGAGCGGGCAGCTAACCAGCTCGAGGAGATTTATTTTAAGAGCCAACCGACTGGCCGTCACCCCCTCCACCGCTGGAGGTGACACCGGTAGTAAAATGAATGAAGCCAGCGGGCTTTCCCGCTCGCCCAGACACTGCCCAGACACTCTATTGTCCTCCCCCTGCCAGGGGACGAGTGGCAGAGGGAACTTGAGTGCTGTTCTTGCACTGATGGATTGCGAAATGGAAATGAGGTAGGGAGACACAGGGGAACATAAATTCCAGAGCAGGTCCTGACAGAAGGATCCTACAAGTGAGCAGCCAGCCTCTCAGCCCAGCCCCTTCCACCAAGGGCAAATGCAGCCGTAGCCAAGCCTCCTAATGACTCCGAGGCTAGTGAGGTGTGTGGGGGGCAGACGGGGAAAGACGAGGGACTAGACGGAGGGCTTATTCCCATTGCATCTCTTGCAGCCACTTCCACTGACACTTCACCACGCGCTCTGCCCAGAGCAGAGGTACACGCACTAATGTGGCTCTCCTGTAGCAGAGGCGCCGGCCGGCCGTTTACTTTGTAGGAGAACACGCTTGAAGTAACGGAATGGTTGTTTTCCTCTTCGGTGCTGGCTGCCTTCAGTTTCCAGGTGGAAGCTGAGTCCTCCCCACCGTTTGGGAACGCTCGTGCCAGTAACACTCTCAGACGTGTATACGTATGGTACCTTCCTTCCGTGGGCCCCAGAACGCTTCCCGTCCGTGGTTTGACTCATTGTGCTGATTTCTGGAGGAATGGCCAACAGATAGCTCAGCAGGAGTCCAGGATTTCCCAGGCTGCACTGCAGCTGGCTGTGTGACCTTTCTCTGTCACAGCACAGAGTTCTCTCCCACTTTTCCCCCAAATATTTTTGTCTCGTTCATATTCAAAATGGGAGGACACGGGCAACCCTCAGCCGAAGGCGGCTGAGGATGCTTGACTGCTCTTTCTGACTCTTTAAATTAGGTCTCTGCCCACCTCTGACCCCCTGTGGGCTTTCTCCCAGAACTCCTTCGCCGGAGCCTGCGTCACAGACGCTCTGATTTGTTTCATGGTGACATCCGTATGTCCTTGGTGCCTGTTCCCAAATGAGCTGGGCTCCGTGGCGTCCTACAGAGCAGCCCATGACTGCTCCTGCTGCTCCATCAGCAATGGACATCACTGGCCGTGCCCACAGTCTGCCCTCATCCTGGCTGAGGCGCTTTCAAGCTTGGCATTCTGGTGACCTTTCTTATTTTCATTCCTATGGTCTTTTATCTCCAACCTCTAGGAGAAGATGTGGGCTATGTCGCAAGCGAGATAACAATGAGCGATGAGGAACGGATTCAGCTGATGATGATGGTCAAGGAGAAGATGATCACTATTGAGGAGGCACTGGCCAGGGTAAGGCTACAGGCATTCGGTCCACATGTGTGAGGGGGGCCTCCTCAGACTTAGAAAGGTTGGGGGCCTTCTGTAAACTGAATGTTTGCGTCTTCCCCCCCGCCCCCGCCAGATTCATATGTTAAATCCTAATATGTGATGGTATTTGGAGGTGGGGCCTTTGGGAGGTGATTAGGTTATGAGAGTGGAGCCCTCATGAATGAGATGAATGACATTATGAATGAGTGTGGCTCAGTGGTTGAGCGTCCACAAATGAACCGGGAGGTCAGTTTGATTCCTGGTCATGACACATGGCCAGGTTGCGGGCCCAATCCCCAGAGGGGGCGCTTGCAGGACGCAGCTGATCAATGATTCTCATAATTGGTGTTTTTGTCTCTCTCTTTCCCTTTCTCTCTCTCTCTCTCTCTCTCTCTCTCTCTCTCCCTCTCTCTCTCTCTCCCCCTCCCCCCCCCCCCCACACACATAAACACATACTTAAAAAAGAGGCCCGAGAGAGCTTCCTCACCCCTCCCACCTTGTGAGAACACCGGGAAAAGACAGCTGTCTATGAGCCAGGAGGCGGGCTCTCTCCAGACACTTTGGTCTTGGACTTCCTGGTCGCAGAAACAGACATTTCTGTTGTGTATAAGCCACCTTATCTATGGTAATATATTATAGCAACATGAACAGACTAAGAGCATCAAATAGTATAGGAATATATTATTCAGAGTAGTATTTTGATTGTACTTTGATTGTCATCAAATCAGATAAAATATTGATTCCATTCTCTGTGCTTAATATAAGCATTCCATGTTGTAAGGTTAAATTTACATATTCAAGGAATACAATGAATGAATGAATGACAAATATATTTGGGCTATGGACCAGTTTAACGAGGAAAATGACTGACTGCCATTGCAAAATTCACAAGCCTTGTAAAAAGATTGATAAGAATGTAATGATAAAAATTAATAAGTAAAAGTTAAGGAAAATTAGATAGTTTACAACCATTATAAAAGTCAATTCTATAAGATACCTTCACAAATTATAGTTTGAATTTTAGAACTTAAGCTTTATATACACCTTAAAATTTTGCTTACATCGGGCTGTGTTTCTCCCATTGCCAGAGACTCGGAGACCCCTGTGTAGACTCTAATCCTGATAGGCTAACCCAGCGTCAGGGGAGAAGGTTGTCTGTGCGCCGTTTGGAGTTGGGTGATTCCCCCAGTACACCCTTGTATTGGAGAACATTTTGACTATGTTTACATGCAGTTGGCCCACTGTACTTTGTTTATATGAATTTGACCTCATTGATAGATATTTTTGCACTGTGGAGTACATAGCCATGATTCATACCCCAGGCAACCAAGTTTTCAGGAAATACCACTATAAACTTCATAAGCATTTGAGGAGAATGAAGTGTATGAAACAACTCACAATGTATTTTTTTGAGTGTGTAATTTAAAAAAGTAGCAACTTCACTTATGTTTTTTATTTTATTTTATTAGATGAATAACTGAATAGTTTAATAAAATCTAGTGGCATTTCATACATTTTCTAATAGTTTTATGATAGATATTCAATATAGGTGCTTTAAAGAAGTCAAGCTCAAAAAAAAAGTCAAGCTTATTAATGAAAAAAAATGTTTAGGAGGAATCTAGATAGTTGATGTACTCTAAATAACACAATTTCCAGGTGCTATTTTTAAGAGGGCACATAGCTCTTTGCAAGTGAATTTAGGGTATTCAAATCTTGGACTAGTTCCAGAAGGCTTAAAAGCCCATGAGATATTTGGAAACTACAGTTTATTCATTTATCTGGATAGTTTTGTGGTGTGTGAGTGAGGATGGGAGAGTAAGGAATAAATTCACTTTAAAGCTTTGGGTGAAAGAGAACACGATCATTTTGGTGTGATGGTACCAGCAATGATGAAGCTATGTTGTAGAGAAATATGTTTGTTGACATTTTAATGGGGAGAACTCTCTGTAGGAAATAGAAAGATCTGTGACCATGATTTAATAATCATATTTTCTAAAAAATAATATAATGCTAAAGATTGCTCATGTGACTTGATCTAGTGCCTAAATATTACATAGTTATTTTTCTGATAAATATATCTGATAAATATGTGTCCACAAGGTCACATCTGTGTGAGAGTTCAAAATAAAGTTCTTAAGATATTTCGTTTTCAAAAAAAGAGTCCTTGAGTTCTGCTGGTGTTGCACAGTGGTTAAGTGTCAACCCATGAACTATAAGGTCACAGTTCAATTCCTGGTCAAACACAAACCCTGAGTTACACGTTCAATCCCCATTAGGGGGCATGCAGGAAGAGGCAGCCTATCAGTGATTCTCTCTCATCATTGATGTTTTTCTCTCTCCCCCTCTCCCTCTCTTTCCCCCTCTCCCTCTTTCTGAAATGAATAAAAACATATTTAGAAAAAAAGTCCCTGATGTTTATTACTAACTTGATTAATGTTTTGGCATTGTAAACTTTTCTTAATGCCAGTGTCTTACATCAAGTTCCTAGAATCAGAGGCTAACATGAGGATTCTTAATGCACATGATTTATTGAAAGGTAGCTCTCAGGAGAAACTTCTAAGTGCTGAGAGAGGGAAGCAGAGAAAGAAGCTGGACAGAGATGGGATTTCAGGAGACGTCCAGCCTCAGCCTGATTCCTTAGGGAGTAGGGAACCCTGGAAGGTGAATTACATTTTAGAACTTGTCCTGCTGGAGAAAAAGAGGTTACAGACTGATGGGGAGCAGGGAGCAGGGAGCAATCCGCAGTCTCCTAGGCCTCTTTAGGGAAACTGCTCCTCCACACACAGAGCATGCTCCAGAGTAGGGGATAGGTGAGTGGTTTTGTAAGGGTTAGTCTGGGCACCTGGTATACCAGAGAACCACATGATGAACTGGGAACCTGTGTATGGTTTTGAGTTATTTCCTCATAACAGCTATTGGAGCATCAGTCACAGTGATTTTGACAATTAGAGAGGCTTATGGAGAGCAACAAAGTGATTGAGGTTTTCTTTTAATAGATCCCAGGGGGTGAAATGGGAAAGGATTAATCTTAGAGAAGAAGCAGAAAAGAGTTTAATCACTTTTCTCAAGTATATGAGAGATTATTAAATAGTACATCTTCAGGATGCACTGAAGAGTGTTTTATTTTCCTTTAATCTCAACTGAGGGCAGAATAAAAGGAAATGAATTAAAATTGCAGCTGGAGGGGATTTGGAGGAGATATAATACAAATATTCTTTCCAATAAGCACTCTTAGAAATGGGAACATTTTAGAATATCTTTCCCTTCAGGTCTTTAAGACAGAATAAGTATTACTCTACTTAAGATGGCCATTCCCTCTAAGAATTGTGTCATAGACTTCAAGTATAAGAAAACTATAAGTCTAGGAAAATAGGATGTAAGAGAGTATTTTCTCCTCAGAGAGAGAGACACACACACACACACATACCTTAAAATGTCATTATTTAAAAAATTCTGGGAATTAAACTAACAATCTATATATATATATTCTCAAATGAAATGATCAGTTGTTTTTCCCTCATGAAATTATATTTAAGTCAACACTTCTTAAGGAGCAAAGTGAAATATAAAAATACAATTATAAATAAAACCAGGTGGGGTTTTTTCCTTTAAAGTGTACTTTAAACAGTTTGAGATTGTATTTTGTAACAGAATCATTAGTAAAACACATAGCCTGTTGAAATTAGGAAAACTATAGAAATAAATGGCTAATTTGGAATCTATTTTAGAAGAAATACAGGTACTCTTGGCCCCCAAAGTAAATGATGGAAATGAACAGATAGCAGAAGAAAAATATTAATTCTGTTTATCATTGACTCATTAGGAATTTGGCTTGTTTTTAAAGATTAAGTTTATTTAGTGGCTCCTAGGAGTCTGGGCTAAGGCTGAGTATAAAAGTAGAGCATAAGCTCTTGCCAGTGTGTTCAGTGGTTAGAGCGACAGACATGCACCAAAGGGTCACTGGTTCGATTCCTGGTCAGGGGCATGGACCTAGGTTGTGGGTTTGCTCCCCACTCTGGGTTGAGGCATGTGTGGGAGGCAACCAATTGATGTGTGTCTCTCACATTGATGTTTCTCTCTCTCTTTCTCTCTCTTTCACCCTCTTCCCTCCCTCCCTCTCTTCTACTCTCTTTGAAAAACAATGGAAAACATACCTTTGGCTGAGGATTTAGAAAGAAAAAGTAGAACATAGACCTGGAGTAAACAAGTGATAAGCCTGGTTGCTCAGGTGGCTGCTGTCCTGATACTACAGTGAGAAAGCAGCCTTGCAGAAACCAGTACATCAAGCATTCTGGTACATAATGTAAACGTTCTACAAAGATTAGAACAATACTAACACAATGCCCCAAAGTACTAGAAAGATTAAAATGAGATGAGTGCCCCGATAGCAAAAGTGCAAATTCCTGGAGTCAGGGTGTGCTCTCCTTTATCTGAGACCATGGGGTGATAATAATGCTATGGCAGTATGTCTTGCATAGGAGCAGCATGCTAAGAGCTTCGCTATCTTTTCTTAATTCTGGTAGAGTCCTGTGAGATGGGCTTTATTGCCATGTTCATTTTCCTGATGGGAGAACTGAGGCACAGCTCTCAGCAGCAAAGCTCTTGCTCTTTAATCAGTACTGTCTGCCTCCGCCTGGTCCAGCTCCTGTCACCTGTGCCCACATAAAGAATTTCATAGCAAAGGTGATGCTTTGGAAAGCAGCTGGAGGGACATTGTCAGTTTGGTGGCTTCGCCATGCCCACAGAGCCCCAGTGGTTGAAGGCAGTGTGACACCATATCCTGGGCTGTCCGGTCAGATGTCTCCATTGTTTGGTGGCTTCATTCACGGAACAAGATTTGATCAGTTTCTTAAATTCATATATAAAAACTGCTTTATAGTAAAATTTTAATGCCGTGATGGTTTGATTGTAGCATGTAGCAGAGTTAAATTTCTGTGTGTTTTATGAACACACACCTGCAACTTCTCACATTTGCCAATTTTCTATAATATTTCACTTGTATTTTTGTGTTTTTCCAAAAAGTAGTTTCTAAACGTCAACTTTCAATGTCTCTGCACATGTTCTAGATTGGTTGTTCTCTTCCTGTCGTCCACAAGTGTCCTCAGTAAATCCCATTGTATTTATTAACATTGAACTGGTCACTTAAAACAGTCTAGATCAATTTCAGGCTTTCCCTCGCTTTTGTTCAAATGTTCAGAGTCTACTGCAGTGGTCGGCAAACTGCGGCTCGCGAGCCTCAGTTTGCCGCTTTGTTGACTAATGAGTTTGCCAACCACTTGGATAGGAAAAAACAGGCTGTAATTATTGGAATCGAAAGTCTACTGTATCTTGTCTTCTACAAAGAGAGGTAATTCAAAGTCTGAACTGCAAAAAAAGTTTGCTATAAAACCTACATTGATCTGTGAGAGATGAGTTTTGATGTCAGAGAGAGGAAATCGAGGTTCTTTTTGGAATACAGAACACAAAGAGTGATGTGTCTTGCTTTGAGTTAGATGAAAAGCCACAGGGCAGTGCGTGCGTCTTTCTTTTGGGTTTGTGAACCTGGCCTTTGGCTGGCTGGCACTTTGTCACCTATAGTGGCATGAAGAAGGTGCCATAGTGTTCTCCCTGCTGCTTGGTATACCGTGTTGGCGATTATTTCCACTTCAGTCTTCCTTTTCCTTTCGTGGCAGCTCAAGGAGTACGAGGCCCAGCACCGGCAGTCATCTGCCTTGGACCCCGCCGACTGGCCAGAAGGCTCTTACCCCACATTTGATGGCTCATCAAACTGCAATGTAAGTTTGCTTTCTCTTTGAGCATCCTGACCACCTCTTGTGAAAAGGGATGGCCTGTGCAATTTCAGCCTTGCCATTACTTCTAGCAATTAACTCATACCAGGATCTGAAAAGGAACGATCTTCCCACATGTTAACTCAGTATTCTTTACCTGATAGAAACTCACCTAGTCAGAATTGGACTGTTCCTGCTGTGTTTTTTTTTCTAATTGTAGTAACGTCTACATAACTTAGAACTTACCATTATAAGCATTTTTAAGTGTTTATTTCAGTAGCATTAAGTGTATTCACGTTGCTGTGCAACCATCACCCACAGTCCACTTCCAGAGCTTGTTCATTATCTAAAATAGAAATCCCATAACCATTAAATAATTACTTCCTCTCATCCGCTCCCCACAGCCCCTGGGAACTACCATTCCACTTTCAGTCTCTGAATGTGACTATTCTAGGTACCTCAAATAAGTGAAATGATAAAATATTCAACCTTTTGCTCTGGTTTATTTCACTTAGCACAATGTTTGCAAGGTTCATTTATGCTGCGGCGTATGCGTCATTCCTTTTGATGGATGAATAACTGGAATATTGATTCCACTGTACATAAAAAACTGCGTTTTGTTTATCCATTCATCTGTTAAGATAGACACTTGGAGGTTTCCACTTTTTGGCTGTTGTGAATAATGCTGCTCTGGTTGTTGGTAACTGTTATCTGTTTGAGTCTGCTGTCAATTCCTTTGGGTATATGCCTAGGATTGGAATTTCTGAATCAGAAGGTAGTTCTGTGTTTAACTCTTTTGAGGATCCTCCTTACTGTTTTCCATAGGACTAGGCCATTTTACATTCCTGGCAATAATGAGTCAAAGTTATAATTTATCTACTTCTTTCCCCTATTTTTGGATAATAGTCATCCAATGGATCTGAACTAGTATCTCATTCTCATTTTGATTTCCATTTCCCTAGTGACTACGAGTTGATTATTGTTTTATGTGTTTATTGGCCATTTATATATCCTTGGAGAAATGTTTATTCAAGTTCTTTGTCCATTCTTGAATTGGGTTTTGTTTTTTTGTTGGTTGTTAAGTTGTGGCAGTTCTTTATATATTCTGGTGTTAAACTGTGATTGGATACACAATTTGTAAATATTTACTTCCATTCTATGGGTTGCCTTTTCATAGTATAATTTATGTTTTTCTCTTGTTGCCTGTACATTAGTATTCTATCCAAGAAATCATTGCCAGGTCTAATGTCATGAAGGTTTTCTCCTATATTTTCATTTAAGAGTTTTATAGTTTTAGCTCTTGAAGTTTAGTTCTTTGGCCCATATTTGGTTAATTTTTGCATATGAAGTAATATATGGGTCCAGCTTCATCCTTTTGCAGGTAGATATCCAGTTTTCCTGGACCATTTTTAATTTTAATTTTTTATTAATTTCAGAAAGGAAAGGAGAAGTAGAGAGAGAGAAACATCAATGATGAGAGAATCATTGATCTACTGCCTCATGCATGCCCCCTACTGGGGATCAAGCCCAAAACTCAGGCATGTACCCTGAGTGGGAATGCAACCATGACCTTCTGATTCAAAGGTGGACGCTCAAACACAGAGCCACGTGGCTGGGTCTGAAACATTTTTTAAAAAAAGACTCTCCTTTCCCCCATTAAATGGTCATGGTACGCTTTTTGAAAATTCATCGACTGTATATGCAAAGGTTTATTTCTGGGATTTCTATTTATTCCATTGGTTTATGTGTCTATCCTTTTGATAGTGCAATACTGTCTTGATTAATGTAGATTTTATAGGAAGTTTTGAATTTGGAAATTGTGAGTTCTTCAACATAGTTATTTTTTTCGGATTGTTTTGGCTGTTCCATGTGAATTTTAGGATGAGTTTTTCTATCTTTGCAAAAAATGCCATGGGATTTTAATAGGAATTGCATTGGATCTATAGATTGATTTTGGTAGTATTGTCATCTTAACAATATGAAGTCTTCTAATCCATGAACACAGGATATCTTTATTTATGTTTTCTTCAATGTCTTTCAACAATTTTTTGTGGTTTTCAGTCTTGCCTCCTTTGTTAAGTTTATTCCTAAGTGTTTTATTCTTTTGATGTTATTATACATGAATTTTTTCTTATTTCCTATTTGAATTGTTAATTGCTGTATAAAAATGAAACTGATTTTGTATCCTAAAAAATGATACTGCTTTTGTATCCTTCAACTTGGCTAAGTTAACATTACTTATTTATTTATTTATTTTAGTGTATGTGTGGAATCTTGAGGGCTTTCTACAGATGAGATTTTGTCATCTATGAAGAGAGAGAATTTTACTTTTTTAAAAATAATTTTTGTTGATTTCAGAGAGGAAGGGAAAGGTAAAGAGAGATAGAAACATCAGTGATGAGAGAGAATCAATGATTGGATGCCTTTTGCATGCCCCCTACTGGGGATCAAGCCCGCAACCAAGGCATATGCCTTTGACCGGAATCGAACCCGGGAACCTTCAGTCTGCAGGGAGACACTCTAACCACTGAGCCAGATCAGCTAGGGCGAGAATTTTACTTTTCATTTTTCATTTTTGTGGATATTTTTTATTCATGCTGTGTTAATGTGACCAAAACAGTGCTTCTTAAACTATTTCCACAGGGATTTTAGGAATTAAAATTCCAGTGTTTCAAGTCTACATTTCATGGTGCCATCATCAAACTGTCAAGTCTTTTGTTATGGACTAGTTATGTTTGTTAGGGCATCTGTTTCTTAATATCTGGAAGCAACTTTCCCTTCACATAGTCAGCCTCTTTCTTCTATCTATGCTCCATACAGCCAGTCATATTTCTTTTTTTCTTACAAGTCTGTGTTTTTAAAAAGCCTGATTGTTTCCTGGTTCTGTCAAATACATTCCAAAGTTTTTAGATGTGATCTTGCTTTAAATCAATTTCTCCACTCTCGTCTGTCACCTCCTTTCCTAGTAGTCTTCACTCCAGCCACATTGGACCCTGCATGTGTTACTGAATGCAGCTTGTATTTTCACGCTTCTGTTTTCATTTAGGCAATTCCCTGGGCCTAAAATGTATTCCTTCAAATTGCAAGTGAAAATCTATGCATCCTGCAAAAAGTGAAGCCAAACTGCCTATGAAAATTCCTTTAACCTCCTCATGTAGAGTTGAATACCTTCTATTCTGTGTTTTTGCAAAACCAGGTTTATACACAAAGCCTAAAGTTATACTATAGTACCACGATTCTTTTACGTATTCCCACCTCCTGGGACATTGTGAGCTCCTTGAGCAAGAAAGGCATGCTGTGTTACTGTGCCTCCAGTGAGTGCCTAGCTTTGTGCCCAGCACATGTGTGTTTGTTTGAAAAATATTTAGGGAACAAAGTTGTATTTAAATGTTTATGCTTTCTGGCTGCTTTGGAGCATGTTTTATGTTTTGCAACTACAGACTCAGTCTTTGCCTTTGTTTGCAACTAAGCAACAAGTGATGACTTATTAGAAATAAATAGAACCCTCTTGCTACCTTCTTTTTCATGATTTCTAGAATCCAGTACCAGATTTCCATTGCAGCTAAGAAAAATCCCTGAAAGATTATTAATTTGGAAGCCTTGCCTGTGTTGCTCTCGTGTGAAACAGACTGAGTGTTGCCATTTATGATAATAAATGTGTTATGCACTGGCCAGCAGCATGTCCTGGGACTATGAGGTAATCTAAAGAACCATGGCCATGGTTTGCAGTGTGCCTTTTTGGGTCTCTTATCCCCAACTCCTAAATCTAACATTCTATAAAATGTAAATCATGAACCTAAGGAATCATGAAGAATAAACACAGTAACTCAGGACTGATGTGAGTCAAACCCAATTCAAGGAAGAACACAAAGACCTGGTTGTCCACAGTAGGTCCTTTAGTGAGACTCACTGTGCACTGTCGTGATTAATAGCATCTGAGTCAAGGGAGGGGCAAGAAGACAGTCCATTCAGAGAACCAGGACTGTCATAACACCTACACACTGAGACAGCACAGTGAGAGGCTTATCTCATTTAGAAAACGGTTAATATGACTTGAGTGCTCTAGGCATTTTGAGCAAGGTGCTAAGAAAGCATTATTTTAAAAAAAATATATATATATATCCCATCTAATCTAATAAAAGAGAAACATGCAAATTGACTGTACCTCTGCTATGTCCACAAGCCACACCCACAAGCCAATCAGGAGCAAGTATGCAAATTAACCCAACCACAGAGGTTGTGGACATGGAGCTGGAGCAAGCAGGAGGCTGGGTTGTCTCCAGCAATGGAGAAAGCCAAGTTCCACTCCTCTCTGGCTTGCCCTGGCCTCTGCTCAAGGCTACAAAATTTTAATTATAGAAGATAAATAAATCCCAACAAAGATGGCTACGGACACGGAACTGGAGCCAGCTGGAAGCTTGGGTTGCCCCTGGTGATGGAGGAAGTCAAGCTTTCCACCCGCCTGACCAGCCCTGGCCTCCACTCAAGGCTACAAAGTTTCAATTATAGAAGATAAATAAATCCCAGATACCTGCTTCCAGCCTATACTTGGGTCGCAGGGGTGTTGGGCCAGCCTGTAAACCACCCCTCGCCCAGGCTGCCTCATGCCCCAAGGGAACCCCCATCCTGATTCTGGACACTCTTCAGGACAAACTAGCTGGCATCAGCCCTCTATCCTATATAAATAAAAGATTAATATGCAAATTGACTGTCACTCCAACACACGAGATGGCTGCCCCAATGTGGTCAAAGATGGATGCCCCCATGTGGATATAAGATGGCTGCCACAAGATGGCCAACAGGGCAGGGCAGTTGGGAGGAGCCAGGCCTGCAAGGGAGGGCAGTTGTGGATAATTAAGCTTGCAGGGGAAGGCAGTTGGTGGGGGACCAGGCCTGGAAGGGAGGGCAGTTGGGGCAATTAAGCCTGCAGGGGAGAGCAGTTGTGGGGGACCAGGCCTGCAGGGGAGGGCAGTTGGGGGCAACTGGGCAGGCAAGGGAGGGCAGTTGTGGGGGGGGGACCTAGATCAGCAGGGGAGAGCAGTTAAGAGCTATGAAGCTGGCAGAGGAGGACAGTTAGGGGTGACTGGGTCAGCAGGGGAGGGCAGTTAGGGACAATCAAGCTGGCAAGGGAGCAGTTAGGCATCAATTAGGCTGGCAGGAGTGTGGTGTGGTTAGGGGGTAATCAGGCTGGCAGGCAGAAGTGGTTAGGGACAGTCAGGAAGGCAGGCAGGCGAGCAGTTGGGAGCCAGTAGTCCTGGATTGTGAGAAGGATGTCGCAGATTGGAGAGGGTGCAGGCTGGGCTGAGGGATCCCCCCCTCCCCCATGCACCAATTTTGTGCACTGGGCCTCTATTCTATATATATTTCTTTATTGATTTGAGAGAGGAAGGCAAAGGGAGAGAGAGATAGAAACATCAGTGATGAGAGAGAATCATTGATTGGCCATCTCCTGCACACCCCTACTGGGGAGCAAGCCTGCAACCTGGGCATGTGCCCTGGTTGGAATCGAACCCGGGACATTTCAGTCACAGGCTGATGCTCTATCCACTGAACCAAACTAGCTAGGGCAAGAAAGCATTTTGTTTTTTTATTTTTCATTGATTAAGGTATTACATATGTGTCCTTATCCCACTTTTTCCCTCCCCACTTTCCCACTCATGCCCTCACCCCCCTGGTGTCTGTGTCCATTGGTTAGGCTTATATGCATGCATACAAGTCCTTTGGTTGATCTCCCCCCTTTACTCTTCCCCTCCCCTACTTTCCCTCTGAGGTTTGACCATCTGATTGATGCTTCTCTGTCTCTGGATCTGTTTTTGTTCATCAGTTTATGTTGTTAATCATGTTCCACAAATGAGTGAGATCATGTGATACTTATCTTTCTACAACTGGCTTATTTCGCTTAGCATAATGCTCTCCAGTTCCATCATGCTGTTGTAAATGATAACAATTTCTTATTTTTTTTTACAGCAGTGTAGTATTTCATTGTGCAGATATACAACAAGTTTTTAATCCACTCATCTGCTGATGGACACTTAGGCTGTTTCCAAATCTCAGCTATGATGAATTGTGCCACTATGAACATAGGGGTGCATATATCCTTTCTGATTGGTGTTTCTAGTTTTTTTGGGACATATTCCTAGAAGTGGGATCACTGAGACTTCCATTTTTAGTTTGTTTGTTTTTTTAAATATGTTTTATTGATTTTTCACAGAGAGGAAGGGAGAGGGATAGAAAGTCAGAAACATCGATGAGAGAGAAACATCTATCAGCTGCCTCTTGCACACACCCTGCTGGGGATGTGCCCGCAGCCACGGTACATGCCCTTGACCGGAATCGAACCTGGGACCCTTCAGTCCGAAGGCTGACGCTCTATCCACTGAGCCAAACCGGTTTCGGCCATTTTTAATTTTTTGAGGAAACTCCATACTGTTCTCCACAGTGGCTGCACCAGTCTGCATTTCCACCAGCAGTGCATGAGGGTTCCTTTTTCTCCAAATCCTCCCAAACACTTGTCATTTGTTGATTTGTTGATGATAGCCATTCTGACAGGTATGAGATGGTACCGCATTGTCGTTTCGATTTGCATCTCTTAGAGATGATTAGTGACTTTGAACATGTTTTCATATGTCTCTTGGCCTTCCTTATTTTGGATCTATTTAGGTCCATGGCCCATTTTTTGATTGGGTTGTTTATCTTCCTTTTGTTAAGTTGTAAGAGTTCCAGTATTGGGGCAGATTAAACCCTTGGTTTGTTGGACTTATTTCAAAAGGTTAGCCTAAACCATCACCTCAGTGTAAACTGTCAGAATGAATGGGTTCTTCTTAAAAGCTGGACATTTCATTCCTTGAGCAGTTCTTTGTTTGTTTGGGGCATATCTCTGAAGTGCTTGCTGTGTGCCAGGCACAGTGCTCGACGTTTGGGTTCCAAAGGTGGAATGAAGAAAGAGACAGGCATGCATACACTGCAGGGTGGGGGTTAAAGTCACCCCCACAGAGACTCAAGGTGCCACAGACACACTTACACTATTGCTTTTTTTTTAGCAAACTTTCTTCATAGATGGCTCAAAGAGAAAGTCAGCCAAGCTTAGTTGGACAAAGGGCCAGGAATACCATAGGCTCCCTCCAACTCAGCGCACTCTTCCAGAAGCTCTGAGGGATGGATTCCCCGTCTGCTGAGGGATGGAGAAAAGACAGGCTATTCAGCCATGGAGAGAGTTTTCTGAAACTGTATTACTGACTCTGTGTATTGTACTAGCTGACTTTCTGCAGTGCCCCTGTTCCTGGCCAATTACAGTCACGCTCTTGGTTCCTCCAGTCAACCACGGTGGGCACTGACATTCGCTTGAACTTCACTTAAATCCTTCACTGAAGTCACCCCTCTTACCCTGACTTCAGTCTGTCCTGTGTTTTTGTGGAAACTCAAATGAAACCCCATCCAAAATATTCCTTCTCAGTTATTCTGGGTTTGCTGGATAGCAGAGTAATTAATTTCAGATAATTGCCCCTGTGTCTGACTACAGCTGCCGTGGCTTAGGCACTTTGATTATCTTTTGTGCAAGAGCCAGGGTTTTCCAGTTTTCTATCGATTCTTTTCTGGACTGAGATGTAAATAGCCCACTGGCCATAGCCGGGAATGCCCAGGCCATAGACGTTTCAGGGATCATAAGGCCTTTGTCACCAGACCTCAATGCCTATATTGATGTCTGTCCTGCTTTAGGATTTCATTTGCATTGATTTATAGGCTCTCCCACCCCCATAACTGGCCTTAGATAATTGCATGTTGCTTCACAATGCATCCATGGTCACATTCCTGGGCTTCCAAGAATGTAAAGTACTAAAGATAGTTACCAAGGGAAGTGAAAAATAGCTTTCTCTTTGCCAGAAGAGAATCAGTTCTCGGCTGCTTTTCGTTAACAATAAACTTCTGTCATGATTGTTCAAGTTGTTAAAAAAAAAAAAAAGTTTCTGGTCGAGCCCTTGATTCCTTGTTAAGTATTTGAATGTTTGTTTTAATTTTTTTTTTCCCATTTTATTTTGGTAAATTTTGTTTTCTTTTGCCTTTTGCAGGGGAAAGGTTATAAGACTTCTCATTTTAAGCTTCCAACTTCATGCTTGGAGAAGTTCAATTTACCTTCTGGTTAAGAAAATGCTTAAAGAAAGTGTGCTCTCCATCTTTGGGGTTTATTTTATTTTTTTTCTAGGCGTACGTTTTAGTAAATCATAGTTTCTATGTTTCAATGCATTTGGTACTTAAGAGTTGGCGACCTGTACCTGGTGTTTAAATAGTAATGAAAATGCTTGAAGAAACACAAAAATATGTCAAATGGTAAATTATTTGATCATGATACTATTTAAATTACCTTCTAAACCACGTGCTGTATAAAGAAAAAAATTGAAGTAACAATAAGGCCAGTAAAGCGCCAAAACTGTTAGAAGCCAACGGCAAACATCTGTTTTGGTCCCATTCCGTTGTTTTGCTTTATCCAGAACATGTTCCAGAAAAAGTTGGAATTGTGTTTCTGTGTCTGGAGCTCTTTAGTAGGATGAAGCAACCACGGTGAAATATTTTGTAGCTGGGTTATTTTGTAAAGCCAGTCATCGTTTCATAACTGATTGCTTTTACATTTGGGGAAATTCAGAGTTGGAAAAGATCTGTGAGAAGAGTGCTATAGTAATATCGTAACGGTGGTGTTATAATAACACCTTACATCTGTGTGTGCATCTCTTTAGAGCCTTTCATTCCAACTCTAAATACAGCTTTGCCACTAACGTGGCCTGAGATACAGTGGAGCCAAGGGATTGAACTGTGTGTAAAGTTTTGGGTGACAGAGTGACAGAACACCAGGTGGCATTTCTTCCTTTTACAATGTACTATTTTAAGTGTTTCCTTAATTGAGGACTTTCAAGGTCTCAATTAAGGAAACACTTAAAATATCTCCATATGATGAGATGTTTTGGGTGGTATAATGCAAGATTGTTCAATCTTTTGGGGGCCTTCTAAAATTATGAACCATAAACTTGTGTCTTACCAGCAGACATTTTACTCAGGTTTATGGAGACATTTCATCTGCCTTAGTAGCTGCCGCTGTCTTTAAGGCAGAGATGTCAGGTCCAACGTTTTGGTAGGAAGGGTGGCCTTAGTCTTAGTCTAACCTAGAACTTCCCAAGGGATAACAGGCTGAAATCCAGGAGCACCTACCACAAAGTTACTTTTTTGATAATTCTTACAGTGAATGGCTTAATTTGTGTTATGAGCAAAGAAAAGGCTAACAGTTCAGTCACTTCATGCTGCATGTGGACGAGCAGAACTCGTGCTCATGGGGTGGAGTAGAGTGGCGTGTCCTTCTGTTCCTCTGAAGGTCATCCATGTAGGTCTTGTTCATGTTCTGGGTCCCATCAGATTTTGAAAAGTTCGGCTAGTCTTCATGTGTTTATTTGGAATATGTTTCTTTTACTAGGGTGAATTTTTAGACATTGTCCATAAAATAAAATGTATCTGTTTTTCTATTTCAAAGATATTAAAAGAAAATATAAACTGAATATCACTAGCTTTCTCCACCGGGGGACATCTGATTCTTTTTAAAAATGCCAGTCGGTATGGTTTAGTGGCTGGGCATTGAACCATGCACCAGGAGGTCCCCAGTTCCATTTCAGGTCAAGGCACTTGCTGGTGTTGCTGGCTCAATCCCCAGCAGGTGGTGTGCAGGTGGCAAATGATCCATGTTGAGGTGTCTCTCTCCCTTCCTCTCTCCCGAAAATCAATAAAAACATTACAAAAAAATAAAACATAAGAATGATAACACATGGTGAATATACCAATTTTTCTTCCACCTTTAGATATTCTTAGCAATTGAAAAAATACATGATTTTCATATTCTTGCTGACTTCGAGTGAATAGTTACTAAATGGATAACTTATGTGAAAATCCACATATACCACAGTATTAGAGTTGGCATTGTAGGTTCAGTAAAGGCATCTGCACAAAACAGATGACCATCTGTCTACTTTTAGGCTCTTATATTACTGTGTTTTGTAAGAACATTTAAGAGAGGGTAAATTCCAAGCATAAAAATAACTTACATTTCTGAGTAAACTGTGCCTTTAATGGCTTTTTAAAAATATCTCTTTCGGTAGAGAATTTTTTAAAATCCTCACCTGAGAGAGTGGAGGGAAGGGTAAAGGTGGGAAGAGAGACACATTGATTGGTGGCTACCCATTTTCATCGGGGCCAGGGCTCGGACTTGCAATCAAGGCGCGTGCCCTTGACCAGGAATCGAACCTCTCAGCACTGAGCAAAACTGGCCAGGGTGCTATAGAATTCCCGCCCCCCCCCCCCCCCCTTAATTCTTAACGCTATGGGTTTTGGCTTAACGGGTTCTAATTGGCAAGGTCAGTTTTGATTGGGGCTAGAAAATGGTTCTGCTGTGATGGTGATATTAGCTAGGACTAAACTTAGGATGGTTAGATGTGTTCTTCAGCTCTTTATTCTTTTCAAAATAATTTTTAAAAATATGTTTTTATTGATTATAGGAAAAGAGAGATAAAAACATCCATTGGATGCCTCCTGCACACCCCCTCCTGGGGATCGAGCCCATGAACTGGGCATGTGCCCTGACTAGGAATCAAACCTGTGACTTCTTGTTGCATGGGACGTCACTCAACTGACTGAGCCACGCCGGCCAGGGTTGGCTCTTTATTTCTTGACTTGTAACATGACCAGGAGAAAGAGACATATGGCCCAGCAAGAATTTGCCTGAGGGCGTTTATACCCTGGGTCCTTGGGATATCAGCAGTTCTGGATGCCATGCTTTGTTGCATTGGGCTCAACTAATCAACACTTTCCTAAATTTTCCTAAATGTAACTATGTTAGAAGTAACTTTTATTGAGTCTGGTCTTTAAATGCATACTTGAAGCCTACACATGATTATTCAGACATTTATAGGTACTTTGTAAAAAAAAAATTTTTAATGTGGCTAATGTACAGGAGGAAATACTGCTCTCAATTTTAATAAACATGATTTTGAGACTAAAGTGACAGTAAAATAAGGAGGAATTAAAATTCTCTTTCATTCCATGGAACAGTATACACAGCGAAGTCTCTGAGGAAAATAAATGTATTCACACTGCCTAGAAGCTGACTGAGAAGCACTGCTTGGATGACTCGTCATTTCCCACATCAGCCTCCCATCCCCAGCCTTTGCCCTGGGACCAGGGCCAAAGTTTGAGGCATGAGTTTGCTTTGAGTTCTTAAGATTGTCATATTTTTTAAAAAGTTAGACAAGAAGGAGGCTCTGGTCTTGGGAAAACCAGGCGTTTGCCAGCGTGGGCAGGCGAGGGAGCTGGTTAAGCTCACAGACTTGAGTCAGATGTTGGGTTCAGACCCTTGCTCTGCCATCTATTAACTCTGCATCTGTTCATCGCTTTGTGCCTCAGTTTCCTCACTGGAAAACAGGGACAAGCATATCTATCCATGTGGGTGCTGCAAGGATGAAATGGCACAAAGTAATCAAGGGGAGTCGGCTTCTAGTACTTTCCGTGAGGATATTCTACCTTTTCATGAGTTGTTATTCTTAAAATACGTGAGTTCCTGTAAAAGTGCTATTTTTGTGCATACCGTTAACGGGTCAGCAATGCTTATACTGAGCAGAGAGACAGTAGTTGTTAGAAGCTTAATGCAAATAGTGCATGTTTACTTGGTTATGCTTTTAGCAATCATGTAAATCAGTTTATTTTCTATTTCAGAAGGTCATATTCTGTAAGTGGGCTTAGGGGTTAGTCTGGTACAATTTCAGTAAGCGTGTTTGATCTCAGGAGTACTGTTTGGGAAGAATAAGCAGTTAATTGTACTGAAATTATCTAGGGCCACATAGTGCTAATAAGATGTGGACGTGGGCTTCTATCCTGTTATGTTGAAAGGCACTCTCAAAGTGACCCCAGAAGTAATTGGAAATTTGGTTCCTTGCACCTGGCAAGCTATCCAGGTACCTCTGTAACCTCCACTGGTTTGCACAGTTACAGGGAGTTGAAGGTGTTGCTTGCAGACCCTCTTTCACATACTAAGGGCCACACAAATAAAAACAAATAATGACAAAATGACCTGAGAGTAGCAGTTTTTTAAAAGTATATTTTTGTTGATTTTAGAGAAAGGAAGGGAGAGGGAGGGAGGAATGGGGGGGGGAGAGAGAGAGAGAGAGAGAGAGAGAAGGGAAAAAGGAAGGGAAGGGAAAAGGGAAGGGAAGGGAAGGGAAGGGAAAAGGGAAGGGGAGGGGAGGGGAGGGGAGGGGAGGGGGGAGAGGGGAGGGGAGGGAGGGGAAGGGAAGGGAAGGGAAGGGAAAAGGGAAGGGAAGGGAAAAGGGAAGGGAAGGGAAAAGGGAAGGGAGGGGAGGGGAGGGAAGGGAAGGGAAAAGGGGAGGGGAGGGGAGGGAAGGGAAGGGAAAAGGGAAGGGGAGGGGAGGGGGAGGGGAGGGAAGGGAAGGGGAGGGGAGGGGAGGGGAGGGAAGGGAAGGGAAGGGAAGGGAAAAGGGAAGGGGAGAGGAGGGGAGGGAAGGGAAGGGAAAAGGGAAGGGAAGGGAAGGGAAAAGGGGAGGGGAGGGAAGGGAAGGGAAGGGAAGGGAAGGGAAAAGGGAAGGGGAAGGGAGGGGAGGGGAGGGGGGAGGGGAGGGAAGGGGAGGGGAGGGAAGGGAAAAGGGAAGGGGAGGGGAGGGGAGGGAAGGGGAGGGGAGGGAAGGGGAGGGGGGGGAGGGGAGGGGAGGGAAGGGAAGGGAAGGGAAGGGAAGGGAAGGGAGGGGAGGGGAGGGGAGAGAGAGAAACATCAGTGATGAGATTCATGGATCCACAGCCGCCTGCATGCCTTACTCTGGGGATCGGGTCTGAAACCTGGGCACGTGCCCTGACTGGGAATCAGACCATGTCCTACTGGTTCATGGATCAACACTCAACCACTGAACCACACCAGCTGGGCTGAGGTAGCTATTTTTGAAAAATTTAAATTTACGATAGCGTTTGATATAGTCCGATTTGTTGTTTTTCTCATGTGAGGAACCGGAGATACTAGCTTTTGAACTATAAACACAGCAATTTCATTTGTTAAACCCAGTACCTGAATAGCAAACAGGATGTACCACATTTCCCCTGCTAGCTGGTTGTGTCGTAAGTGTAGATTGTAATGCAATCTGAGTTAAGGTTTGGCATGTAGCAATGCCAGTTTCTTACTTTGCTCTCGGAATTAACCTCAGGGAGGCTGGCAATAAGAGAGGATTTTGATCCCTTGATTAATGCTATTGATTCATCATATCTTAATTCCTCCTTAAATCATTTACTCTAATAGCAAACCTTGGGTTAATGGATGGGTTGAAGAGATGCCCAAGCCCTATGGGGGTTCATGAGTAGCATGCTGACTGAGTGCTTGCCCAACCTAAGGTAAGGAATTGAAGTCACAGGCTGCCCATCCCTTTAGGTCCATTTGAATTTTAAGTCACCACAGTTTCCCATTATTGCAAAACTATCACTAGAGTCAGTCATCAGACAATAGCATTCCTTTGAAAAGCAACATTTTAACAACCAAATACGAATTCACATTATTCACAAAATAATTTCTTTAGAAATATCCCCTTTTTCTGTTCTCTGTTCATTTCCCTTGCTGTACCAGATCACACCCTTTGATGTCCTAATGTTGACTGTACTGTACTGCCAGTAGGATGCCAATAGCCTTGCCTGTTTAGTTCCTAACAGGACACTTCTTACCTGGCACTTTTGATACAGAGTATAGGTGAAGGAATGTCATCTTGAATATTCTTTTACGTATACATTGTGCATTTATTTAGTACTTACTACATGCCAGTCCCTATACACAGGGAGCTTGTATTTAAGAAGAAGAGACATACAAGTGGGTAGTGTGAGTGGGACCTTAATTGGGATATATCTGCTAGTATGTAGTACAATAGGTACACACAGAGAGTCCATTAAGCCCCAGGGAGGGGAGTGTGGACGCCTCCCCAGAGAAGGTGGCTGAACCCCAGTAAGAGTTCACCAGGAGACCTGGTGGGAACATGTGTCATATAGAGCAAGGTTGGGAACTTTTTTTCTGCCAAAGGCCATTGGATATCGGACCATATAAAATTGTCGACTTAGAAATTAGCCTTCTATAGTTGGTCAAACATTTAATCACCCTAATGCCTTGGCAGGGCCAGACCAAATGATTTCATGGGCCTTATGGGGTCTGGGGGCCAGGTGTTCCCCACCCCTGTGGTAGAGGGAGCAGCAGGGTCAAAGGCCTAAGAAAAGAACTGGGTAAATCTTCAAACTTGTGTCATAAGAGAAAATGGATTTAAATAATACGGCTTTTCTCTATACTAGTATTTTGACTTTGTTCATTCTTATTAACAAATTTAATTGAAATTGGTTGTAATTGGTTCTTTTGGCCCTCTATTTGCTATGAGTGCAGTTTTAAAATATATATTCATGTTTTTCATCTTGTACTCTAAGGTCTCATTTCATTGAATTAATCTTCCTATTAAATTACTAGAGTCCTGATGCATGGATGGGGTCTCTCGGGCCAGCCTGTGCCCTTTTGCAATTCGGGACCCCTCAGAGGATGTCGAAGAGCTGGTTTCAGCCTGATCACCTCAGGCCAGGCCAGGAGATCTTTGGTTAATCTCTTTCTGCCCTCTCTCCTCCCCACTTTCCTCTGAGATTCATCAGTGTGTTCCATGTTTCCATGCCTGTGTGTTGAGTGTCTGCCCCCTGGTAGTCAGTGTGTGTCATTGCTACCAGTTGAATGGTTAGACAGTCGCTTAGGCTTTTATATACTAACTAGGGGCCTGGTGCATGAAATTCGTGCACTGGGAGTGGGTGGTCCCTCAACCCAACCTGCCCCCTCTCACTTACTGGGAGCCCTTAGGGGATGTCCAACTGATGGCTCACCCCCAGCCTACCCAAGGCCTAAAGCCCGGCACTCATGCCACTTGGCCCCTCCCCCGTTCCTGATTGGCTGATAGCATAGTCAATCAGGAGCGAAGGTACAGCCAAATTTGTATGTTTCTCTTTTATTATTTATATGCATGAAATTTGTACATTCAGCGGGGTGGGGGGGGAGGTGGAGGAGGTTATCCCTCAGCCCGACCTGCACCCTCTTGGAGTCCAGGAGCCCTGGGGGGATGTAGGAGGCTTGTGGCTGACCACCTGCATTGAGCATCTGCCCTCTGGTGGTCAGTGCACATCATAGCGACTGGTCATTCCACTGTTTGGTCGATTTGCATATTAGCCTTTTATTATATAGGATATATAAATTTTATAGAGTGAAACAACTGTTAGGAATATCTTCCTGTTCCTTGAGTTATATATATATTTTTTGTGCTAGAAAGATGGGATTATAAGATAAGGTCTTTATTTTTTTTGCGTGTGTTTTTCTCCCTCTCTCTCTCTCTCTCTCTCTCTCTCTCTCTCTCTCTCTCTCTCTCCTTTCCTCATTGCTCCAGTTTGTTTGAATAGTTGTATGCCTTTACAGCCTGGGTGGCTTGGATCAAATTTTCTATCTGTGCTGATATACTGAGGACTACTTTTTTACCTTTTGCCATGTTATCTGACAATAGGTTGTTTTTCTTTCTTCCAAACTACATTGTGGTCCCTTTATGTTTGTTATTGCTGAAGCCTCGTGTAATGGGCGGGGAAGGAGGAGACCCCATTGAGGTGGAGAGCGTTCCTCATTGGGATACCGCGATCTGCCTTCTCTCACCTAAGATTTTGCTAAATGTACTATGTTCTGATTCAAGCTGCTTAGTTTATGGATAGGGGAACTGTCTGCCTTAATTCATTTCTCCAGTTCCTGGTCAATTTTTAAAGACTATTTCAATCGGGCTGATCCAATTGACTTTCTTCCTTTTTACTCATTATTCTCCTGAAGTAATTTTCACTGAAAAATATTAAAAAGGACACACAGTTTGTGCTTCTTTCCAGATTTGAGGTTATAGGAAATAATTCTCAGGATTCCCACCCATTTGGTTATCAGAAAAGTGAGGGCCTTTTCCACTGGTCTTGAGAAATTTGTTTCTTACCTTGATCATGGAGTTTTAAAGTGTATTATCTTCCATTACGTTCTTTTTCTTGCTTGGTGGCCCTTGGTAGAATACTTTCACTATATATATATGAAATATATATAAATTTCATATATATGAATTATTATTATTATTATTATTATTATTATTATTATTATTTGCGGGCGGGGGGGGCTATTGCTCATTTTGCTGATTGTGAAGGATATTATGTGGTTCGGTTTTCAGCAGTCATCACAGACCTGATAGTTTTGCCCATTAGATAACCACAAATAAATGGAAAAAGGAACTGACTCTGATTCCTTTTCTAAGGATTCAGCCTAAATTTCGACAATTCAAAGTAAATTTGCTTATTGAAGCAATTCGGTTGAAGTAAATTTGCTTATTATTTACTCTACAAACCAAAGGAATTCCAATAAGGTTATAGATTATGGATCTAGGAAAGGACATTGGCTCACCTGCCTCCACCTTCAACAGATGACTGTGTTGATAGGGTGACTGACCTTCTTTTGATTGGAGGAAAGAACTGGTGTCTGCCCCTTCCCTCCCTTGCTACATGGCTCCATCAGTTCTCTATATCCCCACAAGTCATGTGCCTAGGCAAGGCTCTTTGGCAGCTCTGTCCCAGGAGCCATCGTGCCTGATCCATAAACCAGTCAGTCTGAGTTGCTGTAAAAGCAATGTGACTTTGTGAACACCACCCAATCCCATAGGAGACTTACCGCTCCTGAGATGAAAACTTCCATCAGCTCCAGCAACTGGAGCCTCAAACCCCCATGTAATTGTCCTACTTGGCAACCCCCTTCTGAATCATCCTTTTTCCATGGCACCAACTATGCGAAAACCGAATGCCCTTGGAATGAGTGGGTTTGCTGTTGTGCTGGATTCTGACAAACAGATTTGCTATAGGAAACACTAAACTCCCTCTTACCAGAGAGACCTCCAGAGCTATTGACTGCCTCCCCACACTTCGTTGTCACCTTAACTCACCTTTGTATGAACAACAGGGTTCTCTGACCTATGGACAGGGTGACATAATCTCAAACAGAGACATCTTCCAGAGATTTACCCAGTGAAGAGAAAGTCCATTCTCTTTCCTCCACTTCCCTTCCCCTCCCCACTCCCCTTTCAGAAGAAGGAAGACAGTTGCTCTGCCCCAAGATAATTTGCAGAATTAGAATGGGGGCTTACCTGCATTCTGAGTTTCTCTACACTTGCTTAGCTATAGGATTCCTGAGGTCTTATATAGTCTTTCTTCTCCTCATGGGGAAAGTTACAACATTATTTGGGAGTAATTAAAAATAATTGATGAGTTTAAGAAATAGAGGAGAAGTTATTGTGGAAGGTAGCTTTCATTTGCTGCTGCTTTGGTTTTATAGTTTTTTAAACAGTTTCTTAAGTGAATTAAGTGCTGAAAACCCTTTGTCCCCTAGGGGATGGTATTATTACCTCAGATTCTCCCATATTTTTTAGAAATAAAAGTATCATGTAATTTTCTCCTCTTTCGCCCCCTCTTCCTCCTCCTCTTCCTTCAGATCTGGCGACAACTAGTTAATTTTGAAACTTCCAGAGAAATTATTTCAGTGTTACACTGCACCTCTGGGAGAAGAATGGAATCTCTCTCTCTCTCTCCTCTCTCTTCTTTTTTTTTTCCATATGCTGACAAAAATCTTCTAATTTCAGAGGGCAATGATGTCACCAGCTAATGAGCAAAATATTTCTCACTAAACAGATGAGTCCTTCCCTTAATCTTTTGTGAAATAAGTAAAAAAAAAAAAAAAAAATCCCCGCAGTGTGTTTCATATTTTGTTGCTTGGACAACTCATAAACACTTTTTAAAGTAATTCTTGCTTCTTTAAAGAGCGAGACGAATTATTTTATAAACACGAAGTATAACATTAACCTGATGGCTGTGACTGGGAGGCCCCTGCCACAGCTGGTGACAGAGGGGCTGATCTTGAACGTACGTGCCTCCTCAGAGCCAGGATGCTGCCCCTAAGGTAGGGAGTGACCTTGAATGCATCACTTCTTGGCCTAGTGGAAGGAGCTCAGGAATGTTGAAAAGATGATGAAATCCATCTTGGAGAAGAAGGGCTTAAAGCTGTTGTTGATTGCTGTCACATGCTGTTTATAAGGTAACAGCATTAGCCCAATTCTCCTTTGTCCAGATAGATGGGCATCAAAGGTTGTTGGGTTGGGGGGAGAGAAAGGAGTGGGGTCACAGGGCCACCTAAAGGCTGGACATCTCAGCTCATATAGGAACAAGGGCATGCCCCCAACTCATGGCAAGTGCCCTTCCCCCCACCAAAGCATCTCCATTTCCCAGCCAAATGTGAACTCTTCCACGTTCCCAATGCCCATATCTTATTGTTCCTCTCTTGCATTTATCACAGTTGACTTATATGAATCATATTTCTGATTTTCTCTCGGGCTCTCATTCTAGAATAAAAGCGTTGTAGTTCATGTAACGCTTACTTACACATAGTTCTATATATTCTTGATTCACTGCATTCATTCATTCATTTCAATTAGGAAATATTAGCACAGACAGATACTATTTTTACTTATCTAAGTGGAAAAGAATACTGTTATGTTCAGTGTTGGCATTTGTGTGGAGAAACCGTCCCTCTTTTTATACTACTCTCAGGTTTAAAAAATAATACAATGCTTTTTTTGAGCAAATTGTTAACATGTATCAAAAGGGCTCAATGGTTGAGTGTTGACCTATGAACTAGGAGGTCATAGTGTGATTCCCAGGCAGGGCACATGCCCAGGTTTCAAGCTCATCCCCAGTGGAGGATGTGCAGGAGGCAGCCAGTCAATGAGTCTCATCCTTGATGTTTGTATCTCTCTTTTCCTTTCTGAAATCAATGAAAAAATATTTTTAAAAAGACCTAAAGATAATACCCATTCACTTATCCATCAATACTATAATCTAACCATCTACAGTAATAAAAGAGAAACATGCGAATTGCCCTTACCTTCACTAAACCCACAAGCCACGCCCACTAGCCAGTCAGGAGTGAGTATGCAAATTAACCCAACCAAGATGGCTGCAGCCATGGAGCAAGCAGGAGGCTTGGGTTTTCCCAGCAATGGAGGAAGCCAAGCTTCTCGCAGCCCTGGCTTGCCCTGGCCTCTGCTCCAGGCTACAAAGTTTTAATTAAAGAAGATAAATAAATCCCAGGTATCAGGACCTCTGCTTGGGTTTCTGGGGGGCGTGGCCAGCCTGCAAACCACCACAGGCCCCTTGCCCAGGCTGCCCCACCCCCCAAGAGAACTCCTACCCAGATCTGGGACACCTTTCAGGGCAAACCAGCCAGCCTTCACCCTATCTAATAAAAGAGTTATATGCAAATTGACCATCACTCCAACACACTAGATGGCTGCCTCCATGTGGACACAAGATGGCTGCCACAAGATGGCCAGCAAGGGAGGGAAGTTGGAAAAGACTAGGCCTGCAAAGGAGGGCAATTGTAGACAATCAGGCCAGCAGGGTAGGGCAGTTGAGAGGGACCAGGCCTGCAAGGGAGGGCAGTTGGGGGTAATTAAGCCTGCAGGGGAGGGCAGTTAGGGGTGACCAGGCTGGCAGAGGAGCGCAGTTGGGGGCAACCGGCCTGAAGGGAAGAGCAGTTGGGGCGGACCCAGGCCTGCAGGGGAGGGCAGTTAGGGGTGACCAGGCCTTCTGGGGAGGACAGTTAGGGGCAATCAAGCTGGCAGGGGAGTGGTTAGGGGGTGTTCAGGCTGGCAGGCAGAAGTGGTTAGAGGCAATCAGGAAGGCAGGCAGGTTTAGCAGTTAGGAGCCAGCAGTCTTGGGATCCAGAAGTTGGGATCAGGCCTAAATGGGAAGTCAGACATCCCTTGAGGGGTCCCAGATTGGAGAGGGTGCAGGATGGGCTGAGGAACACACACCGTCATGCACAAATTTTGTGTACCGTGCCTCTAATTTTTTATATTTGAAGGATGTTAGATGTCTTAAAAAATTTACAGTATATTGTTCATCAGAACATCCTATCTAATAAGAGAACAATGTGCAAATTGACTGTACCTTCGCTACAAACCATGCCCACAAGCCACACCCACAAGCCTATCAGGAGTAAATAAGTACCAACCAAGATGGCTGTGGCCACTGAGAGCAGGAGGGAGGCTTGTGTTTCTCTGGCAATGGAGGAAGCCAACCTGCCCTTGCTGGTTTAGGCCTCCACTCAATGCTGCAAAATTTCAATTATAGAAGATACATAATCCCAACACAAATGGCAGCAGCCACGGATCTGGAGAGAGCAGAGGCTAGGGTTGCCCCAGCAATGGAGAAAGCCAAGCTTCTGCAGCCCCAACACTTAGGCCTCTACTCTAGGCTACAAGGTTTCAATTATAGAATTTGAATAAACCCAAACAAAAATAGCTGTCACCAGGGAGCGTGCAGAAGGCTTGGCTCTGCTTCAGGCTACAAAGTTTCAATTGTAGAACATAAATTAATCCCAGATCCCAGGACCTCCACCCTGGTTGCTGGGGGGCATGGCCGGCCTGCAAACCACCATAGGCCCCTCATCCAGGCCGTCCCATGCCCCAAGGGAACCCCCACCTTGACCTGGGACACCCTTCAGGGCAAACCAGCTGGCCCCCACCCATGCACCAGGCCTCTATCCTATCTAATAAAAGAGTAGTAAGCAGATTGACCATCACTCCAACACACTAGAGGGATGCCCCCATGTGTCAAAGGTCCTGCCCTCATGTGGTCACAAGATGGCCACCACAAGATGGCCAGCAGGGGAGGGCAATTTGGAGGGAGCAGGCCTGCAAGGGAGGCAGTTGCGGGGGATCAAGTCTGCAGGAGAGGGAAGTTAGAGGTGACCAGGCTGGCACAGGAGGGAAGTTGGGGCCAAATAGGCTGGCAGGGGAGCAGTTAGACATGAATCAGGCTGGCAGGCGAGTGGTTAGGGGGTGATCAGGCTTGCAGGCAGAAACAGGGGCAATCAGGAAGGCAGGCAGGCAAGCAGTTTGGAGCCAGCAGTCCTGGACTGTGAGAAGTATGTCTGACTGCCTGTTTAGGCCCGATCCTTCTGGGATCGGGTCTAAACGGGCAGTCGGATATCCCTTGAGGAGTCCCAGATTGGAGAGGGTGCAGGCTGTGCTGAGAGACACCCTCCCACCCCCCATGCATGAATTTCGTGCATCGGGTCTCTATTTGTTTATAACATTGAAATAATAGAGGCCCAGCCTGCACCCTCTCCAATGGGGGGGGGGGAGTCCTTCAGTCCACTCTGCACCCTCTCCAATGGGGGGGGTGTCCTTCAGTCCACCCTGCACCCTCTCCAATCGGGGACCCCTTGGGGGATCTCCAACTGCCGGTTTTAGACTGTATTCCTGTGGCAGTTGGACATCCCTCTTGTAATATGGGACTGCTGGTTCCTAACCATTCACTTCCTGTCTGCCTGATCATCCCTAACCACTCTGCCTGTCTGTCCGATTGCCCCTAACCACCTCTGCCTGCATGCCTGATTACCCCTAACTGCTCCCCTGTCAGCCTGATTGCCCCCAACTGCCCTCCCTGTCTTGCCTGATCATCCCTAACTGCTCTCCCCTGAAAGCCTGGTCACCTCCAACTGCCCTCCCCTGCTGGCCTGATTGCCCCTAACCCCCTACTGGCTTTTTCTCACTCCCAGCTGCTCTCCCTTGACAGTTTGATTGCCCCTAAATGAATTGCCTCGGCCCCCACCATCGTGGTTTTGTCTGGAAGAAAGTTGGACATCTGGAAGATGGCCGGTTGACCCAGTCTAATTAGCATATTACCCTTTTATTAGAATAGACAGCTTATATAGGATAGGGTTGCTTAAATTGAAAGGGGGGGGGCGGGGGACAAGAGCCTTTTTCAGCAGGAGGAGATGCTCTTCCAGACAAAAATACATAATCACTATATCTGGACTGATCGCTAGCCATATTCACTATACTGTTAAACCAGTTATTAAAAAATTGAACTGCTTTCTTACACCTTATACCAAACAGCTATTGCCCTTAAAACCCCTCCTCAGCCTCCACTTTAGGTTCTGCTTTCACAGTTCACCAAGATTAGGTTTTGATTGGTCGGTTTTTATGCCAGTCAGTGTCAAAAGCTCCGCCTGCTAGGCAACCATTGGCTCCTCACAGTTGACCCAGATTTGGTTCTGATTGGTCAGTTTCTATGCCAGTCAACGTCAAAAGCTCTGCCTCCTAGGCAGCCATTGGCTCCTCATACTTCACCTAGATTTGGTTCTGATTGGTCGGTTTCTATGTCCAATCAGTTCTGATCAGAAAGGCAGAACTGATCAGCAGCCTTGGTGTAAGGCTGGAGAGAAATGGAGGCGTGGCTGCTGGCCTGGCTCAGTGAGAAAGAGAGAGGCAAGTGTTGATCAATAGTTGCCACACAGGCTAAGGATCAGACCCTGCTTCTCTTTTCAGGACTCTCTCCAAGCCTGATTTGTAGCCCCCTCAGCAGTCAGTGTTGGGTTACCACGGCAACCCAGTGCTGATTGCAGGACTGACTTCTGGTTGGTTGAGCCTCAGGTCATGACAGACATAGAGTTTTTATATATTAGGATTGAAAACATGCAAATATCCAGTGGTGGGGGTATTGTTTAAATAAATTATGGTATACTTTTGTAACTAGTATTTAATTTTAATGTGTTTTATTGAATATTTGTTGACATAGGAAAATGTTCAAAATTTTAAAATGCAGGTTATAAAATAGTTTGAACAGTTTTTATTGAGAGCTTTAGGGTTTCTCTAAAGAAAACCCTTTGAGTCACACTGGCCCAGAAGGTCACAATTATAAGCTGTTTATTTATATTTACACTGTGTTTTTATGTGAGGGAGGCTTTGGAGATCCTGATAGTGTGACCTTGGGAGGTGGAGCAACTTAAGAACGTGAGGTCATTGCTGTTTAGAAAAGCAAAACTAAACAAAGTATAGAAAAACGAGTGGGGTGTGTGTGTGTGTGTGTGTGTGTGTGTGTGTGTGTGTGTTGTGTGTGTGTGTAACACAAGTGGATGGACATAAACCTAAAATATTAGTACTTTTTCTATTTGAGCAAGGGGATAAGTGATTTCTCATTTTCTGCGTTTTCCAAATTGCCTATAATTAAATACATATCATGTGCAATGAAATAGAAACAAATATTACTAAAATACAGATATAGAAATGAACACGACACTGCTCATTACCCTCATGAAGTTTAGTGGAGGACTAGGTATATTTTGTGCTAAGTCCTATGTTAAAGCCTGTGTAGATTGTTGTACAAACATATAGTTTAAGGAAAATTAGGAGAACGACCAGGAGGGCTTTCCAGAGGGGGTGGCATGTGGGACTGAATCTTAAAGTATGAGTAGAAGCTAGGAGGTGGATGGGGTGGTCCGAGATATTTCCAAAAAGGGAACGTGTAAGTGCAAAGGTACACAGGCATGTGAGAACGTAGGTATTTGAGATGGTCAGAGGATAAGAACCAGGGGCAATAAAAGGCCCTTTCCACACAGTATCTGCATAGTGGAGTTCCTGGAAAAAAGGGTAGGACTCTGACCATGCAAAGTCATGTTTCATGACAAATCCTTTGGACTTTGTCCTGAGGAACTAATGAACAATGAACAGTAGGAGTTAAATCTGTCCCCAGCAAATTTGCACACCTACTGTGTGCTGGGTAAGTTCAAGCCCATCATCCAATTAACCAGCCATAGCCTGTACCCTGTCCTCATGAAATTTGTCCCTTCTGTATCCACCTTCCTTCCACCAAGAAGCTTTCCAGGGTGGTCTGGCCAAGCCTAGTCCTTCAAATATCACACAGTTTATTCCAATGCAGAGCAAGGCCTGGGAGCTATGGGACTGGAGAGTTTAGACCTCCTCATTCCACATTGATGACGCACACATGCAGTGAGGACCCACATGGTGAGCCCTTCACGGGCACCGTAAATGCCAGGAGGGGGGACAGATATGCTCCCTGTCCCTGTGGACCTTCCTGTCTTCTGAAATACAAACCTGTGTTGGGTGCCCATGTGGTGGTTAAAAGGGGGTGTATGAGAGGAGTTGGCCTCTAGGGGTTCTTCCCTCCACTCTTCTCACAGAGCCTCTCAGTTACTGCCCAGCTTCCCGTAGATCTCACACTGATAGAGACTTTGCTGACTACCAGGCTCCAGTACTTACCTTCAGGGCCATCTTTCATCTTCTCAGGAATGTAGGATGTTTATCTCTGCCTGTCTGAAAAAGGAGAGATGTTAAGAAACACATCCAAGGCACATGCTGTTCACCAGTGGCATAAGGGGCCGGACGCTAGCATTCCTAAGTCTGCTCAGAATCTACTGTTCAGACCCAACCTCAAATGTTGGCCGTCTCACTGGCTTTCACGTTTTCTTTGCCTTTGCTAGTGGCACAGTACCTTAAGAGCAGTTTGCAAGCATTGAAACTGGTCTTGTTTGAGTTCTAATCAGTAACAGACAGCACTGAGTTCTAGTTGTCGATCATACCTAGAAAGTTTTCCAACAACATACTAAGATAACTGTTATTTGACTACATTTACATGGAGGGATACCAAGACCCATAGAAGTGATGTGATTGGCTGGAGAACTTGGAAATTAAGCCCAAGTTGTTCTGGCTCCAAAGACTTTGGGCATCCGCATTGCCTTAGTTTTCTTCAACTAGCACATGCAACCAAGGACTTCTGCTGGCCCTTTTAAGGAATCTGACACCTAATGTTGCCTGCCGTGTGGCTGTCAGGCTTTGGTGAGGAAAGCCTACGTAGAGGTGGGAGGTGTAGGAGCAAACCCATGAAGTCTTGGATTCTGCCGCCACCATTTACTGTCTGTGAAATGTGATCGTACGTCTAAATGCTTGGCATGGTGCTTGGGAATTGGGAACATTGGATGTAGGTGGGTGTTGGAAGAACACACTGAAAAAGCACCGGCCAAGCTTTGCGGCACATGTAGGCCCTCACGGGGCCATGGGCAGGTGACGTACGTGAAACCAGAACGGTGTTGGTGAACGGATTGGTGAAACGGGGAACTAGGCAGAATAGGGAAGGTGTGGTGAGCCCTTACGGGGAGAAGTAATAGGAAATGCCATAAGGGTAGGAGGAGACATTTCTGGGGCAGAAAATTGGGCGATTCTTGCTGACGAGTGAGAGATGCCTCAGGGGCTCCAAGGAATGAGCGGGACAGGTGCCCAGGAAAAGGAGGTGAGGTCTGGCGGTCAATGGCACCGCTTGGGACCTTCTCATGGGAAACCTGAGTGTATTTGTGTTGTGTAACGACCTTCCAAGAGAGGGAACTTTACATAATACCTAAGGAAAGACCCACACAGTGCGAGAGGGCCCAGGGGTGGGCAGCTCACTCTGTGCAGTGGGAAGGTATGGGTTTCCCAAGTGAATGACTTCACCCCTGAAAATACAGACACGCCTGGCAGCCCATGACATGGAAACTTCATAGGGGTCCTCAGCCCTGTTTGCTTAGATGGCATTCTGCTTAATTAACAGCTTGTGCTCCTTGCTCCTCACCTCCCCGCCCCCGCCCTGAGAAAATTCAATGATCCTATTGCTCCCATTTCTAGAAAACAAGAGAACTGAGAGGATTGTCGAGGCAATTTGGTGAGACAGTTTTAGAAGGGGCCGTGGAGGGGGAATCGCCCTTACATGGACACCCGTGGTTAAAATGGGGAAAGGAGTGAGAAAGTGGCACCTCTGGGAGAAAACCAAAATCATAAGTTTTGATTTAGTCATTTCAAAAAATAGCCATTGGACGGTGTCTATTTTCAATCGAGACGACTCCTCTCGGGCTGTTTCAAGGAGGCATCTGCGAAAGAGATCTTTTCTAAGTCCCGTCGCTCGTACGGGTTGGTCCTTGTCCGGATTTGCTCAGCTTCTCGAGTTCTTTTTTTCTGTCTCCGGAATTCCATAGACAGTAATTAAGGAACTGGAGGCCAGCGGGAGGTCAGGGAGCCTTCGTCAGTGAAAACAGGGATTGTTTGCCACGTACAACACTCCCTTTTTCCTTGTGGTGAATAGAAGATTTGCTTAGAGCCGATGACTTATGCCTTTCTTACAAGTTATGCGGTTAGCGAGGAACTGGGCACCCGGCAAGCAGAAAGCAGCTAATTGAATCCAGTGTCCTCACTTTTTTTTTCCCTTTCGGATGCTAAACCGTGCCGGTGGAGCCTGTCTGATCATGTAACTCCAAAGGAGCATGTTCCAGAGCTGCCTAATCCTCACTTTGAGATCAGAGTTGACGGCAGGCAGGAGAGTGAAGACGTTCTCACAGTGGGGAGGGGTGGGGTGCCGGACGTGCTCAGAATTACCCTTTCAGCCTGCTCAATGCCGAAGCCGGTAAGTTCGCTGGGCATGTTTCATGCAGAAGGGCAAATGTGCTTTCTGTCATTTCAAGGCAAAGTCCTGGATTGCTCTTGGATTATTCCTGCTCTGATGCTTTTTTCCGCTTCTAAGTCCTCTAAGATTTGTTCTTCTCCGCTCCTTTACTTCCTTACCTTCTAACTTCGAGCATTCTCTCCTAGCCTGCTCACCTTATAATAAGGCCTCTCTTTTGCCGGAGAAAAGTGAATATTATTTTGAGAATTCAGTGAGCATGCGAGGGATCGAGTGCCCAGCGGTGGGAACTCAGTTGTCTGTCGTGGAGGCTTTCCGTGGGAGGACGCCTTCAGACAGCCTCGCAGTTGCTTTTCCTAAAGCTGCAGCCGATCGGCTTCCTTCTCTTAGCTTGAGAGGTTCATGCCATTGAGAAAGCGGACCTCGGAAGCTGGAGCGTCTGTGTCTGCTTGCGCGGTGGGTTAACCAGACACGGTTGTGTGAGTTTCACACAGTCATTCGTATACAGTGCAGATTTCCAACTGCAGAAGACTTTTCAGAAACGCTGACGTATCTTCGAGTGGTATGTGCTAGCTCTGGGGGAGATAGGTCGCCTTAGTGTGGCTGTTAATTGAGACTCTGCAAGGGGTGTTTGGAGCTGGAGGAGCAAGCTGAGTGTGTTTCTTCAGAAGGCGCGGTGGGAACCCCGTGCTCACTGTGCTCTCAAGCTGTCCCCAGAGGGTTCTGGTTGCTTCTTGCAAGTTCCCTGTAACCTGTGTGACAGTCCTGCCTTTGCCATGCAGCTTTTGGAAAGCATTTGTTCGTCTCATCAGAATCGCAAGAATTGTAGTTACAGGGCTCAGTGAAATATCTTTCCCGACCTGCAGTGACTAGCTTAAATTGAACAGCGAGGGGACACTGTGAATTTGCGCCAGTACACAAATGTTTGTATCCACAGATGCTGTTAATTGTGTTCCTTTCTTCCCCGTTCATTTTTAATGTAGCTGTGTTATAAAAAGTCCTCCACGCTGGCTCCGTGTCTTTCCTATTAGAACATTGCAGATGTGTCAAGGAAGCACATGTTCCAAAAGAAGCTGAGCGGGAAGGAGGCTCCACCCACCTTCGCAAGCCAAAGGGCCCCCCTACGTTCCTCATTCAGCACCTTGGCAGGCAGTGGTGTACTATCTCTTTAAAGCAGCTATAGTTTTGTGCTTTGGCTTGGTCACTTTGTTATGGTTTAAAACTGTGGAGCCAGCTGTCTGCAATCTGATGTAATGTTGCCATGGAAACCAGAAATGAAACACTTAAGCATTCACCACAGAATTACTACATATAGCATGAGCCAAAGTAATTAAACGTTGAGCCCTATGGGCTTTCTGTTGGAAAAAGCTGCAATACAGAGACTGGATATCAAATGCTTGTATTTGTAATATTGTACATCCACTTTTCCGCATCCTTTGGTAGCATAAATTAATTGCCATTTTCTACTAATGGTTTAGAAGTGGGGGTTTTTATGCAGATGATTGAGCATTTTAGTATTCCGTCCTGGGGCAGGACAGAGAAGGGAGGAGAGACCATTTCGTGTTTGAATGTATATAAACTAAATACACTTTTTCCACTGTAGTTTATTTAAAACTTGTCTTATAATAAATAGTTCTGAATTTATTTTGGAATCAATCATTCGTATATAGTGCAGATTTCCTTCATCTTCTACTAAGTTCCTCCCAGTGGGAAGATTTCTTAATTAAAAAAAAAAAATTGTAGCCCTAGCCCAGGGGTCGGCAAACTCATTAGTCAACAGAGCCAAATATCAACAGTACAACGATTGAAATTTCTTTTGAGAACCAAATTTTTTAAACTTAATCTTCTTCTAATGCCACTTCTTCAAAATAGACTCGCCCAGGCTGTGGTATTTTGTGGAAGAGCCACATTCAAGGGGCCAAAGAGCTGCATGTGACTTTCGAGCCGCGGTTTGCCGCCCACTGCTAGCCAGTTTGGGTCAGTGACTAGAGCGTCAGCCTGCAGACTGAAAAGTCCCAGGTTCAATTCCGGTCAGGGCACATGCCCTGGTTGCCAGGCTCGATCCCCAGTGGGGGGCATGAAGGGGAAGTCCATCAATGATTCTCTCTCAACATTGATGTCTATCTATTTCTCTCTCTTCCTCTCCCTCCCTCTCTGGAATTAATAAAAAATATATATTATCAAAAGTTTAAATTCTCACCCCCCCCATATCTGGGTATATATTTTCTGAATAAAAAGACACAATATGTTATTTCCAGCATTTGGGAAGTGTGACACATTACTTATTTAAAAGGAGAGACATGAAATGAGGAATTTAAGCTTAAAAGAACTTTTAAGGTTAAAAGAAATGCATGCCTTTTACAGTCTTTATGTTAAAACAGCTGGAGAGAACTTTTTAAAGGCAAATATTTCACAATTGTTTTTCCTCTGGACTCTGGAGGAAGTGAGAAGTCGACGCCTCAATAGAAAACATTGTTCGGATACCTTGTTCAATTCAACTCCAGTGACTTCTAGGTTAGTTAAGAGATTTTTCTATTTATAAAAAGAAATATATATATATATATATATATATATATTACTATATCTGTATCTACCTATTTATCTATCTATCTATATATATATGGTTTTATTTCACATTTTTCTTCATACAAATTGTGTTGCCTCTATCTTGTTTAGTATTAAAAACATGGCAATGCAAAGAAAGTTATTGGTGCCCTGGCCAGTTTGGGTTGGTGGATAAAGCATCAGCCTGCGGACAGAAGGGCCTCGGGGTCGAGTCCAGTCAAGGGCACATGCCCAGGTTGCAGGTTCGATCCCCAGTGGGGGCGTGCAGGAGGCAGCCAAACACTGATTGTCTCTCATCATTGATATTTCTCTCTCTCTCTCCCTTTCCCTTCCTCTCTGAAATCAATAAAAATGTACTTAAAAAAAAAAGAAAAAAGGGAGTTATTGGTTGCTGTCATTTGTGTTTTGTCAGAAGCAAACACTTCCAAATATTCATATTTTAAAAGAAAAGTAACCATTACTTCAAAGTCCTAAAGAGCTTCTGTTTCTTAAAAGTAGATGGGCCATGTGAAAGCAATTAAATAAGTACCTGGAATATGTTATTTTTCACCACAGTGGATCTGGGCAGAGGAAATTAGGACTGGAGGAGGAGGGGGAGTGTCTTTGCCTTTAAATCTGTTGTCCTGGTTTAACTTTTTTTTTTTTTTTCTCCCAGAAAAGTTCCCTCTGATAGCTTGTTTCCTCTTTAAGATTTGTGTCTTTGTGGGCTGAAGGTTTTTGCGTTCTTTCTGTATTCCATTTCTCTCTTTATTTCCTCTTTCCCCTACACACACACACACACACACACACACACACACACACCATCACCACCACCACCACTCACCAGCAACTCCAAGCTAGGTGTGAGGTATATAATACATCCGTGATTTTTACCCTCTAATGTAGCTTCCTATATCTTGATTCTAAACAACCTATGCTTATTTCATTTTCAGAATTTTTTAATTTGAGGGTTATAGACATACATACCCATTTTAGGTTTATCCAGTGATATGTGCAGATACTTTCTATGATCTGGTGTTGATTATTCTTCTATTAGACTTGCTTGGCTTTTGAAATGCATCAAGAAGGCAGAATGTTTTTACATGTTTATGTGTAATTCCACGCATTGTGGTTTTGGTCAGGTGCCAATTACCCAGAAAGAGGGTTGACCAAGTTCTCATTCCTCTGGTTGACCACTGCAACCGTTTCATTGTACATAACAATTCAGTCAAGTAAAAATGAAATTCAAACCAGACAATATCATTATAGAGTAGAAGCTATATTTATTTCCTTGTAATTGTCTTACATTTTGAGTTTTAGGCCAAATGCAGTAAGCCTAATTACCAGCATGCAATATAGCCTCTTCCCCTCAATACCTGAGGGTGCAATTTCTATTTTTTTTTAATGTTTGCTTGCTTATTTATTTATTTATTTATTTATTGTTAATCCTCATCTGAGGATATTTTTCCATTGATTTTTTAGAGAGAGTGGAAAGAGAGAGGGAAAGACAGAGAGAGATATAGATGTGAGAGAAACGCATCGATTGGTTGCCTCCTGCACAACCAGGGCCTGGCCTGGGATGAGCCTGCAACCAAGATATGTACCCTTGATCAGAATTGAACCCGGGACCCTTCAGTCTGCAATTCCACACTCTATCCTCTGAGCCAAACTGGCTAGGTATAATTTCTATTCTTGATCACCAGGTAACCAGTAGTTAATCTTAATTTTGTGATGCGTGTGCAACATTTTCTCTAGGAATTTTAGAGAAATGGACCATGGATAGCGATACTCCTCACAGAAGAGAAGCCTGAGAAATACCCCTGTCCCATGACTCCTCACTTAAGGGTTGTAACCATTGTTCTTTAGTGGTGAGTGATTTGCCTAGAGTCGTGCAGGGAGAAAGTACGGGCTGGGAGCCCCAGGAAGGAGGCCAGAGCCTGGGTTGTAGTTATCCCTCCATAGAACTGCAGTGCTGCAGAAATTTGTGCAGACTCACGACATGTGCCATTTTTATACCTGAGAAATCCATAGCATCTCTACCCCGTTTCCTCTTGAATTGTTCTGTGCTCACTCTTGGTTACCTATTTTATCACCCATTAAGTGGCGATTAGTAAGTGCATTTCTTGGAGGGAAGTCTCCATACTGAGCCCGTGCTCAGAGATGTGGCTTGTTGTGTGCGGGTTTGCAAAGGAGGCACTGCTCTCCCTGCTCCTTCAGGGAAGTGGGTTTGAGGAAACGGAGAGAGAGCTGTTGCCTGAATCTGCAGTATGAGCTGGAGTCGCACCAGCTGCCTAGGGTGTGCCGCGCCTGCGCCGAAGGCTCTGCGCTCCCGGGATGCCGAGCTGGCCCCGCGGCAGCCCATTTCGTTGGAGACGTCTTTGCGTTTTTTACATTTTGAACAGATAAAGCAGAGGAAGCTGCGAACTGAATGTTGGAACTGACTTGGACGCGAAACCCTCATTTTGATCACAAGTAAAGGATTGTTTTTCGCCTGGGTCACTGCTGCGGAGAGAGATTTTTTCCCTCTCTGTCATGTTGGATACTTGAGGGAAAACAGCTGGGCTGAGCATACTTGAATCGCTGCAAAACGGAATGGGATGCTGGGGAATATGGACTGTAGCGTATGGCTGAAAAGGTCAGCCTTTTCCCTTGTTCCTCTCGGAGGAATGCAGGGGCTGTCCTCATGCGGGCCTGCTGAGCTCTTGGGAAGAGCTGGGAGAGGCCGGAGGGATGGCTGAGATGTGGCAGGAGGTCCTCACGGGCAACGCAGAAGGCGGCTTTTTGCATCTCTTCCCTTTTCCCTGCCCTGCTGGTTTTGATTTTCGCGGAGGACTGGAACAAGTCAACAGAATTTTGGTTTGCAGAAGTAGTTGGTGACCACGTTTAAACGGCAAGCCCTGATGGGCCAGACACATGAGAGCCTGGCCCAAACCACAGCAGGGAAACTGGAATTACAGGGCCAGCCTTGGAGAGAGAGCTCTGCGGAGTTCTCCTGACAGGGGACCGGGAAGTAGTTGAGACAAAATGCACCACATGCCCGTCGAGGGCAAGGGTGTGTGTCCTGCTGCCTAGGACCTGCTTCTCCACTCCTGAGACCTTAAGATGGTAGGTGGAGCTTCAGGAACCTGTTGGGCAGATTTGGTGGTGCCCCGGGTTCCGCAGCAGCACTGCCAGGGTGCACGCCGGCGGTGAGGCCCGGCTGCCCCGGCTGCAAGAGCAAAGCAATGGAGCAATGATCTGATTAACTTTTCTTTTGTTTCTTTGCCAGTCAAGAGAACAATCGGATGATGAGACCGAGGAGTCGGTGAAGTTTAAGAGGTTACACAAGCTGGTAAACTCAACTCGCAGAGTGAGAAAGAAACTCATCAGGGTGGACGAAATGAAAAAGCCCAGCACTGAAGGTAAAAAAGCAAACCTCCACCCTGTTTATTCCAAAGTTAATCATGCAAACTTCATTTTTCTGTAGAAAAAGGATAGGATTGCAAGTAGAAAATGGGTTGAGTGCTGGCAGAGAGAGAATCGGGGCTGCGGGTTAGCAGGGCAGTGCTCAGCAGGTTATGGGCTGAGGGATCTGGCGTCCAGAATTTGGGGGAGAGGGGGCTTAGTAGTTGAAATGCTAGTATAAAGATGAGAACTGGTTGGTATGTGACAGTGAAATGTTCTCACGGCGTGGCATAGCTTTAATTTTGAGCTTATACTATTTTATATAAACTTTATTTTATAACTTCCTCCTGTTATAAGCCTCCAAAGGAACAGTGGCTCTTGCCCAGCGGAGTTAGTCAAAACTTGATTTGCATCCATCTCAAACAAACATCTGGCAATTAAGGCACTTCATATCCTTCGCATCTCTGAGGGATGATTCGTTCTTCCTGTAAACTGTCTCAAGTCTCAGTTCAAATGAGGCTGTGAGGCTCTTCTGTGCTAAGTGGCTCATTGAGAGCTCCACCGCTGCCTAAGCCACTTGTCCGATGAAGCAATAATGTCAGAGGGGGTAGGAGCTCGGATTTATTGGAATGAGTAGTTAACCTTTGAAGTGAATTACAACAGTTTTTTAAGTCACAACCAATCTGTCTCTCTTTTTTGTTAGTAATGTGCATTTGCAGCATCTTATAAAATTCCCCCCCAAAGATAAAAGAATAAGATTTCCTATTTGGAAAATGATAAGTGGATTGAAACAAACACTGGAAAGAATGTCTGTATTGTTGAAATGTCACACCTACATTGTGAGGCATTTCAACTTTTTAATGTGTACATTTAAAAGGTACCGTTGTAGGGGTCTTTCTATTTTTGTACATAAATGAAACCAAGCTGTAGAGGGAACTGAATTGCCCCTTATTTACATAGATGATGGTTTCCTGTTGTTATTATTGCTATTTTTATTTTAATTTGTTGTAATTATTAGTTTAAATCCCCTAGAGCAGTGGTCGGCAAACTCATTAGTCAACAGAGCCGCAAACCGAGGCTCGAGAGCTGCAGTTTGCCAACCATTGCCCTAGAGGAATGCTGAAGGTAGAGGGGTTGCTGTGGGAGAGTGGAATTAAAAGGGGAAAGAAAGGAGGAGAGAGGGAGAGAGATCTGCTTTATGGCTAATTTCATAAATTTAGAGTTGTAGCTAATTCCTGGGTTTCTTTCGGGTGACTTCTTTGCATAATAATTCTGTTTACTTTTAGATGCAATGCTGCTAATATCTGTCTGCCAGTCACGGTTTCCCCTTATTGTGGCAGCTCTTCCTGAAATCACACACACGTTGTCCGTCAGTGATACTAACCAGAACCCCATGGAGTGGCCATCATTGAACCTAGGCGGGCATGGCATTTAAAAAAAACTCATGCACACCTGACAAAATTAAATCTCAAACATCCCAACTAGATTGGTGGATCTTGTTCATAAATGAGATAAAATAAGTGGAGTAGTTAGTGTTGGCCCTTTCAGACATGACAGTCCTATGTATTGAGGCAGCCTTTTCCACTAGAATAACATTAGTGAAAACACAGAAATATTCTAACTCCCATAATTATCTCAGAATAAATAATTCAACTAACTCTGAGAGACATAGTTTAAAAAAAAAAAAAAAAAAAAGGGAAAAACCTACCAAAAGGGATAGCTCTGGGGTAAACAGTAATGACCTAAGTGACTTCCTACTCTGAACTTTTAATTCATCTGCGTGTGAGTAGGTGTCTCCGATGGATGATGGATTCAGTTAGCGGAGTCCCAAGTGAGTTGGGGAACTGGGATACCACTGATGGGGCTTATTGGTATCACCAAGAGAGGTCCCAGGTGTGTGTGCAGCTCAGGGCATCGGCATCAGGCTGCCCCCAACATCCTGCTAGGCAAGCAATCCTTCCAGTCCCTGCATATAGAACTCTCTGAGGTTCCTCATTGGCAACAGAAGCGGTACTTTCTACTTAGGCCCCTACTTCTGCCAGCAGTTAAGATTCAAACTCCCAGGAACCCCTGCCCTCTACCCCAGACCTTCAAAGTGGGATCCTTTTGACTTCCTGTGTGCCTGTGCCAATGCTAAGTTGTCTGAATACTTACTGAGACCGTTCTGCATGCCAGGCACTTTCCTAAAAACATGGATTTTATTTTCCTTTTGCTGTATCATCCTCAGAATAGCCCCCAGAGGCAGGGACTAACACCCTACTCATTTCACAAGTTAGGACACTAAGACACCAAGAGGTGAAGTAATTTACTCAAGGTCATCCCACTGAGCCAGCCAGCACAAGACACAGAATTAAGTCTGGGCAGCCTGACTCTACATCCTGGGTCTCTGCTCTGCTGCCATGCTGCCCTCCCCCTCGCTTCCCCCCCCCCCCCCCCCCCCCGCCCCAGCCCTGGAGGCTTGGGAAAGCCTGCAGAGTTACAGTCTTTCACCCAGACTCACCCTTGTAACTTGCGTTTCAAGTCCTTATCTGGGGCACAGTGACTGGAGACAATATTAAACTGTAATCCAGGTCAGTGCTCTTTGCCCATTTCTGTGTCTTTCTCCTTGAGCCCATACCCTCCCACCGCCTTCCCTCATTGTCCCAGCTCACCTGTAACCTGATAATGAATCACTCGCCCTTGTACAGTGCTTTTCAGTGTACAGCGTACCTTCACATACCCCTTTTTATTTAATGGTGTCCTCTCAGTCCCCTTGTAGTAGGTATTACAAAGCTAGGTAGGCATTATCACCATTGAGGAACGGACTCTGAGACTGAAGTAATTGCCCACGGTCGGGAGATGCTGAGTGTCAGAGCCAGGGCCGCAATCCAGGGCATCAGTCTGTGCTCTCTCTCAGCATTAAGTCATCCTATTCTGTCAGAGTCACCTTTCCCTCTGTGTTCTGGTCTCGGCTGAATAAAATAGATAAAGGTCAGTATGTGAAGCATATCGCGCTAAGTGATGACGGAGGGAGCACTTTTTTGATTGCCATTCTCTCAGGTGGATGGTTATACTTTCAAGCCAGAGGAGAATGGGGAAGTGGTGCTCTGAACCCAAGGAACCCAGTCCAGCCTGGGATTTCAGGGCCTGGGCACGGCAGACAGAAGAGCCCTTGCCACGCGAGGCCTGCCCCCAGCGCGGGCTGATAAGGCCACTGTACAAACCTTTGCCACACTGCCTCCAAACCCTCCACTAGATGCTGACTTCCCGAACCAGGGAGGACAGCTGCATATGTTGTGGATGTGTGTGCCCCAGCTGGTTCTAACTCCAGGGTGACATGGAACTCTTGGGATTTCTGATGACAGCCCTAAAGACAGAGCCCAGAAAATGTTCACCCACGACTGAGTGCCAGATCCTTAAACTATTTAGTCAACCCGCCTGATTTCCCAAAGCCCCTAAGGACTATGGGTAGTAGATAAGGGCCTTTGCATGCCTCTGTGGAGACACCTGGGATGCAGGAAAAGCCATGGTCTGTGACTGGATTGCTTTGTGGGGGGAGTCTGTTGGTAGGCTGCCTCAGCCACCAGGCTGTGCCTCTTGTCTTGGCCGTGGAGAGCAGACTACATGGAAGAGGTTGCCATTTTACTTGTGGCAACTCAGGGTTCCTTGGTCTCCTTACCTGATTAGTCAGATGTCCTGCGGAAGTAGCAGGAAACATTCATGATATTCGCACACTGCTTCTGGTCTGGCAAATTCCCAGCAGAAGCCTGCACCCTAATGTTGAACTCTCCCGGGAGGTCTGGGAATAACTCTTAAGTTGAGTGGGTTTGGCCTGCAGATGATGGAGAAGTTTTGACTCTCCCTTTCCACCACCACCTCCTTGACTTCAAAGTCAGTCTAAGGTTGTGCTTAATAGCAGTGGTACTTATTTCTTTATATTTGGAACTGTAATTCCAATCCATTGGAAGAGTAAGAAACTTTTGGAATTTTAAAGGACTGCCACCAATCCACTCATTCCCTCTCCCCCTCTTCCCCCCGAAGTGAGCAGTCCTTTCTTTTTATTTCCGACATTTAACCGCCCACTGGCACCCTCCTTCCACCCGCCTTCCAGTGCCATCCCTCTGTTCCAGGAAACTTGGTGTTTTTTCCTCTTCACAGTTCAGCTGGTGGAAAGCTGTCCCGCTCAAAAGTTTCCTTATAATTCAAGGGACACAGCCAGTTAGGGTCTCTACGCCCACAGTTTGACCTACTTTTTTTCTCACATCTGTTCACATCGGTTTTCCTGCCAGCAAGTTCCAGCCAGACCTTTCCACTGGGCTCCGGAGGGCTTGGCATGGTACCTGCTCCAGCGAAGGCTCCAGGAGCCGGGGTGTCTTTGAGATGCAGTGGGGGGCAGGTGGGGCTGCTCCCAGGTCCCCACTCTCAGGGCCGCTGCTGCTTCCAGCAGTGTCGAGTTGATGGGACAACTGGATTGAGGTCACTCAGTTCCCTATCTTCTTGTGTTTGTCCTGTCAACTGGGGACCATTTGTCAGTTGCATTCGCAAGGCATAGTCTATGTGGTGGTGTTTCCATACCTGGACTCCCTCGGCGAATTCATCACTGAAATGGCACATGTGCCAGCAAAACATCGCCACGTGGCACTCACCACAGTCTGAGTTATGAGAAGGCAACCAGACTCAACAGGACGGCCTTTCGGAAGGGAAAGGCTCTGGTTCCAGCGTCTGAGGATTGTTGCAGGTAACCAACTGGGGAGACTGCTTACTTACGGCGAGTGCTAAGGGATACCGTGGTAATGACTGGCTTAGCTTTCCCAAAGGCATGTTTAATAGGTCTGGTAAGGCGTTTGGTCTACAAAGATATTTAAAGAAGGAGAGAAAAACACACCCGAAACCTTTTGACACCAAGCTTGTGTGAAGCCTATGGTGGCACAGTTTTCCTTTTTCACATGCTGTTCTTTAAGTGGGAGCCCGGTTAATGAAGAGGGTGAGTGACAGGGAGGGCCATCCCTGTGGTTTCTGCACGGACGACCTTCCCTTGTGCAGGGCCGGGGTGCGTGAGGAAAGGTCAGAGGGAGAATGCAAAGGCGTGTGTGGAGGCCCTGACCGTGTCTGTTGCCCCCTCTGCAGGCGGGGAGGAGCCCGTGTTTGAGAGCCCCCCGGCCCTGGATGAGAGGGCCGCCCTGTACTCCGGCGTGCACAAGAAGCCGTTCTTGTTTGATGGCTCCCCCGAGAAGCCTCCGGAAGATGACGCAGACCCTCTCGCCACTTCTCCATCATCCAGCAACCTGGAAGCCTGGGCCGCCGGCCGGAAGTTGGTCAAAACCTTCAGCAAAGGAGACAGCCGGGGCCTCATCAAGCCCCCTAAGAAGATGGGGACGTTCTTCTCCTACCCGGACGAAGAAAAGGCCCAGAAGGTCTCCCGCTCCCTGACCGAGGGGGAGATGAAGAAGAGTCTGGGGTCCCTGAGCCACGGGGTAAGTACCGATGGCGTGTGCTTCTGTGACAGCCACCGCCGCAGGCACCACCTTCTGGTGTCCCTGGAGGAGGTGCAGAGCGTCCGCAAGCAGATCCGCCTGAAGAAGACGGATGCCAATTACTCCTGTTCCCGAGCTTTTCTCTGCCAGCGTCCCTCCAGGAAAGGAGTTCACAGCACGCCCTGTGACCTGCAGCTGCTGCGGCAGAGACCCAAAGGGGGAGGGAGCTGTGGCGTCCCCGGCAGGAGGGGGCGCGGCCGCCCCGCGGTCAGCGAGGTCAATATCACCTACGTGGTGGAGCGGAGCCTGTACAGCCACCTGAACCTGAGCCAGCTAGTGCGCCCGGCCTCAGACAGGACCCTGAGCAAGGCCGAGCAGCAGGATCTGCGGCGGTGCCTGCTGCAGGAGGAGGAGGAGGCAAAGAGGAAGTGGGCTGCCACTGTCGACCGCTGTACTAAGAGGGTTCTCTTGAGAATCCACCAGAAGTCCGTGAGTCTCCCGGAGGGTCCCAGGATGGCCTTGTCCTTTCCATGAGGTGTAGTCAAGCATTATGGCCTTTCTTCTGCAGAGCTTGGCCTCCTCCCCCATCTTCTGCTCCTAAGTTCCTAACTTCAGGGCCCGTTCCATCCTCATCTCAGCTTGCCAGCCCTCTTCCCATGTGTCCTCTTTCCTGATCCAGAGAAGGGCTCCCAGAGTCCCGGGGTGGGGTTTGGCCTCCTTCGAGGGTGGCTGTCTTCGTTCCCAGCCATCACGTCACTTGACCTCAAAGAAGCTGATTCAAAACAGAGGGTATTTTGCCCTTAAAAGAGAGGCTTATTGTTTTAGCTAATTAAAACAATGGGAACTAGCTCATGGAAAGATTGCCATCATCCCAATCACCAATTTGGTGATTTGGAAACGTTGTCAAGTTTATTTCTTTTATCAGTAGAAGCAAATGGAAAATTCTTAAATCAAAAGGGAAAAGAATTAGAGTTCTTTTTAGTTAAGTCAAGTTGGCATCCTTAGCTTTTTAATCAAAGGAACGACTATTTTAAAATGCCCTTCACTGCTCCATTCTTCTCTACATAGGAAGGAATGAAGTGCTTCTTTTCAAATAATAAAGCATTTTTCAGTTTTATTACTGAATTATTGGACTTTCGTGAAGTTTATTTTCAGGGTATGACTTATTTTGAACTTGAGACTATAGATACTCCTCCCCTGCCCCAAAATTCCCACCCAACTTCTAGTTTGCACAGTAACTCATATGCAGTGCACAGACGGAGGAGTTGTGGCTTCCTGGCCCTGCTGTCCCCTGTGCCCTGCTCACTTCCCTCGGACTGCCGGCTGTGTCCCCCTTTAAAGGTCTGAAGGAATGGACTACATGGCAGCCTCGTCGCGCGGGCTTTCTCCAGGGTTTGTTCATATTAATGAGTAAGGTGTTCTTTCTCAGGTGATTATTGTGATTTAAATTCCTCCAGTTAACTTCTCCTTCTGGGGACATAGGAGGCCGGTTAATCAGTGTCATCCATCCCCTTAAGATGAACTTCTCCTAAAAAGGTCCTTAGATCCTTACCCCTTATATTTTCCAAATATCCCTGTACATGCTGACCTTCTTGCTAGGTCTAATTTTCCATCTTCTCACATTCCTAACAGACTTGCAAACCTTTTAATACTATTAGTGGCAATTTTTCTTCTCGTTCTTTCCACATCATGGCAACACTTATCATTGGTTCTGTTTTGTTGTAAAATAACACAATTCCTTTTCTCACTCAGTTCTGACAAACACGTCTTTTCTAAAATGCTTGTGGCTAACCAGTCTCAGATTAGTTAACTTTTTACCTCTGGAAGTGTTCTGCCCAATTTATGGGCCTCTCTGCCATTGGACATGACCTTGATGGACAGAGTCGCCTCTTCTCTCTTAGTGGACGACTCAGCTTCATGAGTTTAAGTCATGTAATAATGAGAATTTTTTCATATGGAGCACTTTGATCTGTACATTGCCCCTCATATTATTTATTATCAGGTCAATGATCAGACTTTATCAAGTTTTCCTGTTCAGAAGTTATATTTCTAAGATTGGTCCCACTGTGTGGGACAGTGATTGAGTCTTCATTGACACTGAGTGTGGACATGAGAGCAGTTTTCCTCTGTAAAGGTGGCATTATGTAATCTCTGTTCCAAGTGTCAGCTTGAGGCTGGGTTTTTTAAGGTGATATGAACTTGAGGCAGTACTGGGCAGTATTAATGCTTATGGAAATATATGTTTGATGCTAAATTAGAAGTTTGCACATACCTTTTACTGTAAGTATAGTTGTACAATCAGATAAACAAAATTTTCTAACTATTCAGAGACTATAAGGGCACATAATGTTAAACATAAAACAGAGATGTTTTGTGTGTGTGTGTGTGTGTGTGTGTGTGCGTGCGCGTCTTCTTTTTTTAAAGACATAATTTCTTTGCTTGCTTTACTTAAAAAGCTTTCTATTCTTTTTGGCATATATCTCCTTCATTTTATCCAAAAGTGCAGTGTCCTTTAATCTTCAACCTTGATCTTTTTTGTCTTTCAAAAAAAAAAAAGCCATATTTGCTTGATGAAACCTCAGGGAAATGATAATGCTGTGTATTCACTGAAAATGGTCACTTGTCTTGCTTTTTATTTGGTCATTCAGTTTTTGTTTGGTGAAACAGACATGCATGACATTTTGGAATTCTGTCCATTTTAAAAATTCAACCCTAACTCCGCCCAAAAAAACATGTCCTCAACTGCATGACCATTCCATTGCCCGGCTTTCCTCATCCACAAACATCTATCTCAAGTCTTAGTTACCTGGACATGAGACGTGTATGCCCTTGACAAACCTCATTTAGGCTTCATCTGTGGAAACCACCAAAGCTGAAGATTTCACTGTTCTCTCTGAAAGCACTTTTCTCTGTTGAAGGGGTGGTAATGCTTTGAGACCTACTTGATGTTACTGAAAGACTAGAGATGAGTTCAAGCAGCGTTCGTTGTTCCAGTTTTTGTTCTTCTGCAACGATACAGAGGAATCTTTCCCAGATACCTTAGCATATATCTCAGGGAGAGGTTTTAGTTGGTGCTTCAAAAAGCCAGCTCACTCTTGGAGCTTTTTATTTTAGGAATAAATGCATACAGCGGGCATCCGAGGATATAAACGAGCTTCTGGTTCATTACAGCTATATTTCCACATAAGCGCCCTATCAGTTAGTTCCCATGCACCAGAGATAGCGTGCTGGGCCCCAGCATTGCAGTTGAAGCTGGAATGCAAAGCGGGGAAGTGCCGAGCCATAACCCAAGCCGGCGTCTGGGTGCCATGCTGTGTCTGTGAGCCCTGACTCACAGGAAACGAGCCACAATAAAATGATTGTCTTTACCAAAATGAAGAAGTCTATTGGGCATTATAAGCTGGAAAGGGAAATTAATGTTAAAAAGTAGCCTGGAGAGGTGTTCCTAACACCGCTCTTCAGACAAGGGGATTTGGTGTTTTTGCGTAAAAAGGTTTCTGGTTTATATAGACTAGGTAGAGGTCTAGTTAAGTTGGTTTTAAGGGAAATCGAACTGTCCGGCGATATTTAATATAAAGTAAAAATATGTTCACTGGATGTCATGCCTGTGGTAGGTCCTTTAAAACAGAAACACAGCTGTGGTGGAGGGTGGTTGTGCCATCCCAAATGTTGGTGATCCTGAAAGGCCTCCCTCCTCCACACCTGCTGTCTCTCTTTGACCCATTCCTGGGATGCTCTGGTTTTACAGTTGAAGCTCCCAGAATGCACAGCACAGAAGTAAAAGTAAGCTCTAGCTCTTCATTTGCATGTTTAGAATGTTGCCTGAGCCTAAGCTTCATCAATATAACAATGGTTGGGACAAGCTACAGTTCTCAGTGTAGTCCTAATGAGAAGTAATGCCAGAAACCAGCATTCTTAGAGACCCCTGCTTTGGTCAGATAGTGTGCTGGATGTCTTCAGATTTATGCTACAGGTGGTATTTCACAGATGAAGAAACCAGAGCTCAGAGAGCTGAAGTGTTTTATGGATGGTCACAGAGCAAATAAGTGGCAGAATCAGGATTTGGACCCACATCTGTATGATCCCAAAAACCTAAGCATTTTCCTTCTGGATGTTTCTTTATCAATTCACTTAATTAATATATATTTACATTTATTTTATGTATTTTTTTAGATATATTTTTATTGATTTCAGAGCAAAAGGGAGATGGGAGAGAGATAGAAACGTCAATGTTGAGAGAGAATCATTGATTGGCTGCCTCCTTTATGCCCTCTACTGGATATCAGGTCTGCAACCTAGACATGTGCCCTTACGTGGGATCAAACCTGGGACCCTTCAGTCTGCAAGTTGATGCTCTCTATCCACTGAGCAAAACCAGCTAGAGCAGTATATTCATTTTAAATAAGCAGTGCCTATAGTATCCATTGTGCTGTACATTGATTTCTTCTGTTTAATATCTATTAACTAGAGTTCGCTGAGAAATAGATTGTAAAAATTATGGAGCCCAAGTCTGCTATTCAACTTTTATTATCAGTTGCTTAAAAAAGAGAATCAGTTGTAAGAAGAATTAGTGAGCTTTAAGTTTCTCTTTTCTCTTACACACTTTTTTTATTTGCTGGGAAAGGGGGCAGGGCGGGGATATGGTCCTTGAGTAGCTTTTGCTAGAAAAACAAAAGGAAAATTCAAGCCAAGTTTTGGAAGTATAAAAATCACTGAAACATATGCAGTTCCGTAAAGTTTAAAACCAACCAAAAGAACATTAAGGTTTTTATTCTTCATAACATTGGTGTTTTTCCTCTTAAATTAAAGTGTGGTCAAAGACAGTCACTGAATCAACTTCTTTCTTTCTGGGCAAATGTGGCATCTTTATGCACTCAGAAAAAAGGAGTCATAATTGATGAAGTTGGTCAGTTAGATAGGAACGTTACCAGCATCTTTGGCTAGGTCAGGAAAACAATGAATGAGTAACCCTCTTGGCCTGATTGGACTACTGTAAACATAACCTAGTTTCCCCCTTCTTCACGCTTTAAAACTGAACAAAGGAGTCTGCGAGGAAAGCCTGCTGTTAGTGGCAGAGCCATAGGGTATTGGACCTGAATTTCTAAGACCCCTCTGAGCACATGGGTCCTCTCAGTGTCACTACTGTATGCAGCTGATGTTAAGGGGGCTGGGAGGGGAAATCTGTTGCTAAGAGACAGGGAAACATGGGTGATTTTTGCTCAGGAGTTTTTTAACCAGTGGGGTTTTTGCATGTTTAGGGGATTCTGGACCTCTGGTGTAGGCACAGTTCCCGTGGCAACATGAATCATGTATTTTTTTTTCTCACCATTTCTCGTCCTACTTCCATCCTGTAACGTATTTGTGACTCAGTGACGTCCTGCAAGTGGGAGATGCGTTGGGTTGGTGCACTGCTGACTGGCTTCAGCCTAACTGTCCTGCCCTCCCCTTTCCACAGAGAACCTGCAGTTTTGGAGGATTTGACTTGACAAACCGTTCTCTGCACATTGGCAGTAATAACTCTTACCCGATGGTGAGTACGCATCAGCGGGAAAGCAAAAGGTTCGGATCCAAGCCACGTGGACATCATTTCACGCCTAGTGTCTGAGAATTGATGCTGGGTAATCTCTTCCTCAGTGATCCTAAATTGTTTGGAAAGAAGCCCTATTTCACCCATGTTTTTTTTTTTAATTAATTGAATTTATTGGTGTGGCATTGCTTAATAAAATTATATAGGTGTCAGATGTACAATTCTCTAATACATCATCTGTATATTGTATTATGTGTTCACCTCCTCAAATCAAGTCTCCTTCCATCACCAATTATCTCCTCTTCTCTCTCTCTCACCCCTTTTCCCTCAGTTAATCACCATACTGTTTTCTGTGTCTATGAGGTTGTTTTCTTCTTTGCTTAATCCCTTCACCTTTTTCACCACCACCCCCCCCACCCCCCCCACCCCCCCGCCGTGCGCGCTTGTCCGCTTGTCCCCTACTCTGCTTCCTTTAGAGACACTTCTCTCTTCCACGGGAACGAACCACGACCACCTCGGCCTCCGTCTCTCTCTAGAGCAGCACCATTCCTTCAGTGCCTGTGTTCCCAGTTTCCTCCAAGTCACAAATCCAGATGCATCTGCCTCTGGGTCTCATGCTAGTTTCTGCTCACACTGGTTTTAAGTACACATGGCTGCTACACACGAACAGGGCCAAAGGATGGAGCCTGTGATTTGCGTTCAAGAGCATTTGCCAGCATTTCTAAAAACCAGTTTTATCATAGGCCAAGTACATAGCCCCATATTAAGCCTAGGTCTTTCTGATCTGGGGTGTCCTGGAATGAACCCTGTCTCCTTGGGGCCAAAGCAAAGCAGTCTTCTGTGGGATGAGCTTACAGACTCCTCCTCCGGATCCCATTGTGGGGACAGGTCGCCACTGTGCTGTACATGTTCTCCCTGTGTTTCCGTGGGAAGGCACCGGGGGGCGCAGGTGAGCTCTGCATACAGTTTTGTTTTCCCCTCATGCATTTTGTCAGGAAACTGCTTTATAGTGTCAAATGCCTGCTAAAAACACCCAGCTGTGATATTTTGAAATATTTGAGAATTTCCTGGAAGAATAAAACTATTTTATTTGGACATCAAATTTTATGGATTTGTAACCTAAGAATGTTACGTAGTCAGTCTTTTAAAAAATGAAAGTGTGCTTTCCCTTGACTTTCTAGGGAAAGTTGTTTTCTGTTTTTAGTGCAAAGTAAGACAAGGGGTGTCCACAGTGTAATTGAGGGAAGGAAATTCATGCACTCAGGAGCCGACCACACTGAGGGCCACCCTGATACAAACCTGATGAGGTGTTGACTTGTGATGACTGAGATGTCGCATGTTGTTCTCACCGTGGTCCTAGGTGCTCAGTAATATCGTCGTCCTCTTCTCCCCCACTGCCGGGATTATGCGAACCTTGGTTCATCTCACTCTGTTGGCGAAAGGCAGTCCCCTTGGGTATTTCACATGGGGGGAGAAGTATACTAGGAGAGGGAATGTCCTAAGATTAAATAAAATAAAATGTATTTCACATCCCACTTTAAACAAACAAAAGCCCTTAGTGAATCATCGCTTTTAATTTTTAATCAAGAAGATAAATAGCATACACCTGAAACTAATAAAACACAATATTGAATGTCAACTGTAATTGAAAAATAAAGCAGGTTGAAAAAACAAGGAAAAAAATTAAAACAATGATGAATAGGCTAACACTCAGTGAACAGGAAGTATTTCAGAATCCTCGGGGATGCCAGGATTTTTCTGAGACATAGAACATTAATGTTTCCATAATAAAACCTGTTTGGGGGCCTTGTTTCCTGTGATTAATGGTGCTTACTTTGTTTTGCAGGGTAAAGAAGGAGATTTTGTGTACAAGGAAGTCATCAAATCACCTACTGCCTCCCGTATCTCTCTTGGAAAAAAGGTCAAATCCGTGAAAGAAACAATGAGGAAGAGAATGTCCAAAAAATACAGCAACTCTGTCCCTGAGCAGGTATGCAGGTGCAAAGCGAAAAGTCCCCCTGGTTCCTACCGACGCCAGGCAAGCCGAGGATGTCAGTCTGGGACTTTAAATGGGGCTGACACAGACATTCATTGGCGTTATCCTGGCCCAGGACCAGGCTTAATTTATGTAGATGAGCATTTGGTACAGCAAGCATGGATTAAGCACTCAGGGTCGTCCCAGCTCCTTGCTTGGTACTGGGAATGCAAAGTGCAGGCCTTACTGTCTACGTACAGATGGGAGGGGAGGCAGGCATGTAAAAAATTGCGGTCTTTAGTGCAGTAAGGGCACAAATTTAAACACAAAAGATTTTATTTTCTAAAATAAATCCCTTGCCACAAAACGGATGTCATTAGAATCAACCCTTAAAAAAAGACACTCAAGTTTTCTTAGGCAGCAGACTTTTGCAGTGTAGCTTGCGTTGTAGAAACACACAGCAAGTCTGAGAAGTAAATTCGGAAAACGCTTCCTGGCAGTGGGCTGCAGTAGTAATGTTTCCACAGGGATGTGTTCACTCACTGGCGCTCGCTGCAGCTTTTATGATAACTCAGAGCTGATCCCCTGCAATTCTGTAATCCCGTCACTAGAAAGACAGTTTCTATCTTGTGTGGGTGGAGGGAGCGAAGATGGGCGGAGAGCTGGGCCGTCAGGTAATTCTGGCCCTTAGATTTTCAGAGCCCTCATCTCTGGCACCTCTGTAGAATTCGTTTTTGTAGTCTGTGGAAGATTTTTAGTGTCTGCCGGTTTTCTACTTGAAATATGTAGGTAATGCTCCTTTACTTACCAAATATAAAACAGGGAAAGCAGACATGTGGGCTCAGCTGCTGCCCTCTGCTGGGCAGAGTAAGCTAAAATCCAAGGAGCCCCTTGTTTGAATCACACCAGCCAGGCAGCCCAGCCACCTAGTGCAGTGGTAGGCAAACTCATTAGTCAGCAGAGTGGCAGACCACGGCTCTCGAGCCGCATGTGGCTCAAGAGCCACAGTTTACCAACCACTGACCTAGTGATTCACGCAAAGCCTGCCCAAGAGCTTCTGCTGACTGTATTGGTTCTCACAGGGGTGGGGTGATTTTGTTCCCCCATCACCCCCAGGGCATTCAGACAATCACAACTAGGGAGGGATGGGGTGGGTACTACTGACATCTCCTGGACAGAGGCCAGAGAGGCATCCTAGAATGCGCAGGATAGCACCCCCACTAATGTACAGGGCAGCACCCACATCATTCCTTCACAGCGCTGACAGTGACCAGTTTCTCAGCCCTGGCTTCTCGGACCCACAGGGAAGGTCGCTACCTCCATTATGTGCTCCCTACCATTGTTTTCTGTATTCTCTGCATTTCTTGGCCCTTGGGTGTGGGAGCGATGGTGACTCTGTATTTCTCACCACAAATGAAGTACACCACGCTCTCCTGGGAAGCAGCTGCCAGGCCAGGGAAGCAGCACCTCCAGTTCTCAGCACTTTATTTAGTTGCCTTTTCCTCTAGGTGCTTGTGTAAACTTCACATTTGTAGAGGTTTTCTGCTTGAGCACAGAACTTTAATGTCATTTGAACATTTTTTCCCCTATAATTTTACTGCTATACACCCACCTTGTATTCTTAGCCCTCTGTGTGTGTATTTTTTTAAAACCACACCAAAACAGTCATTTCACATAAGAGGGGAGAGAGAGAGAGAAAGAGAGAGAGAGAGAGAGAGAGAGAGAGAGAGAGAGAGAGAGAGAGAGAGAGAGAGAGGAGTAAGTTTATGTAGATGAGCATTTGGTACAGCAAGCATGGATATGGATTAAGCACTAAGGGTCATCCCAGTTCCTTGCTTGGTGTTATTATAATGCTTTTTGGGGAGGGAATATGAATGTTGTAAGGTTTTGTATACCATCCATTCTGATTAGGACTTTTATCTGCAATATGCTCATTACCTGGAATACCAACTGTTCTTATAAGGAATCTGTAGTATATGATGAGTAAATTAATAATTTTTGAAAGCATTTAAGAGCATACAATATTAGAGAGGTATATTTAATCTCATTATTAAAAAACCCCAAAACCACATGTGCTTTTAGCAGAAGCATTAAAAAGAAAGAATGCAGTTGGATGTCTTGTTTATGGTTTAGGAATGGAGATAGATCGAGGCCCTGGCTGGTGTGCCTTGGTTGGTTGAGATCCTGTGCACCAAAGGTCACAGTTCAGTTCCCTCTCAGGGCACATACCCGGGTTCCAGCTGAACCCCGGGTGGGGGGCCTGCAGGAGGCAGCCCATCTCTCTCTCTCTCTCTCTCTCTCTCTCTCTCTCTCTCTCTCTCTCTCTCTCTCCCCCCCTCTCTCTTTCTCTCCCCCTCCTCCCTCCCTCCTTCCCTCCCTCTCTCCCTTCTTTCTTCCCTCCTTCCTTCCCCTTTCCTCTTTCTCTCAACTCAGTAAAAACATTTAAAAACTATATTCAGGAATTCATAATCTGTAGCTTCAGTAACTCCTAAATAATGGCACCTCTGTTTATGGTTTTTGAGGCCATCTGCTCACTTTCCTTAAGTGTAAAACACAGTGACTTGGAACAGAAGCTGCCATGGCTGTTTGTTGACCTTAAATGTTGGCAGGACCCACAGAATCCTGTTAACGCTCTTCTGATGATTCGGCACCAGGCAAATAACAGGTTTCGTTTAGATGGTTTGGTGCTCACATGGCTGTGTGAGATGCCAGGGAGGTTTCTATTGTGGCAAGTAAACCATTCTCACTGCAAACTTGAGAGGAGAGACATCGTCACACCAGGAACCGAATGAGCATGTGCAAAGGAGGGGCTGCCAGGCTGTGACAGAGCCATCCCAAAAGTGATCTGAAAGGGTCATCACAGCTTTTTACTAAACACAAAAGGGAGGTGATAGGTACTAAAACCTGGGAACATCTGATTCTAACTAAACCTATAGACATTTCACCATAGACTAGAATGGAGATATATATAAATAAATAGATTTCAGAGAGGAAGAGAGAGGGAGAGATAGAAATAACAATGATGTGAAGGAATCATTGATTGGCTTCCTCCTGCACATCCCACACTGGGGATCGAGCTCACAATCCAGACATGTTCCCTGACCAGGAATCAAATTGTGATCTCCTGGTTGATAGGTTGATGCTCAACCACTGAGCCACACCGGCCAGGCTGAAAAATTGGATTTTTGCTATGTGGCTGGGTCCTGAGTTGGTATTTCCTTAGCCAATTTCATTAATTTGTGTATCTAGAAGCATACGAATCTGATCTTTAAAAAAAACAAAAACGGAATGTGTATATATTTACTGTAAATGTTTCCCTTCAAATAGATGATTTATCCCTGGGAGTGATCCCAGATACTACATTGCTAATGGATTCTGCTTGATCTGCATTTGAAATCCAGCTTCTTTCCTGGGCTATTGAGTATGCCAAGTCTCTAAGCCTTTAACAAAGGATTTTATGTAGGAGGTAGATAGGTGTTTCTCAGGGATTTCAAGAATTTCTGTTGAGCATGAAAAACAATTTTTAAGTGCTCAATTAATTGATACACAGGCCAGACTTTGGAGCAAGGATATAGATGAAAAGGGCGGAGAATACTGGCAATGGCATCAAATATGGGTATAAAAATGGATTTGATTGTTTTAGTTGACGGCTAAATTGCTTTGAATTACAAAATGACGGTTGTGCTCTCTGATGAAACGTAATTGTGTTGAAATCCATTGCAGGACACGGGTCTCGATGGGATGCCTGGCTCCCCTCCATCCTCCAAGCCTGACAGTGAACACATGGACAAGCCCAAGCTCAAAGCCGGAGGTTCTGTAGAGAGTCTTCGGAGCTCACTGAGTGGACAGAGCTCAATGAGTACGTCTACTTTGTAACTGTAGATGATTTCCTTTGGAATCAAAATCAGATTTACTAGGTGTAAGGTTCAAGCAATTTAAAGATAAAGAAGCCCACGCTCCTGCCCTTAGGGTGCTGTTGGAGAGCTGCCGAATGTCTGGACCTAGAATTGTATTTGTTCAGTTGATGTACAGCAGTGGCACAAGGGAGGGGATGACCAACACAGTAAGAGACGGGGGCAGTGAGAAATGTCACTGACAATAAATGTTGGCCAGCCACTCTGACAGCGGTGGTGTTGTCAGAATGGTATGGGGAAAGGCACCACATTTAAATCCATCACTGGTCCTGACATGGTTCTGGCTCACGATTGTGCCCTTCGTGTCCTAACCTGCAGCTTCTTGGCCATGGGCAAGTTATTTGACATTTCTGAGTTTGTTTCCTCATCCGTAAGATGGGGGAAAATGTATGCCTGAACAATGAGAGGGCCTGAGTGTTCCAGGCTTGTGATGTCGCCTGCATTCCCAGATCACAAAGATAACTTGCTGGAGTCCTGCCTGTGCAGGCAGGGGCTGGATTAGGGATAGCATTCAGAAAACTCGGACCCTTCCTGATCTCATCACTGGGTCCTGCGCTGGTCCTGACAAGGTTCTGGCTCATGATTGTGTCCATGTCCTAACCTGCAGCTTCTTCCGTGTCTTTCAGCTTTGCTCTGTGAGGCATCTGTATTTATCCTTCTCCTTGTGTTTCCTGTACAGGTGGTCAGACAGTGAGTACCACCGACTCCTCCACCAGCAACAGGGAAAGTGTCAAGTCGGAAGACGGTGATGATGAGGAGCCCCCCTACCGGGGCCCCTTCTGTGGTCGCGCCAGGGTGCACACTGACTTCACACCCAGTCCCTATGACACAGACTCTCTCAAGCTCAAGGTGTGTCTCTGTCTGGCCTTAGACCTGGGCTCTTTGTTTTTTGGGAGGAGTTCAGTTCTTGTGTAGAATGCGGGGCTACTATGGTGCATACTGGCCAATGTCTTGGCTACCTTAATAAGCTGCGCTTCTCTGTAGTGAAGAGCAGAACAGAACCAGCCAGCATTTGAGACAGAGGCGGGGCTTGTGTTAATCCTTTGTCCTCACCACCTCATCCTCCTGGTCCAGTCCCCCGACCTCACCTTCCCTGTAGGATTCCTATTGCCCTCCAGGGTCCAGTTTCTGACTCTCTCGCTAAAGGAACCTTCCTGCTTGCTCTGTATGGTCAGTGGTATCAAATGGGGCAGATGGCGTTCCACAGTGTAGGAAGTGGTCACAGAGCACGGATTGCTACTGGCATTTGGGGGGGAACTTTTTCTCTAAGCAGTAGGAGCTCTGGATGGTGGTGAGGCAGTCTGAGAGCCAGGTCCTCCCACTTAGCCATGAGCACTGGGAGACAGACACTTCAGCCTGGGCTGCGGGAGGGCGGGGGGTTTGAGACCTCCAGCTCACGTGGATTCCAGCAAGGTCAGGAGTGTTTGGTCTGGCCCTGTCCCAAACTCCCATTCATAAGGTGACTTGTAGAACCCTGATTCTGGCCTTTGTAAGGTTTCCACATGTGGGCGATGCATACATCTCATCAGTTCATGATTCATGCTTAGAAACGTGCCTAATGGAAAGATCTTTGTTCCCCGGGCCCCAGAAAGGAGACATCATTGATATAATCAGCAAACCACCCATGGGCACCTGGATGGGGCTGTTGAACAACAAGGTGGGCACCTTCAAGTTCATCTACGTGGACGTGCTGAATGAGGAAGAGGAGAAGCCCAAGCGCCCCACCAGGAGGAAGAGGAAAGGAAGACCACCCCAGCCCAAGTCCGTGGAGGATCTCCTCGATCGGATTAACCTGAAAGTCAGTTTCGTCCTGTTCTGGTCACACGCTGCCTCTCCTTCTAAACTAATCAAGCGAGCACACCTCCAGGGAAGGGGAAGGGGAAGTGGGTGTTCTTATGTCCTCCATTAGGGTGGCCTATTACTGTGATGATTAGCCATTATTCTACAGAAAGAGTTGTCTGGATGCTAATGCTTCACTTGACCTCTGTCGTGCGTATTAGCTAAGCTGTGGGTCATAGTTTGCTACTAGTTTCCCAAGAGCAGTTTTTAAAATGCTCTGGGTTTGAAGCTACTTTCTACCAGGAAGGGCAGTAAGCACAAGCCCTTAGGTCCCTGCTCACTGGACTCCACAGAGTCCCTGAGTGTTCGCTCCTCTCACCTTTCCCACGTCATTCCTGCCATCTGGTGGGGGAGGATTGTTTCCTCCTTGCAGAACCAACAGTCTTGTTTCTGGGGAAGCCACAGGCCTTTCTGAGTTGGATTTCAATAGGTCTGTAAACGAAATGGCCTTGTTCCCTGTGCACTGTGTGGTGTTAAAGAGATCGGCTCAGAGCGAGGGCACAATTGAAATGTAAGCCTGCAGTGCAGATCTTCTTAACCCATGATCGGTGAAACGTTCCTCCCCGCTGCCTATCAAGCCAGAGGACTGGGAGCTTACACGCGGTACTCCTCTTTCAATTAGTATAACAACAACAATGCGAAAAATTTAGGGGTTTGAGGCTGGTTGTCGGTCATGGATCATGTGGTTGAGCCTGCTGACCCACATCTGTGTTCTTTCCTCCCAGGAGCACATGCCCACCTTCCTGTTCAATGGATATGAGGATCTGGACACCTTTAAGCTCCTGGAGGAGGAGGACTTGGATGAGTTGAATATCAGGGACCCAGAACATAGAGCCGTTCTCTTGACAGCGGTGGAGCTGCTACAGGAGTATGACAGTAAGTCCCCTCCCCAGCACCACCCACGTAGCAGTGTTCCTTACATCATTGCACTCAGTCACAGAGGCCTCCCATAAGCAGCCAGCATATTCTTAGGTCCCTGGAGTCACTCATTTGGTCCTACTCTTTTCAAAGCCAAAGTCAGTTTCTTATTATAGCAAAAACACAAAGACATAAGTTCCCAGTGCAGACCTTCCTGTGGGAGCAAAAGAAAATCTTACTGCTGATGTCTTTTCTGGCGTGATTCCAGGTACTAGTTGAGGAAAATGCTGCTCTAAGTGACTGAGAATGGAATCACAGCTTTGTTAAGAAATGCAGTAGGTGTCACGTTAGGAACTGTTGGGAGGTGTGGTTTCAGCAGGTCGGTGGGAAACCTGGGTCCCAAAGTGATTGGCAGGTGGGGAGAATGTTGCCCAGCCAAGGGTTAATTACTTCTCAGAGCACACAAGGAGTTATTTTCTTCCTGAATAGGTTGAGTAATGAATAAATGAAATTCATCAGCTTCCGTGAAAGAAGCAGGAAGTGGCTGTAGTGAATACACAGAGCAGGGAATCCCATATCGCAGGGGCTCGGCCAAAATGATAGCTCATTTTTACAGCCCGTGAACAGAATTCAGTGATCTGGCAGCTTTTATGAAGTGTGTTTAAATACACTGTATCCTTTGTTCCATTAAGCTAGTCTTATCTTGCTCTTTATTCTTCAATCTGACATCAAAAATATTCCTGAAATTATTCATCACAAACAGAGCATCCTTTCCAGTTACTGAATTCAAATGCATTTTCTTTGAAGTGCTTTCCTTAGGGATGTCAGTAGCTAATAGCATTTCTATTGTAAAGACACACCAAACCATGGTTAATGGTGGAAGAGAAAAACTGTACATTACTGAAGGCATCAGGCCGCAGAGACAAGGAAGTTTGGTCTCCGCTCAGTTGCACTCCTGCGTAGGAGGCCCTTCCTCTCCACCAACTGATACAGGGGACCACACGCCATCACGTAGCTGTCTGAGCTCTAGCTGTACACACTGCCTTCAGGGATAGGTTTGGAGGGAATAGTGTTTCGTAGTGCATATCACTTAAAACCATGTCTCTTCAGTATTGGGGGTGTCTGTTGGGGACATCTGGGGCCAGCTTGTGTTAAGGAGCCTGGCCTACTGCCTGATGTGGCCTACCAGCTATATTAAGAACAATTAAGGTTAAATCATCTAGTCTCCTGGACCACATCTGCTCTATAAAATAGCTCATTTGCTCTTCCTCCGTCGCCGAGAACAGCTGGTTTATAAACCCTGTCTATTTCGTTTTCTTTACCATTCAGAACATAGGAGAAGCACTGCTAATAGAGGAGTAGAAGGCAGGATCTGAGCTGAGTGTCTGTTGTTATCTCATTGGCTCGGACACCTTGTCCTTGGAACCCCAGCCTGAGATTTGCACAGGAGGTATTTTGTAAGGGGGAGTCTTTGCTCATTATGATGTTCACTGAGAGGCCCAAGGACCTCTTCCCAAACCCATTTCCAAGGTATGCGATACCTCTGTTTACAGCGTCTCTAGCACATAAAGCAGCACTTCCTTTTATTGGCTCTAAGACGAAGGCTTCCAGGACTTGGGGTGCTAATTAGTGACAAGACTCTGTGTCCAGATGATAAGGTTTTACATTCAGTACATTCAGTGCAGTTAAATTCTGTGTTTAAGAAGTATGCTAAGTAACTGACCATTTAGAGGAACACAGTGGATATATGTCAAACTAAATTCCTAATCACTGGACAGATAGAGAGATACACTGAGGTCTTAGAGATCTTGCAAGTTTCTAGCTCAGCTTCTACAAGAGCAAAAAGCATCTCTACCAGCCTGCCTTGTTGCACCCAGGCCTGCGCAATGCCAGCCTTCCTACAGGGCTTCATTTGGAAAAGACGCCTATTGTTCAACAGCAATTGCTTACACCGATCCCGCTGTCCCAGGTCAGCCCTGTGAAAGCTCTCTTCTTTATGAACATAATTTTTATAAGAATTTTAATGAGCACTTATTTCAAATATGCAGAAAGGTACAGAAAAAAAAATAAAACAGATCCACATATGTCCAAGTAAAATGAACATTTTTGCTTCGGTTCTTTTAAAGAAATAAATGTTACAAGCCCATTGAAAGGCCTGCTATCCAAGAATTCCCTTCTCTTCTCTTTCTTCTTTCGGCGATAACTGCTCTCCAGGAAATGGCTCAGGTCCTTGTGCACAAGAACCTTCAGATGTTTGGATACTCATCCGTGTCTTAGCATATTCTTCCTCCTTCTGTGTGTATCTGTCTGTTTGTGTGTGTGTGTGTGTGTGTGTGTGTGTGTGTGTCGAAGTTGGGGGTAGGGAAGAGTTTTAGCTCCGGCAGAGTCCCTTCAGGGGCACGTTCAAAAGTCAGCCCGGCAGTGCAGTCCTCCGCTCTTGTTTGACTGTGAGAATCCTCATGGTTCTAACTCACCTTTTTCCCTCTTTGTACCTTGAAATTAATTCTAGAAACTGCAGGGAGAGGATATGGCCTTGATTCTGATGGACTTAAGGGGTACCCCACCTCTTCTTTCTCTCCAATGGAGGAGGGAAAGTTGCTAGGGAAACGCTGGCTTTTCCTTTTAGGGAATTTTGCTAAACTTGATTGTTAGGTTTCTGCTCAGTAATTGAATCCTTTAGGGAGCAAGTGACAGCAGCTCCTTTACATATGCCTCATGATTCTATAAATTGACCTGGTATTTGGGTGATAGGAGCAACCCCTTCCATCCCCATGATAACTTCAGGTTCCTGCTGTGTCTGATGAGGCGGACATCCCCAAGGTTGTAGATACAGTCTGCGTCTTCATGCAGTGGCAGGGGACAGATTTTCTGCTTTATTCCCATTGGTCAGCACTTTGGGGTCTGTTTTAGCTGAAACAATAACTGTCCTTGCCAAGGACAGACTACATTGCTTCCTCTTCCTAGGTTGTAACTGAGAGTTCAAAGCCCTCATTTTGTAAGTATCATTTTCCTCAATAACATGCTGGGCTAGGACAGAGACCACTCCAAATCCACAGACTCTTCCACACAATGAGGACATCACTCTAGAATGTTCCACTTTTTGTGTGAGGTAGGGGTGGCGGGTAAGATTTGCTCTTGTGCATCCATTTAGTTAGTTTTTCATTAATTATTTAAAAAATAGCACTCCTTAATTTGGGGGTTTATTTGCAGGGCTTCCCTTGCTATGATTTCTGCTATGATTGCTGTTATAAAATGCTTTCCATGTGAGTAGTACAAACAGGAAGTGGTAAGTGGACGCAGAAGCGGCTGGCACATATGTGGGATGGCAGCCCTCTGCCTTCCCACGGTTTACTTTTTTAATGACCCGAGGAAGGGCATCAGATTGCCGGTGTGTTGCTTTCTTTCTTTCTCGGTGTCTGTGGTAGGAGGGGAGGGCAAGTGATGAGAAAAATAAAGGAAAATAAAGCCATTCACCATGCAACTAGTTCTTTTGGTTTCTGTGTTATGTGCCCAAGCACTTACCCTGTTAGAATAACAAAAGCTGTTCTTAGTGTAACCTCCGTCGCATGTCAGGCCACGTGCCCATACTGTGCAGCGTGCAGAGTGACCGCTGGCTGGTGAAGCCCTCGGGACTTTCACTCAACAGAAGCAGCTCTTGCCTTTCTTTAGAATCAGGACGTTCAACTTTCATCATCCACCTTCAGAGTATTTATTACTCAGGGCCCCAGCTAGAGGGCTTCCTGAACTTTCCCTGCTTTATCCTTTGAACAGAAATGCTGACCCAACACAAGGGAGAAGGCAGGAGGGAAGGAACGCCCTCCAACACAGTCCTCATCATAGACACAAAAGGATTTATCCCTGGCCCCTCCTGGGTGTAGGGGTTTGTGTTCCCTTCTGCCTGCCTTGCTTCATTGGGATAATGCAAGGGCCAGCACATGTCACCAAGGCCGAAGGATGCTTGTAAACTGTAACAAGATTCAGTACTTCATTTGACACTTTTATAATAGCTGCTAAATTTGGAAAGCCTGGGACAAATAACTTGAAATACCAACCTTAGTTCTAAAAAGCATAGGCCCAACTGCTGCTGTGAAAGGGGCATCCACACTCTACTTCCACTCCGTGGGGCCGTAACTGGGAAAGGACCGTGATTGCTCTTCTCCACGGTTAGCACAGGCTCTGGGTCCCTCCTGCTCAGGACTGGCCTTAGGCCAGTCATCATCTGGGTAAGCTAACAGGCATTGATGTACTCCAACTATCTACTCTCAATCTCCAAATTTTTTTTCATGGGATAATTTATTTGAAAAGGAAAATATTCTGATCTCATTCATTTTTATCTCATTGACTTAAAAGTAATTAGTGTTCTTCCAAAAGTAAAGGCTTAAAAATGTATGGTATGCATGGTGATGATTGAGGATAAAACTGGGATTTGGTTAACTGGGAAGTGTAGTGGAGCAAGTGAACAACCACTGGAGTCCAGACCAAATTAAAATTTGGGGAGCCTTTATTAGCTGGCTGGCAACTGCTTTGCCTTTCTCCATGTAGGGAGTCCCAGAGAGCAGCCCCGACCCTTTGAGCGGGACCACTTTTAAGCACATTTACCACATCCTGCTTTTGCAGAGCAAGCAACCCAAGACAGAACAGTTTTCCGCAAGCAATGTCAGGGTCATGCCATTGACGACCATGTTGTTTACAGGGTCATCCTGTTTTTCAGAAAGCTGACAGTGTTCTGTGTTCTGTCTACTTTGTGAGGTGCAGCTAGGATTCAACGCTAAGTCGAGTAGGAGGAAGCATGCTCAAAAATTTCTACTCTCTAACAGGGAGCTCTACTTTTCCTTTGCCTGATGGTTCCATGCTTTGTGCTCACCTTCTCCAGGTAACAGCGACCAGTCTGGATCCCAGGAGAAGCTGCTCGTTGACAGCCAGGCCCTGAGCGGGTGCTCCCCGAGAGACTCGGGATGCTATGAAAGCAGTGAGAACCTAGAAAACGGTAATGTTGGCACAGACAACCATGGAGGCACCATCATGTGCTTTGGCTAATGACTTTCTTTCTCTGTCTGAGCTTTGGGGGCATACAGGCAATAAAAGGAAGACATTTTCAAGGATTATTAATGCTTAATTAAGACCCTCAGGAAGAATGAACATCCTTCAAGAACCCAGGCAATTGATGTTCTTGAGAAATGACTACAGCCATTTTCCTATCGGTTATCCTTCTGTCCCTTCGAGGACACAACTGGAGAGTTCAAGAAAGAAACCCTCAACTTTCTATTGTCCTAAAACTCTTAGAATCTTAGCACTCAGTGTAGGTCATGGAAAGAACCGTGAAGTTTAAAGTGAGGAGACCTGGGGTTTGAAGCCTGAATCAAACATTTGGGAGCTGAAGATTTTGATCGTTCGTTCCCTCATGTCTTTGAGCCCTTTTATCTCTGAAATAGCAAGCTGAGTTTCTCTTTCATAGATTGTTGTAGGCCTTAAACAAAGCAGTGATCCTATATAATAAAAGGCTAATATGCAAATGACCGAATGGTGGAATGACTAGTCACTATGATGCGCACTGACCACCAGGGGTCAGACACTCAATGCAGGAGCTGCCCCCTAGTGGTCAGTGTGCTCCCACAGGGGGAACACACTGCTCAGCCAGAAGCTGGCCTCACAACTGGCAAGCACAGTGGCAGTGGTGGTTGCCTCTCCTGCCTCTGTTGCAATGCTAAGGATGTCCAACTGACGGCTTAGTGGATCTAAGCCGTCAGTTGGACATCCCCCAGGGCTCCCGGACAGCCAGAGGGTGCAGACCAGGCTGAAGGGTGCATGAATTTTGTGCACCAGGCCTCTAGTATGTTAATAATATTCAGCATTCATTCAACACTGACTGGGAATTGGACAGTGGGCTAGGTGCTTATATATGGACTAGAGGCCTAGTGCACGGAATTTGTGCACTGGGGGTGTGTGTATTCCTCAGCCCAGCCTGCAACCTCTCCAATCTGGGCCCCCTCGAGGGATGTCAGACTGCCCGTTTAGGCCCAATCCTGCTAGATTGGGCCTAAATGGGCAGTTGGACATCGCTCTCACAATCCAGGATTGCTGGCTCCCAACTGCTCGTCTGCCTATCTTCCTGATTGCTCCTACCCGCTTCTCTCTGCTAGCCTGATCACCCCCTAACCACTCCCCTGCCAGCCTTATTGCCCCTAACTGCCCTCCCCAGTAGGCCTGGTCACCCCTAATTGCCCTCCCCTGCAGACTTGATTGCCCCCAACTGCCCTCCCTTGCAGGCCTGATCCCTCCCAACTGCCCTCTCCTGCTGGCCATCTTGTGGTGGCCATCTTGTGTCTTTTGACCACATGGGGGCAGCCATCTTGTGTGTTGGAGTGATGGTCAATTTGCATATTATTCTTTTATTAGATAGGATTACTAATTATCACTCAAATCCTGCAAGGCATATTTTATAGATGGAGACTTTAAAGTTCAGAGAGGTTATATAATACCTGAAGCCATTGTTCTTTTCTACTCTGGCTCTTAATAGGCTCTTAGGCAATATTTTAGACCTTATTCCCAAGACCATAAGCATTTTCTTTTTCTTTCTTTTTTTTTTAATATACTTTATTGATTTTTTTACAGAGAGAAAGGGAAAGGGATAGAAAGTCAGAAACATCAATGAGAGAGAAACATCGATCAGCTGTCTCTTGCACATCTCCTACTGGGGATGTGCCCACAACCACGGTACATGCCCTTGACCGGAATCGAACCCGAGACCTTTCAGTCCGCAGGCTGATGCTCTATCCACTGAGCCAAACCGGTTTTGGCAACCGTAAGCATTTTCAAGTCCATCCTCAACTTACTGTCATCATACATCGACCAGTGGTGTCTGGGCTTCATTGAACTGTAAGCCAGAAAGGAATGTAGTTTATATTTGTTATAATAAGTACCTTCATAAACCAGGGATGGATTAAAATAAGTGGGCCTATTTTTAAACAAAGAAAAAGACAAAGCATACCATGGAGGACCTCTTTGTATATGTGTTTGCTTATTCTGTGGAGCAAGAATATCTCAGTGCTGGGGATTGTCTGGAGGGTCCTCTTATTTCAATATAGGGATTTTGAGGAGACTCTGTGAAAGTAGGATGCCAAGCCAGGGCATGAGGTTTGGTTTCTTCAGCACCATCATCCTTCCTCGCCTCAGTGTTTCTTCTTTCGAACACGGTAAATGCAAGGAGAGCAGCCCCCAGTGTTTCGACGGTGCCAGCAATGCAGGCGAGCGTGTTAGCTCAGGAATCACAGTTACAGGGACCCCATCAATGAAAAGACGATTCTGTGGGGGTCTATCAAGGATTAAAGTATGAAAACATCTAATTAATATTGAGATTAAGTGAAAAGACAGACTTTATCCAAACATTCATTGCTTCATTTCTTTCCCCCTGTGGAAGCTAGGTCTCTGACAATAAAAGGTCTACAAATACATCTTAAAATACTACATTTTGTCTTTCAAAAATCTCACAGTTTCTGATCAGAACACAACTACCCACGTCTAATAAGATTCTTCTTTCCTTCTCCTTCAGAGAGCTTGGCAGCTGTTCAGAGGTATGGTCCCCACACTGCATCATTGGGCCAGCCCTACCCATGGGCTAGTTAATAACTGGAAGTTAACAGATTATATGTGGTTGCCCTTAGTTGGAGCATTGAGTCCCATGCCCACTGCAAAAGATGGGCTCTTTGAATCAGTGGCCTATGTACTTACATCCTCTATAGTTATATGCACATGGAAAACATTCAATAAACAGATATTGGGACAACAGGGTAAACCATAAATTTCATCTTGGAAAGCAGCATAAGAGTATGCAACAAAGTCTGAAATTGCCAGAAGTTTACAATTTAAACAAACTAAAAGCATTTTTCTCCCCATCTTTTTGGCTTTAACCACTTAACAGTTAAAAATATGGTACCTTCCCCACCTTTCTTTATTCAAATATTAAACCGGGCTGCACAGTTCTGATCTAATTTTCACTAGGAAAGGTTTTTCATTGAAGGGAGAAATAAACGCAAGGTGTTTAAAGGAGTCAGTGCTTCTAGTTCAGTAATTTCTGGTTCGCAAGGGCATGTTCCCAAAGCCCTGTTTGTTTTGTTGTTTTTTTAATGTATTTTCGATTTCAGAGAAGAAGGGAGAGGGAGAGAGAGAGAAAAATGTCATTGATGAGAGAGAATCATTGATTGGCTGCTTCCTGCATGCCCCACACAGGGGACGGGGCTTGCAACCTGGTCATCTGCCCTGAGCAGGAATCACACCAGGACCTCCTGGTTCATAGGTTGATGCTCAACCACTGAACCACACCAGCTGGCTTCATCGTTTTTTTGCTTATTATATTCATCTCTACTGGAACATACACGAATTCCTAGCACTCAGTTGGTTGACTAGATTGGAAAGAATGTTACAAAAGTCACTGCAGACTTTTTCATGCTCAGAAGGACTCGGGTGTGCCTGTGGAAGAACTAGATTGAAGATGGCTCACTCTGGGTGAACTCAGGGACTTTCCCATTATAAGCAGAGTGTGAACATGGGATTTGTACATGTAGTTTACATTGAGAGCACAGGAGAGTGGGGGACACTGCATTTCTAAAAGTTATACTTAAGTGGAATTTTTAAACTGATTTTTAAACTTCAGATTTAATATATTTGCTTTATGAAGAATTTCCCCTTTCTCTTTCACCTGTGATGGTTTTTCTGTTACTGAGAAATGAGACCATGGTCAGTATATTTAGTAGTAACCCTGGGCTAGTGATCTCCATATAACCACAAGATAATAACCTAGCAGTGCCTAATAATGTTAGTCTAGCACAGTGGTCGGCAAACTCAGTAGTCAACAGAGCGGCAAACCGTGGCTTGCGAGCTGCCGTTTGCCGACCACTGGCCTATCATGTTGCTAACATACAGGTGGTGAAGTCTGAGGGCTCACGTATTATGCACACAGGAAGACAAATGTCATTTGACTGGGTCTCTGCTTTGCCAAAAGCAAAATACTAGGATCTTTCGGCTCATGTTTTATGCCCAGCACACAACCAGCATGGTATTAACTAAAAATGTGACAAAGAGCAGTGAGAGAGAGAGAGAGAGAAAGAGAGAGAGAGATGGATAGATATTGATGTGTCTGCAACCACGGTACATGCCCTTGACCGAAATCGAACCTGGGACCTTTCAGTCCGCTCTATCCACTGAGCCAAACCAGTTAGGGCATCCGTGTGGTTTCTTAGTGGGTTGTGGATGGTCAGCCTCTTCCACGCCGATTGCAGTTAGGAACAGAGGCAATGTGTTGCCTGACACAGCACATTTCCTTCCCACATAACTCCATTAATTTCACTCTCCATGAGTCCTTTAATAAGACTAAGACTTTTTTTTCTCTAAATGTGAAAACGAGACTGTAGTGACCCTTTTGCCACTCAGCATCACGAATGGTGCTTGTCTGCCCTGAGTGTATGGCATTCCACCACGGGACGTAGGAGTTGGAGATTTCAGTTACGTTAGCACACCTGTATACACTGTACGCATCTGCTCGATTCACCTTTTAAGATGGGATTGTAACCCACTTCCTTGTCTGGCAGGCAAGTCTCGGAAGTCTGGCCTTCTCTCTGCCAAGTCATCCGCCGAGTCCAGCTTGAAGTCCTTCAGCAGGAATCAGCTGGGCACCTTCCCAACGCTGCCCTTACCCAAGGCGGCGGACGCCCTAAAGGGGGTGGACAGCAGGCTGGGCAGCGGCCTGACCCCGCACACTTCCAAGCTCTGTGACCCGCCCTGTGTGACTGGCTCGACGAAAAACCGGAGAAGCCTCCCCGTGTCCATGTGCCGGAGCTGTGAGACCCTGGAGGGCCCCCAGCCTGTGAAGACCTGGCCCCGATCCCAGTCCCTGGATGACCTCCAAGGAGAGCCTGATGCTGAAAGAGATGTGCCCGTCGCGGTGACAGAGCCCGGCCCTCAGCTTGTCCCGGAAGTGCCACAAAAGACAGCCTCCTCCGCCACCAAGGCTCACGGCGCCCGGGGGGATGCTGCTGCTGACAATGCATTGCTACTGACCCAAAGCAAGAGATTTTCTGACGCCCAGAGAACGACTGCTAAGAAACTGGGCGGCTCGCGGGCAGCCGCGTCCAGTGGCAGGGCGCCTCCTCCGTGTTTGCCCCCAAACTATGATGCTCAGCCTCCTAGACACAGCTTCACAAGGACTCCTCTTGAGGGTCCCCGAAGAGGACTGGATCCTGAAGGAACCTGTCAGGCCCCGAACACCAAAGAGGGTGAGCAGAGGGGCCCTGAGGCCGGAACGCCGGGCAGACACCCTACGCAGCCTCCACCCGTTCCTGCCAAGAAGAGCAAAGAGCGCCTGGCCAACGGCCTCCACGCCTGCCCTCCAGGCCCCAGCGCCCCGAGCCTGCCCCTGAAGAAGGGTGGCTCCAGCGGCCCCAGCGACTGTTCCTCTCCTCAGGCTCCCGAGCCACCCTCCAGGCAGGAGCCCGGCAGCCCGCCAAGCTCACGGCCACCGCCCTGGCTCTCCGAGCTGCGGGAGAGCGCCAGCCTCCAGGAGCACGGCGTGAGGCTGGGCCCCGCCGTGACCAGGAAGACCTCCTGCGCGCGGGGCGTGGACCTGGAAATGCTCACTGAAGACAAGTTACGAGCTGAAGGCATCGACCTCACCGAGGAGCCATATTCCGATAAGGTATCCAAGGCCCTGGCCCCCACTTCACAGGCTTTTATAGTCAGGCGGTCAGGCGAGAGGAACATCAGCTGACCCCGGAGGCCAGCCCAGAGGCGGGGGCCGATCTGACAGCACGGGGTGGCCAAAAGCAGGGGCCTCTGCAGCTTGGTGGTGGCGTGATGGGGGCAGAGTCTCCAGATTAAACGCAAATACAGCCTTGGGTGTGCTTTTCCTTTCTCTTTACTTTGGCCTGTTGGTTTCTAATTTCTGGCAGCTGTGCATTGCAGGGAGCGCTGTCAGTCAGTACTAGAGCTGCTTCCTGGAAGGCTTGGTTTGGTAAGGACAGACCCGAGTTCCAGTTTTCCTGTCCTCACTCAACCTGTATGTTTTCAGACGTTAAAACTTCCTCATTTCATTTTCCTATTTGTTAAAATGGGATTGATAATAACCCACGTAACTACCTCCTCGAGGTGTTATTAGGAACAACTAAAATAAATGTGAACACATTTTGAAAATTATAGAACCCTATTCAGATGTAATAATTGTATTGCGCTTCAGCTTGTATGGAAAACTGGGGGGGGGGGGGGGGGGGGGGGGAGATGATGTGAAATTGCATTGTGCCAAGAACATTGAACCCTATAATGAAAACTCATTTCTCATTTGAAACAAAGAGTGGTCCACCAATACCACGATGACTTTGAAGACAAATGAGAATAGATGTAGCCATACGTTGCTCAGGGAAATGCAAGCTCGGCTATAATATAATGCAGTCGGCATCCTTGTTATAAAATTCTTGTGCCCGAGAATGCCTTACATAACATCCTCCTTCTCCGTAATGTCTAGTGAATAGCCCGCTTTGGGGCGATGCTGTAAGCAGCTGGGCCCCTGGGCCAGGCCTGCGGTGTAAGTCTTAACGGACGAGGCGCAGCAGGAGGCTACGGCAGAGCAGAAGGCTGCCCTTCTCCCTGCAGTCCAGGAGATGGATTTCAATAATATTTTGCAAAATTGTCAGGTAGAGTGAGGTGAGGGCATTGCCCCCCACCTCCCCCCGGTATAGAATAGCTGTGTTCTACTTTAATTATGTTTAAAAACATTTGCTGCAGCTCATTACTATCTGAAAGATGAAGGTGTAAAAGTATCCCCTCTAAAACATGCTGGCTGTAGAGAAAACGTTTTCACTTCAAATGAAAACTTCTGGTGCTGTTTCCCAGTCATAGCTAGATGTCTTCACCCAGTGATCGGCAAACTCATTAGTCAACAGAGCCAAATGGCAGCAGTACGACGATTGAAATTTCTTTTGAGAGCCAAATTTTTTAAACTTAAACTTAACGCCACTTCTTCAAAATAGACTCGCCCAGGCCGTGGTATTTTGTGGAAGAGCCACACTCCAGGGGCCAAAGAGCCGCATGTGGCTCTCGCGCCGCGGTTTGCCGAGCACAGTCTTAACCTACCGTATGCTTGCTGCCCTTGGAGAGAGCAGGATCCCCGTGACCACGCTGACGCCACATTTCTGTCCCCCGCAGCACGGCCGCTGCGGGATCCCCGAGGCCCTGGTGCAGAGATACGCAGAGGACCTGGACCAGCCCGAGAGGGACGTCGCTGCCAACATGGACCAGATCCGGGTGAAGCTGCTGCGCAAGCAGCACCGCATGGCGGTGAGCGGCCGCAGTGTGCTCTGCGGGGCCCCCGCACCCCGCTTTCGGAGTCCATTTAGTTATAGAGCTAAATGATGACACAAGAACTTTTGTTAAGAGAACTAGATTCATGCCTTGACGACTAAAACAGACAGGCTTCAAAACTGCATCGACGTTCTTTCGTGTCATCAATAGTGCAGAGTGTTCCCATAGGACAGCGGTTCTCCACCTCTGGGTCAAGATCCTTTCCTTTCACAGGGTTCCCCTAAGACCATCAGAAAACACAGGTATTTACATTACGATTCGTAGCAGTAGCAAAATTACAGTTCTGAAGTAGCAACGAAAATGATTTTATGGTTGGGGGTCACCACACCATGAGGAGCTGGATTAAAGGGTCGAGGCAGTGGGAAGGTTGAGAACCGCTGTAGTAGGGGCGTGTGCTGTAGTTTAGCCAGTCTGTATGGCAGAAACGTTTAGGTTTTCTCCACATTTTTCCCCCCAGTAATGTAGTGAAAAGCATTCTTTGTAGCCATCTGAGGTTAATTTCTGAGGAGACATTACTTGAAAGGGTTTGCTTCCTGGAGATGGCACCCAGTCTCAGGGTGTGCACCCGGGTAGTCAGTTACCTTTTGAAAGGTCTAGCTCTTGGTCTTCTCCCGAGTCTATTTCCCCGTCCTAGCCAATACTCGTTCTTATTGTAGCTTAGCTTCTTTATAACGATATTGATAAAGGTTTAATCTTGTAGAAGTTCATGTAGGTTCAAATACAGTGGACCTTCTACTTGATAAGCGTGCAACCATGAGTATTTTACTTGTCACCCCGCTGCACACAATGGCCCACCTCTTTAGTCACCGTGAGGATCTCTCCCCAAAGAGCAGGTCACCACAAGACACAATAGCCAGAAATACAGAAGCTTGGAGCATCTGTGGTGCTCCAAGCAGTGGTTCTCAACCTTTCTAATGCCACGATCCTTTAACACAGTTCCTCATGTTGTGGTGTCCCCCAACCATAAAGTTATTTTCGTTGCTACTTCATAACTGTAATGTTGCTACAGTTACGAATCGTAATGTAAACATCTGTGTTTTCCGATGGTCGTGGGCTCTCCAGCAGCGGTTCGCCTAAGACCACAGGTCACAACCCACAGGTGAGAACCGCCAGCAGCTAAGACCATTGGCAAACACAGATAGTTATGTTACGATTCATAACAGTAGCAACATGACAGTGATAAAGTAGCAACAAAAATAACTTTATGGTTGGGGGTCTCCACGACATGAGGAACTGTATTAAAGTGTTGCGGCGTTAGGTTGACAATCACTGCTCTAGCTCCTCAAATACTTCCTTGAAAATGTTTCTCCCCACTGAGAAACCCAGACAAGGTTCTTTATGCCCCTTGGGTTTTGACATGGAGCATCGTCACTTGCTGGCAGTACAGCAGGGTCATAGGTCGGTGTTCCTCTTAGGCCTGTAAGCAGCAGCCCTGCGATGGCCCCCGTAGAGTCTTTCTGAAAACTGTTCTCTTCCTTTATCCAGATCCCAAGCGGCGGGCTCACAGAGATCTGCAGAAAGCCCCTCTCCCCCGGGTGTGTTGCGTCCGTGTCGGATTGGCTGATCTCCATCGGTCTGCCCATGTACACCGGCGCCCTCGCCGAAGCAGGGTTCAGCACCCTGGGCCACGTGCCTTCTCTGTCCCACACTTGCCTGCAGGAGGCCGGCATCACAGAGGAGAGACACATAAGCAAGCTCGTGTCGGCAGCCAGGCTCTTCAAGCTGCCGCCCGGCCCCGAGGCCGTGTAGCCAGGCCCTCGAGGGAACGCCTGGACAGGAGCCACCCTCTCACTGTGCTTATGATGCTGACGCAATTTCTCCTTCCCTGGATGTGCAGACCAGATCCAGAAGAAAGGCCCGGTGTGTGGCCCGACGGAGCTCCAAACCTTGGCACGGGACCGATGATCCTCTCTTCTCCAGAAAAGCCCCTTTGAGGAAACTGGGGTGGTTCTCTTTGACGACCCCGCCCCTCCCCAACCCCCCAAAGAGGAGCACTTATTTTTATTTTCAGAACATGATAGAACCAAGATGCCAACTTGCCACAAATGCTGTGCCTCCGGTCTGTCTGGCTGCACTGGGGGAGAGGGCTAGGGGCAGAGGGAGGGGCAGCTGGTTCCGTTTCTCCTGGTGCCATTGACCTTCTGTCTGTCACCTTGCCGGACCCCCGAGGGCCAGACAGGCTTCGCTAGGCCAAAGTAACAGATTCAGGAGTGATTGTACATCGGTTGACATGCTCATTGGTTCAAAAGCAAGAAAATCTGTCTGCACTAGAGGAAAAAAAATGTCCTATTCTCCTTCAGATAAACGAGACATTTTAATAATTGCTTTCTAGCAATCAGCTTTTGTTTGCCTTAATGTAAGCTTTCAAGCAGTTATCTAACTAGTGTTCACTACCCTGTAACCATAGATCCAAGTCTTCAGCTTAGACTGCCATCTAACAGGTCTGGGATGTGCCCGGCGAAATGGGCTTTTCTGATGGTCTCGTCCTCCATGGCTTGTTTTGTGGGAGTGTTTATCTGGCACGCATTTCACGTTGGCTTTCAGTTTTTAAACCGGCTACAAATCTAGTACAAAACTATCTGGAATTCACAAAGATATCATGTGTGTATATGTGAGTGTGTGGGGGGGTGTGCTTCTAGAACCACCTTTCATTTTCATCGGTGTGGGATTGTTTCTCTGTTGGTCACTGTGCTGCCGTGTTGGCTTGGACTCCAGACCAAGTTCATCCCAGAACTCCGTCATCAGATAAGGCTGGTTTCAGAGAGATGTTTTGAAAAAGGGAAGTGGTCTATCAGACGTTTTTAAAGCTTTTCCCCCGCCCCTGTTTTACAATGAAGATATTGTTTTCTTTCTTTAGATAATTCTTTTAATTCAAATCAGGGTTCATTTTGGAGCCAGGCATACCATGTTGGCCACATATTATTTGCATGTTTTCGGTTGTTTCCAGCTGATATCAGCACGTTCTATCTTCTCTATGTCTTTGTGCCTGATTTTCCAGCAAGCAGAAATTCAGGGAACTAGACGAGTAAGGTTTCCATTTTTACAAGATGATTTGCTTTGCATTCTTATCGCGAGCACTGTGCTCCTAAGCATTGAATGTGATTTTATTGACAATACAAAGTCAACACAAAACTCTGACCGAAGGTTCTGTAATATTTCATCTGCTCACTGAGATAAACCATTTCCCTCAGGAGGGAAACCAGTGATCGCCTTCATCACAAAGCCATCTTTAGCGTTTGCTTTATACGCTTAAATCATGTAGTGGAGGAAAGAACGTTGTTGTATGTGTTCATGCTTCGGTGTGCATTTTTCAAAATATACACGTGGCCCAGTGATACCTCCTGTCGACTGCCGTGTGAGGAAGTTGTGGAAATCTAGAATAGGAAAGCGAAAGCTGTGGAATTTCTGTGGCACTCTTAAAACAGCCCATTGCTGTCACCGTGGATGTGACATCCCAGTACAGTAAGGCGGCTGCAGTTCTGTGACCAGGTGGCAGAACCGTATTTCCTGGGGCGCGGTGGAGGCAGGGCCAAGACGGCCTCCTCACCTGTGTTTGCAGTAAGCTCCGCATGACGTGAGGGGCCCTGTTCATATTTAAAGCTGAGCAAAATGCCCACCCTTAAATCAAGTAACAGGGGAAGGAGAAATCTTGTGTGAATTCCCACATTTTAATTCATTTCCACTGTAACATTTTCATTTAAGTAAAAATAGCACCAGAAAAGGGAATTTTCTGAGCTTGAGCTTTTGAGGATGCCAAACCATATTTTTGTCACTCTTCTTTGGAATTCATTGCCTTTGCATACAAACCTCAAATTCAGGGACCACGAGTCATTGTCGGTGGGAAGGGCTTCCTAATTTTAACGTTCTGAGGTGGTTTTTACTTGATTGTGCTTTTTAACCCCCCCTCCCCTTTTTTTTAATCGTTAGTATTTGTTGGGTCTTCTTTTGCTTTAAACTCTTAACTTGATCCTAGAAAAAAAAAAGCCTCAATGTTTGTGTGTGACATTTGACTGAGGTGGTTCGGGGCCGCCTGCAGGTGTTGGAAGACAGGCAGTCGGTGTCAGCAAAATCCAGGTTTAACCAGTTGCACTTGGTACAGGAGGTTGAGGGATCGGTGGAAACTGTTGTCTTGGGAAAGCACAAAGAAACCTGGAAAGGTAGTTAGGCTCAGGTAACTACACATCCATTGTGTACATTTTTACTTGGAAGCTGTCTGGGAGGGGATGCAGCCAGCCCCGGCCACTACTGACATTCCCACATCACCGAGTAGGAGAGAGATTCTTCCGGCCTGCCTTCTTAGCCAGAGGCTTTTCCTCCCACCTGAGCTGGGTGCGGGTGACAGTGGAAATCACTGGTGTATCGGTAATCCATTCCTGACATAGCACAGTGTGCTTTCATACCAGCAGCAAAGGGAGGCAGTTCAAGTCACTGCTGCCTATGGGTACTGTATTCTTTACAGAAAAATAAACCTGGTCATCCGAGTCCACCTTACCGTGATTTTTAAATTGATAGAGAAAACAAGAAGCTGTCAAGCAAGTTATATAACAACTAACAACATTGCACTTTCTGTATATGAAATCAGTATTTAAATAACTTATTTTTCTCCATTGCTGTTTTTAAACATTGTAAGTAGCTGTAATATACCAGTACCAGTATGTTCTCGCGATTGCTTCAGCCCAAGAAAGCTGTGTATTGTTTTAAAAATTGTAAAAATTATTGTGACGATTCATTTAGCAAAGAGAGAGGACGGAAGGGTTTTCCTATGTATCAAAACTTGTCTATAATTGTCATCCATGTACCTAGAAAAAAAAAAGTAAATAAATTTCTTCAGTTGAATGTGCCTCTTGTTGTTTTTTGGGTATTTCAAATATGAATGGAAGAGAAAAGGAATTCATGAAGTGTGATTTAAGATAGTAGATATATTATAAAAATAGTAACTATATAATTACTCCTGCCATATACCCCTCACTGTCTGACACACACCAATTCTCTTTGTCAGTGTATTGCAATTTTTTTTTCACATGTGGCCAGGTCAAATCATATAATCACAGCATTTTAAACCATGAAGAGATTGTTGGAAGGCATTCATTGATGGGAGGTCTAAGCCCATCATTTTCAGATGAAGAATTCTGAGGCTACATAGGTGGTTGGTTTGTCCAATATCACACAGTTAGCAAAATCCAAGCTTTCTATTGACAACAAAAAATTTACATTGGGATAGTCTCAAAATGAATCAACTACACAAAAATCCTTTTCAACATCGATGTACCACAATTGAAAAAACATTTTGTATGAGGAGGGAGTGTGTTTAATAGAAAACTGAATAGGTAATGCGTGCAGTTGAGAGAACAAAAATCACCCTTGCCTTTTCCCCAGCCCACCCATTTCTCTTACTACAGATAAGCTATAACCAGTGTCTGCTTATCTTTTCAGAAATGCTCTATGTACTTGCAAATACAACTTCAGATGTCCTTTTCTATTTAAGAATGATGGCCCGTTCTTCACACTTCTGCACCCTGCTTTTAAATTCAGTCTATCTTGGATGTCTTACGTGTCAATACCCCTAATTCTCTTAATGGTTGTGTAATATTCCATATACAGATAATTTATTTAACCAGTACTCTGACAAGCTTTTTCTGTTATAAAAAAGCTGTCAGGAATATCCTTATGCTTAGCATATGGAATGCCTTTGTTAAAATGTGTATCTTAAAGTTTGGCAGAATAATTTAAATCCATTGGTGGGTTTTATTAAAGGAAGTTTTACCATGACATATAGTTTTATTTATAAACTAGAGACCTGGTGGATGACATTCATGCCCCGGGAGGGGGGAAGGTCCCTCTGCCCAGCTTGCACCCCCTCACATTCCTGGACCCCTTGGGGTACGTCCACCTGCCGACTTAGACCACTCCCCACAGGAAGTGGGTCTAAGCCAGCAGTCGGACATCCCCTGAGGGCTCCTTAGCACTGCCATGGAGGTAGGGGAGGCTCCTGCCCTGGCCCCTGCACTTACCAGCTGTGAGCCTGGCTTCTGGCTGAGCGATGCTCCCCCTGAGGGAGCACACTGATGACCACCAGGGGGCAACTCCTGCATTGAGCATCTGCCTCCTGGTGGTTAGTGCACGTTAAATTTGGATGCTCTCAAGATGACTCCTAAGATTCAATAGCTCAACTCAAAAGAGATTACCTTTTTCTTATGATTCCTTAAGAAGGTTTGACTGGATTCTTAGGTTTATTGTAACTACACTGCCATTTGAAAGCCTTGGAATGATGGCTTTCCTTAGTCTTAGGCCCACTCAGAGCAAACACAGTGCTTCCTGAGAGGGATGGAGACAAAGGGGCAGGGGGATGCTCACTCAGGCGTAGGTCTGGACACCTCATCAGAGGACGCACCTCATCAGGGGACGGTGGGCAGCACTATTTGGAAGCATTCCCATTCCTCATGCAGTACCCCTCCAGCACTGTCACGGAAGAACACAGAAAAGGGAATTAGCTGTCACCTGTGGTACACTTCAATAAAAAACCTGAGAAACCCTCTCAAACCCTGTTTGAGTCCAATATGGAAGCCCTCTCAAACCCTGTTTGAGTCCAATATGGAAGAAAGGCCACCAGGACATGTGTGTTGGAGCCAATGAAGTGAAGACTAACCTGACTAGAGTTTACCGCCGTCCCATTCATCCTCAACACCTGGGTAACGAATGTGGTCAGAGCCATACGGGAGAGGTATACTATACAAAGGCTCAGTGGATAGAATGTCAGCCTGGAGACTGAAGGAGTCCCAGGTTCAATTCTGGTCAAGGACACTTGCCTGCATGGTGGGATCGATCCCCAATAAGGGGTGCAGGAGGCAATCAATGATTCTTTCTCATCGTTGATGTTTCTCTCTCCCTCTCCCTTTTTCTATCAATAATAATAGATCACACACACACATACACACACACACACACAGCCATGGGAACCAGAGGGGAAGCTGATTGAAGAAGAAAAGGCCACAGGTGGTAGTTATGTGGATTATAACAATGTGCCTGTGTGCTAAGAGCATGATATTCCAAAAGACAATCTTAAGAAGCATGAGAAACCATATCTTGTATCCCCTAACTCCTGATCTACCTGGCCCTATCCTGAGTGGCTTATCTGCCCCCACTAAATAGAAGCATTGGAACCATCACTGGACTTCCCCTTTCAGCCCACCTGCACATCCCTGCATCCACACCTGGTCCTTCCTCCTTGCTTAAGTCATGGCAAAAGAGGTGTACCCCCATCTGTCTAAATCATTCTACTTGTGTTTAGGATCCTCTTCGGGGACATCCTCACCCCCACCCACTCACCCAACATGCATTTTCTTACTTCTCTGCAGCTTCCCCTTGAACGTGGGTTGGCAATGGCTGTTGCTGCTCTTTCCTGGAGGAGGGGTGCTCACTCCCAAATTCCTCCCCTCTTTTTGGATAATCATATGATTTCTTTGGAGGAATCACCTCTCACTTCTCCCCACCCCTGCTGCATTTCAACGGATCCTGGTACAACCTTCAGCCATGGTGTCCCACAGCCCCCTCTGAACAGAGTACAACTTGTGTAGGCCATTCAGGTTCCTTTTCCCCAGAACTGAGCTCAGCTGAAAGTCAGGCACATAAAATGGAGCTGAGCCATGTTGATGGTGGTGACACCCGAGTGCACAATGTTCAGCAACCGAGATGCCTTATGCCTTCCTGTCCTTGCCAACGCTTGTTCAACTTTGCCTTTAATTTCTTATGCTGGTGGCAGCAAACATTTCTGCTCATGTACCCCTAAAACAATATTCCAGAAAGAAGGACTCCCTTGCATATTTTAAAATTGCCCTCCAAAAGTTTTGATTCATGAGGGAATAGATGCAAGATTATACATTTCTAGTTTACTATAAATATTTACATTTTAAAATAAAACTGCAACATTACTTTAAAATGTGTACCTCCAGTGGGAAATAAATCCCATAGCAGTTTAATAACTACCGTTGTCCACTGAAAGCATACAAGAACAATTTAAAAATTGTATTCTTTTCTCCTTGAAACCCTCCATTGATTCTACTTCCTCCACTTTTATTTCCATGCAATGTATATATTTTTCTTATTATTTTTTTTTTTTACAGAGAGGAAGGGAGAGGGACAGAAAGTCAGAAACATCGACGAGAGAGAAACATCGATCAACTGCCTCCTACATACCCTTCACTGGGGATGTGCCCGTAACCAAGGCACATGCCCTTGACCGGAACCGAACCCGGGACCTTTCAGTCCACAGGCTGACGCTCTATCCACTGAGCCAAACCAGTTTTGGCATTCAATGTATTTTTATGAGTGTATTTTGATCATCCTATCACAGTCCCCTCTAATAATGTTTTTAAATTAAAGTTTAATTTCTTTTGATCACTAGCTCTATTTGTAAAAAGAAATTTGGGCTTAATTATCCTTACTGTGATTATTAACCCTTACTGTGATTGTTAGTGATCAGTTTATTAATATATAGGTATGCCATCATTTTGATAGAAAATTATAAAAATGAAAGTGTTATTGGAAAGGCCTGTTGTTTGATGGGTGGTGCCGCCTTAGGTTTAGATGTTGCCACCCCCGCTGTTTGAAGTCTGCCTAATTGCTTGCAGCCCAGCATTTTTCAAGCCATTTAGATGAATGCTTGTGTGTGAAGTGGGAGAAGGCCGTTGGTAAGCGAAGAGATGGGGAAGGCACAGCAGCAGCATGATCCTCGGGCAGGTCAACTTTAGGACCAAATTACTCTAGAAGCAGATTCCTTTATCAAAGCAATCCAAGTCAGTGCACCCACAGCAGAATCCAGATCGAACCCTTTGGTGGTAGGCAACATGGGGTCCTTCTTGCTTGTGTTGTGTTTATTGCTTATTAACTATCTCCTCCTGCTGCAATTTAAAGTCCAGGAATGCACAGGTTTGCTCTCTGATGAGCCTGAACCTTGACTGACACTTAGCACTTGTTGAATGAATTACTCTCCCTGAACCACAATGAATTCTGAATGTTAAAGCTGGAGATGCTCTATTTGAATCCTCTCTGTTTATAGGTAAGAAACAGAGACCCAGAGAGATAGCAGGAGCTGCTGAGGTCATACTCAGATGGCAGAGACAGAGTAAGTCAGTGCAAAGAGGCAGACCGTCTCTGCCAGAGCTTCACTGGGTCTCAGCATCTGTGCCTTAAGAGGAAACCAGAGCAGGCCAGAACTTCTCAGAGCTGCTCCCCCAAAACACGGACTTGCCGAGGGAGGAGTTGCTGCAGCCTGTGACCAGCAGAGGGCACTGCTGCACCAGATTGAAGGCAGACCCTGCCGGACCGGGCGGGAGAGGAGAGAGGCGTTTCCCAGGTAGGAAAAGTGCCCACCTCACGCACAGCCTGGGGGAACAGAGGGCACCGCCAGCCTTAAAACGAAATGAGGCGGCGGGAGGGAGAGCAGGGCGGGCCTAATTCTCCAAGTGATCAGCGAGATCTAGAGCCTTGCAGCCAAACCGCTGATTAAATCGCCATGGGAGAATACTGACTGGTGACCAGTAGACTTAGGTGCAGCTCTTGGCTCCCTGACTTGCTGCTCCTTTAAATACCAGAGCGGGGTGACTCTGCTGCGCAGGTGCAGTGGGTGTCATTGAGTGCCCTGGTGCCCTGGTGCCTGCCAGGAGCAAGCTGGGGGAAGACAGTGTTCAAGTGTGGCTCTTTGGCCCCTTGAGTGTGGCTCTTCCACAAAACATCACATGTGGGCGCGATTGAAACTTCGTGGCCCATGCGCAGAAGTCGGTTTTCGGCTCAAAAGAAATTTCAATCCTTGTACTGTTGATATTTCGCTCTGTTGACTAATGAGTTGGCCCATCACTGGCCTGAAACAAAGGCCTAAACTTGAGATGTTTCGCAGTGAGACGGTAAATAGAGCTCATTGTTGTGTTGGTTTTTGTGTGTGTTTTGAGTGGCATTTTATCGCCAAGGCCCAGGATAGCCATCGTAAGAGCAGTGGCCACCATTCAGTCCAGATGCCCATGGAATTTCACATACATGAGAGCATTTGACCTTCCCACTGTGACTAGGCAGCAGACACCAGGAACCCCATTTCTCAGCCGAGGCCTGCAGTCACGGAGGGATAGATAGAAGAGATGAGAGTTAAAGGTCGGTGGTGCCCTTTGGCTTAACCACTACTGAGGAACTCCCCGGTTGGTTCTCAGCCTGAGAAGCCTATTAAAACCACCTGGGTGGGGCGGGGGGTGAGTCTGGGTTCCCTCAGGGGAGCAGAGTCAGCAGGAGATTTGTGTGAAGAGCTTTATTGCTCGGATTGGCTTGTGTGAGTGTGGTGCTGGTCAGGCAAGTCCGAAGTCCACAGAGCATGTTGCCAGGGACGGCAGGCTGGACCCCTCGGCCAGGCTGCAGCTCTGAACTCAGGCTCTGTGCTTGTTCTGGGAGTGGGCAGGTCCCTGCCCCCATTAGCCTCATGCCAAAATCTGTAAAAGGGGAAAATGGGGGAAAAACCCCAATGCCCCCAATGACTTTTCCTCAATGGCCATTCTTTTTCTAATGATAAGATCTCAGTTTTGTTTGGCCTCACTGTTCCCAGCCCACAGGGATGACTTGTGATTGTCCTGGTAGGGTGAGGCCCTTGAACATGGGTGATGACTGTGTTTATCTTGGCTTGAATTTCTTTGGGTACCCCCTTTAACAGCTTCCCTGGAAGCCAGCAGTGGGCACAGGACCCACTTCTTGCCATTGAGACACAGGCAACGTCGATAAAGGCTTTCCCTCACCACTAGAGAGAAAGCCCCTCCTCCTGGGCCACCTGCAGGTGTGAGGGGACAAGAGGGCTGTGGTGATGGCAACCCCAGGACCACAGTGGAGGGACACAAGCTCCCACGCTGAGGAAGACCAGAAGAGGAGGCAAAGCTTAGGTCCTAGATGCGACTGTGGAGGCGGCACGACATTTCTTACCTGTGATTATAAAGCACTTGCTGAGAACAGCTGCCCCGATTAGCAGGCATCAGGGAGGGAAAGGGAAAGAATCTGCCACCATCTCATTCCAGAGATGTGGTGATACCTACAGTGGGATAAAGTTTTAATAAGTATCTTCTTTTTCTCCTTTTCTATTTTTTCTTTTCTTCTTTTTAAAAATATATATTTTTTGTTGATTTCAGAGAGAGAGAGAGAGAGAGAGAGAGAGAGAGAGAGGGAGGAAGAGAGAAAGAGAGAGAGAGTGCGTGCTATCAATGAGAATCATCAATCAGCTGCCTCCTGCATGCCCCATACTGGGGACTGAGCCCACAACCTGGGCATGTGTCCTTGACCAGAATCAAACCTAGGACCCTTCAGTCTGCAGGCCGATGCTCTCTCCACTGAGCCAGACCAGCCAGGGCTCTTCTGTTCTTTTTAATGTCTGAGAGACTTGAGCTTGACTATAGGCTTTGAGGAAAACCCTGAAAAAAAGTAAGTTAGCTGATAGAATCATATACCACAGTGAATAATATCAAGAGCACAGGCATGAGATTTAACCACCTTAAAAACATATCAGTTACGATTAGTTTTGGGCGGATGTAAGAAAAAGTCAAAACAATTAATCCTTGCATAGAAAGAAGATCATTTGTCTCCCATATTGCAAACAAATCTTTAGGTAGGTACACCTGGGACACAAATTTCTTTTTATTTGTGTTCTTTATATTTTAAAGGTCATCTTATGGTTCAAGATGACTTCTGGAGGCCCAGCCATTTCAAATGAGTTCCAGGCAAAAGGAAAGAGGAAGGAGGGTTGGGAAAGACAGACCTCCCAGCTGAGTCTGCCTCCTTTAAGGCACGTTGCTGAGACACCGCTCAGTGACTTCTGCTTATTTTTTTTTTTTACCGGCCCCATCTAGCTGTAAGGAGGGCTGAGAAATGCAGTCTCTTTTGCTTCTATAAGAGAAAGGTTCTGTCAGTAAGGAAGAAGAAACTGGACATTGAATAGGCAAGTTGAAATTTTTGTCCCAGGAAGAAAGTGCAAGGATTTACAAAAGTAGCTACATTTTCTGATACAAGAAAAGGAAATTCAATGGGTTAATATCAAATAGATTTGGAATTTTTGTGAATTTCTGTGACAATGTCATTATCAGTAAAAGTACTTACCACAGAGATCCCGAGAAAAATGGTGGATGATTTGGAAAGTGCTATGAGTGAATGAATAGAAAGTAGCTGACTAGACTGGCATGTAAAAAACGTTGAGCAGTGCTAAAGCCTTAGCAGGAGTTGGAGATCATTGATTTGTCCTGGTATAAAACTGAACAATTAATGTGGAATTTTCTTGATACTTTGTTCAGTAAATCAGATGTAGGAGCATCTTTAAACTCAGTGTGTGTGTGTGTGTGTGTGTGTGTGTGTGTGTGTGTGTGTGTTGGATGTGGGGATTGCAGGGACTAAAAAAATTCAAACAAGAGAAAAATTATTATTTTGGCAGAAATAGACAAAGTGGGCCTAAAGGAGATGTGGGATTTCTCCTCAGACCTGGAATTGCAGGCAGGAGTCTCTTGAACCCAGAAGGAATACCAACCAAAAGAATGGCAAAGCAGGCAGGATCAGATGTAGAAATAGTCGAGACTTATTGGGAGACACAGTAAACCAATTTAGCGGAGTAGGAGGGCTAATGAAGGCAATAATGGAAGTGGAATGTTGAAAGGATACATCTGTTAAAGACAGGAGAAAATACAAATTCTTTAGCCTTAAATTCCAAGTCATATCTACCAGGCAATGAGGACCTGTTGAAGGTTATATGTAGCTGAATGATTTAAGAAGATTAAAATGATGGCAGTTTGCTATAAAGATGGTAGACCAAAAACTGGTTCAGGAGGTTGGCAAAGGAATTCAATATTCAGGAAACAAGAGAGGAAAGAAGGGGAATGCCAGCAATAGGTAGAAGTCACTCTTTTTGTGCTTACAGCATTTTCATACTGTAGACATTTTTTCTCTGTAAATTCTTGCAAGTGTTTATCACACCCAAATGGCTTCTTTTCCTCCCTCCCTCCTCCCCTCCCTCCCTTTCTCGCTCCATCCCTCCAGCCCTTCTTCTCTCCCTCCCTCTCTTCCTTCCATTTTTCTTTTCCCAAATTACTGAGTATTCATTGCTTTTGTACTGGACATCCATTCTTCCCTGAAAATTTTGAGAAGGAAATGTCGAGGTAAGAATGTCCAAACCAGTAGAGAATTTTTATGAGTTAATTTGAACCAAACTGACAGCATATGGCAGGAAGAAAGATCTTAACTTTTCCAAAGAATAGCAGTTCCAAGTTTCTTTCATTTGGGAATTGAGAGATTACATGAGGGTTGGAGATAGCAAGGTGGGGGTTGGATTACAGATGTCAGCCTATGGTTGTTGGTGCCAATTCAATGCCAACAGGAATCCCCAATTTGGGGTGTGGTGAAGAAAGAAACTTCATTCAGTGCAAAACATCAACTGTGATACATGGAAAACCGTGGCCACAGAACAGTGTTGGGACCAGGCAGCCCTAGGACAGACCCCTCTCTGGTTAGACAGTTCTGTTGTGCTCCTTGCTGGTCAGCTCTCCTCTGCACTGTACCCATCTGCTTTGCCCTGCTCTGCTCCACTCTGTTCTGGCAAGACATTTTTAGCAGTTTAGCTCTACCTGGGAAAACATAGTCTTCAAAATCTTCAGTACACTCCCAAAGCTAGAGGGTATCGGATTTATATGGACAGGAGTCCACACCCCTGATTAATCCATTCTCATGCAAATGAGGACTTCAAATCCTCACAGTTTGACTGGTCCAAAAGGTACTATCCTGATTGGTCAGAATAGAGTTGCTCTAATTGGCTGGAGCTGTACAGCTCTGATTGGATGGGGAAAGCCTGAATCCTACTGTTTGAAATAGGATTCCAGGAACCCCTTTATAAAAACTGGCTTCGATGGCAGAAGCACAGTGCAGGCAGGCAGTTCAGCACAGAGCCGGGCAGTCCAAGGCCAGGTTCTCTGTGAAGTGCCATTTGTGTGAGAGGTCCAGGTCCCTGTGCAAAAAATGACTGCTAGGTTCTGTTTCTAAAAATTAGAGCCCAGTTAGCCACCAGGAGTCCTTCTTAGTAGGTGTTTTTTCCCCCAGGGTTTACACAAGATAAACCCTGCTCCCTTGAAGGTGGTTACACCTCTGAGGGGTCTGAAAAAAAAGATTACTCTGGCATTCCAAAGGTGTGTTAACCTAACTGCACAAGAACAGGACTTGCTTAAGGCACAGATAAACCTTTGACAAGAAGACTTATATGCCTGGGGCGTGACTGCCCACCATAACCTATCCAGTTAGGAATTTATGATCGGATCACTCTGTGAGGTTACTTTCTATCACCAAACTTGTCAGTTTTGCTACAGAACTCTTTATGCATCCCTAGAAATTTCATTTTCCTGGGGAAGTCAAACAAAGAAGAAAACCAAGTGGAATTCAATAGACAAACAAGTGGAAGTGTGCACTAGGCTTTAGGGGTGCACGGTGTAGAGGGCCCCTGATCTATTATGGCTGAGAAAGTACCACTTGAACCCAGCCCGGGAAGTAGGTGAAGGATGAAGCCAAGGTACAGAGGAAGGAGGGTCTGCATTTACTTGGTGAGCCTGCATCATAGGACATGGATGCAAGAGTTAAGGGCTGTGAGGTGAGAGAAGTTAGCAGGCTTTGTGTGACCAGCTAAAGCATGAGGTTTTATTCCAAGCATGTTGGAGGTCCCTAAAGAATTTTACATGGAAGAATGATCTTAACTTTTCTTTCAGATTATCAGGACGGAAGAGGTACAATCTTAGGATCTGGAATCAGATTGAGACTAGGGTGTTACTCATGGTTCAACCGCTTGGTTGTGTGACCTTGGACAAGTTGCTTCACTTCTCTTAACCCCATTTTTTCTTCTTTAAGCTTAAAAAAAAAGCTACATTTTCAAAAGGTATTGTTGTTTTTATTTTCTGAGAATTAAAAGATCTATAATTTGTAACATTCTTTTAAAAAATGTATCTTTATTGTTGAAAGTATTTAGATGTCCCTTTTCTCCAACCTCCTTTTACCCCCGTCACTCCGCTCCTCCCCAGGCCTTCAACACTATTGTCTGTGTCCATGGGTTTTATATGTGTGTATACACACACACACACACACACACACATACACACACACACACAAATTCTTTGGTTAATCTCTTAGCACTATGCCTGGCAAATAGAAAGCCCTCCAAAACTGATAGCTACTCTGACGAGTCCACATATGACCTCTGGCACTGTTATTACTGTAAAAGCAGAGTGGTGTGCAGATGAGTCAGAGATATGTGCTCAGATAAGCTGGAGGAAGAGACACTAGTTTGGAGGTCTCTAGGTAATCTAGGCAAGAATATTCCTCTATTTTTTTTTTGTCCAGTACCCAGCTGTCATCAGAAGGAAAAAAAATTGTGAAATAAATGACAAGAAAGACTGAGCAAAATGTGATGATTGATTGGCTCAGAAAAACAAGGGAAAGAATAAAAGACAACCGCCAGGCTTCAAGCTTGGGTGACTGCAGATTTCTGATATGATTGACACCGGGAACCCTTTCTCTTCCCTTCCTTTGACTTAGCTTTCTCAAGCCATTGCTCCCCTGATGTCTTTGGATGGCCGACCGCTTTTTCAATCTCATCCTCTCGCTCAGTGACTGTGCCGTGCAGATCTGCTGCTTTTTCTGTCTCCAGAAATCATTGTCCCAACTACACTGCAGGCATGTCTGAATTGAGGATCTTCACATTTTTTGAAGTCTCAAACTTCACTTACACATTGGTGTTGAATACATCTCTTTAATGGCTTCCAAATATTATTTCATTTTCCATGTGTATATCTGTGGAAAAAAACTTGAGCATCTCTGCCCCTGTGCAGGGGCATTAATAGAGTCCTGTGCTTTTACAATTAATATTGTGTTCTGAACAAAATATGTTTCACGCTTCTCCATATTGTATAATTGCTACTTCCTGTTTTGAATATGGAATTCTATTTTAGGTCCCAGATGACAAACAACAAACAAACACACTAAAGTGACTCAGCCTTTGGCCTTGCTCTTCCCGTCAAATTGGTACTTCTCTGACTCTCAGGGCAGTGGGAGAAACACAAGAGTGTGATGTGAGACCTTGTTCTAACCCAGTGCTTCTCAACCTTTCTAATGCCATGACCCTTTAATACAGTTCCTCATGTTGAAGTGACCCCCAATCATAAAATTATTTTTGTTGCTGCTTCATAACTGTAATTTTGCTATTGTTATGAATCGTAATGTAAATATCTGTGTTTTCTGACGGTCTTAGGTGAACCTGCTAGCAATTCTCAACCTGTGGGTTGCAACTCTCTCTTGTCCAAAGAGCTGCCTAGAAACTATGAGGAAGTCCCAGGATGAGAAGTGCTAGCAGGGTGGCCTAAGACCATCGAAAACACAGATATTTACATTATGATTCATAACAATAGCAAAATTACAGTTATAAACTAGCAACAGAAATAATTTTATGGTTGGGGGGTCACCACAACATGAGAAACTGTATAAAAGGGTTACGGTATTAGAAAGGTTGAGAACCAAATCTAACCAATTGATCTGCCCACCCTACAGGCCTGATTTTTGTACAAGGTAATGGCAGGTTGGGCGAGGGCCTGGTTCTCTCATTTTCTTTCTTTCCTTTCTTTATTTCTTCTGAACAGTTGTTCTGATTACTAAAAATGCCTTACAGACAAAAATCAGAAATTTTGAGGTTGTCCTGGGGGCCAGGTTCACCAGGTGAAGGCTCTACCAAAGTACAGAGATTGTTTTTCAGAGAGAACCTTTTTTAAATCAATGTCTTAGGCAAAAACAAGTGACACATCATGGCGTGTGCAGTGCTCTCTACCAGTGAAATGGCAGCGAGCTGAGCCATACACCCAAACTCACTGCCCAGGTGTCCGGGGATCCCACACACACGTGTGAGCCGCTGCCCTGAGCTAGGGGAGTAGAGCCAAACCCACTGCCGTCGGGATCGCGTCCTGGTCTTGGCTTCATTAGGTGCCGACCTCCTGCTGATGAAGTCAGTAGGAGCCAGTGAGTCTAGGCAGTCAAGGTTTAACAGCAGCACACACATTCTGCTCTTTTCTCCACTGTCACCTAGTGTGTGTGCGTGTGCGCATGCTTGTGCATGTATGTATTTCGCAAATAGTGCATGAGAGATGGAAGTTCATTGTCTCTGTAAGAAAAAGCAGTTTTGGGTTCTCAATGCTTTAATCAGTTGCTTTCATACTTTTTCAGACTGTAAATAGATCCTGAGGCTATTAAAACAGCTTCATAGTGACAAAAAAAAAAAAGGGACTTTCCCAATTGCTCTTTGCCCAGTAACAAATCCTAAACACTTGAATTTGCCTTTTGATGGCCCAAGTGGCCACACAAGCTTCCCCATCTTTGGGATGGGTGGGGCAGGGGGAATTTCTGCCCTTAGTTTCTGTGCTGGGAACCTAGTGAGAGGAGAGCGCCCTGGGCTGGCTGCTTGAAGTGTGTGTGGCAGCTGCTTGCTGAGTTTCACTTCCTGAAGAGGGCGCTGGTCTCTTTTGAGTGTGGGAGAAGGGAGAGGTCAAGAGGACTGGAATGCTTACTTAGATCACCGACCAAAAGAAACCAGGAAGTCAGGGGAATTATTACAGTCTGTCCATAGCTCAGGATGTGAAAGGCAGGAGCTTGGGCTGGCTGGTTATTCATTAGCAAAAAGGAAAGAGCACGGGGGTCAGGGCTGGTCAAACTACAAAGACGGGCCTGAATGAAGTAGGGAGAGAGCTCCTGGCCCAGGCAAGCAGTGGAGTTAACCTCTCCCTCTCCTTCACTTTGTCTTGGGACAAAAGGCAAGGTGACTATTTCCTCTTCTCAGATGCTTGTCTACAGAGAGGCCTCTGACTTTGATTTTTGTTGTGGGATTCCTAAGCAGACAGGAAGAAGGAGCATCTTGCCACTGAGCAGCTGCCCAGCTGCCTCTCTGTGCTGCTTCGGGACAGCAGCTACCAGCAGGTGGGCGAGTCTCCCCAGGAGGCCAGGTGTGCCTGGAAGCCTGGGGAGCCAGTGCTGATTGCAGGGCTGCCAGCAGGAAGAGAAAGCGACTCTGCAGAGACAAAGGGGAGAGGGAGAGAAGCCCCTCTCCTTACCTCTCCCTGACGGGAGGGCAGCATGGGCAACGCCTGCCTGAGGCTCTGGGCATACTTGAAGCCCTGTCTCCCCTGCTTCTCCCAGGAGACAGACAAACAGGTGGCGCCTGAGATCACAGAGAGCCCCTGCCCCCCTGAGGCTCCCCGGCCACAGGGCTCCTACTTTGTGGCCCTGTTTGATTACCAGGCGCGGACTGCAGAGGACCTGAGCTTCCGTGCGGGCGACAAGCTCCAGGTCCTGGACACTTCCCACCAGGGCTGGTGGCTGGCCAGGCATTTGGAGAAAAGGGGCGTCGGCTCGGGCCAGCGGCTGGAGGGCTATATTCCTTCTAACTATGTGGCCGAGGACAGGAGCCTGCAGGCAGAGCCGTGAGTAGTGCAAACCCACACTCTCATTCTCCATTCTCTGAGGGTGGGGAGTGACTATGCCTGCCTATCTGCCACTCTCTCTTTTCCAAAGAGCTTCCTAGAAACTATGAGGAAGTCCTGGGGAACCTTCTCATGGAAACACACCTTCCTCTTCTAAATGGGAGCGAACTGGACAGGGTATTGTTGAAATGACTTCTAGTTCAGTGTGTACACCCACAGGCTCTGCATCTTCATCAACATAAAAAAAATGCCTTTAATGCCCTACTGTTTTCTTGGCTGTAAAATAAGGCATGCCCCACACCATCAACAGAACTGCACGTCTTTTGCAGGTATATTGTAGATCTTCCTTCCTTAAGCCAAATTTTCAAAGTCCTCCGCCCACCTCTCTCTCTCCACATTTAAAGCATTAACTCTAGTGCCAAGTTTAATTGTAATTCTTTTCATTCTGATAGACACAGATAGATCTAATTAATATAAAGTATTATTTAGAAGATGTTAGTTTTTCACCACATTTTCATGACCAGACATTTTTCTTCTAGTCCTGGATATGACGTTACGCTACACAATTTATATCTTTTGGTATTTATTATGCTTAAAAACCTGCTAGCTATACATAGTCAGTAAGGTTTAACCAGAAGATAATGACAAGATTTCCCCAGAGGAGCAGGTTAAGATTTTATTCTGATATTTGAAAAATGTTTTGAATTAGAGTGGACCCAAAGAGGAACATTTCATGAATTTTTATTTCACCAATCCATCCATCAGTCTGTCTGTCTATTCATTCATGCAAGTGCTAAGCACTTTAGTGGCATGTGAATGGGGGAAGGAGAAAGTTATGGTACTGGTGGTTGAAGATAAAATAGATAGAACATAGTCTTGACAGTGGAAACTTGGGGTATGGTGGGTTAAGAAGCAAGTGGCATCTGTCATTGGGCCTAACCTCATTTCTGCCTGGTTCCAGTAAAACCCAAGACTGGAATGTCTGTCAGGACTCATTTCATAGAATGGGTCCTTAGTAGAGAAGCCATTGGGGACTCACTCATTTTCTCATGTTTTTCGTCTTATTCGAGCCGCAGTATCCCTCACTGGCCCAGGGAAGACAATGGTAGAGAAGATCCCTGAGTGTTGTTGCTGCTTTCCAAACTCACATTTCAAATACGAAAGTGTGTTTGGCAATTTTTGAAATTCTTTGCAACACTAAGAGCCAATAAATATTGAGAAGGGTTTTTATTTTAGGCCTAAATAGAGTTGACTTGAAATAGTGACTTTTGCCCTGGCTGTTGTGGCTCATCCCCTGCACCAAGAGGTGGCAGCTGAATTCCAGCTGAGCACACGTATCCGATTGCAGTCCAGTCCCTAGTTGGGCACATGCAGGAGGCAAACAATCTATGTTTCTCTCTCTTCCTTGCTCTCTGAAGACAATTTAAAAAATAGACACTTTGGAAGAGTAGAAATGATCAGTTCTCAAATGAGAAAATCACCTGCGTGAATATTTGCTTTCTATGATAACCTATAGGGGATATTATTTATTGAATGCTTACTTATGTGAATTTATATTTCACTATTATGATTTCTGTGGTATTATGTATGTTTTATATTTATTGTAAGATGGGCCATTAGAATAAACACTGTAATATTAATACTAGTGCCTTGAACCCATAATCTACTACATTTAAACATGTTCGATTCATTTAACTGCTTAGGGCCTCTGTTTCCTCATCTGTAAGGTCTCTGGAGTTGCCTAGACCTTGGATTACCTGATGTTTTATGTGTAGTGGTTCAGCTACATTCATACTTGACATACTTGAAGGAAGCCGGTGGAAGACAAACAATTAAAAATTGACAATGTTCCAAGGTTCAAGCACAGTGTCTTTTCTTATTTAGATTCTCCTTAATGAACTGAATAAAACCCAACTAAAATGTGGCTATTTTTTGATTCTCAAGGACTGTCTGTAGCCAAGAATACTTTCCCCCTCTTCACATAACTCTTGGAATTGGTTCTCAGCAGTGTTTCCACCTGTCATTACTGTCCTAGGTCTTCACGGTGGGCTTCCCTTCAAATCTTCCCATCCACAGGAATAAAAACTTGGCGCCCACAAGATGCTGCTGCTGTGTCTCCTGGCCAGAATGGGCCACTTGTTTCCTTCCAAGTGCACACTGTGGCCTTCGCCTGTGAACCCATGGCACTAATGAGGGTTCTTGCCACCAAATGGCTAAACTGCTTCATGACTTTTAGTGCAGGTAGCTGGAGCCTCTAGAATACCACTTCATTTCAAGCAGAAGTCATTTTATCTTAACGGTCTTCTAAGTGAGGGTGCCCAAGTGGCCCACACAGCGGCTTCATACCTGCAAATGATATAAAAATGACTTCCTCTAATGTCTTTCTTTACTGCGTTTTTCAAACATTTTCTTCATTTGCGTTTCTTATCAATACTGTCTTTTGTTTAAATGAATTTATTTAAATGTTTGCTTTGTCTCTATAGATACATATATCCTGGTGTTATTTTTGATGAATAACAGTCAAGCATCTAATCAAACTGATATTGTCAAAGTAGACACAATGTTCTATATGATAAAGCAGGACTAATTTTTGGTTATCAACTATTATGACCTGTTCACTAGGTCTTGATGCTCCAAAGGAAAAAACAAAAACAAAAAACAAAACCACAAGATTTTGCCTCTATTAAGTCTGTCCAGTTAACTCTGAAAATCCCCTTTGGATTTTCTAACTGCTAGTACCTCAGTGAGAATTTATATAGTAAATAAAAGTCAGAGAAATCTTTGTTTTTTTCTGGAGGATCTCAACTAGGTTCCAACATTAGTAGTATAGAGTTTTAATTGAAATATAATGCTGGTTGCCCTTTATGAATCTGGCTTTGTCATGACTTAGCGGTGTGACTTTGAGCAAATGATTTGACCCTTCTGCCTCTGTTTCTATTCTGTGAAATAGAAATAAAAAGAACACCTTTTTCCTAGGGCCGTTATGTGACATAAATGAGATTATTTGCAGGGAAAGTGTGCTCTGTAGAGAAACTGACATAGTGAGGGCTTCATCATGTTATTTATTATTTAGTTGGGCAGCTCCCCGGCATTTGTCTACATGGACCGTATGCCCTCACTCTAGCCTCAGCTCACATGCTGAGCATCTTTCAGTGTTTCTTCTACTCTTTCCCTGGCCTGTGATCTTGAGCTTCACTTGGACTGGCTATTCTCAGGCCTGCAAACCTCTCCCTCCTCTTCTTTTTCTGGCCGCTCTCCTGTATCCTTTAGGTCTCACCTTGTCTGTTCCTCACTTCCTGCAGCCCTTTCCTGACATTCTAGACTACTTTAGGTGCTCCAGCTTAGAACCTTTAACCTCTTTTGTCATTACTGCTTATTTATTTTCTGCATGACTATAAGTTCAGATGCGGTAGGTGGGAAGGACAGCCATTCATTGCCTTGGACCCCCCAGTTTAGTGGTGCCTATGCATAATCAGCTCTCATCAATGTTGAGAGAATAACTAAATGAGTGATTGCTTATCTACAAACCTCAGGTATTTTAAAGAACAGCTGACGGAGCCACCTCTTTTCTTCAACTGTTCCTCCCTGAGTTGCTTTTTTTGCCTACCAGGAAAATCAATTGAGTTTCCTCATTAAAGGCATACACTTTTTGCATTCTTTTCTCAGTGAATTGTTCATGTCTTAACTTTTGGTTAGACTCATAGCCATAATAGTATCATTTCTAAGCTCCCAGAAATTAGTGGCTCTAATCCACCCCTGGAGAAAATACTTAGGAGTCACAGACACATTTGAATATTCTTTGTAATGTAGAATGAACATGGAGCCAGGAATAGATTGTGAATCTCATGGAAGTGGTAACTAACCATTTTACACATATTAAACTATACTGTGGTTATATTTAGAGGAAACGAAATACTTGTGTGAGATTTTAAATGGACAGAAAATGCAAACCCAATTTACAAAATTAATGTTATGGGTCAGACTTGTAAATTCAGTTTTTGTACTCAATATGCATAATTTCAAATTATTACACATATGAGATAATTTTTCAGAGTTTATATGTGGAAAGTTTGACTATTTTACAGAATTAATAGATTTTTAATCGTACAGTCTAAACCATCACCAAACAAATTAATTTTATATTCTTTTTACGTTTTCTTACTAATTAGCTGCTGATTTTTTGTCGCATGCTCTGATTCCCATTTTTAATGGACATTTTTAGCACTGGAAGGATTGGACCAGTTTTTCTGGGGAAGGTAGTTATGCAGATTAATAGCAGCTTGAAGACCTATTTACAGCTATTTTCCTGAAGCCTGCAACTTTAGAATTAGTTTATGTGGGTATTTCTCTGAAGATTAATGTAACAAGAATTTTGCTAAAATGCATAGATGCAAATGTAGAACACGTAATCTTTACTTCCCACCTTCTTGCTTATTTGGCTCCTTTCAAATGCTATAATAAACTATCTCTTGTGTAAGTAATATCTTTTTGTCAAGATGCCATTTTTTTTCTATAAAGTTTTTCAGCTAGATTTTCTCATATTAAAAATGGAATTAACTTAGTTTTAGAATCTTTAATATTTTTATTCATGTGGCATATTTTATACTGCATTTAAATTCAGACTAGGTTTTTCAGAGATTTTAAAAGTCAATACTGTTCCTTTTTAAGGGTAAAAAGAGAATGTAATTCAAGAAATACTATTATTGCCTCACTAGTGAAGCTCAGTGGTTGAGCATGGAGCCATGAGTCAGAGATCATGGTTCTCTTCATGGTCAGGTCATATGTCTGGATTGGGGGCTTGATCCCCAGGAGAAGGCATGCAGGAGGCAGCCAATCAATGATTCTGTTTCATCATTGATGTTTTTAATCTCTCTGTCTTCCTTCCTTTTTTTTTGAAATCAATAAAAACATTTTTTAAAAGTACTAATATTAAGAATGTTTGCAATTTAAGAAATGTTTTTAGTAAGAACTTTTGAACTTTATACTAGATATCTAATTTGAAAGGCATTTAGAATCTTATATCAAAATAAATATTTCCATTATTTTAAACATTGACTATCTCATTGTCACCATGTGCTGGATGATTCAGAAGAATCCCTATGGCTCCCATGAAAGGCCAATATTGTTGGTAGACTTAAAGTTACTCTAATGTTATTCTGATCCTTTTGTTACTTTTTGCTATTTTTGAATGTTAACACTTAAGACATATCAAGATTCCCATTACAGGAGGAACATAATCCTATAAGCCTGAGAATTGTGTTGCTTGCAAAGTCACTGCCAGGAAGTCATCTTTGGAGGATGCCTGTGTCATTTCTGTCTCCAAAATCTTTTTGCATTTCTAGTCATTGAAGAAGATAGAGTCTATGAGATTCCTGTATACAGTCAGTACCCTTTTTGCATATGTTTACTTTATTAAAGGTATTGATTTTTGTATAGTGGGAGATACCAAAATGAAAAAGACATTGTGTCTTCTCTAGAGAATTTTACAACCTCTGGAGGAAAGACTGATTCATACCAAAAATGTATGTCACTGTCCTTCAGCCACAGACCACCAAGAACCCACTATAGTGGTTTATTATTTATTGCAGGGAACATGCACTATGGACAACAGTGTAGCATCTCAGTAAGCGTGTATTAGAAAGGATGCATTACAGCATTATGGAGGTACGATTTTGGGGAGGGTTTAAAGAAGCAAGGTTTTGCTGTAGACTGGTTGCTGTCAGGAAGTGGCAATTAATGTAAGATCGGATATCGTAGTTTGAGATTAAAGCTATAATTGGTAAAGAAACAGCAGTTACTTCTATAAACCAAGATAAGTGAATGTTTAGGCACTTCTGTGGCTGGACAATGTCCATGTTTTTGTGGGTGTTCGGACTTGATTAAGAATGATCTGATCTTGTTTTTTGATCTGTCATGGTCACAAAGGGTCCTGTCTGATGTTGCTGTTTTGTGGGATTGTTTATGCTCAACAGGGAACAGCAAGGCCTAGTCGTAAGTGCCAGGCCAAATCCTAAATGTTAGGGGCTGCTTTTCTCTTTTTTGGCTAGCAAAAAGACAGATGCTGATGAATGCTATAAGAGTAGCACAAAGTGTCTGTCAGATACATGTAGTTAAAAAATTGGTTAATGGATGAATGAAAAAAATACATGGATAAATATGTGCAAAGATAGGAAAGATCAGTTTTGGTTCAGGAAAATCACACTATTTTTTTAGGGTTCAGCTTACATGACCCTCTTCCAAAAAGCTTTTTCTAATCTTCATAATTCATTCTCAAGATTTTGTGTTTCTTTTGAATAGAGCTGTTAGTTAATAATGACTGATGTTCATTAAGGGCTTACCATTAGACTAGTCACCACACAAATAACTTCACTTGTAGCACCTTATATATTACAGCCTTATGAAGAAGATACTTTTATTACCTCCATTTATAGATGAGGAGACTCCAGCTAGGGTAGTTTAAGTAATCGGCTCAAGGCCATGCAGATAATAAATGATGGGACTGAGAGTTGCTTGTTTCTCGCCTGCCTCTAGAGTTTGTACTTTTATCATATAATGGCTAGTTATAAAATTTCTATTTTTCACATGAGACTGTGAAGTTTCCTGTATCATGTCTGGAAAACTATTTTAGACAGTGTTTCTGCTCCAGAGAATTTACAATCTCAAGAGGTAAGACCACCAGTTTTCTCCTGAAATTGTAAATTCCCGGTAGTAGAAACATTGTTTTATTCAATTTTACTCAGTGGGTGCTTTAACAGTAATTGGACAATTAAGTACAAATTGTTGAATATGGAGGATGGGAAGTAAAAATATGTTCAGGGATTTGTAAATTGCATGGTTAGTTGAAGTATTCATGGAGAAAGCAATGAAAAATAGATCTGAAAAAAAAGGTGAGGACGAGTATTTGGCAAAGACCATGTGTACCAGGTTAAAGAGTTTGGATTTTGTCTGATAGGAAATACTAGTACATGGAAAGCAGATCTTTGAAAGACTGTGATGATGTGCAATGAATTGGGGAAGTGAGAAGCCAGAAGTGGAAATAGTTCCAAAGGTGCTTGGCATAAGCTTATAAGGGTTTAATTTTGGCCTGTTTTTTTTTTTTTTTTTTTTTTTTTTAAAGCAAGAAAAAAAGAAGAGTTGGGATTGGAACAATCTCAGGACTGAAAATCAGAAATACTTAGAAAAAGGAAAGTAATTAACTTCTTTAAGTACCTTTGATTTGCTAAGCATACAGAAATATATAGAGGAGCTAAATTAATTTTTATAATAGCCTTGCAAGGCAAGTTTTCTTATTACTATTTTAAGGGTGAAAAATTGAAACTCAACTGTAAATAAGTACAAGAGTATTTTTATCTGGTAAATAGATGTAGGAAAAGAAAAAGAGAGAGGATTACAAAAATATGTTACTTGAGATATGGTGAAGTATTAAAAGGAATATACATTTCATAAGTAACTGTTATTGGGGCTTATAGTTGAATAGAAAGATAATACATTCATTTTTTTTCAGCATGTTGAATTTGAAGTACTAGTACTTCATCTCAAAGAAAATGTACAGGAGAAATTTAGAAATATAAAAAGTGGGGCAAAGAGACAAGTCTATTTATAAAGATGGATTTTGGAAAGTATTTACACAGAGGTATTTATAGATGTTACAGGAATATAAAGACCACAGAGGATTGTAGATGTCAGAGGCCTATAAGAATCATAAAGTGAGAAATAAAAAACAAGAGAAGAGACCAAAGATCAACTCTGTAGAAATGCCCACAGTTTAGGTGAGTGGTTTGTGTAGACGGTAGTAATGGCCCTGTTTGTTCATGCCTCCTTGCATCCATACTCTTTGCTACTCTCCTCTCACACAAACTCTGAGCTTGGCCAAGTGATTTACTTTGGCTAATAGAACAATACTAAATGTGACAAAAACAGAGATTGAAAATCACTTGCATATTGGGGCTACCTTACTTATTGCTTTTAAAGTTATGCAACTACCATGAAAAAATCAAGCAGATCTCCTGGAAGATAAGAAGCCATGTAAGGAGAGGTCCTGTTTGTCCCAGCTGACTCACAAGCTGACCAGAATCATGCTCGAGCCCAGCTAGCAAAGTCTATCCCAATTTGCTCTCACCTTTAGATTCATGAATTAACAAAGTAGTTGTTACGAAGCAAAACCTAATTAATGCAGAGAAGACAAAGAGGCTCTGAAGAAACAGTGAAGAAAAATTCATAAAAGTAGAAAAAAAACAAAGAGCAATTTTTTCAAAATAAGAAGATAGTATGTTGAGAAAGAGGTTTTAGGTCAAATGCTAGAGAAAGGTCAGAGGATGAGGAAGAGGGACAGACTATTAGATTTACTGGAAGATTACAGGTGACACTAAAAAGCAGTGTCATAAAGTAATTATGGAGGATGGCATGCAGTAAAGAGATGGAGTTGCAATGGGGAACTTTATATTCTGTTCTGGGGCTACACTGGGAGTTTTAGTCTGGGTTGAACCATACATAGAAAGAGTGTTGTATGATAGAGCTCTATACATGGAACTTGGGTTCATGCCTGAGAAGAGTGTGAGGTTGGTCCAAAGTTCTAGGTTTGTTTGGTTGGGTTTATAGAAGATTTTGTCCACTTTAGGGCATAGAAATGGGTAGCTTCCAACATCCTCTGGTAGGTTGGGATATTTGGATTTGGAGGTTGGGGCAGAGTGAGAATAGGTTGAGGGTTTATCTTTAACACAGTTTGGCCTTCCCAAAATTGTTAGAAAAATTAATGTTTTTTGCTTGGGTGCTATTCTCCTGAGTTTTGGGCTCATTCATGTAGAAAGATCGGGTTAAGTTCCAGGTCTTAAAGTAGAAGCAGCAAATGTATGTACCTTTTTAAAAAGTTTGTCTGTGAAGGAGAGGAGCCATCATAATCACAACTTACTTAGAAATATAGAATCACTTTAAAAGGTGCTAAAATACTCAATACTTAATTATATATAGCATTTACATTTTAATACTGTTTTTCCCAGGTATAGTAGTTGTACTATTTTTAAAACAAAAATAATGCATGCTGAGCCAGTTATTCCATTATTTTTTTATATATAAAAAGCAATACATGGTCCTCTTTGCATTTCCCTGGAAGACAGATGGAGAGTGGGGTAGGTAAGCCCAAATTGCCTTCTATTGTATACTATAGTTTCACGCTATCACAATACAGTGAATACAGCGCTGCTATTTCAGATAAAAATAATACAAAATGGACTCACTATCTTGTATCTGTGTATGCAATTGTTGATAAGAAAATAGGCAGATGCGGGTTTTGATGCTGAATCAGCTGGAACTCTCTGCTTTCTCTTATCTAAAGCCTAAATTAAGGAAGCATATAAAAATAGAAAGTCATCCTATTCATTTAATAGGTCCTGGTAAAATGGTAGAAAGCAAAAGAGTCACATGATCATTAATAAATAAAAATCCCAACAGATGATTTACACTTATGATAATTTTTGTGATTAATGAACCTCCTGATATTTTTTAAAGCATAATTAACCATTTTCCAAAAATTTTAGTATTGCAAAATTTTCTAATTTGTCAATGGCTTATTTTAACTTTATTTTTTAAATAAATGTGTTTGATAAATACCAAAATATCTGCAACTTTAAAATAAGTTTTAAAGCATGATGATTAAGGAATATATATATATATATATATATATATATATATATATATATATATATGGCTAATATGCAAAATGTCCCCTTGGGAGTTCGACTAGGACAATGGTCAGCAAACTCATTAGTCAACAGAGGCAAATATCAACAGTACAAGGATTGAAGTTTCTTTTGAGAGCCAAATTTTTAAAACTTAAACTTCTTCTAACATCACTTCTTCAAAATAGACTCACCCAAGCTGTGGTATTTTGTGGAAGAACCACACTCAAGCGGCCAAAGAGCTGCATGTGGCTCCCAAGCCACAGTTTGTCGACTACGGGACTAGATCCGGAGTTCAATTGTTCGCTATGACATGTGATGACCACCAGGGGGTGGCACAAAATGAAGGAAGGCCCTGGCTGGCAGATAGCAGCGAGGAAAGGAAGGCCCCGGCCAGCAGCCAGAAAGCCCTGATTGGCCCTGATTGCTGGCCAGACCTAGGGACCCCACTTGTGCATGAATTTCATGTACTGGATCTCTAGTATCCATATAACCAGCTAGCCCATGACTTAAAGCGTTATTAATAATGGGCTTAAAAGTTTCTCACTTACCCCATTACAAGGTTAAAACCTTTTATCTAGAAAATGTTGGTAGAAACTAAATTTCTAATAGCAGAAGACTGGAATCAATCTAAATAAGAGAGGGAATAAATTGTGTTTTATTTATTTATGAAATATTATACAATAGTGAAATGATTAAGTTGCATGGAACAGCATTGATAAATTTGAAAGCATAATATTGAGTGAAAAGAAAATTTTAAGATATTGCATATTGACTGTATTTTATAACGTCTACAAATAAGAAAAGCCAAGTAATACATTGTTTGGGCATGAGTGTTAGTAAAGTATAAAATAAAATATGGGAATTATTAACAGAACTATTTAATTTACTCATTTGAGTTCTATAGATTTTATACTTCTGTAGACTATTTAAAGATATGATTAGAAGTCACGTCATGAAAAATAAAGGACAGCAAACCTGTCAGCCAAAAGGTCAAATATAGCTATTGTGATTGAATATATGTAGTGCATGACTCTACCTTCCTCACATAAGTATGTTTACTGAATTATCCTTTAATATTATCCTCTTAACATAAGTAAGAAAGACATAAAAGGGTACAGCTTTTGCAATATCTGTTATCATTATCCACTATGACTTTTACATTACCCTTCCCGTACATTCCAATGATAAGAATCAACCTGTAGACCATGGACTCCTAATGGTTCCAGAGATAGGCCTGAGACAGTTCATGAACCCTCCAAAATTGTATATAATATTTGTGTGATGTATATTTGTGCATTTATTTAGGATAAGGGATTATAATGTTCTAAAAGAATCATATAAAAATGTATAAGAACCTGTGTTATAAAATTAGCATAGGCAAAGTTTGTTTGTTTCCCTTGAAAAATGAATTTACTTCCTTATAGTAGATAACAAGAATTTATTACGTAATCCTTTTTTTGTTTGTTTGTTTTTTCATTCTTAGTTCCCAGGAAGCTCTGAGTCCACAATAACCATGTATGATGTTATCTGGCTTATTTTCTTCCTTTAAAAAAAAATTCTCTTTTTTTATTCTTGTTCTATAGAACATATATCAATTTAAAAATATCTTTACTGACTTAAAGAAGGGAGAGAGATATAAAAATACTGATAAGAGAGAAACATCCATCAGTCACCTCCTATATGCCCGCTCACCGGGGATTGAGCCCATAACCCAGGTATGTGTCCTGACAGGCAACTGAACTGGCGACCTCTTGGTGCATGGGTCAATGCTCAACAACTTTGCCACACCACTGGCAAACATATATTAAGTTTTATGGCGGTCTGTTATTATAACCTACTTTAATATATACATAATAATTTATCAGCTCATATATATCTTATGCTTTAGAAACTTAAATTTTTAAAGAAAAACATTTATATTTAATCTATGTACTAATTAAAAATCACTTTTGAAAATTGTCTTTCTGAGCTTGGTTGAGAGACTTAATTTTAAGCCAAACATGAAAGGCTGAATACAATTAACGACTATTGGCCAAGCACCTACCTAACTACTGCTTCCTTACCCTAATCCCACTTTGTTTTCCTGCCTCTAACACTGGTGGAACTCTCTCCCTTGTCTCTTACCTTGTTTATTTTATTTCTTTTCCATTTCAACCAGGCATACATTTTTGTCTGCTAAAGAATTTGACACAACCTCCTCTTTTTGTTTCTAGGATTGTACTCAGTTTGTCTTTGTGTATCTGCCTAAGGTTCATTCTAGTTATCTTGTGATCTGCAGAGTGAAGCAGGAAAATGCCCTTAGTAGGGGCTCAACCCTGTGTGAGACTGATGAGCATTAGAGGAGAAACACACAAGGAGATTGAGGAAAAATAGACACAAAAGGATGGATGAAACACATTGGTTAAAAATGAACCAACAAAAGATCCAATAAGAAAAGAAAAAGTGAATGTTTAAGGAAAACAAAGTGAGCGTGTGCGAGAAAACAGAGAAATTAAGAAAAGGGATTGATTAGTTGACAGATAATAGCATGGCTTGGTTTCTAGTTGAGGGAAGACTAGATAAGGATACTATGCTAAGAATGGACATTGATCAGAAAAATGTGGATATGTAGGGAAGTGCATGATTCTAGGCCTTGATGATTGCAACTTAAAAAAAATCCCTGGAGCTTTTGCATTTGTGTTACATAAGGATTTATACCATGGAGGCTAGAACCAGATGCAATTTTTCAATTCAAGCTTTACTGTTGGGTCCATAGTGAAGAAATAAAGTGGTAATTTAATTATTTTCTTTCCTTATTTTACCTTCTTTCTACCATCCAAATGATATATTACACTTATTATCACTCACAATATAAAAGGAAAACAACCCTGCAAATATACATATCTATTGTATGGAGTAAAACCAGTTAAGTGACTTCGGGGACCTAAAAATGAATTGACTTCCTACATTGTGGGCAAATTGACTTAAAGCAACGTTAATAGTGATACCAGACGTCTCTTACATTTGCTACTGGAAATTGGCTGTATAGGCAAAGGTAGACTGTAGGGGATTAGAGGAAGTTAATAGCCTTGCTTGGTTCCTAGTGATTTAGCAAGTGTCACCAAAAAAGTAATGACTTATCCGGGTGTGTCTGACATTCTCCATTAGGGCAAACCTCAGGATTTGTTATTCCCTGATTTAATAGTCAAAGAAATACTATGTTAATAATAGTAAAAACAAAGTTTATTCTGTTAGCATGTTCACATGTAAAATATGAAATTGCTTTTGGAGGAATTAAAAGAATAAATAACTGAACTTAGTGTTAGGGTCGCCAAAGGAGGTATGCACGGGGCCAAAAGTGGTAAAAACTTAAGAATTTATTAGGTCACCTGGAAACCAGCTGGGCTGAGCCCCCAAATGGCGCCAGCCTCCAGCGCTGGGGAGTTAGAGATTTTTAAAGGGCTTTTTTTGGTGGGCACTCATTGGGCCATTCCGGATCCTGGGCAAGTCCAAGGAGAAAGTTACTAGTTGGTTGCAAAATGACATGAAGGTCAGTTTCCAAGGGGAGAGGGTATCAATTTGATTATTTGATCAGACCTAACACATATATCAAGGAAGGTTTACATAAGCTTCTGTACAGTTATGTTATTGACTTTCCCTATGACAGAGCTCACTTATTTTGCTCACCTTTTCTGTACATTTACATTGGCAGTTAAATAGCCTGATATTTATCCTATAAATCTATGTCATTTATTTAATGGGGAAAATACTATTTTTCTTCTTTTTCAAAGAAATATTTTCAGTTTATGTAACTTTAAAAGTCACTTAATATGAGCAAGTCTTCAAATACAAAGGAAGAACATCTCCCAGGAATCTTTGTTCAGTACTTCTGGGAAGATAACATCAAACAACATTTTCACCTTCTAATTGCATTGTTGCAACTAAGGAGAGAGGTCATTGAACAGACTTAGTGATTTAGTTTTGGACAGGGTATATTATGAGAAAAATAATCCTAGCTTGTTTTTTAAACCTATGCTTTTGTCCACTTGACGTGTTTAGCAACGTTTGGTGCTTATAATTATGTGCCATTGTAAAGAAATAGGAATATAAGTGATGAATGATTCAGCTTGAGCCAACAGAAGCAAGTCAGTGTATTTGCTGAGGGCAGTCCAAAGTAACTGGCAAAGTTCACTGCATTCCTGGGCTTTACTTTATCTCCTGGATCTCCGCCTGCTGAAAGAGAGGAGCAAATTATCCCAGTGGAAAGAGGCTTTGTCCACGCAAAGAAGGAAACTTTGTCATCTCTCCTTAGATTGCTGATCTGTTTTCAGAAACAAAGTATTTGGTGAGACAAACTTAACTAAGAAAGAGCGGACAGATGGACGACCTATTCCCTTTCTGCCCAGATACTTTCCTTAGAATGGAAAAAACGAAATGAAATCCTGTTTAATGGAACATGAGATGAAGGGAGAGGAATAGATGGAATGAGGACAAGATGGAGGAAGAAAAATGACAGGAATAAGGAAGGAGAAGGTAATACTTCTCTTTCTCCTACAAAGGAAAGGAACAACTGTCAGTCACTGTGAATGTTCTTCTCTACTGCATGCAGAAACCATAGAAACACTCACCTGCTCACCCTTTATTTCTGAGTACGGTAGTTGTCGCAACACAAAAACTCTGTATCTGTTACCTTACACACCGATACTAAGGAAAAATAGTACAGTAGAGAATTAGGACAACATTTTGTTATAACTCTATTAAGAGATCAATGAGTTGGAAAGTTTGATTTTAAGTACCTCAAGGATTATATGACAGTATTTTTTGCTTCATCCTTTTTTTTTTTTTTTGACTCAGGCATATATTTTCAGATTATACTAGTAACTTTGAAATATATTTTTGAATCAACGTCAAAGGTTTTGTAGAAGGTTTCTGAAAACATGTTTTTGATGGATGGGTAGGAGTGAGTAATGGCTGTGGTTATGTTGGAAAAGAATTAGCATGTTTAAAATGTTCAACTGAAATTGAATATATGGAAAATGATCTCTTACAAAAATTCTTGACCTCTTTTAAGTTCACCATTATGATTTAAACTCTACTTACAAATAATTAAATTATTTTTCAGAACTATTTTTCAGCCATACATCAGAAAACAAATAAAGTAGACTTTTTTTTTTTGGTAAAAAAATGTATTTTTATTGATTACAGCGAGGAAGGGAGAGGGAGAGAGAGGTAGAAACACTAACGATGAGAGAGAATTACTAATCAGTTGGCTTCTATACAACCCCATAGGATATCGAGCCCACAGCGTGGGTATGTGCCCTGAATGGGAATTGAACCATGACCTCCTGGTTTATGGGTGGATGCTCAACCACTGATCCTCACAGAGTGGGCTAAAATAAACATTCTTAAAAACAACTCTACTCTTCCCCCAACATATTATTCTCATTTCCTGTATAGCACACCTTTGGAAATGTTGCCTTATCCTCAGGGTTCTATCTTTTTCTCCTCTTTCTCTTTTTATTATTATTTTTTCACTATAGAAAATCTCTAACCTTTACAAAAGTATAGAAAACAGTACCCTCATGTACTGTCGTTCAGCTTTAATAATTAATTACTAGCTCTCAGTAATCTCCTTTTATCATCATTCTCTTTCTTCCTATCTCTACCCTCACTCCACCACTGGGTTATTTTGAAGTAAATCCTACAGGTCATATAATTCCATCTATACATTCTTCTATAGGTGTCTTTAAAAGACATGAAGTATCTTAACAAACAATTATAATGTTCATTCCTAAAAAATAAAATCACCCTGATGATATCAGTTATCCAGTCAGTATGAGACTTTCCATAGTCTTTAAAAATTTTTTTTAAAAGTATTTTCATTGATTTCAGAGAGGAATGGAGAGAGAGAGAGATAGAAACATCAATGATGAGAAAGAATCATTGATTGACTGCCTCCTGCACGCCCTCTATCAGAATCAGACTTGAGACCCTTCAGTCCCGCAGGCCTACGTTCTATCCACTGAGCCAAGCTGGCTAGGGACCATAGTCTTATAAACCCTTTTCAATGCTTTGTGTTTTGGAATCCAAATTTTTTTGGTGTGTGGATTGACTTTGTGGTTTGTTTGTGAATGGAAATGAAATCCACACATTATAATGGGTTGATTTATCTCTTGGTCTTTTTTAACTCGGATCTCTCTTTTATATTTACTTCCTTGACTGCAGAGTTTTCCACAATCTGGATTTTGCTGACTGATTTTCTCGTGAACCCACTTCAATTAGACTGTTTACTGTTACCACTCCAGGAAGCAGCTTTTATCAAAGGTCACCAAGGAAACTCCATATTACAAAATCCATTGGTCAGTTCTTAGTCCTCATTTTAGTGATCTTATCAACACTACTTAATACACTAGATAATTCCACCATCCTTAATAAACTTCCTTGAATCCATCTCCAGGAAAGCCACTCACCTGTTTTGCTCTTACAACACTGACGGGGATATTGTTTTGCTCTTTCCTTCTCTTTTCCTTGACCATTAAATACCAGAGTGTCTGGTCCTCAACCTGGCTCTTCTTTTCTATCTGTTCTTACTTTCTTGGTCATCTCATCAACTTGAGATATGTATATTTATATATATGTTTACTTACCTATTTGACATTACTATATTCAAATGGAAGTTTTAAAATTCCAGATATTTCTAATACTTACAAAATTGAGTTCCTACCCCTGGCTGGTGTGGCTCGTTGGTTGGGTGTCTCCTCCTGCACTGAAATGTTGCCAGTTTGGTTCCTTCCTGGTCAGGATACATGAATGAGTTGCAGGCCAGAATCTCAGCAGGAATGTGTAGGAAGCAGCAATAGATGTTTCTCTCTCACATCCATATTTTTCTTTTTCTCCTTCTCTCTAAAAATCCTGCAAGGTCTTCCCCCAAATTCTGTGTGAATGACTTCAGCTGCTCACTCCAAATATCTTGGAATCACACTGTCTCTCATTTTTTTCATACCTTACTTTTAGTCGATCATTTTGCCTCCATCTTCAACATATGTGCACAATTCAAGCATCTCTCACCAGCCCCTTCCACCATCTGTTCTTACCCATCTTGATCTTTCAATATGGCTTCGTGTGATAGTTTTCTAACCAGTCTCTCTGATTTGACTGACTGTTGCCATAAGTGTAGTCAATGCTCAACTCAGCAGGCAGAGTAACTTTTGAAATACCAAAACATTAAAATTACTTCTCTGCTCAAAATTCTCCATCAGCTTCCTCTCCAGAGTTAACTTCCAAGTGTCCTCACCAGGATCTCCACTCTCCACCATTACCTCTCTGACTTTATTTTTCATTTTTCTCTCTTTGGCTTCTACTTATGCCACAAAATTTTCTTTTGTGGGGAGGAATATAGGTGTAGCTAAAAATGATTTTGTAAAATTTTGTGTAGAACCTGGAATTATTATTTGTCAATAAGTGTGTAAGAAATAGGGAGGAAATAACTTGCTCTAATAGAACTAGAAAGCTGAAGAACTTTGACATGTAATATCTTCCACTGCCCTGAACTATTGATCTATAGGGTGTGGCCAAATACCCCTAAATTGTTTATTTTGATATTAAGGAGGAAATGTTTTTCTTGGCTCATGTATACATATATACATTAGTTTTTATCCTAAGAATATTGGAGAACATAGCCACCTTCAGGTTTATTGGTAGTGTGGAAAAGACTATTATTTTCACTTAGACTTTGAAATTGAAGATAGCCTTTTAATTAGCTTGTGCTGAAGTTTTATCTGTTTTTGCCATTTCAAGCTGAGATTCTCTCTCTCTCTCTCTCTCTCTCTCTCTCTCTCTCTCTCTCTCTCTCTTTGGTTGTAAAGTGTTTTTTTTTTGCATTTAATTTTTATTGATTTTTTTTGCAGTATAACTTATATTTAATAAATAGTAGTACATGTTTTCCTTTCCCCTCTCCCCATTATCCTCCCTCCAGCCTCACCTACCCCCCAGCACATGTCCCCACCAACCCCTTTCCCCGCCCCAGTGTCTTTCATTCATTGGTTATGCTCATATGCATGCATACAAGTCCTTCGGTTGATCTCCCCTGGCATTCACCTCCCATCCACCTAAGCCTTCCCCCTGTAGCTTGAAAGCCTGTTCAATGCCTCCCTGCCTCTATATCAATCACTCTCCCATGTTTCTTTTCTTCAAAAATATCTTGCCTCTGCATACTAGAAATAAATGTATAAGAACAAATATGTTTCAGTCTCAGTTTCAATGTCCAACTGTTCTGAGTCCCAGTTTCAGTGTCAAATAGTTCTTTATGTGTACATGTCAGCAATGGTATCCAGATGGTGGACACATCATGGCAATGCAAGATCCATCCTCTCTGGTTTGGTCCTGAGCTGCCTGCAGCCATGCACAGCTGCCAACTGCTAGCATGGCAAGGTGTTTTCAGTGTCCCCCATCTCTGGACCATCCTCGTGACTGAAACAGATCCGTCAGTCCCTCACAGTCGCAGGAACCCACATGGTCTTGGAGTTGTTCTCTGAAAACAAACAAACGCATTCTCGACCAAAAGTTAACAAAGGGATCCTCTCTGCAAAATAGACTTGGGATTCTTTTTAATTTTGCCTAAATGATTTTCCTTTGGCTTATTTTGACACCATGTGTGTTTTTTCATGGGTGTCCTGCTGTTGGTTTTACAAATGGAATTTACTTTTCTGGAGTAAGAATTTTCTAGATGTATTTTACTTACAGGATATTTTTCCTTACATGATATTACCCCACTGCCTGCCCTTTTTTGATTACTGGAGGCTTTTGGAAATTTTATCTTGCAGTCTTGGTAATTTTAAATTTTAATTTTTGCACACAAATATGACTGCTTTAGGTTCTTTGGATGTTAGGCAATTTTACAGTGAGATGAACTACTAACAGCCTCTTCTCTCTCCATCTCTGTGGTGGCTGCCATTTCTGTTGGGATTATGTATCTTCTATCATTGAAACTTTGTAGCATTGAGTGGAGGCCTAGGCCATCAATGGCAGGTGGAAAGCTTGGCTTCCTCCATTGCTGGGGAAACTCAAGCCTCCCTCTTGCTCTCAGTGGTGGCAGCCATTTTGGTTGGGGTTTATTTACATAATTTGCTCCTGATTGGCTGTGGGTGTGGCTTGATCAGAGGAATGGTCAATTTGCATATTACTCTTTTATTAAATAAGATTATTAAAAGTCTATAACTTTATGCATTTTACTGTGTTGATTTTATCAGAAAGAAATTTATTTTCTTCCATGTGGTCAATACTGTGGGTAAATCTGAGGAATAAGACACAGACCATAGAATTCATTAAGGGATTTAAAAAAATTCTTTCTCTCCCAAGATTCATTTTATTCTCACTCCATAAGGAAGAAAATGTATTTTGGGAGTTTCTTCATTATTTTATCTCATATGCCAATTTAGTTATAATTTTAGAATTATAGAGAGCTCTCTTAGAATGGAGTAATGATAACTCATTATCTGCAAATCTGGAAAGAATGGAAAGGTTGGTAGATTTTAGAGAGTTCAATTTACTACTTTGTTAGACTGACATTTTTTACTAAATAGTATATCAGAAGTCGCAGTGAACATATTTCAGGAATTTATATCTGAGATTTTGAGACTTTTTTTCATGTGAATGATCATAACATTTCTTAGAATTAATTTTATTCCTAATCTGTTATGTCAGAATTTGTACATAATTGATTAAAGATAATCATGATGTACTTTTGTGGCAGTTTCTTCTTCCCGGATCAAATAGAAAGAAAGCTATGAAAATGGAGGTCACATGATTTTATGGATCTCTATGGACCCTAATTCTGATTGACTTAGATGTTCATAGATCTACTGAGTAGATTTCTTCCTTCTCCAAATTGGGCTGATGTGGAGATTGGAACAGAAATTAAAAGTATTATTTTGAATATGCTTTTCTTGTTTCTTTGATGTTAAATTTAAGTCCACTTGCTACATATCTCCTCAACTACAATTGCTAGATGTGATTTTTCACATCTGTGAAATTCTCTTAAGTATTTTTGATACTTAATCATATGTTGTCTTGTGTTGACATGTTGAATATTATTTAAAATATTTCCCAAGTGATATACATACACAACAGATATACAAATATACAATTGTCTTTTTAGTTTTTATATGCATATTATTCTGTATGAAAGTAATCAGTGTACATATTCTCTTTTTACTTCTATGCATTTTATGGTACTATATAGTCTTTACATTAATTTTTCTAGTTTCTATAACAGTCTTATCAGTAAATGCATTATAATTTATTTAACTCTTCCCTTAATAGTTAGCATTTAGATTACTCACCCCTTTTATTTTTATAGTGTTTTGAAAAGAATAACAATGAATATATTTCCACATAAAGATCTTTACATATTTTGTATGATTTCTTTAGGATAGATTCCAGAATCTAAATTACCGAGCCAAAGGTAATGAACAGTTTTCAGGCTCTTAATGCTTATTGCCAAATTTCTTTCGAAAGAACTCCACTGATACCATATAGAATCATATTCTCTCAAAACCACTGTCATTGCTAAATATCATCATTTTTCTAACAGGAAATGACAAATTTTTAAAACTTTCTATACTAACAAATTTGAACTTTTTGCATATATACTTTTACTAATTATATTTTCCTCTAATGAATTTTTATTTTTTTGACCTTTCAAAAATTAGATCTTTTTTTCCCCCCTCCTTAACATATGTACAGGCTCTGTCAAAAGAAAACATTAATTCATTGTATAAGTTTGTTAGGGCTGCTGTAACAAAATACCACAAACTGGATGGCTTAAAGAACAGAAATGTATTGTCTCACAGTTCTCGAAGCTAGAAGTCTGAAATCAAGATCTTGACTAATTGATTTCTTTTTAGAATTATGAGGAATAATCAATCTTTTATGTCTCCTAGATTCTGGTGGTTTTCTGGCAATCTTTGGTTTGGCTTATAGATATAATGCCTGGATTTCTGCCATCATATTCACATGACATTCTTCCTATGTGTGTGTCTGAGTCTACAAATTTCTGGCTTTTATAAGGATATTAGTCATTTTTTTATTAGTGGTCTATCCTACTCCAGTGTGATCTCTTAACTAATTATATCTGAAATGAACTTATTGCAAATAAAGTCATATTCTGGAGATGCAGGCAGTTAGGAATTCAACATATGAATTTTAGAGGGACATAATTCAACTCATAATATTCATTAATTCACTTATCAATATGTTTATTGATATTTATTGATTATTTAGGCAATGAACATTTATGTACTGATTCCTACAATGTTAAGTAGAGATGAAAGAGACAGTTCCTGTGCCCATGGAGCTGGAAGTTAAGATGTGGAACCTACCGTTCTGTTTCATTCATTCTGTTCTAGCTGCACTGGTCTCCTTCATATTCAGGGGCAGAGTAGGCACCACCCTTCTTCACGATTTTGTACTTTTTCTTTCCTCTGCCTGGAATATATTTTTTACTAGATGTGTATGGGGCTTGCTCCTTCCCTTCTCCCAATTCTCTGCTCAAATGTAGATAAGGAAACTGAGAAGTAACAAGTCTCAGGGCTGGAATGCAAATTTAGATATTTTAGTCACTCCTTTGTTCTGTGGGGATTCTTCCATTTGACATTATTCTCCTATAAATCAAAATACTCTATTATAGTCTTAATGTACTCTTTAACCTTATTTTTCTTGGGAAAAGTTTTAATTTTCTAATTATTTTGTATTTTTAAGTTAACTTTAATAATTCCAGATCTTGTTTTCTGACCATTTCAAAAAAGCACTGTGTAAATTTTTATTCTTAAATTTATTTAATTTCTTGGTGGCATACCGTGATCAATTTTTATTTATGTCCTAGATCCTTCTCACTTTATCTTAGCCCAAAGGCCAAGAAGCAATCAGACCATTCTGATAATAGGTAGAATTTAGATTTGTATGCTATAGAGTTGGTTTTCCCTGCCTTATCATAGTATAGACAGAGAGCAAGATGATAATGAGCCTAGTACGTCACAGTTCCACTCCTCTCAAAGAATTTCTCTTAAGTCTTAAAGTGGGAGAGTGGGGGAGAGAGAGAGAATGATCCCTCAGGTGTCCCACAACATGGTATTTCTCCGTATGTTATGCCTGGCCATGCTATACTATTGCTAATTTACTTCTAATGAATCCAAGAACTCAGCCAACAGCATTCCCTTGGATGATAATGTTTGTGGATTCTGTTCATAATATCTGTATTATTAACTTTTATTTAAGCAACATGTGGCTAGAATGGCTTTGTGCCTTAGCCATCCATCTTCTCATGACGTGGCATTGCACAGTTCCTGCTTTGGACACTTTTTATGAATATTATAATGATTTTAAATTTCTTTTCCTGTAGATATTGGGTGGCTTCTCCCTTGAGACCCGAACATTTTCTTCTTTAAGATACTAATAGATAAAAACAAAACAGTCCCAAATAAAGACCCTTAACAGAAAAGAGACAAGGAGACACAGTTTTTATAGTGCTAAATAGGATGATAAAGAATACTTATAGTAATTAATAGTATATGAGCAGATGAATGTTATATAATGAAGAATGAAGATAAAGCAGACTAAGTGGCCCAACAGGTCATAGAATTTAAGATTTGTTTTATAACAAACCTAATTGTTTATTTCTTTGGGCACCAAAGATATAAAGACATAGAAATGTCAAGGAGGAAACAGGTCAGAATTCATGCAACATCTGAAGTACTAATTTACAGTCGCTAAATTGGCAGACTTTGGAATCAAACACAAACAGATAACTGTTCTAAGAGTGTTTGCCATCTTGGATTATGGAGCTGACAGAGGATGACTCATAACAACAAAAAATTATGACACACATAAGCTTAGTAATAGTAAGGACATTGTTAAAAAACAGACTATAACAAAGACACAATCACATACCTTGGATATTTGGGTCTTCTAATAAGTTTGGTCTGTAAAAGATCAAAATTATAAGGGTGTGGCTTCAAGCTTTATTATTTCTAGAAGGGCTTCCATACTTTATGGTCTAGGCATAAGTTCAGGATGACTTCACCAGTAGCAGTAGGAGTTCCCTTTTACGACTAAAATGTAAAATAATTTTTATAGTTAAAATATATATATATATATATATATATATATATATATATATATATATGAAGTTTAGTCATTTTATAATAAAAGTGAAAGCATCCAATACATTAATTTTCTTCCCAATCTTTACATTTCCTCTCCAAAAAAGAAGTGACCAGAAGCATAATTTTGCATAACATATTGTATTAGATATTTACTTTTTTGAATCCAGGCTTTTATCTTCAACTTGTCCTCTGAAAACTGTGAATATATCTATACTTTTATAAATAAAGAAACAGAGGGAGTCTCTGTAGTATTATTTACAGATGTTTTGGTGGCTTACTAATCCCAGTTTCTTCTACTCCTGGAATCTGACATTTTTGCTGCCCTTTGAGTTAAAGCCCCTTCTTCACAAGATCTTTTCCAAAAGGATATATATCTCACCAGGGGTGCAGATATTAATATCCTCAAGTGACTCCCATTCCCATTCCCACCTCTTAGCTGAGAATAGGACCCCAAGGTTGCAGGAGTGGAGCAGTTATATTCACAAAGAGCTGTCTATTACAAGGAAGAGGCAGGGAGGAACATTCTTAGGTGCCCATGGAAGGGATATTTCTGAGGTCAAACTTTCCAATTGAATCGTTTTTACAAGTGCCAATCTGGGTATTTTCAAGTCTAACTAAGGAAATGTTTGGATTATAAAAACAACCTAGTATAGTTTCTAAAAAAATAATTTGATGAAGTATCCTATACAATAAAAGTTTAATATGCTAAGTGTCTGGTCATCTGGTTGGCCATTCAACCAATCAAAGCGTAATATACTAATGATATACTAAGGCCACTCAATCAGTTGCTATGATGTGCACTGACCACCAGGGGAAGATGCTACAACAGGAAGTTGAGTTTCCTGCTGGAGTTCATCGTATCAGAACTGAGCAAGGCGGGCCAGACATGCCTTGGAGCCCTCCCTCAGGCCCTCCTCAGCTGGCCAACCTCCCAAGTCCTTCCCTGGCCACAATCATGGAATGGTGGGGTTCCTCTGCATGGCCTTTGCCCTCTCATAGTCTGGAACCATTTTGGGGATGTCGGAGAGCCAGTTTTGGCCTGATCCTGCAGGCCAGGCCTAGGGACGCCACTGGTACAACTATCTGCCACCTGGTGGTCAGTGCACATCATAGTGACTGATTGACCAGTCGACTGTCTTGCCCCCTGGTGGTCAGTGCACATTATGGCAAGCGGTTGAATTCATGCACCAGGCCTCTAGCAATTTATATAGTGTAAAATGCACAGATCTTAAGCTTGTATTTGGATGAAAGTGGGATAAATGTATGCACCTATATACATAACACAACAATTAAGATATAGAACTTATGCACCATCTCAGAAAGTTCCCTTATAATCCTTTTCAGACTCCCCCCTCCCCTTCCCTGGACAAACACTGTTGTGATTTATATCACCAGAGCTTAGTTTTGTTTATTCTGGCACCTTATATAAATACAACATTTACTTTTTTGTGTCTTGTAACTTTTGCTCATCATCAGAAATTTGAATGCAACCATGTTGTTACATATATCATGTAACAACATGATATATGTGCTGAATACTAGTTAATTGTATGGCTATACATTTGAACTTTTCATTCTGTGGATGGACATTTGGCTTGTTTCCAAGTATTGCCCATTATGAGTGAAACTGCTAGCAACATTATTTGCAAGTCTATTTGAGGACATATGCTTTCACTTTTCTTAATATCCAAGAGTGGAATTGCTGTGTCAGAGGGTAAATGTATGTAAATATTGCCAAGTAGTTCTCCAAAGGATATGTACTTTTTAATACTCTTACAACACATGAGAGCTGCTTTATACCTTGCTAATGTTTGATATAATCAGTGTTTGAGAATTTAGCTATTCTACTGGGTAGGAAATACCTCACTGTGGTTTTAACCTGCCACTCCTCAATGACTAATGGTGTTGAGCAGCTCTTCCTATGCATGTTGGCTGGTCTTATATCTTCTTTTGTGAAGTATCTGTTCCAGTCTTTTGCCCATTTTCAAACTCAACCTCTAGGCCTACCTGACATTAATTTCTATTGACTACAATTTTATTCCTGAGTAGGAATCTCACTTTCTTGGTGTTTTTTTTTTTTTTTTTGCAATATTGCTAATTTTTGATTTAATGCAAGATATTGTTGTAGCTACTCTAGATTTTATCACATTAGCTTTCTGTTTTAACCAGTAGTAAAGTTTGTCTAACTGCAAACTTTGTCGCCTTCAATGTATATTACTGCTTGTATCTCTGTTTTGTTCTTATTTCACCATTGAGTGTGATGTCAGGTGAAGGATTTTTGTTGTTGTTGTTGTCCTTTTACAGATTGAGGACATGTTCTTTGTTTTCAAATTCATGAAGTGTTTTTACTTTGAATCATGATTAGATATTGAATTTTTCAAAAGCATTGTCTGCATTTATTGAGCTAATTATATAGTTTTTCATTTTAGTCTGTTAACGTGGTCAATTACATTGATTTTAAATATAAACCAACTTTCTTCCTGGGATAAACCCCATCTAGTTGTGATATATCTTTTATTTTCTATATTTGTGAACTTGATTTACTAAAATATTTTAAGGATTTTTGCTTCTGTGCATATAAGAGCTATATTCTGTAGTTTTCTTTTCTTGAAATGTCTTTGGTTTTGATATCAGGGTGATTCTGGCTCCATAAAATAAATTGAAAAATATTCTGTCTTCTTGGGCAAAGTTTGTGTGTAAGATTTATATTGTTTCTTCCTTAAATTTTGGTGAAATTTATCTGTGAAGCCCAGAGGATATGAAGTTTTCTTTGTGGGATGGTTTTAAATTATAAATACAATTTCTTTAATAAATGTTAACTTATTAAAATATTCTACTTTTCCTTGTGTTACTTTGGGTATTTAAAGTGATATAATCACCACTATAAATTTAATTTCAAGTAATTATGTACAATGGGTGTGAAGATTTTAGGCAGCATAAAGATATCATGAGGCATGAAGTCCTTGTTCTTGTCAAACCAAACTCCTAGAAATAGCACTTTAATTGGAAGGTGGAAATATGCAGTATATATTTACTGTATAGGTTTTTTTTCTTTTGCATAATCTCTGCCTTCTTAGACATTATATGTGAAATTTTGTCTGCACCATTGACATATTTACCATACCTGTCAATTACGAATCATTTCTTCTAAAAATAAGTTTTTTTTTCAGTTACCTGATAACAAAATGATGTATGGTATGGTTAGGCAGTTTACATTTTTGACTTATTATTCTTTTTATACTGGTGTACATATATGTTTTTCCAAGTATAATGTATACTTGTAAGTAAACATAGTCTGTCTCTTTTTTTATTCCTAGCTTATAGCAAGTCTCAATAAATATTTATTTCAATATTTTTCATTTTAGATGTTTCTCAGTGTTTAAAACATTTAAAAGTCCATTCCTTCAGTTTTCAAAGAACAAGAATAATTTTATTTTCTAAAATTTAATTGATCTTAAAATATCACTTTAAAAAAGTACCATGAAATGATTGAAGTTTTAGTAGCTCTTTTGTTAACTCCAATTTTCCAAACAAATTTTAGAAATCATTTATATTCAGATCAATGAAACAGGAAATAAGATTACAAGTATATTGATAATTATTGAAGTTGGTAGCTGGGGAAAAGTGGGTTATATATTCTCTCCATTTTGGAACATGTTTGAAAATTTCTATAATGCCAAGTTTTAAAATGTCCAGTATGAATGCATGTATGAAAACTCAAGAAGATGGGAAAAATTGTGTCTTGTCATTGAGCATTCCTATGTCAGAAAGTATTTCTGAACAAGGGTGGACCTATGTTTTGTGGCCTATAGCTAATATAATTTGGAGGGAGAGATTCTCTTTTAGAAAATACTGTGTGGACAAAATTTAGTAGGAGGGGAAATATTTGTCTAGAGCAGAAGAAGAAATCACTGCAAGCTATTTAAGGAACCTGACAAATAATAAACATTATAACAATAGTAAATTATTAATGAATTGCCTTCTCTATAAATTTTCCCCCTACAATTTTTACTTTATTTTCTTTGACTTTTTATGTGATAATGATTTTGTAACGCCTTTGTCAATAGAAAGAATAAGTGATAACTTTGTTTCATACTTGAAATGTTTGATTACTTTTATTGATATTTTAGAAAAGTGTTTTTAAGCCTCATAATTCTTATTTATAATATCTATAATTTTAGGATAGTTTTAGTTATTTAAATATTTATTTAAATCTTATTTGGCTTTAATTTTCAAAATTTGATTCTTATGCAACCAAGCCCACCCCTCAACAACAAACAGGAATTAGTATTTAACTTCATAAAAGGATTTCTGTGGGAACATTTTTAAAACCTGAAATTTGGCTGTTAGTAAGTCATAACTATTGAAAGTGATTTATTCTTTGTACTATATATAGTTTTTTTTTTCAGGCAAAATATCAACAATAATAATGAGTACATCTCTTCAAATGACTTTGTTTTTGGAAAATCAGTGAAGAGAAATTTAAACATTGGAAATGAAAATAAATGACCTGTTACACTAGTTCAAACCAATAATTTACTCTAACATTTTCTCAGTGGGGTATAAAAAAGATAGCATATCCACTCACAAATAAAAGTATGTGTCACCAAACACCCCAGTTTTTATTATGATCACATTGTGGGGCAGTTTTCTATGAATTTAAGTATAAATCTTTTTTCATTTATTTTATTATATTGATTTCAGAGAGAAAAACATTAATGATGAGAGAGAATCATTGATTGTCTGCCTCCTACACTCCCCACCCTGGGTATCGAGCCCACAACCCAGGTATGTGCTCTGACTGGGAATCAAATTATGACCTCGGGTTCATAGATTGACACTAAACCGGTGAGCCATGCGGGCCAAGCTAGGTGTAAGCTTTGGATAACTCTGTGTTTTTCAACCGGGGGTTCCTCTTTATGCAATGGTTTATTTATATTTATGACCCTTTATGTAAAATTAGGCGTTAAGAACAAGTCCATATTTCCCACTTCATGCTCTGTATAATTTTAGAGAGGTCACATGTAACTGCTTTGCACGTCTGCCAACACACTATAACTGCTTTCTACCCTGTTTTCCCAAAAGTAAGACATCCCCTGAAAATAATACCTACTTCCAGTTTTGCCTTTTGCTGTAATATAAGGCATCCCCCCGAAAATAAGACCTCCCCAATAATATTTTTATTCTTGAAACTGAAAAAGCCTGGGCCACACAAGCAGTTATAAGGAAGTGGGTCAATTTAATGCTGCTACTTGTTATGCGAGGGAGCCAAAGAGGTCTGCTAGTCTGGGATGCAGCCAGCACTCACCACGCTATAAAGACATGAAGAAATTTCTTCACGAAAGAAAAATAGATCAAATAATGATTCCGGTAGGAATGACGGTCTATCTCCAGACTCTTGATATTGCAATAAACAAGCCATTCAAGGACAATTTGCGCATGGAAATTAATGACTACACTGAAAATAGAATGGAGAGAAATCAGCGTGGAAACTTTGTGAAACCTAAATTGCAAGAGGTTGTGACTTGGGTGAAGAATTCATGGGAGAAAATCAGTGACAGTTGCATTACAAATGTACTACGAGCAGGCTACCTTGGCCAAAAGTACTCATTTAAGGACAGTGCTGTTGCTAAACATGAGAGATTTGGTCGACTGATTCTAAAAGAAATGGAGTCACAAGAAATTCACCCGGAAATTCAGGGTTTGGATTGTTATGATGATGTTCCAGAAGATGATGACATGACTGTCATTGAATAAATCTTACTTTGTATTCATACCGGTAAATATCAGTATCAGTAAATGTACCATAGATTGTTGTACATGGAAATAATGGTAGTAACAAGAAATTCTTGATACAGTAGGATTCACAGTTTGTCTGGTTATGTTGGTTTGTGATGACAATTACTACTGTACCGTATACAGGTAATAAATTTCCTTTTTTTGTTGTTCAACAATAAATGTGTACCATATTCTTCTCTAAGGAAAAATAAGACATCCCCTGAAAATAAGACCTAGCGCATCTTTGGGAGCAAAAATTAATATAAGATACTGTCTTATTTTCAGGAAAACAGGGTATATGCATGACTTGAGCAAGTCATGCAATTTCTCTCGGCTCTAATTTCTTCCTCCACAAAATAGGGATATTGGCACCTGCTCTGACTACTCCAAGATTTGTCATGAGAATAAATGTCATAATGTGGAGGATGATAATGTAAACTGTAAAGTGGAAGCCAACTGTTATCTTTATTGTGATCGCTCCTTTAAGACTATGATCATCTGATGGCTGTGAGGATATTCATAACTGATAAAAATTTGATATTCTTTTTCTCTGTGTTCCAAACCTCCAGACAATGCTCTCTTTATTTCTTTTCTGTTTTTTGAAGTTATTCTCACAGTTTTAACTTTTAACTGTAAGACTCACATTCTCAAATAATCATTTAATTCACTCCTGTATTCATTTCAAGGTATTTATTGAAAGTATACCTAAAACTAGTTGCTGTACTAGGCTCTGAGAATTGCTGTGATGAGCAAAATTAGGGTTTTGTTCTCTTGGAGCTTACAAATATAGTGGAGAAGTAGGAACTAACCAAAATACTACTGGAAAAAGGAAACCAGGGAAAGTGGTGTGGAAGAAAGGAACATTGTGTTCCAACACAGCTGGTCTGGAGAAAGGATTTCCAAGCTCAAGACTTGAGTTGCAATCAAAGGATGAGTAAGTGTGAGGGAAGCGCTCATGGACTGAATCTACCATCACTTACACTTGCAAAAGACTGTTCTTCAGGCTTATTTGGGGTGCCCATTCCAGGCTCTAGGAGGTTCCTGTCCTGTGATCTCATTCCAATAGCAGGTCTTTGCAAATCTGTAAGATTCAACAGATTCTTTCTGGGTCGCAGCTGGCAGGTCAGAATTTATCAGAATCTGTGTATCTCACTGAGTTCTTCAGTTAATCCCAGGTAAAGAAGTTAGCTTGGTGTCTTAGTACCTGGAAAAGTCTTTGAAATGTATGAAATGAGACCTTACTTATTTGCAATTTGCTGATTAGAAAGGTGGTCATCCAGGCAGGCTTATTTTCTTAAAACATAACATATACTTGTAATACAACTAGTTGACATGCCATTTACAAATAATATTTATGTTGTGTATCATTAGAGTTTGTCCTCTTATGAAAGAGCAAATATTTGAGAAATGTGTCATTTTAATAAAATGGCATACTTTGAAGTATAAATATAACTGGAAGAAATTCTGCCCCTTCACTCTTATTCTTGGTGTGAACTTGCTCCTGATAGCAACCATAGGCACAATTCCAGTGCTGCCTTCTGCTTGGACAAGGGTGGAAGAGGCGCTCCACCTGGAGATTTGATACTCTAGAGAAAATGCTATTTTCAAAGCTCTGTGCTATTGAGAATCAAGACATGGTCTTTACTGAGCAGAACAATTTCACTTCTGTGAAAATGTACAGAAGGAGGCCCAGGATCTAGTTCGGAGTGAGGGTGGGGTGGAGCAAATTGCATTGTGTATAAAAGCATAGGGGAGGGAGTTGGTCTAAAAGCCTGGTTGGAGGCAGGAGGAAGAAAAGAGGAGTGAGCCTCAGCAACCTGGCAGGGAGCCCTGGACCTGGGGGAAAAGATGGGAAATTCCCTCTTAGGGGACAGAGTATTAAATTTCTGTAAGACGAGTTTTGATATCCGTTTGTACTTTTTTTCTAGTCTAAGTTGTGCTTAAATTCTCCCTTGCTCTTCGCAAACTTTACACAAAATTTGGAGGTAATTTATAAAGTTTTGTCTGGATTGACAAATGAGAGAGAGTAGCATCCGGTGTAGGGCAGAGAGGACCAGAAAGAACAAAGGTTTAGGGTGGGTGATAGGCAAGGTGAGAAGTCCCTCCCTCAGAAAACAGAGCTGTGCTTTTCCAAATGCAGTGCCAGGTTCCCTGCCTCAGAGTTCCCTGCTGCACTGGGGCCTGCACCCTCCTGGGCTCCACCTGCTACCCGGGAGCATTTGCCTGGCACACACTCTTCCTGGGGATGCCCAGCAGACTGGAGTGGAGAACTTAGGCCCTACAGGAAGTTCAGTAGTGCTGGTGTGTGTGTGTGTGTGCTGGAATGGGGGGAGGCACTTTTTTTTTTTTCTCAGACAGCCTTTCCCCATAACAGTTCCTAAGAGTGAGGCTGTGATATACTTGCACAACTGCATTGTCTTCTAATTCTAAGTAAAATCAAGCAGAAAACTAACTTTCAGGTTTCAGAAAAATCCACCAGGGCTGGCAGAGCCTTTCTTTTGTTTCCTGACAAATAGCTTGTTGACACTGAAAACAAAAGGTGTATTTTCTGGCACTGCTTCTGGCTTTCCTTTTCACCCGAAGAACCTGCTTTGTAGATGCGTTCAGCTTCTATCATTTCAAAGTCCAGTGGGTGGCATTTCCGTAGGTGATAAACGACCTTCAGTTATTAATGCTGGCATTTTTATTGGTAAATATTAATGATAGCGATGTTTACAGGGTCAAACTATTTTTTAAAAATAGAAATGAAAAGGAATGGGTGTGTCCATTATGGCTTTTAATAGGCTCTGTGTTTGACCCCTTATCTGCTTGGGGACATCTGCTTCATTCAAGCACCTAAAAAGACAGTGCAATAGTACACATCCATGATGGTAGCTTCCGTCAGACAGGCACGCACACACACACACACACACACACACACACACACACACACACTCACACACAAACACACTCACACACACACACAAACACACACACACACACACACACACACACACTTACACCTACCCACAAACACACCAATGCATCCACATATTCACATCATATATATGTGTGTCTGAGTGTGTGTATGTGTGTGCACACCATATGGATTAAGATTAGACAACAGAGATTTGTTCTTCATTGTGTTTGCCAAGTGTGAATAGCAATTTCGTTAAAACATTTTAAATTTTACATGGATTTAAGAGACACCCATGAAGAAAACCTACCTAAATTATTCTACTATAATCACAAATATTATTTCTATTCTATTATAGCTATTTTTCATCAAACATTATTCTTCCTGTTAAATAGATTGATCACTTTTCTGTGGCTGAAGAGACATAGCCCCCCGTCTTAGGAGGATACTTGTAGCTTGTGGTGTTTTGCATTTCCATAAACATCAGTGATAAAAATCAGTGAAGTTGATGGACACTGTTTATTTCTTAATTAGAAAAATTGCTAATGGGTCTTGGCCAAGCTTCAGTGGAGAAATCTGGATATTGGCTTCAGTCCTAGCATGGATTATGATTTTCACTTGTGCACGCCTCTCAAAGCTTCTACTCAATCTGTTTCCACGGCTCCATTCATTCTCCTGATTACTCTGACTTTAAGAAAACCCTCTGGAATTCCACCTGGCACATATGGCTGCTCACTAAGAATGATTTTTTAAAGGCACTCAGCCCCTATCTTACTCTGCTTCATTTTTTTCCCTTTGAATTCACCACCTTTGAACACAGTGTATAATTACTCATTTATTTTGTTTATTGTCTGTCTTCCCCATTATTTGTGAGCTCCACAAAAGCAAGACATCTTGTCTGTTTCATTTACTGCTGCAGTTCTGCAAGTGAGAATGGTGCCTGGCACATAGTAGGTGCTCAATAAGTAATTGTTCAATGAAGAATGAATGAGTCAATTAATTTTATGATGGTAGGCTGTGGTTATAGCTTCGTCCCAGCTGCTGTGTGAACCTGGAAGAAAACACTCAGCCTAATGGAAGGAGATGAGTATTTTCTGTCTCAGGCATCATTGGGATTTTAATGAAACACCAGATTCCCCCCAAGAAAAATGCATGTTCTCATTAAAACATATTTACAATAAGTTTTAGAGATTTACTCATGGACCTACATAGAAATTTCTTTCTAGCTCTAAAATTTTCTTCTTCCCATAGAATAATTCTTCCTTGCTTTCACTTTCCACACTTGCACCTCTTAAATTTGTTTGTTAAACAATTTCTAAAGAACAAGTCAAGATTTTTTTTGTCAAAAAATTTTTTTGCTGACAAACCCAAAACTTAAAATCCTCTACTTTGTTAAATCTTAAATGGAATATCTTAATATCCTCTTAATATACTTTTTAAATTTTTCCAAAGATCTACTTCTCCTATGGAGTTAGTAGTTTTCACATGGAATTACCTATAAACCTCAAAGAACTATATTTTCTTGCTTTTTCCTTCAGTGGCGTCTCTTCCCCCACCATAGCCCACTATATCAATCTGCTTACACTTTGTGGTTCTTCACCTTTGACCTTCACTTCTTCAATATCCTTATTCACTGTATTTTCTTTAAGAAGGCTTCATTCACTGATACACTGTTGGTTGTCCATTTTTCTGACTGGCCATCCTTGACAATTAAATGTTCATTTTTGTTGTTTTATCACTTTTATTACTACCTTGATTGTCTAAGATTCTCAAAGGAAAAGAAATACACTATTTCTTTGCTCTTTTGCTTTTTAAAAATCTCTTATCCATATAGTTAGTATGAAATAAATATTACTGGTATATTTCATCATAGAAAGTACATGCACAACTATATCAATATTACTGGGTAGAGTTATATGAAGGTTAAGATACGTTTAAGATGTTTACTATTATTTATTTTGGGACACAGGATTTAATGAAGGTAAGTGATGACACAGGGCATCATTTAGTGTTAACATGATTGGTAACATGCTGAAACATAGACATAAATTCCTGCTTTTACTGGTGTCGATTCTGAAGGAGGGTACATGTGCTATGTCAGTTATAAAATATTTTGAATATCATCTCTGCTATAGGCCAAAAAGGAAAAAAAGAGGAAGAGAAAACTCCCTCCCCCCCTTTTTTTCTATTTGTTAGAAAAACCTGGATCTGGGAAATCCAGAATGGGCTGCCTTGTCCAACCTGTGCTATTATTAGCCCATCTGAAGCAGGATGCAGGCAGACTACTACCTGATAGAACTCAGCATTTAGTCTTATTTATTTCAAAAAGGTAACTACCAAAGAACAAGTTATATTGTACATTTCTAAAAGAACACTCTAGCCATAGCTGGTTTGGTTCAGTGGATAGAGCATCAGCCTGTGGACTGAACGGTCCCAGGTTCAATTGCGGTCAAGGGCATGTACCTTGGTTGTGGTACATCCCCAGTAGGGGGTGGGAGGAGGCAGCTGATCGATGTTTCTTTCTCATCAATGTTTCTAACTTTCTAGCCCTCTCCCTTCCTCTCTGTAAAAAATCAATTATATATATATATATATATATATATATATATATATATATATATTTCTTTTAAAGAGAAAACACTCTAGTCCTAGCTGGTTTGGTTCAGTGGATAGAGCATCAGCCTGTGGACTGAAGGGTCCTGGGTTTGATTCTGGTCAAGGGCACATGCCTGGGTTGCAAGCTTGATCCTTAGCAGGGGATATGTAGGAGGCAGCCAATTAAAAAAAAATAATAATAGTCTATGCTTAAATACAGCAGAATGAGATAATCTTCAAGTACATTTAAAAATTGCTTTTGTTTTTTCTTCCTGGGGCTAGAAAGAAAATGATTTATGAAAGGAAATAATTTTTTAGGTGTCAAGAAACTAAGTGGTCTGTCACATCTGAAAATAGTGCCCCAAGTAACTATCTTCTTATATAATAAAAGCCTAATATGCAAATTGACCAAACAGCAGAAAAACTGGTTGCAGTGGAAAGACTGGTTGCTATGACATGGCCAAAGGGGGCAGACACTCAATGCAGGAGCTTCCCCCAGCCTACAGGCACCAGGCCAGCCAAGGCGGGTGCCACTGGGGGCTTCCCCAATCGCCGTGCTGATCACCCTTTAGAGGAGGGCAACTGGCAGCAGTGGAGGAGGGGAGAGACTGGTGAGCGAGTGGCACCAGTCTGGCCAAGGTTGATGCCAGCTCGGGGGCCCCTCAGTCGCTCCACTGGTTGCTCTACAGATTGGTTCTGATCACAGGCCAGTTCTAGGGACCTTACCCATGCACAAATTTCATGCACCAAACCTTTAGTTAAAAATAAATACTGCTCAAAAGCTTGTTTCAAAAGAACCAGCATGCACCTCTGCGGTGTGTTGTGAAGTTAGGCATTTTTCTAGGTTATAATCAGATTCTTTCACAAACATAGAGCACCGTACTGTCCACACTCAGTCAAGTACAAGCTTGTTTACCTTACTTCTCTTTAAGGAAATACCTTCAAATTTCCCCTTTTTATGATGCCTATTAGAGGTGAACAACAGCAACAAAAAAGCTTTATCAAATGATGCCAGCAAGGAACTTCCTGATTTCTATGTGACTGTAAGTCATAGCTCAGGTACCTTATTACACACTCTTTACATGCGACACCCTGATATGCTTGTGTTTTGGAGGATAGAGAAGTCCGTTTCATTTATGATCTTTACATTCATAGCCAAGTGTTCTCTTTGGGAGAAGAGAGATTGGAATCTGTGGTCTGAGGCCAATTAACATTGGAGTCTGTGCTGCAACTGGACAAGAGCATGTAAATTTTCCTTCTCAACACGTTGCACTCCAAACCGTGTGGCAGCACAAATAAAAGGTTACACAAGAACACAGGCACTAGCAACCTTTAGCATTCCAGAGAAACAAAAGCCTATGTGAAATGCCCGTATCCAGGTACAATGTATTAAACATTTCATCAGCAAGTATTTATGGAATTGCTCCAAAAGGCATATGGGATCTATAGCAGACTCAGTCTTTGTGCTGGGAAGATCTGCTTCGAGTGTGCACAGGGAATAAATAAAAATTAAAATTAAAAAAATGCAGCACTAGCTTTTGTGTGCTACATGCCCAAACAGAGGGGTAGTCATCGAGTATGTAAGCATGCTGGGTAGGCAAGTGTAAGTAGTGCCACTGCAGATAGCATTAAGGATATGAATTCTGCTGGAGCAGAGAGATGATGTAGGGAAGACAATGTTGAAGAAATGGTTGGTGTCCAGATGGTGGAGGGCCTGAAATTATGTCGATTTCCCTAAATTTTGATCCATATATAAATACTGCAAATGTTGATACTCAGCAACGCAGCATAAATTCTGGGTGTTTTTTTGTTAAAAGCTCATTTTGTCTTTTTTTTTTTAAATAAAAGTTAACATGCTATCTAGCTTCACTTAGCCTTTTTGGGTTAGTGAAATGGCCTGCTGCCACCTGGTGGTAGCATGTCCTCATCAAGACTGGCAGGCTAGTCACTTGCAAGGAGACTTGCAGTACAAATTCAGAAAGGTGATCCTGGGCATATACCTCATATTCCTCCATGACCTCAAATCCAGCATGTTGAAAACCAAATGTATAATTTCTCCCTTATATTAGTTCTCTTTAAATAGGTGCTACTGAGCATGGATGTGGACAGCCATCAAGCATATTACATATTTAATTTTTCTTGACCTCAAAACAAGACTATAGTGTTGTTATTATTATTCCTACTAACATCTGAGGAAATACTGGCATAGGGAAGTTAAATAACTTTTCCAAGAAGATGCCAAAGGTAGCTCTCAACCATTATTATACTCTACCTTCTAATATGTTGCCAGGGATACTGTCCTTCAGTCATTCAGATTTGACAACCTTGTGTCACCGTTGATCTCCCATCAGTTTCACTGCTCATCCATAATCACTTGCCCCATATTCCTTTGAGAGTTTTCTTGTATCTATCAGTTCTAACTTCCAAAGTTTATAGTGTATATCTTTAAATTGCAGATTTTTGTAGCATATTCCTGACTGACTTCATTTTTAAAAATATTTAAATAAATTGTAACATGATGTAAATATCTAAATTATAGAGAATGGCAAGCAAAAAGCAAAGTCTTTTTTCATCATTTCATCATGTCTCACTAAGCTCCAGAGAAATAAGCACATATAAGTTTTAGTTTGTTCTTAAAATATAAATGAAACTATAGTAGTCCTGTTACTCTGCAATTTATCCTTTTTCAATGAATGATATGTCTTGTAGATCTTTCTCTGTCAGTGCTGCAGAATTTATACACAATGGATAGTGGATGAGTGTTTGCAAAATAAGTCAAATCTTAGAGTTTAGTCACATACTCCTTGCTGCCTTTAATCTAATTTAAGCATTTATTTCTCTGAGGGTAGAGGTTATTACAGGTCTCCTCCCTTATTTGGTTTTTAACCAAGATCTCTTTCATGGCAGGTTAATAAAGATTGTTTTCATTAAATATCAATAGTGTGTGTGTGTGTGTGTGTGGTGTCATTTTACTGGATAATTTTTCACATGTAATGCCAAATTGTAACATATTCTCAGTTGTCTTGTGAAAATTTCTAACATCTTGATTATTTCTGTACATCAGTAGTTCTGAAACTTTAGAATGCATCAGATTCACTTGGGGATTCAGGAAAACCAAGATAGCAGGGTCCCATCCTCAGACTTTCTGACTCAGTAGGGAGGGAGTGAAGCCTACACATTTTCATTTATAACAAGTCTCCATGTGAGACAAATGCTCTTGGTCTAGGAGTTACACTTTCTAGCTCCCTCAACACCACGAATCCTTTTCGGCACCCACTGTTGACTGCTCACAAGAGCTATAGCTTAACAAGAGCATTGGAAGTGGCTGTGGTGGGCACCCAGGCCTGTGATGTGCATGTCCTTCCAGAATAGGCTCCAAAAGCCAGAACAGCAGAGAATGACAGTGACTCAAACCACAGATTAAGGAACAATTCTCACATGTGAAGAGGTGGAAAGAATTATTCTTTGCCTGTAAGTCCCTAGAGCAGCACATGCTGTAGTGATTGCAATCAATGGCAGTCATGCCATCTTTGAATATGAGCAATGGCAGTATAAGTTACTACATCCTGACAGAAAACCAATTTTTATTCATGCTCGCTTTCTGGTGGGAGCCCAGCCAAGTAAAATTTCAGGGGTTGAGTGAGCTGATATGTCCAAATATATCCCATCCATGTTATTGTTATTATGGATTCAGTACTGGTGTGAATTGCCTTGTAATGTCATTGTATTAATCTCTTGTACAAAAATTCACAATTGGTGAGTCAGAAAGGATTTTTTTTTAAAGTTATACAATTCCTCTTGAGAAATATAGCAAAATTATTATATCTCAGTCATTTGATTTACAAAAACTGCTTGCTTACACATAAATAGGGCAGAGAAAATACATCATTTGTAGACTTGACTATCCAAAATACAAATGTAATGTATGTACATAAAACTTATATAATGAGGCATTTATTCTTGAGAATAATGCACTATGTGATATATAATAATACTTCTAAGAATTTAATCTGCTAGATAAATACAAATTCTTATAAAGTTTTAGGGTATTTACCCTCATCAAATATCTTAATGTATACTGAATCAGGAAAATACATAGAATTGATTAGTATAGTTGATCCCTGTTGTTTCTTTGCTTGAAATATTTGTATAAAGAAATCTTGCCATTTCTAAAAATGGAGTCTAAAAAAATGCCTGATTATTTTAACTATTCCCTTATCTTTCATTAAGCCTGTATGCATCCATAAAATATACATAGTATTTTTATGTTTCATAAACTTGACATAAATGGCATTATGATATATCATTCAATTTCCTTTTGCCTTTCAAGAATTTATTTTTAACTGATGAATAGTATTCCACTGTATCTATAAATTTATCTATTTTCCTATGATGGACATTTTGGTCATTTTCAATTTTCAATGCTATAATTCTTCAGTGGATATTCTTGTAACATACTAGTATATCCTTTAGCATATGGTATAGAAGTGAAATTGAGTGGTGTATGAATATTCACTTTTACTAAATATTGACAAATAGCTCTCTGAATTAATATTGCATAATTATATTGTCACTGGTACAGTATTCAGGTTCTTCTTTCACATTTTCCCAGTAACTAATTGAGAGTTTTTAATTTTTTTTGAATATGAGTTTTAAATTTTGTCTAACCTGAACAGTGTAAAACTGTATTTCATTGTTTAAATACTTAGTATACCTAATAGTCCTAATTACCAGCACAGATAGAAATTGTACTTTTAAAAAATTGTTGACAGTATTACAGATGCCTCCCATTTCTCCACCCCCCCCCTTTACACTCCTCCGCTTAACCCATACCACCCCCCATGACTTTACCATCCCATTCTCCATGTCCATTGGTTATACATATCTATACCAATCAAAAGGTAATATGCAAATTAGTCAGGATACCCTCATGCAATGACCGAACATCAGGCTGCGTGGGCTACCAGCCTGGTGGGGGGCCAGAGAGGGGCAACCAAACAACTGAACAGCAGGCTTCGTAGGACAACCAGGCTAGTTGTTGGGGCAGTGAGGGAAAACCATGTCTGCATGGGTGGGGGGGCACTTGGGAACAACCAGACAGGTGGGGGGAGGGGAATTGGGGGTGACCAGGCTAGCGGAGGAGGGGCAGGGAGGGGCAACTAGGCCAGCGGGGTGGGGGGGGGCAGTTAAGGGCAACCAGGCTGGGGGTGGGGGCAGCGAGGGACGATCAGGCTGTCAGGCAGAGGTGGTTAGGGGTGATCAGGCAGGCAGGCAGGTGAACAGTTAGGAGCCTGAGTCCCTGATTGTGAGAGGGATATCTGACTGCTGGTTTAGCTGAGATTGGGCCTAAACTGGCATTCAGACATTCCCAGGGGGGTTCTGAATTGTAAAGCGTGCAGGCTGGACTGAGTGGACCCCTTCCCCCCATGCACAAATTTCATGAACCAGGCCTCTAGTAAGTATATAAGTTCTTTGGTTTATCTCTCCTCATCCTCCACTCCTACATCCAGGTATGTCAGCCTGTTCCATGCCTCAGTGCTTCAGGTCTTATTTTGTTGATCAATTTGTTTTGTTCATTAGATTTCACACATTAATGAGATCATGTGATACCTGCCTTTCTCAGATTGACTTATTTCACTTAGCATAATAGTCTCTAGGTCCATCCATGATGTCCCAAAGGGTAGGGGATGACCTCTTTTTTTTTCAGCTGCTTAGTATTCCATTGTGTAAATGTCCCATAGCTTTTTATCTACTCATCTACTGCTGGGCACTTGGGCTGTTTCCAAATCCTAGCTATTGTAAATAATGCTGCTATGAACATTCTTTCTGATTGCTGTTTTGGGGGTTTTAGGATATATTCCCAGAAGTGAGATTGCTAGGTGAAATGGCAGTTTCATTTTTAATTCTTTTGAGGAAGCTCCATTCTGTTTTCCCTAGGGGTTGTACCAATCTGCATTCCCAACAGCAGTGAACTAGTGTTCCCTTTTCTCCACATCCTCACCAGCACTTGTTGATTCTTGATTTATTGATGATAGCCGTAAACAGGTGGTAGTCATTAGTGTAGCCTGACAAAGTTTCGCATTCTCTGACTTATAGAAAATAGTAGGATTGCACTTTCTATTCCTTTGCATTTAAGCATGATCATAGGATTTATTTTGTCAGTGAGTTCATTCTTGCATAGAAGCTTTAAATAGATGCTCCAGCAAGCAGCCTGTGATTTGCTACATTTTCCCATCCTGAATTGGCAATCATGGAAGTGTGAAGGTAGACATTCTTCGGTAGACCTGGAGATAGATATAGGGCACCATGCCAGATGACCTCCAATGGAGATGTAGCTGAGTGGAAAACAAATCTTTTTTTTTTTTAGGTTAATAAATTTTTTATTTAAAAAATTGTTTTTATTCTTTGAAGTATTACAAAAAGTAGTATGATATGTTTTCCTTCTCCCCTCATTGTCCTCCCCACAGCCTCCTCTACTCCCCAGCACATGTCCTCACCTGTCCCCGCTTCCACCCCAGTATCTTATATCCATTGGTTGTACTTATATGCATGCATACAAGTCCTTCGGTTGATCTCTTACAGCCCCCGCCCCCCACCCTCCCCAGCCTTCCCCCTGTAATTTGATCGTCTGTTCAATGCTTCTTTGCCTCTGTATCAATCTTTCCCCCCTGTTTCTTTTCTTTAAAAAGATCTTCCATCTGCATACTGGAAATAAATGTATAAGAATAAAAAATATTTGAGTCTCAGTTTCAATGTCCAACTGTTCTGAGTCCCAGTTTCAATGTCAAATAGTTCCTTAGGTGTACATGTCAGCAATGGTATCTGGATGGTGGAGATATGGTGGCAATGCAGGTTCCATTCTCTCTGGTTTGGTCCTGGGACGCCTGGAGCCATGCACAGCTGCTGACTGCTAGCATGGCAAGGTGTCATCAGTGTCTTCCATCTCTGGACTGTCTTCGCAGTTGGAACAGACCTGTCAATTTCTCTTTGTTGCAGGAATCAATATGGTCTTGGAGTTGTTTTCTGAAAATATACAAACATATTCTCAACCAGAAGTTAATAAAGGGATTTTTTTCCTGTAAATTAGACTTGGGATTCTTTTTATTTTTGCCCAAATGATTTTCCTTTGACTTATTTTGACACCATGTGTGTTTTTCTGGAGTTACTTTTCTGAAGTAAGAATTTTCTAGATGTAATTTACTTACAGGATATTTTTCCTAACATGATGTTATCCCACTATCCCTTCCCTCTTTTTTTGATTAATGGGGGCTTTTGAAAATTTTATCTTGCAGTCTTGGTAACTTAAAATTTTCATTTTTGCACAAAAATATGACTGCTTTAGGTTTTTGCACGTTAGGCAATTTTACAATGAGATGAACTACTAATAGAAATTTTAGTTAATATTTTAGGAACAGCTTTTTGTCCAGTACACTTAAATTTTCTTGAGTATTCACTTATTTCACTTGGCCAATTTAAATTAATCTGAAAACTTGATTACTATTTTACTGTCAAATTTAATACTCAAGCAATAATCTTAGTTTACCCTGCAACTGTTAGTGGGAAGGATTATTTTCATTCTTGAGTAGGCCCTGAGCATTCCTGGTACTAGACTGAATTTAGATATAGGATAGCTGTTGTTGGCCTGGGTTTTCCTTCTCCCCCCATTGCCCTCCCCCCAGCCTCCTCTACCCCCAGCGCATGTCCTCATCTGCCCCCGCTCTGTCTGTAACCTGGGTAATAATCTGAGCTGTGCATGGGAGGCGAAGCAGCCATGGGGGCAGGAGACCTCCCTCAGAAAGGGTGAGAGTTCAGGCTCCTGTAAGGTTAGGGGGTGAGGGTCTGTGCCCCACCTCTGTTGACCTTTTATTTCTCTCCTGTTGGCCCCTCTGCAACTGTGCCTGTCTTAGGTTGTTCCTTTCCTGATGAATTTTACCCATCTCTGGCTAACCAGCTGTTCTCCGGAGCCAAGCAGGGTGATGTGAGGTTTAGTTCTGTCTCCTTGGTAGTCTATTACTGATAGACTGTTACTGATCACATATCTTGGGGGACTCAGGTTTCTTCTCCAGGGAGGGCCCAGCTCACACTGTTGGGCGAGAGACAGATCCGTGGTGCCAGCCACCCAGAGGCTTCAGCCTCAGCTTAAACTGAAAGCTCAGGCAACAGCTGTGTGCACTTGGATTGTGAGAAGAGGGTCCCTCTTGGCAAAAAGGGCAAGAGGGCCCAATATAGAATGCTCGAGTGCCTCCCCAGGGCCTTAATTCATTCTGAAAGGGATTAATTCCTTCCCTGTCCTTTTTTAATTTGCTGTCAAAACATTCAAAGAATTAGTTTGTAAGTTTATTTGGGATAACTGTACAATATGCTGTTGTCAAATATCAAAAATTATAATGACATTGTAGAATAATATCATGTAAGGGTCTTATGATGTCTTAGGAAGTTAAGGGGGGTGTCCATAGGAGATGACAAGCTCTAGGCCATGTCAATTCAATCTCAAACTAGCTGCCAATTTTTTAATAATTTTATGTAAACTTGTCAGGGATGTAAAAACACAAGTTACTTACCTTAGTTCAAGAGGTCAAATATATTAACTTTCTCCCTTACTCCCGCCATCTCCCACTTACCCTGAGGTTTGACATTCTAATGGACTTTTCTCAGTCTCCGTATCCGTCCTTGTTCATTAGTCTATGCCTCTGGGTGGCAGTGTTTCTGGATTGACCTCCGGATTTATTGGTCCTCTCTAGCCTGAACTAAAATCCCGCTATGCCTGTGGTATTCAATACTGATTTGTGGTAATGGGCTGCCCCAGAGCTGCCTCTCTAATGGTGACTGCCTATTCTGATCCCCAGGCTCCAGAAAAACAGCTCTCCCCTGCAGTCTCCCAGGGTGTCCCCCACCAGGCGATCCCAGGTTCCTGGTTTAGCACTCAGAAGCTTGGATTAGGAGAGGAAAAAATGCAAGTGCGTGAACTCAGGTTCCACTCGTATGTCTGTGCAAATCCCCTTTACCCCTTGAGTTTAGCAGCCAGCACTCTCCCAAAATTGTTGGGCTTCCCTTCTCTGTCAGATCCAAATGGGTTGCTTTCTAGGAATCCCCTCTGCCACCAGTTCCGAGGGCCCTCTTTCACGTTTATCAGCTCCAACAGCCAGGCACATTTTTCAGGCACAAATCTCCCCGGTTTGCCAGCTCCCCCTAACCCCAGGGGAAATCTGACCTTTCCGTGGAGGAGCACAGAGCTCCTTGGAATCTGCTTCTGCGCCAACTAGGAACCAGTATTCTGGGGGTCTCAGCAGTCCAGTGGGTACTGCAGCTGTATATTTTCAAGATGGCGCAGTTTGCCTCCAAGCTGGTGGCTCAGTAAGAGAACCCAGCTGCACTGGGGGCCGCTCGGTCAGGGGAGGCAAATTCAGCAGTCCCCCTCCTTCTCCCGGATCCCAGCTATCCCCCAACTCGCCAACAAACACCCCCTGCTCAGAATGCGTCTGTTTGTTCCATCACCATTTTTTCTCTCTGAAAACAAATCTTAATTGTCTTAACCCACGGAAATTTTTGGAGTTATTTATCACTCCAAAATAATCCACATGTCCTCTCCGATAGTGTTAATATATAACTCACAATTGGATGATTGGGGAAGTGGTAAACAAACACCTTGCATTTGATAGAAGGTAATATTTATATTTAATGTTTGTTTTTGTTTTCAATTCTTCTCCCTCCTCCTTCCAGCTATGTCACACATATTCCCTATACTCATGACCTGCCAAACCAATTTTTGATGGTTTGTATATATTCTATCAGCCTGCTTTTTCTCACCCAGTTTGTATAGGGTATTTCATAAAAATGTATACATACTTAATAGCTAATTGCTCAGTTTTTAAAATGAAATGTATTTTAATAAACACTGCCTTTATAATTGTTCAAAGCATATATAAACATTTTTGGGGGGATCATCCTACATTTCTTCCCTCAAGCCAGCATTTCCTTTCTTGAAGAGTTTACATTTTTAAAGAAGGATTGCTGGGGAAAAAAATCAATGTTTTACCTAAAATACCTAAAATATTTATTGATAAAGATCAGCTTTATGACCCTGTAGTGAGGGGTCATTAATGAAAGGGGCTTTCTCAGCTTCCCCTTATTACCATATTGGTGCTAACTGATGATATATATTTCATATGGGCTCTGACATTAAAATTCATAATCACTTGTTAATCATCTGTTGGTTAATCCCATTCTCAAACCTGTATGTTCAGTATCTGGCTCTTATATTCCTGGAATGCTTGTTTGAAAGGATAAGAGGGTAAAGATAAGAAGTAGAGGTGGCACTAATAAGATACTTCCCTAGCAGAAGTAGCTTTTTTACATAATCTCCCCTTGGATGAAAGTTTCCTTTATGTTAATAAGTTCCTCCTAAATGTGCAGAATTGTCTCACATGATAGTGGGGGTGGGGAAATAAGTGAATGAATGTCCAGAGAACTACATTTTTTAATTTTTCATATCTTGAAATGAAATATATGAATCATTTGATTGGGATGCTTCCCTCCTAATATTTAGAAGGTGTTAGGTGAGGCTGACGCTAGGTGGATAGTGATGGTAGGACAATTTGGAGCATAAAATGTATAAGGTTTATGTGGTGGACTCATCCAGAGGCTGTGGATTTGACAGAAGGATGTAGTACCTGTCAGACAGAATGCAGGTGTTAGAAGGATATAGGAGCCAGCAGCTGCCAAATTCCTGCTTTGTAATTTTTTAAGGACTCTTCTGTGAAGGTTGTAGACATCCTGAAAAATCACCTGAAGTATCAAAAGCATTTATACCTACTGTAGTTTCCCTAAAGCAGTGGTTCTCAACCTTCCTTATGCCGCGACCCTTTAATAGAGTTCCTCATGTTGTGGTGACCCCCCAACCATAAAATTATTTTTGTTGCTACTTCATAACTATAATTTTGCTACTGTTATGAATTGTAATGTAAATATCTGTGTTTTCTGATGGTCTTAGGCAACCCTGCTAACACAGATATTTACATTACGATTCATAACAGTAGCAAAATTACAGTTATGAAGTAGCAATGAAAATAATTTTATAGTTGGGGGTCACCGCAACATGAGGAACTCTATTGGCACTAGGTGGATTGAGAACCACTGCCCTAAAGAATACCAGCCTTGGCTGGGTAGCTCAGTTGGATGTATCAAGGTTCCAGGTTCAATCTCCCATCAGGGCACATACAGAATCAGCCAATGAATGCATAAATAAGTGGAACAATAAATCAGTACTTCTCTCTCTCTTTCCCTTCCTCTCTCTCTGAAATCAATTAAAAAAAGAATATTAAACATTTTTGATATCAGAATACTTTCTTGTATGTTTCTTGCTCCTTGAAAAATGAATGTTTATTTGTTAATTAAAGTTTACATCTTTCTCTTTTTAGATGGTTCTTTGGAGCAATCAAGAGAGCAGATGCAGAAAAGCAACTATCATATTCAGGAAATCAGACGGGTGCCTTTCTAATCAGAGAAAGTGAAAGCGAGAAAGGAGGTTTTGCTCTTTCAGGTATGAGCATTGTTTTGTGTGATTTAAGTAAGGGCTTGAGAGTCTGTAGTCATGAACCTACTGTGTAAATATGGACATGTTAATTTCAAATTTGCTTATTTTCTTATCTTCCTAATAGTACCAAAATTATATCTTCTGAGCTACTCCAGAGTAATATAAAAATTAGCATGAAATTTCTATCTATGGTTAGAAGTCTTCTATAAGCAGTTTCAAAGACATGCACTCTAGATATTTAAAAAAAGAAACATGGATCTGGCTGTGTTTTCTCACTTGCATTATCAAAGATCCTATCCTTCTAGGGAAGTAATAAGCAAGAAGCAAACACTAACTGTTGTCAAAATTGATCTTGGCATAATACATTTTTTTTTGCATTTCATTTGTCTTTGCCTGATAAATGGAAAATGAATTGAAGTGCTGAATGCAAATGCATTTAATGAACTCCATGGCATGTAACATTTTGTCAAAGGTAATTTTTCAGCTCAGAGTCAAGTACATGTTTAACTTACACTGCTCTACGAAAGAAGCACAGAGGACCCTGGGATGATCTTTAAGAGTGACAGGTGCATGCACGTCTTTGCTTTCAAGAACCTGGGCTTTTTGGTCTATATTCCAAGGCTGGATAGTGTCCTTCTTAAAGACCACTTCAGTCCGTCTCTCATGAGAGACTTTCTCCTTGCCCTTCTCAGACCTCTGTATTACCAGTCATTTGTGTTATTATCCCCTTTTAAGCATGTCTTTTTTTTTCACCAACTAGACATAAGCTTTTTGGGAGAAGAGATTTTGCTTTCCTCTCTCCCTATTGTCCTGAAACAAATGTTTATTGAACAGAACATCCGGGGCCTTCTGTGTCTGCCTGGCTCACTGATCTGGGCGTCAGGACAGCCTGCACGGCCTGATATGGAAACAGGCCCTGAGCTCCATGTACTGAGAACTCTGACATGAGCTGCACCAAGGCCAGACTGTGTGTGTTCGGTATCCATTGTCTTCCTCGTATTTGATGGTCCCAGAATCAGGGCAGATGGATTAGAGCTGAAGTGAATTAAGGGCAGTGATACCGAGGCTGGCTTTTCAGGTTTTGTCCTTTGGTTTCTGTAGATTCTGATACCGACTCAGTAGGGTATTACAGAATCATATGGATTCAGCCACCCTGCTACCCAGTTAGGAGATACTTCTCTGATTACCATTCTTGAAATGTTCCCAAGTGTGATGTGACATCAACCTTTCTAATTTTGTTTATACCCAGGGCAATATAATTTGCAGTGACTGATAGGTGATGGGCATTAGCCATTCAGTGCTGATGCCCAACCAGGCTGGGCCTCCACACCAGGTGACATAGTGAATATTTTATTATGTATAATAGCTTTCTCTCTGACTATGAAAGTAATATAAACATTTTTATAGAGTCAGGAAAGCTCAAAGAAGATTAATTTACAATATAACCTTCTGAATATACATTACACTGAAATACCTTCTGTCAAGCTTTTTTCTATGGTTAATATTTAGTGTATTAATTTAAAGAAACACACACACACACAGAAAAACACACCCAGAGAAAAAAAAACTAAAATAATCTTGTAAATAGAAAAGTAAATATACACATGTATGTGCGTATATATGTGCATATGTATATATACACATACGTGCATCTATATGTATTTGTGTGTGTGTGTATGTAATATAGATCTAGGATTCATTTTTTCTGTCTCTCAGTATCCTGTGAACATTTTTTTCATGTTCTTTATTATTTTACTACGTCAGTATATTTAGAAGGCACACAACTTTCCATTGTATGGGTGTGCCACCATTTATTTAACATATTTCATATTTTATACAGTTTCATTATTTCACTTCTTTTGCTATTATAAAATATGACACAATGGACATCCTTGTAGATAAAAATTTGAAGATTTAAAGATTTCCATGGGAATACTATATTCAGCAAAAGAAAAACAGTTTTGAAATCTTAATGTCTAATGATAAGAAAAGCTGTAAGAGAATTTCTTATAGATGTTAAATGCATCCATGCTTGTTATTTGCCTTTGCCAATATATACATATCAAATTAGGAAGTCATTATCTAGGCAAAAGTTAAATTAAATGTTTTAGGTTAGCATTAAAATATAGAAGAGTAGTATTTCCATGAGGAAAACAAACTAAAAGTAGGATTAGCTGAATCATGTCTTTGAATAATGTCCAGGCTACAGTTGACTCTTCTGAAAACTTTCTAAGTAGAATATTATGGGACAAAACAGCCTTATAGGCTTAGAACAAAATTACAAAGCTATTGGCTGTTATTTGCTGAGAATACTCCACACTTGCTTATGGATTTACTAAGCTTTGTGGGGCCTACTTGGAGACCAGCATATCATTATAGATTCTTTTTCAATGAAGTCAAACAATTTAGAGTCTTTCAGACAAATTATCTGATTGCTATGTATTCACTAGGGGACAGGAAATGCAGACCATTATGTTCTATTCAAAGGGAAATTCTCTTTTTAGCCAGAAGAGGCTATGCAGGAGAAAAATGGAAAGAAAAAGGTCTTCAGTATGTCTACATTACTGTAAAACAAACAAACAAACAAACAAACAACCCAACTGCTGACTGTTGACTACCACTAAGGATCTTCATATAGACCACTCAAGGATTTATTTCTTAGTTCAGTTGTCTCCTTAATCAGTCAGAATTGATGGCCTTCGGTGTTGCTGACTGCTGTGTTGTTGAAGAAAGGCAACTCTCTCTTTTCTGTCTTTGTCTTTCCACGTCAGTTTTCCTTAGAAGCATTGTCTTTGTTCCTTGGTGGCCATTGCTTGCAGCTGTCAGGAAAAGGCTTATGATTTACTGAGGCTGGGAGGGGGCATTCCCAAACCAGCAGCCCAAAGTTGGGGTGGATGCTAATTGGATTGTGTGGTCTTTGCATGGCTGACGGCTGGCTCTTGTGAGGTCTGAGTCGATCTCAGACGATACTTAGGGCTCTGACATCTCTCATAATGGCAAGACACTAATTAGCTGTGAATTACCACCATGCTTTTGGATATTACATATCACATGTGGCAGCTGGAGAATCTGTCTTCATTAGATGCATGACAGGTAGTTTTAGTGGCTCTACTGTTATTTGTCATTGGTAGTGGATTGTTTTTCTGATGAAAAATATAAAATTATGACTGCATATGAAATGGTTTGGCTATTTCTTGACTTCAATCAATTAGCATAAGGGAAATTATTATTGTTGCTGTTATCATTAATAATAATTTGGTGCTTGGCGTTTGTATTATTGTTTAAGGTATACTTTAAGAAAAAATACATTTGAGGACTAAAATTGAGCTGCAGCTGAGTTTTTCAGAAGAGATTCTACATTGTACATTGACAGGTTACTTTAGACAACTCTGCAGATTATCTTTAATGAAACATTACCCAAAGTAAATGATAACAGATTGAATATAGTTGAAAAAAGACTACACTGAGGACATGAGGCAAAAAAGCTCATCAGCAATACTCAGGGTGATGCATCTAGGAGTGGAGGCCACTTATTTCCATATTTGTTCATTTCTTCAACAAACTTTCAAGGTGCCTACTATGTGCCAGTCCTTGATAGCTGAAGGGCAGCAAAGACAGCAAGGCCCAGGCCCTGAACTCAGGCTGCTGGAGGGTTATAACACAGTTGTTTTTCTGTGAGACAAGAGCAAGCAGGGGCCAAGTCCCCCAGGGGGAGTCAAGAAGGTTTCACAGGGGAGAAAGTATTTGGGTTCTGTACCAATCTGTGCTTCAAGGTAGCAGTGTGGGAACAATTAGTCCTGGCCAGACAAGTGTGCAGAGTCGGGGTGTCTGGTGTTTGTTAGAAAGAAGGTTGGAAGATAGAGCAGCGCTCTCTCTCTCTCTCTCTCTCTCTCTCTCTCTCTCTCTCTCTCTCTGTGTGTGTGTGTGTGTGTGTTCAGGGCCTTGCATATCATGCTGAGGAATTTGGCCCTTATTATTTTGTAGAGGGATGTCTTAGGCACAAAGTGACCTGATATGACCTCTGATAGCATGATGAGAGATTTATGGATAATAGATTGAGGAGGGGTGAGAGAGACAAACACATTGGCATCACTTGCTGCTGTGTGAAATGACAGGCCCAAGACAGCAGAGTTTGCCAGCCTCTGCAGAGAGGGGCAATGGGACCCATGCTCCTAGGCTGCACCAGGGCTCCACTCCAGCACAGGGTGTCCCCAGAAGCCAAAGGCCCCCTGTTGCTCCCTTTTATTTTATGGGGCAAGTGTGGAAGTGGCCTTAGGACTAAGAATAAAAGTCCGTGCTTTGGGCCCAGCTGGTGTTGCTCAGTGGTTGAATATCAACCTATGAACCAGGAGTTCATGGTTTGATTCCCAGTTAGGGCACATGCCAGGCTTGATCTCCAGTAGGGGTGAGCAGGAGGCAGCCAATAAATGATTCTCTCTCATCATTGATGTTTTTATCTCTCTTTCCCTCTCCCTTCCTCTCGGAAATCAATGAATTTTTTTTTTAAATCTGTGCTTTGGTGCAAAGCAGTGTGAGCTTGGATATCAAATATTTGCAGCATTGTTTGGAAAACCAGCACTGACAGGGTTTGGGCATTGTGGGAAATTGTGGCTCCTCCTTCATGGAAGAGGAAACCATGGGACCTGTGGGAAGCTGAATTCAGGTGCAACCCCTCTTGATGGGCATAGTCCAGTGGGCCCAGAAAGAGCTCCCAGTGTTCTTTGCTAGACAGTCCTGATATCTCCATAGATGATGGCCTGAACCAGGGAAGAGGTGGGGTGAATAGAGAGTAGAGAATGGAGGTGAGGAATACTTAGAAGATATGAACCAACAGGAATTGGTGGCTGATCATATATGGGGCAAGATAAAAGAGAAGACAGCATCTAGGCTGACCCTCAGATCTCTGAATTGAGTGACTGGGACAGATTGGTGGCTCTGTCTGGGAGAGATTTGCTGCAGGAGATGATGTACAGGAGAGAGGAGCAAAGGAAATACACTCAGAGGTGTTTGAGGCGATGGCAAGTACACAGACAAGTAACCAGTATCATGTTTTTGACTTGTTTCTTCTAATGTTGAGAAGAGTATCTACTTTGATAAATTTCCATTACAGGGAACATGAAGGTCCCATGAAATATGTAGGACTTTTATAATACATTGTGATTGCTATTAAGTACCTTACTGAGAATATAAAATATACCTCTATAGAGACATAACTTAATTTTTAAATAAGTATGCTGGAATTTTCAGAACCAAATAAATGTTTTATCTCTCACAGTAATAGGTTTCCAGTACTCCAAGTATTGCACAAATGGTAGAAGTGTCTTTATAGAAGAGATATCACTGTATTTTAAAGGCCCTTAGCTGGGGCAATTACATGATCATTAAGGACATCTTTGATGCTTGAAAATGGCCCAAATTATCTGAAGCAACTTTCTGAGTAATCTGAATGATTAACCTAGTGATATCATATACTTTATACCTTTGTAACTATTTCTGCATGTCTTATAAATTAATTCTAAAAGCAATTTAAAAAGTAATGAGAAAAGTAGTAGCCTCATTGGGGAAGATGTATATCTTTTTGTGTTGACCTTATGTGTATCCTTCATGTTGAACTTACATATTCAAAGATTCCTTTATATTTATAAGTACCTCTCACCTTAGGTAAAAATGTACTTCCAAACTAGATCATAAAGTCTTTGAGCAAAAGGAAGATACCTTTATTGCTTCTGTTTCATGCTTCTCCTCTATCGCCATAGTTCCCAGTATAGTTTATGAAGATAGTAGATGCTCTAACACTCACCTCTCTACCCTGTATTCCATCAGAAGCAATGATAAGGCCATTATCATGTTCTTAACCTCTGAAGGATCAACCATGTAATTTTGTATTTCAGATTTGTTTTAGAAAGACAATTTCTCACCTTTAAAGGTTAGTTCTGTTTAGGTAATAAAACTATTATAGAGGAGACAACATTGGAAAAGGATATTGGTTGCAGTGTGGCTCTCTGTGTTTCCCTGGAACAGGGTTCAGACCCAAATTCACTTTCAACCAACCAGTGCCATACCATTATGCCCCCTAACTTTTGGAGATCTGTTGACTTATGCTAATGTGAGAGTGGCCCAATGGCACAAAGCTGTTTGTTTCATTCTCAGTGCCCTGAGAAATTCATTCATTCTTCCATTAAACTTAATGTGGACATAGTGGCCTCAAGTGTGTACCAGTAACTCTATTACTATTAACTGTGAATATAAATACAGTTGTGTATAGTAAGTAGGGACAAATATTAAATGGCTGGAAAAAATTACTCCTTGAATTTATAATGCAGTGAAACTTCTACGGATTCTGGGAGCATTTTCATTTTGGTTAAAAATGTTTTGCCTTTTAAAAAGTGCACATGCTGCAAAGAACTTTTTATGTTAATACTCTAATATCTCATATAAAATGTATTAAATTTTAAACATGTTGGTGCCATCTTACAAAATGCCTTTTAATTAAAGTCATAATTTAGTTGTGTTCAGCTTAATTGCAAATATCATTGCCTTTAATAGCAAGTGGCTTTTTTCGTGAGTTATGGTATATCCTGTTTTTCTTAACATTGCTACTGATATAATTTATAATTTAAATACTCTATAAAGTTAAATTAACATTTTATTATATAGTACATATTTTTTGTGTGTGTGTGACTGCATAAACACAGATGCAGAGACAAAGAATATTTCACTCTAGGGCACTGGATCATGAAGAATTCTCCTATTTTATTGAAATCTAGTGGTTGAGCATCAACCTGTGAAGTAGGAAGCCATGGTTTGATTCCCAGGCAGGGCAGATGCCCATGTTATGGGCTCAATCCCCAATGAAGGGCATGCAGAAGGCAGGCTGATCAATGATACTCTATCATAATTGATGCTGCTACCTCTCTCTCCCTTCCTCTGTAAAATAAATAAAAAAATATTTTTAAAAAAAGAACAACTACTCCCCTATAAAAGACTTTTTTTTAAAAAAAAAAGAAAATCCATGACTAGCATTTCTAGAGGCCAGAATATTTTTAAGATGGTTGTATTCTGATTTTTTTTTTCTTCTTCCACTTGTCTGTGAATACTATAAATTGACTCATCTGAATTTTCTCTTTTGGCTTTGCTTACCTGGTTTTGCTTATTTAAAAACTTTTTTTTCTGCACGAGTCTTTTGAGCTACTTACATGGAAACACAGCAAAGAAAAATACATATTACTGCCATTTGAATGTCTGATAAGCAATTCCAAATATAAATAAGTGGGATGCTGATAAGTTATATGGAGGTTGGTGAAATAGCTACCTTTTTGTAATTCATGACATGTTCTATTCCGTTATTTTTTCCACTTTATTTGCTGCCAAATTAAATTGATCTTTTATTTGCTTTTTGTCCCATGTTATACTTCCGCATGAAGATAATAATTATTTGAGTTAGCATACCTCTACTTTCTATTCTAGAATATAGTACATAAGAGATACAGAAGCGAAGGAGCCCTTTAAACTGAGTCTATCAATCAAGGACTTTTTAGACTCTGGGTAAATACTCTTCTAACTTCAGGGCAAATGTAGGTCAACTGAATAAGTGGCTGAGAAGACTTTGACTTTTGCATCAGATCAGGGATATTCATGAAGGTGGGAGGATGCATGGACCTGTGACCAGAGTGTCCCCTTGTTTTAAAGAGGCAGGATATGCAGCTCCCAGGCACCCAGACAACCACTGCCCTCCTGTGTGGAACCGACTCAGTGATTTGAGTCTTCCCTAGGCATCCATCTGCAGCCTCCTCCTTTTCTACATCCAAGTGGGAAAGCAGTTTGTGGCACAGTAAATGTTTTCGGGGTGGAAGGTGGCCTGTGATAGTGTGTTGCAAACTGGGTGAAGTTAACCTTGTAGAAAGAAGGGAACAAGCACTCTGCTCTCTAGTGATGTGTTTTTCACACATTCTTCTAGTTAAATAAACAACTCAGGGTTACTGTCTTTGTCAGTTTACAATGTTCTAACATGATGTGAGAGACTGGGTAGTTTAAAACAGCAAACATTTATTTCTTGCCACTCTGGAGTCTGAGAAATCCAAGAACAAGGTACCAGGAGAGATGAGGACTCTCTTCCTGATTTGCAGATAAACTGTCTTCTTGATCTAAGATAGATAGAGAAAGAGATGGAAATAGAGATAGAGACAGAGATAGATGATAGATAAATGGATATATAGGTAGGTAGGTAGATAGATAGATAGATAGATAGATAGAGCACACACTCTTGGTCTGGTCTCTTCTTATAAGAGCACTAATCTCATTATGAGGATTCCACACTTATGACCTCCTAAACCAAATTACCTTCCAAAGGCCCACCTCCTATCATCACATTGAGGATTAGATCTTCAACAAATGAATTTGTGGGGGAAACATTTAGTTCATAGCAGTAAGAATTCTGTTTCTTACTGTGAGCAGACATGCTAGCAAATGAGAAGATTCGCCCATCCTCTATCAAAGCCATGGGGGCTGAACATTTGCTGGACATTGGTGGTACGTTTAGAGGGTGGGTGCACTAGCAGCTCTGCCTGTGCGTGTGCTAAGTGGATGGACAGGAGGACAGTGTATAGGTTTTCCCCACACACACAAATGCCAAGTTTCTTTCCATTTAATGATGAGTATAATGAAAAAAGAAAGAGAGAGAAGTTATAAAATTCTGGATATCCAATAACATTTCCCTACTTATGTTCTATAACATAAATTCTTTGATAAGACAAAGTGTTTCATAGAACAAAGGTTTTAGGAGTTAAATGCATTTGAATAACACCTCATACTACATCCTCTCTACTTTGACTTCAGAAAGCACATTAAAGTCTCAGAAGTCTTAAATCAAAAAAATTAGTTTTCAACCCAGAGTTTCTTAAACTACTTGATCACAGAATGTCCCTGCCTCCCATAAAAATGACTTGGGGAAAATAAAAGTATAAGGGATGATAAACAATAATCTTCAGAGAAGATTTATACTCTTGAGTCATATTCACTAAAAGAAACAGAAGAAAAACTTGAAAGCATTTAATTTAAATATAAGAAAACACCAATTCTGTGAAATTAGGTATAAAAACAACCTTAAAAGGCAACATATGGGAGATATAAAACCTGAAAATTGTTAGTTCAGAGATGTAAAGAGCAAACTTGAGATGCTTTCTGGGAAGAAAAATAGATGAAAATTTATGAGGGCCAATAATGCACAAACAGGAGGCATATCTTTGAAATTTATTAGAATAATTACAGTTAAATATGTAGTGGAAGGAAACTTTCTTGAGTCAAAAAAAGAAATCTGTGCTTATAGGTTAAAAGGACTCAAAGTTGTTCCAAGCAAAATAAGTGAAAAAATGCATACCTAAGCCATCTTTCCAAAATACTTTAATATCAAGAATAAGTGAAAAATTCTGTGAGCATCTAGGAAAAAATAATTACACAAGCATAAGAATTGAGTTGGTCTAAGAATTTTTATCCATACCATTAAATATCAAAACTCAATATAAACATTTAGACATTTTTCTTCTTTTCTCCATTAAATTTATTGATAAAAGTTGAACAGTTAACTGTGTACTTTCACCCAATTCACCAACTATTAACACTCTCTCCCCGTCATACATATGCCAGGATAGGTCTCTCTCTGTATAGATATACATGTATATTACTTGCAGATATCATATCACTTCACCTTTAACAACGTTTTATTGTATGTACATTCCAGGATAGGGACACTCTCTCTACACCACATTACTATTATTATCACACCCAGATCTTCCACACTGATACAACAGTATTGTCTGCTATATAGTACATACTCAAATCTCTCCAAATGATCTTTCAAGCTATTTATTAATTTGTGTTTTGATGCAATAAAGGATTATGCATTGCTTTTGGTTGTTGCATCTCATTAGTCTCTTTTATAACTTTAATAACTTTCCTTTGCAAACCAAATAAATCCTTACCTATTTCAACATTTCAGCTCTTCATAGCCTTGCTGAAACCAGTTTTCCACCCTAATATTCATTCTCTCTTCAGTCAAACTATGCTTCCTGCAAGATGAACACCAGCTATTACATGATTATGCCTTGAATTCTCCTTCTTGTAACTGCTGTTTTTATTTTCTCTGAGCAAGGTCCTCAGGATTTAGCACAGTGTCTTACATGTAGAAAAAAATTGGGGATCAATGTTTATGGAAGGTTAAATTGTTTTATAGCTTGCTACTGATTTTTTCCTTGTTTCACTGTCTTTATATAGAAAAGAAATTTTCAGAAATATTGGGAATAATCTTTTGAACAATTTTTAACCATTCATTTGTTCATTGACTCATTTCATTTTCCCATTCATCATAGAACTTTCATTTGTGTTTGCTATGTGGTAAAATTGTGTAAACAACTAAATAGTTCATGCTATAACAAGCATTCATCATGCAGACAGAGCACTTACATGCAAAGTATATTTTTTACTTTTCTTTTTCTTTTTTATTTATTTATTAATATTTTTTATTGATCTTTCACAGAGCGGAAGGGAGAGGGATAGAAAGTCAGAAACATCGATGAGAGAGAAACACCGATCAGCTGCCTCCTGCACACCTCCCACTGGGGATGTGCCCGCAGCCAAGACACATGCCCTTGACCAGAATCGAACCCTGGACCCTTCAGTCCGCAGGCCGACGCTCCATCTACTGAGCCAAACCGGTTTCGGCAAAACTTGACCGTTTTAAAACACACTTTACCGACGTCGGAGAGGAGGGCGCGGTACTTTTCTTTTTCTTTATTGCTTAAAGTATTACATATGTCTCCTTCCCCCCACCTCCCGCCACCCCAAGAGCAAGCCCCCACCACTCCAGTGTCTGTATCCATTGGTCATGTTAATATGCACGCATACAAATCCTTTGGTTGATCTCTAACACTCCCCCCAACTCTCCATTTGTCTCTGAATCTATCTTGCAAAGTATCTTAAGAACCCAGAAAAGATAAAAGTTATTTTCTGTAAGAGATTAATAAGAGAAGGCATTACAGGCAAATGCAACAAGTCAACTCTATACCTAATAGTGAGTAAAAAGGTAAATGAAATACAGTGTGCATGAGATGTACTTTTCTGTTCAGATAATGCCTTTTCTTAAGAACCATTTTTACTTTAAAAGAGCAGATAATGCTCCTTACATTAAAATGAGGACTTATTTTCTGTGATGTGCTCTTGAACCCTTTAACAGGATCTGTAAGTTGTTCCTCCATTATGACTATTATGCTTGAATAGCTTACAAGGTACAAGATTGTAAATACCATTAATGTGATCATGATACTTTCAATATGGGGTTTATTTTTGAATAGCAAGATAGTGATAAAGTTGAGATTTGAACTTAGTTTTCTCTGGACCTTGGACCCTGATAACATATACATTTAATAATTTCAAACTAGGAAAAAGGGAAATTATTAAAAGAAGAGCTGATAAGTGGAAGACGGGGGAGGCAAAGTGAAGAAGGAAGAACATTTGGGAAGTCTTGGGGCTGTGTTTTAGATTGAACAGGAAATTAAGACATGTTGGTCCCAGGAATGAAAATTGGTGACTTACAGGCCTTCCGGTTCCTCCTCCTTTGTGCTGGCCTTGCACAGTTTAGTCCAGTGTATGCTTCAGGGAAATAACTAAATAAGGGTTTTCTTCTCAAGGCTGCTCATTCTGAAATAAATTATCTAAGCAAGTTCTTTTTGTTACTCTATGTGAAAAAATAGGTTGCTGAAAAAAGTACTGTAAAATTAATCCTAACCAGCATATTTCATACCGTGTTTGTACAAACAGGGACATTGTCTATAACCTGAATACTATATGTGTGCATTTATTCTAGAACCAAAACATCTGTTGGCTTCAACTTTCTGCTCCTCACCCTTTACAACTTCTGGCCACTGGAGGGCTTTCAATCAAACATGTGTTTTCTCTGGTGACACATCAGGAAATAACATGCCATTATCAAATCAATACAGTAAAGCTTTGTTTTGTTTTCAGTTTTCATGTCCCATGAATATATAGAAAGGAGACAAATATCTGCTTTTAGGTGAAAACAAATTTATAATTTTAAAATATCTTTAACAACTTGTTCTACAAATTAAAACATACCTGATTGGTAGTAATTTTAATTGATTAATGTCAAAAGCTTGACCAAGGTTTAAATTTTCTTAATGATTTAAGAGTTTCTATGTGGTGATAGTTACACAAAATGTGTTCATTATATAAAAAGTGAATGAAATGAATATAGTTCAATTTAATAAGTTAGTGGCTGTAATTCTAAATTGTGTATTTAAAATGATATATGCATATTAGCTACTTTATAACTATCAGCATCATATCAATCATAGTTACTTCTAATGCACTTTATAAATATTTTTTGCATTGTTATTAGACAATTTGGCACAAGAACTGCAATCCGAGAAAGTATTTTGTTATTTGTTGTCTTAAAAGCCTGTGAATGGCAAGGACTAAATTTATTTTCCTACTAGAAGCCCAGTGCATGAAATTTGTGCATGGGGGAAGGGGTCTCCTCAGCTCAGCCTGCACCCTCTCCAATCTAGGACCACTGGCTCCTAATTGCTTACCTGCCTGCTTGCCTGTATACCCCTAATTTCCCCCCTCTACCAGTCTGGTCACTCCCAACTGCTCCACTCTGCCCCCGCCAGCTTGGTTGCTTCTCACTGTCCACCCCCCACCCCCTGCTCCCCTGGTCACTCTCACTTACTCCCCTACTGGCCTGGTTGCCCCACACAGCCTGATGCTCAGTCATTTAGTCATCCTTCACTACTGCCCCCCCCCCCCCCCCCCCCCCCCGCGCCGGCCTGGTCGCCCCATACAGCCTATTTGGTTGTCCGTTTGGTTGTTTTGGTTGCGATGGTCATGCTGGCTTATATATATATAGATTATCTAGGTTGGGAAGATGTGACAACCCAAGCTTCAATTGGAGTTTCCCATTAATGGCATTGCGGTTTACAATAGATAATAAACTGCAGCCTGTTTGCTTGGGTTTGGGTTCTTCCTCTTAGTGTTATGGCTTTGGGAAAAATCATTCAGCCACTCTGTGTCTCAGTTTCCTCTTCTGCAAAATGAAAGTGAAAAATAGTATCTACTTCTTACTGTTATTATTTGACTTAGATAGGAAAAGTAGGAAAGCACTTAGAACATTGGAACAAAGCAAGCGATATAAATATTCGCTGTTGTGATTTGCATTCAAACTGAGCAATAATGAACTGTAGGGAACTGGTTCCATGACCCTAACTTGGTGTCATAGCATAAGGAAGAGACTGAAACTATGGTAATTGCTTTTGTGCAATGGGAGGAAGAAGACACTGGATTTGACATTTTCTCTTTGAAATTTGTGGTGTAGCTTCAGCATTTTTTTTTTTTTGTGAGTATTTAGGTTGCAAACAGGAGAGTTAGGCATGCTGATGGAGTTGCTATTGGAGTGCGAGGAATGCCCAGTGAACAGAACAGAATTCCAAGTGTCAAGCACATTGCTGCATGTATAACCCACCATGTTTCCAGGGATGTGTCTTTGTCACAATCATGAGTCTCCAGATTTTTCAGATTTCAACAAATGTAGAAAAGCACTAATAGGTTTCATCAAATATTTAAGTTCATGTCTAGGTTTTCTCTTTTAGAAAGTAGAAATCATAACTTTTCTCTACCACATTTGACTATATTTCTGTAAAACTCCTTACTACAGTAGTAGAAGTAGAGAATTTGAACTGGAAGGGACTTTCAGATCATCTAGTAAAAAACACTAATTTTATAATTGAAGTAATTGGAGGCCAGAGAAGGTAAGTTACTCATCCAAGGTAGCACAACTAGTATGAGTAAAGACAGTTTCAAAATGGAATCTTTTGACATCTTTTAAGTATTATTTAGGAATCATGCTGCTTTCTTTAAACTGTTAGTCAGTTTTTGCCCCTACATCTCAGTAGTTTAATCTTGTTGCATGAGAGCTGTCGGTGGTGGTTGGCTGGGTGCTATCTGGGGTAGCAGGTCTCAGTTCATCTCCATGAATCTTTTACTCCAGGACTCAGGCCACAGGAGCAGCTTCTGTCTTGGGTATGGAACTCTCGTGGTAGAGGCAGAAGACTGGAGGCCAGGGAAGTTATAGAATACATTGTGCCATATGTTATGTTTGCCCCCACTTCAAAGCAAGTCACATATCCACATCCCAAGTCAGTGGGATGGGGAAGGATTTTCTGCCTATTGGCTGCCATGGCCAAGGCCAAGAGAAAATGGTTTATTGACTTCATGTCTTGTATAAATAAATGCAACCAAATGGCTCAAAATCCAGTAGGTACAGTGTAAATGTATAGGAGCAATACTGTGACATGAATTCAGTAGCAGAAGTTGTACAGTGGGATTGAAGAACCAAAAGAACTGCTCTCTTGCTTAAACCAGGAGGCATAGAGGAGGAGATGCCTGAGCTGGACCTTGAAAATTGAACTTGCAATTAATATGTGAACAGAATGCATTTCCAGTTGGAATTAACAGTTTGTGACAATCACATAAACAGGAAAGAACATAACAGGAAAGAACATGGTGCAGTCAAGAAACTACAGTAAGTGTTTATACTCAAGGATAGGATGCCCAGAGAACTCTGTTAAGGCATCTGCATTCTAGGCAATGGAAGAACTTTAAAAAGAACAACAAGTTCAGATGTACAACTTAAAAGCCTATTCTGATGACTGTGGAAGATGCATGTGGTGCTAGAAATTGAAAAGCAGCATATGAGCTTAGTGCAGTAGTCCAGGAGAGAGAAATGGAGGGGACTTTCCACAAGGTGGGAGCGGAGAGTAATCCATATGATAGGACACAGTGCTTAGTCAGAGATGAGGTATCAAGAAGAGAGAGGAACAGAGGGGTACCCTCAAATGTCTCACTTTACTGTCTGGATTTCACGATGGCACCGTCGCTCACTGAGACATAGTATTTAGGCTGGGAGGAAATTTAGGGAATAAGATAATGTGAATTAAAATTTTGACTTGGGCCCTAGCTGGTTTGGTTCAGAGCACTGTCCTGGAGACCAAAGTGCTCTGGGTTTGATTCCAGTCAAGGGCACATACCTTGATTGCAGGCTCCTCTCTGGCTTGGGCCCTTGGGGCTCATGCAGGAATAACCAATCGATGTGTTTCTCTCACATCGATATTTCTATCTTTCCCTCTTCCATTTTCTCTAAAAATCAATGGAAAAAATATCCTTAGGTGAGGATTAAAAAACAGACAGAATTTTGACTTGGTCCCTTTGAGGTAGGTGCCTGCAGGGATGTACTAGTAGAAGGCAAGAGTGAAGGCTGCATTGCAGACAGAGGCTGGGAGTCACCCCCCATTCATTATAGTCATCAGAAACTGCATGTGTGAAATACAGCCAGTTGTGAGAGATTGTGACTTCCCAGGTCAGAACCAGCAGGGAAGGAGCAGATGGAGGCAGAGAAGCCTGAGAAGTAGTGAAAAGAAAAGTAGAATAATGGTATCAGATGGAGTCAAATGTTTCTAGGGGGGAGCGTTCAAAGTCTGTTTCCCTTTAAAAGGTGTCAGTTGCAGGAACAGCTTTGTCTGCTATTAATGATTACTTTATTATGAAACAGTAGCAATAAGTTGACTTGCTTCCAGAGGTGTGATCAGTATCTTGTGAGAGCTGTATAAAACTACTTGCAATAGAGGGGGCCACTTGGGGAAGAGTTGAGAGTGAGGAATTCCGAGTCTCGTTGCCTAGTTTTGAATCATAGCATTAATATTTACCCACTTTGTATCCAGGGACAAATGACTTAATCTCGCTACACATTCTAGTTTTTCTTCTGTAAAATGGTAAAAATAATATCCATATCCCATATGGTTATTTGAGGATTAAAGAAAATATCACATAAAAAAGCACTTAGCACAGGGCTTGCTTAAGGCAAGGGCTCAATAAAAATCCAATTGCTTTTATATTATTTCATACAGAATGCTTTCCTTTTGCACAGACAGAGGTGTTGGCCTATCTTGCACTGGAACATGTGCTTTGAACTGTTTTTCTGGGAGTAAGTGATAGATCATGCTGAGCATTCGCAATTGTTCACCCGATTCACCCCTGAGCTAGTAAGAGTCATTAAGAAGATGGTTGGTCAGCCTTTGAAGTATAGGCTGGGCCTAAGAGATGGTTTGTCTTTATGTAAAGTGTTTATTTGAGCATGACCTGAACTATGTTTTCACTGAGTGATAACGAAACTAATTCTAAACAGACAGACATTGCCCTGTATAACCTTCATCTAATATTTGTCTGAAATAAAAAGCAGGAACATATCTCATATCATGGGTTCTCATTCAGTATGAAGACATTTCAAAGTATAAGAACTATCTGCTTTTGGAAATACAAATGAGTAATGAGCAAATTATCACTAGTTGTCTTGCATATGTAAGAAACAATGAAAAACATGGAAGGAGACTATATTCTGCTAGGAATATAAATTACCTAATACACAAAAAGTCCTTTGTATTTTCATAGGAAGATAAAGATCGATTTCAAGGTATTTTAATTATAATACACGACATTTCTCAATGGCGTCTGTGCTCATTCTATTTAACAAGTCTAGTAATTACTAAAATTGGGTGGGGAGATGGAGAGGAATTCAGGAGAGCCTTTCTGAGAGTTAGGGGAGAAATTGTGGAGGAAGAGGAAGATGGCATTCAGATATCTACCAACAAATTAGTAAGTTACTTTAAAAAACAGAAAAGAGGAAATAAGTGGTTAAAAGTTTCTACTGTTCCTACTGTCATTCATATGACATCCTAGATGGCTGGAAGGGGATTCCAGCACTGCAAGCAGCCAGCAGTTTAGTTCAGACCTCTATGCTTTGTTTTTCTCATCAGTAAAAGAAGGATTTAGATCAAATTATCTTTAAACTTCCTAGTCGTTCACATAGCATATTCTTGACAAAATAGCAGAATCTGCAAAGACTGTTTAGTCTACGATTACTCTTTCTGAGGACTTTTTTTCAAATTTGAAGCTCTTGAGAGAAGTGTCAAACCTCCCGCAAACAGAAAACCCAGAGGCTATGCTACTGTTGGGTTCATTTTATTAGAAATTCTTTTCATGTTTAGAAGATGTGTCATTTCACTTGATTACATATTTCATTTGTGCATGTGTTCATTTATTCTATAAAAGATTTTAGATTTAGGTTGGCTTACATTGCCAAAAGAGTATAAAATAAAGCTATACATAAAAAAAGAGATAAAACAGATGAAAAAGAACAGATAAATTGATCTTGCTGAGCCTGGTACAGAAGGTAATTATCACAGTTTAGAAATCAGGTTAGCTGGGGTTCTCTGCTAGACAAGGAGAAAAAGGAAAAATGTGTCTTATGGGCTAATGTAAGAAGAGATGCATAGTGATTTCAAAGAGAAATGAGTTCATGTGGGCTTTTCATAAGGACTGTCAAGTATCACAATAGTGTGGACATTGTCTCAGGTGGTTAGTTCTTATATTTCCTCTCTAAACAAAGCTAGAAGCATGATGAATGTGTTCTTATTTTAAAGTCACTATGCTTTTATCACAATTGTTTTTAGAAAACACAGAGTAAAATACTCACAAATTTGCCAATCTAACACAGCTATTTTCATGTTGGCAAATTTAATCATCTTTGCGCTTTTGCAATTATGATTTTTACAAGCAACCTCAGCGTGTGTGCTGTAGACATGTAAGCCTGCCAGATGTATCCTCGTGTTTGCAATTCTATTATTCTCTTAATTATGTATTCCACTTATTTCACTTAACACAGTATATGTTTTTTCTTGTTATTCCATAATTTTATGATTATACTACGTATATTAGTTAATAATGTGTTTTTTTCAATAGATGGAGTTATACATATGTTGATATATATGTTATTTGATAGGTATGCTATTCTGTTGTATTGACAACAAACTTCAGAACTTCATATGTCAAAATTTCTGAAGGTGTTAACATCATAGATATTTTTTAAAAATTAATTTTAGAGAAGAAGGGAGAGGGAGAGAGAGAAGCATCAATGATGAGAGAGAATCATTGATCGGCTGTCTCCTGCACGCCTCCAACTTGGGATCAATCCTGCAACCCGGGCATGTGCCCTGACTGGAATAGAACCTTCAGTCCCCAGTCTGATGCTCGATGCTCTATCCACTGAGCCAAACGAGCTAGGGCATCAGCATAGGTATTTTTACGCTTAAAAATGTTGAATTTTGTGCCAAAAAAAGAGCATTTGCGGGAAATTTTAATTCATTATTTTAAAGGGAAGTGCTGCTGAAAGGTATCGTATACTTTGTTAAACTTATGGTGAACATGGTCCATCTCAAGATACTTGTGAATGCTTGTTTAAACACTTTAAAAGTAATGATTTCGATGTGAAAGACAGAGAATGTCCAGGTCAACCGAAAAAGTTTGAAGACCAACAATTACAAGCATTATTGGATGAAGATGCATGCCAAACTCAAAAACAACTTGTAGAAAGATTAAATGCTGCTCAGAAAACAATTTCTGATCATTTACAAGCAATAGAAAAGATTTTAAAGGAAGAAAAATGGGTGCCACATCAATTGAATGAAAGACAAATGGATAACTGAAAAGTCATCAGTAAAATGTTGCTTCAATGGCACAAAAGACTTTTTGCATTGAATTGTGACTAGTGATGAAAAGTGGATTTATTTTGAGAATCCCAAATGCACAAAAGCATGGGTTGACCCAGGTCAACCATCAACATCAAATGCAAGGTCAAATCACTTCCAAAAGAAGACAATGCTCTGCGTTTGGTGGGATCAGGAAGATGAACATCTTTATACATATAACTTTTCCTATTTTGGATGATTAACTCTGTTTAGTTTCCCATAGATATACTTTAATTGAATTTTTTTGTTGGAAATGAGCCACATTAATGGACATTATAAGGGCCAGCCCTTTGCAATGTGTTGATACAGTTACTACTAAGAATGTCAATGATGGCATTTCTCAGTGCATTTTCTATTTTTTATTTTATTTTATTTTTTATGAGGACCTACATGAGAATTTTTTTTTTCTCATTTCAATACCAGGAAGATGCTGCCTTTCTTTCTTTATTTTTTTTGGAACAGTTTGTTAATATTTTTCTTCAGGGAATCAGGGAACTGAATGTGTTTCCCTCAAGGCTATGAGCTCCAGAAATGCAGAGAGCCAAATCTTTGGCCCACATCTAGCAAACATGATTGGAATTTAAAGAATACCTCACCTGAAGCACACCAGTTGTATTCCTGGAGTCACCATGCTCTCCTTTCCTTTTATCCTAGTTCCTTCATCCACTTATTTAAATTTTTTAAAAGTTTTGATAATTTATACAAGTCTTTGGATCTTGTTGGAAAAAAGCAAGGAAATAACTGAATAAATGCATGTAAATATTTGGAACACTCCCTTAGGGTAAGTTTTGAAAAGTAGAAGCACCGTCTCTCATGTTGCATTAAATCTTAACCCAGTGAAAGATTTTCTGCAGGAAACTCAGCTAATATATAATATGATCCAAGTGTATAAATTTCTGGTGATTTGTTACAGATGTAATATTGAGTGAGAAGTTAGAATCCTGAGAGAAATAAAGAGTCAAATGATCTCTCAGGGACTTTCTCTGCAATAGCAGATGTTGCAAGGGTAATTTTCCTGTGATACTGCAGGAGACATTTTTCTGCTAAATTGTCTGACAAAATACTGATGTTCAATTATATATTGTTAAAGAGATACTCACCTTTATAAGATGTCATGTATAAACAATACAGTTGAAATTTGATTCTGAAAATTTAAGAACAAGCTTTCATATGAGTTTTTTTTAGACCATAGGGGTCTTGAGGGTAAGACCAACATTTTTCTCAAAAATATTATTACTGTTTGCATAGATATATGATTAAAACTCATGATGTCTATGCTATATAATATCTAGAAGAGGTAATTTATTTTTGTGTATAAGAGTTTGATTATGTCAGCTCTGACTGTGAAGGTCTCCTAGATCAGTAATAATCCTGGAAGACCTCAGGTTATGAGAGCTATCAGGTGTTTTCTCAAAGAGCTTTTTTAGTAAGTTTTTTGACTCACCTAACATAGACATTATCTTAATAGTCTTCACATAATTCAACCTACCAGTTTAACAGTCAAGCCTACTGACTGATGCCCACAGCACATTTAATATATCTAAGCAGGAGCCCTAGGCAACCCACTAACTGAGTTGTATGCATAAAAAAAGCTAGTTCTGTTTGTTACCTTTGGTTTTAGTGAATTCCTTTTTTTCTCCCAGAAAAGGAGAGAACAACTCTTCAACCTGATACACTTCAATATTTTATGACAGATGTACTTTCTTCTTTCAAAATTGCTCAGACTAACATCCTGTTCTATTTGCTAGAGAATGAAATGCAGTGACACAGGTGTGTGCTTTGAATTCTGATTTAAGGGGAGATGCAATAAAAAAAACTCAAATGTTATTTGCTTATTGGCATAGACCCACCCTAACATGGTTTCCGAAGCAGTGTTATGGTAGGAATTATCATGATTATTTTTGAAATAGTTTTAAAAAGTACAGACATACCAGTGTGGCTCAATGGTTGAACACTGACCTGTGTACCAGAATGTCATAGTTTGATTCCCTGTCAGGGCACATTCCTGGGTTGCGGGCTAATTTCCCCAGCAGCTAATTGATGATTCTCTCTCATCATTGCTGTTCTATCTCTCTCTTCCTCTAGAATCAATAAAAAAAGAAAGTACAAATAAACCTTCCAGAAAGAAATAAAATTAACAGGAGTTATGTGCAGAAGTTCTCTTAAACAGAATTAATAGTGATTTCTTCACTTCACATGTTTGGTGGCTACTATGTTATGTAACCATTATTATTCATCAGAGTGGAGAATTTTCCTTTGGATGTGGCTCTCTTTTGCTGATAGTGCTCTTTGATAATGCTGATATTCTACTGTAGCACTCATACATTGGACATTTAGATTTATCTATCATCCTTTGTGAATGATGACATTCCAACTATCCCTGTGGGGATATGTAGATACGATCATTGGTCTCATTCTCTAGATAAGAAAACTGAAATGAAATTTCTTGCCTAAGGTCAAAGAACAAATCCCTGGCAGACAAGATTAGGGCAGTAAATTCTTGATTTTCAATGCTTTGCTCAATCATCTAAGTCATATTGTTTTACTCAGTATAGGACCAGGTTATTATCAGTTAGTAGGAATACAGCTATGACCAAATGATGCCAGAGAACTAGTCAGAAAATCAAAACTAGCTCAGTCAACCATTTGTTTATCTATAAAATGCCAAACTCCTTATTATAGTGATATTTTTTATTGAGTGTACTAGGGTGTCTTTGAGTGTATCAGACACAGCCTCTACACATATTATATTCAAAATTTAATTTCTGGAAGTTCTGTCTTAAAAAATATAACTTTGGAATATCTTGGATTTCATAATGATTTAATATGTTCTGAATAATATGTTAGTGGTGTGGAAGAATGGGTATAGGACTTTGAAATTTCTATTTCATGAAATATCACAGCACTCCTTTGTGCAGTGGTAGACAAACCCATTTCTACAATGAGAGACAATTCTAATAAAAGAGTAATATACAAATTGGGCTCATCTCAGCTACACCCACAAGCCATGCCCACAAGCCATGCCCATAAGCCAATCAGGAGCGAGTATGCAAATAAACCCAACCAAGATGGCTCCGGCCACAGAGAGTAGGAGGGAGGCTTGGGTTTTCCAGGCAATGGAGGAAGCCAAGCTTTCTGCCTGCCCTTGCCCACTCAGGCATCCACACCAGGCTACAAAGTTTCAAATATAAAATCCCAACAGAAATGGCAGCAGCCATGAAGCAAGCAGAAGGCTTGGCTCTGCTCCAGGCTATAAAGTTTCAATTGTAGAAAAAGTATAAATCCCAGATACCAGGGCCTCTGCTTGGGTTGCCGGGGTCGCCCCAGGCCCCAAGGGAACCCCCACCCTGATCCGGACACCCTTCAGGGCAAACCAGCTGGCCCCTACCCCTGCATCAGGCCTCTATCCTATCTAATAAAAGAGTAATACGGAGATTGACCATCACTCCAACACACAAGATGGCTGCCCTCATATAGTCAAAGATTCTGTCCCCATGTGGACACAAGATGGCCACCACAAGATGGCCAGCAGGGCAGAGGTGTTGGGAAGTACCAGGCCTGCAAGGGAGGGCAGTTGTGGGTGATCAGGCCAACAAGGGGGGTAGTTGGGAGGGACCAGGCCTGCAAGACAGGGCAGTTAGGGGTGACCAGATCGGCAGAAAAGGGAAGTTGAGGGCAACCAGGCCTGCAGGGAAAGGCAGTTTTTTGGGACCCAGGACTGCAGGGGAGAGCAGTTGGAGGGAGACTAGTCCTGCAGGGGAGGGCAGTTAGGGGTGACCAGGCCTACAGGGGAGGTCAGGTAGGGGCAAACAGGCTGGCAGGGGAGCAGTTAGGCATCAATCAGGCTGGCAGGGGAGTGGTTAAGAGGTGATCAGGCTGGCAGGCAGAAGCGGTTAGGGGCAATCAGAAAGGCATGCAGGTAAGTAGTTGGGAGCCAGCAGTCCTGGATTGTGAGAAGAATGTCTGACTGCCCGTTTAGGCCCGATCCTAGTAGGATCCCAGTAGGATCAGGCCTAAATGGGCAGTCGGACATCCCTCAAGGGGTCCCAGATTGGAGAGGGTGCAGGCTAGGCTGAGGGATCCCCCCACCCAGCATGAATTCCGTGCACCAGGATTCTAGTGTAACATAAGATCACACCACTAGGAGAAAGCTGGGCTTCTATGTCAACCTTGGATTACTTGAAAAAGCATTTGCACCTGCAAATAGAACTGAAATCTGAACACTTTATTGATATCACATGGATTCCCCTAGAAGCAGTTACTCTAGATGTAAAGGTGCCCAAGTAATCAGGTGACTTGGGTCAGGGTCCTTATAGAAGTTTATGAGCAGAAATAGTTGATTTCTTTAAACATTCAACAAACCTTTATTGTACTATTCTTGGACATGTTCAGGTAGATTAATCAGTTGACAGGTGAAACATTTCCTCCTAGGTCAAACAGCATAAACGAGAGTCAAGAAGCAAACTCGGGATGCTTGACCTTTTAACTCAGTTCATTCAATCATGATTCTACTGAGTTTTTGATGGATGATTCCATTATATTTTATAGTTAGCCTTATATTTTTTGCAGTTGAGCTACTAAAATGCCTAACTAATTTGAACCCATAATAATTCACAATAAGAATGACACAGTATTATTATTCACTTCTGGTCTATAAAACATGGAGTGGTTTGGTTCAATAATAAAGATTACAATGAACCAAAAAAGGAATAGAAAATTTATTTCTCCCTAGTTCTGAGACCCCCTGAATTCAATCTTTATTGAGAATATCAATGCAAATGTGTGGATTCACTACTAACAAATTAAAACCACTTAAAAAATCATATAATTTGGATATGATTACTCAGGAATACAATAGTCTTTATATACTGGAGCTAAGTTTGTTTTCCTTCCATTAAAAAATAAAATTCCAAGGAAATCCTGTCCTGAAAGTATTCGTATAATTGCCTATTTAATTTTGCAGCTGACATTTCAAAAGCTTATATTTCACTTCAAATCCAAGAGTCAGTGACATTATTCATTCATCTGGCAGATGTTTATGTTAGTTGTCACTTTGCGCCAAGCTCTGGATTAAGACAGCAGAGTCTCTGCCCTTCATGGAACCACCTCTACTGAGATGAATACCATAACAGGTTATTATAAACATATATGAAACAGGGGCTGGGAAGGAGTATATTCATTCCATAGGGGGGTGGGGAAGGCTGGTTCTGGGGATTTAAATTGAAATCTTATGGGAAGATGCATAGGAAAAGCTTTCAAATAGTGTTCAAGGCTCCAAGGTGAGAGCTAAGTATTGTGAAAGGGGGACAGAAAAGAAATAGGAATTTAGAGATAAATTACACTACAAAATCAGCTCTTAGGTGTGGAGGGGGTCCATGGGAAAAAATAAAAAACACAAACAAAGGGAGCATCTGTAATACTTTCAACAATAAAGATAAATTAAAAGAAATGTTGGAACACTAAGAAATGTGGAAACATTTGGAAATGTGGAGATTTGTTAAAGCTTGCTCTTGATGAAGAAGCTGAGGCCCAGCGAGACTGACATGTTTTGGTCATATGAAGTTAAATTGTAATATGAGCCTCCCATCTCACCATCTTTTCGGTTAAACTCTGGATTAGTTTTATTGTACTTGACAACTCTGGATGTATTACACAGAATTGGGTTTTACAATTGAGGGTTTAAATCTTTATCTGCAAATAGTTAGCAAATATTTATTAGGCTTTCTTTATAATCAATATCAATCATTATGATTTGCATCCCTTTTTAAGAAAATCACAAGGAATATTTTGACTTGCCAGTCATCTATTGACTTTAATCTCTAGCTTGGAAATCATTAGGTCTTCAGTGGTACACTAAAAAGGAATTCCTAAGTTTATGCTTAACTTCCATGTAGTCTATTTGGAACCAGATATTGTTCATCTTGTTTAAATATGGGTTTTTTTTATTGCTTTTCATCATTTCTAATTATAGACCTCCTGGCTAACTAGACATCTCAGCTATAATTTGTGCACTTTTCTTTTTGATTGATGGCAATGATAGAATATTCAGGGCAATAATTTATATAAACTGCAGATATATTTTATATTTAGCTACCTTTCTACTGTTAATATTTTTATTACTTAGTGGAGAAATAAATTTGGACTAATATTATTTACATATCTCTTTGATATATTGTTAACCTTTAAATCCATACATAGGATTCTGCTACGTACTTACCTTTGTATCTTAATTAACCTTTTTATTTGGTGATGATTTTACAGGGAAATTAACATTGCCCAAAGTTATAATCAGTGGGAATGGTAACTTGACACAGAGAGAGAGTACAAGCAAGTGTTCCAGATACCTAAATATTGTAATTTAAGAAGTTTATATTGCTTTTGGAGGAGCTAACTATACTCTTGCCCTCAATATTTAAAAAAAATGTTTAGTCTGGTATGCATTCACAAAATGAATATACTAATGTATCCAGCACCTAGTCAAGAAATGGAATGTCACCAACACCCCAGTCTGACTCTTAATATCAACAGATTTGCTTCTTTTTACATCTTTAAATAATGGGACCATTATTTTGTGTTTGTGAGATTCATTCATGTTGCTGTGTTATTGTTATCTATTTATTTACATATCTTTATAGTATTCCACTGGAAAAATATAAACAATTTATATTAGTCCATTATATATTTGATGGGCATTTAGATTGCTTTCAGCTTTAGGTTCTGACAAAAATGCCGCTAAAAACATTCATATATACGCATTTTGATGAATATATTATGCATTTTTGTTTACTATATACTTAAGAGTGGAATTACTACATTTTAGGTCTTATTATGTTCAACTTTAGTAGATTATGACAAATAGTTTTCCAAAGTGGTTGTAAAAATTACAGTTTTATCCACTGTGTAGAGAGAGATAATTCTAGTTACTCACATCCTTGCAACAATTGACATTGTCTTTTGTCTTTTTTTAAAAATTATAGCTCTTCTTGTGTACACCAATTACTTTTCCAAGAAAATATTGTCCAAGCCTTTGACATGCCCTCAGTAAACCTATGTGCTTAAACTGAGATGTCTTCTCAGTCTCCTTTTCGTTCATGAAAGTGTTGCTCCAACTTTATTGATTAATAAAGCATAAGTTTCTATATTTAGCAAGAAATGCAGAATACCTCTTTTCCTGATAAATGCTGCTCAATACTTATCAATAACTTTGCTAAATGAACGGGGAGCTATGAAGAACTTCAGTAAATATTTTTAATGCAAATGCAGAAAACTGGATTCAAACTAATTTTAAACAAAAATTACATAATTAATTGACTCTTATAGCTGACAAGCCAGGCTTGGTTGGCTCCAGAGGTTAAACTTTACATTTCCTATCAAGACTCCATTTTTCCACTTGAATAGCTTATCTTCTTAGGCAACTCACCTCTTTCCCTGGTGGGGTGGTGGGGCGGGAGGTTGCGGGGTGGGGTGGGGGAAGAATTTTTCTGGTAGTTCCAAACTCCCAGCAGTTAAACAGAAACAGATACAAGACAACAACGATAACAAATTTCTTCCTGTATTTCTAGAGCTCTCTAATACAAGTTCTGGAATTCAGTCTCTTAGTTCTGACTGCCTTCCTTAGCTCAGGGTCAGCACCAGGTCCCTTTGGACCGCATGCTCTTAGAGGAGCATTGATTCTTCAAGGAATATCGGGGTGCCATTACTAGAAAAGAGGACAATGGTTAGTGGAAAGCAAAAGCAACAGAATATCCACAGCAAGTTAGGTGACTTGAAAAAGGGCAAGTGGTCTGTTCCTCAATGCTATAGGACTTATCCCTGGGATAAATGAAACTGCTGGAAAATTATATACATAGACTGTGTCATGTTAGGCCCTGTGGAATTGCTTTTATTGAAATGTGCTAGGATATATCAACCTATAACAAGAGACAGAGAATGAATGGCCCTGCAAAATTTTGTATATTATTGTCTGTTAATACTGAGGACACTAATTAAGTCTATTTCAATGTTCATGTTATAAGATTTCATGGGAGAAAATTCTTCCTGGTCTTTGTATCAGGAAGAGTTGAACTATATTTAAGCACCTTTTATGATTTTATCTTATAAATGCTGCAATTTCTGAAACTGATAATGTTTCCTCTTCGCATTGCTATAATGATAGAGTCAATTGTATGGCTTGTTTTAGTCAAATATATTATGCCACGGTGCATAGTTTTCTAGGGCTAACCTCACTCTGTTATTTTTATCTTGTATTTCCTTTAAATTATTATTTCACAACTCTTTTTAAAAATTCTGCTGTATGTCCGATGTAAATATTCTGAAATCTTTTCTGAAACAAAGTTGGCAAATAAGTAGAATTTGTGAAAATTTTATTTCATACATTCAAACTATCACCACAAAATAAATAAATCTGTTTGGTTTTGGCAAGAAGTTATTAACAGGACTTGTTTTGGGTTCCAGTTTTAGCTGAAAGGGTCGTGAAACACTACAAAATCAGAAGACTGGATGAAGGGGGCTTTTTCCTTACTCGGAGAAGAACCTTTACAACGCTAAATGAATTTGTGAGCCACTACACCAAGACAAGCGATGGCCTGTGTGTCAAGCTGGGGAAACCATGCTTAAAGGTGAAATGCTTTCAAGCTGTGTTCACTTATTTTTGAAGTTAACTTTTCCCCTTAAGATACTGAATATTTTTCGTGTGATTCATCAGTTCAGAAAAAAGGGTAATTTGGTTACCTAAGGCATAGATAGGTAAACTATGGCCATGTGCCAATACTGTCTCACACTTACTTTTGTTAGTGAGTTTTATGGTAATATAGACATGCTCATTTATTTACAAATTCTCTTTGTTTTTTTTTTTACTGTAATAGCAGAGTTTAGTAATTGCAATAGAGATTGTATGAACCCCAAAGCCTAAAATATGTATTATCTTACTCTTTTCAGAAAAAAGTTTGCTAACCCCTGACCTAAAGTAATCACTGAAGACAGAAAATATTCATCTTTTACACTAAGAAATTAATATGGTATCCTGCCATTGGAGCACTTAATGATATGGCTGGAGAGAAAAAAAGTGCTAGAATATAATTCCTACTTAAGTCTGCATTCAAGAATATTACTATGAAATTACTAGGTTCATTATCTGGATGAGTTGTCTTCATATAGTTATCATTTAACTAATTGTTCTAACAGTTTGATTGTTTGACCTAAGCTGTGTGGTGGGAGGTGATAACATTTACAGACTGTGTCTACATCCGTCATTATTTAGTTGTTTGCTTGTTTTACCTAAATGCATTTAAAGTTACCAAGTGGTCATGTGCTATAGTGGGGCAAGCTCTCAGCTTCTCCTCAGAGTCCAGGTCTCGCATGTACTGTCACTGGGCTAGCCAGCACTGTGGTTTATATCTGGATAATTGATGAAAGCATGATGACATCTAGTCAGAATTTTATGGACAGTAGAAACTGAAGAATTTTATATAGTATGTATAGAATACACTGAGTTAAATTCTGCCAAGTTAATATGCAATTTTGGTGTAAGTATGCACATCTTAGATAGTATAGGAATGACCTCAAAATATTGTTAGCTCATGCTAAGAAAAGCTTCCAAAGATATAGCTTATATACAAAACATACAAACATATAGCTTATAAAATACTCAAGTACTCAAAATATAACTTATATACAAAGATATAGCTTACAAGATACTCAGTTTAACTAATATTGTTAAATCCAGTGGGGAAAAGGATTTATGAAGATGGTAGATGGTAAACTAGACTATGGACTCTAGAAGTGCAGTGGCGTGGCCTTCTTGGTTACAGAATGGAACCTCATTGAAAATAATAAATATTTATTTATTAAATGGACAAGTAAATGGATGAATGAACAGATAAGTGAATTTCAAAAAGATGAAAATTTTAATTATGCAAACATATAGCATATAGTAAATGCTATAGGTCAAAGAGTTTGGGAAGTAATTGTGAATGAGGTGGAAGCTTCAATTTGGTCTTAAAATTGGGAAGATTTAGTTAGGCAAACAGTCAGAGAGAAATCATGACAGACTCATGTGAGGGACGGATTGAGGATGGGTGGGGCAGATGGACAGACGGTATCTGACTTAACAGGATAAGGGGGATATCAGTTTAAAGAAGTAATTATGTAGATTCTGCCACAAACGCTTTTTATTTTAAAGCAATTAATATACAATTTATTATATTTTTTGAAATGATCTTTTTAAAAAAGTACACGGATTATTATTTTAATTCAAAATATTGTTAAATCTGTCTTCTTACAAGTATTCTTATTATTCCATAACACAGATACAAGTGCCAGCTCCTTTTGATTTGTCATATAAAACTGTGGACCAGTGGGAGATAGACCGAAACTCTGTACAGCTTCTGAAGCGACTAGGCTCCGGTCAGTTTGGCGAAGTGTGGGAAGGCCTCTGGAATAACACTACTCCAGTAGCAGTAAAAACATTAAAACCAGGTACGAAAATGAGAGCGTCAGAGGTTCAATGGCATATGTTGATTTTATAAGTTCAACTTGTCACTGTCCATGTCCAAGAGGTCACAGGACGGCCAATGCAGACATCAAGCAAGTGTTGTAATCACTCTGTGGCCCAGGTGAGCGTGACCCGGGGCCAAGGCCTAGACTGAAGGGCAAGAGGATGCTCCCTGGATCAGCTAAGCTTTAGTATGTCCCCGTGTAAGATTTCAATAGGCATCTTTTCTCTAGGGTGAGGCTCCAACCCTCCAGCGTTCCTCCTCCCCCTTTCTTCTAGGTGTAGTTAAAAACACTCCTTTACTGAATATACTTCAATCAGTGGAAACTTGAAGTTATTTCACGGAATGATTATTTTCTTATACACTGATTGTGTATGGACAAAAGACAAAATGGTCCATCTAAAGACCTCGCATTTGAACATGTAGGGACTATTTTTCTTTTATCTTCTTTTCCCTGTAGTGAAAATTGAAAGTATATGAAAATCAGTATTTATTCAGCCAGACATTATTTTATTTATTTTAAAGATGAGGTAGGAGAACTGAGAGGGACTAAATAACTTTCTTAAGATTTACTTGTCATACAATTATTGAGGAAATTTTTAAACTACTCCATGTCTCAGTTTTATCATTTGCAAAATAGAGTTAAAGCCAACCTACAGGGTTGCTCTGAAGATTAAACTAGGTCATCAATGGAACTGCTTTTCATAATGTCTGATTTATGGTACATGACCAATTAAACTATAATAATAAAACTATAATAATAACAAAGTCAGTAAAAGGCAGAGCTAGAATTTGAACTCACATCTACTCCTATTGCATCACACCCCAAGGAAATGACATTCTACGAAAGTGAAATGTTGCTGTAGTAGCTGCATACTTACTTCAAATACGGGAAAGAATAGTGACCAAAAGCTAGAATAGAATTCTCTGGAGGACCTCCATTATTTACCTTGTCCAGAATTCTCAGACATCTAGAAAGCCACCAGGTGGCAGCACTTGAGCACATGGGTGCTGCTGGCTAGCAGTCTTGTAAACACTATTGTTCCAAACTGACTGAGGATTGGATTTAAAAGTTTTGAGGTGAACATCTCAAATACTCCACAGACTGCTACACCATAAGATAATTTGCAGTTTCAGCATTAGATCATGTTATACTCCTTTTACTGACATCAAACCAGTTTTTTAATGTTTGCTGTGATCAAAATGCAAGAGCCACACAAAAATCAATGTGGAATAGGAAATGTAGATAGCAGTGTTCTATCTTCTTCCAAGACCTGAGAAATTGTGCACTTCCCAGTAGATGCCTGCATTCCTTTAGAAATTAATTGTAGTTAAGAATAAAATTTTGAAAATTATTTTTGTTAGGATGCAAGTATATCTTAAGTTGTTTGCATTTAACCAATTAATTAATAGAACTGTTAGGTATTCATTTTGGCTTAGGAGCATTGTGAAAAAGTTACTGCGACAGTGAGTGTGCCTTACTCAGAGCATAAAGTTTGGGGTAGGACACACCTGAGTTTTAACGTGGCTCTACCCTCTATGACTTTGGACAATTTATTAAACTTTTTGAACTTCCTCATCTGAAGTGGAAATTATGTCAGTTCCTACTTCATAGGATATTAAAAGGACAAATTGAGTAAATTTGCATCAAATGTCTGCAGTGAGTTCTTAGTAAATGTTAGCTTCAATCAGCTGCGGACAGATGTCCACTGATGTACAAACTCGCCAATGTAGGGGCCCAGCCTTGCCATTCACCCCTGCCATCAGAGAACAGTGCAGAAGCACTTTTAAGTGGCCAAATGCCATGCGGGTACTCCAGGTGAGGGAGGGAGACCTGTTCCAGCACCTGAGATTTTTCACAGTCACTGTGGGTTGATGATTTTCAATCCTAATTCTGTTGACAATTGACAGTAAACTTTAATGCCCAGTCCAAAAAGAAGCAGCTAGCTATCCATCCTAACATTGCTCTCCAAGGAAGACCTCCGAGGTCAAAAAAAGAACAAAAAAATCAGATTTCTTACATCAAAAAAATGTGCCGCAATAGTTTTCTCTCTAACAGGAATAATTATTATTGATTTACAGTGTAATAGCAGCAAACAGCTTTGGTGATTGGTTAAATGTCTTCACTTTACTGGGGCCATTAATCAATCTCAGCAGCTATTTATTGCTTAGCAGACTACCATGCAATAAAGACGAGCCTGAAATCAACTCCCACAGTAGCTTTGACAGGAAGAAATTAATATTTAATGTTGCATTACAAGCAGAGTTGAGATCGGGTCTCTTTTGCTGTGCAGCTGGTCAGCTATAACCAGTGCAGCCAGCCCTCACCTGCAGAGGCTCCTGACATCCAGTGGTTTCAGCTATTGTGGACAATCTGATTTGGCACTGATTTGGGTGTCCTGTATTCCCAGAATCTGATGCCCATCCAAAAAATAAGCATAGAAACATGTTGTATATCTAAGTTGCCTGCTGATAATAATTTCTGCTATCACTGGAAACTCCATAAATCAGGTTAATTTTTTGGGGGTGGGAAGTATCCCACTATATCTATATCTGATCAAAGGCCAATCTAGTAACAACCAACAACAAAGTCTTTTATTATGGTTTGAGTACCTCTTTTCTGTTCAGCTTCATTTTGCCACTATGATTCAAGATTTTAATAGTACTTGATCATATAGGGCAAGCAAATGGTGTGGATGAAATTGAGGAAGCTCAGCAAAATGTAATGGAAAAGAGAATAGGCCATTTCCCCTATCTTCCTTCTTTAACTTCTTACCCCTTCCCCTCCTCAGCCTGTGAACAAATACATACAGTTGATTTGGTTAGTTTGCCCCAGTGTATGCTATTTCTAATCATACAAATAACAGTCAAGAGTTGTTGAATACATATGTGTCAGGCATTGTTATTATCCTGATAATCATTTTATGATGTCAGTGATGTTATTAGCCACATTTTACAGATGGAGAAACTGAAGTTCAGAGATATTTAGTAACTTACTAAAGATCACACAGTGAGTCAGGATTTGTTCAGAATTGAGGTTAGTTGAGCCTGGGTTCTCAACTTCTGGACTCTCAAAGGGTATATCAAAAGCTAGACGACCTAAATGCTTTATGTAAAATGATCTGCAGGTCTCATGTAATTCGTCTTCACTTCACATTAGTAAACAGGTCAGGGTACTTACTACCTTAGAATGTAAGAGCTTATCTCCATGCCTCAGTTCAAATATCAGTTGTGAAATCTTCAGCATGAGATGATGATGAATGGAACAGTTTCTTAGGCATCAGTGGAAATATTTGCACCATCCATAGTGAATGCTGAGGTGTGAAATTATACTATTTATTCACTTACAATAATCCCTCTGAAACACCACATCCCACAAGAAGTTAAAGATTTAAAAATTACTGATGAAATGTAAACTCCAGGTATCCTCCTCCTCCCAGATTCAATCTGATGGTAACTACTTGGTACTTTGCATGGTGAGTCAGAGTTGAGCCATTTAAATGCATTTTAATTGTAGATGAGTCTTTAGACTAGGCCCCAATACTGTATCCCTTGTCATATGATCAAGCTATTAAGACTCTAACTGTGGAAATATCAATATAGGTGAAAATGTTGAATATCAGTTTCAACCTAGACATACATAACTGATGGAAAAAAATGCTAAGTTTTGGAACATTTTCTACTTGGTCTATATCATATGTTCCCACAGAAATAAGGACAAAAATATAGCCAAATGCCATTGCTTTAGGATTGCTATCCACCTGTTCCTATAAAGGGTATCAAGGACAGGAAAGCTCTCCATCTTCCCTGGATCTTGGGCCAAAAATATTCAGTGTTCTCCAGTATTCATGTTCACAGAATTTCTTCTCTTTGTGTTCTGAAGATTCCTGCCTTGTTTAATCAATTAGACTGCCAGTCTCTCCTTTTTTCTTTATTTTTCACATGGACCTGAATCAACCTTTCTTCAGCTACAGGTCATAACACATAAACTGCACACCCTCTTGCACCAGTACACCCAGTATTAGGTTGCTCTGGCTGAACTGATTCTCTTCTTTGATAAATCTGAAGATTTGTGACACCAATGCTCTTACTTTACTGAGAGGCAGGAAGCAATCTTGGTGATTCCTACCAGGTTGCTGTGAGGATAGGGAAGCCTCAATAACTTAAAATGATTTGCCCCTCTTCTTGTTTCAGGTTCAATGGATCCAAATGACTTCCTGAGGGAGGCTCAGATAATGAAGAACCTACGACATCCAAAGCTTATCCAGCTTTATGCTGTTTGCACTTTAGAAGATCCAATTTATATTATTACAGAGTTGATGAGACATGGAAGTCTGCTAGAATATCTCCAAAGTAAGCTAAAGACTTAATAACAGGGGGAAAAAGCGTGATTTAGTTTAGCAAGTCCTGTAAATGTCAATTTAGCAAGCGTTCTATAACCCAAAGGATATTTACTATGTGTATATCGGTGAGAATGAATGTCTTCACATTGAATTGCTCAACTATTCTTTAATAGGGTATATACTGTGTACTCAAAGGAAGGAAAATATTTATGTAGTGGGAGAACAAAGTGTTCACAATAGACACATCGAAGTACTTAAATGTAATGTGGAACATTGAAGAATAGATGTTTTGCATGATGCTTTGTTTCCTATAATAACTAATTGAAAATTATCAGTCATGGACCAAGATTTTCTATGGCTTGGACTTAGGGGATATAAAATATTTTCAGAGAAAGAAAGGGAGCTTCATTTTTCTCTTTGCCAGTGTTTGACTAACTTGTATTTGTTGCTCTTTAAAATACTTTCACTATTAGGCAATATTATAATTTTTGTACTAAAAAGCAGAAATATGCTATTGCTTTATTTTTACATCTGCTTCCTATGGTAAGAGAAGACTTAAGGGCATTGTAAAACTTGGATGTTTATTAGTGGAACCTTTCATAAGCAACAATACTATAGTAAGCCTTAAAATGAGATGTTCAAAGTAATTGAGATCGAGAACTGAGAGACTACAGTTGACTCTTGAACAGTGTGTGGTTATGGTGCTGACTCCCTCACACAATTGAAAATCTGTGAATAACTTTTGACCCCCTCAAAGTTAATTATTACAATTGTCCCTCAGTAGCCAAAGGAGCTTGGTTTTAGAACGCCATGCAGACATCAGCATTCATAGATGCTTAAGTTCTCCACATAAAATGGCATGGGTCAGTCCATCCAGTCATCCCTCTACATCTGTGGACTCCCACTGCAGATCTAAAACAGGACAGGTATTTGCTGGGGGAAAAAACACCAACAAAAACCCAGGGACCTGTGCAGTTCAAACCCATGTTATTCCAGGGTCAACTGTAATTCATACTTAAAAAAGACATTTTTCTATGCTTTTTGGAATGTGATAGTGGGATTGATACAATCTATAAAGAGGTAAAGAGAGATGAGAATAATATAATGATGATATCAGAAAGATACAAGTATTCTCTTATTTCAGAGTGATTTGTGAAGCTGGTAATATTATATTGCAAAACTAGATTAAAAGGACAAACAACATAAGACCTGTTAAATGCTATTACAAGAAAAAACATACTAGCTCCCTTGCATAAATATATAAATTTAACAGCATCAGAATATGTTGTGCACTGTAGATAGACTAATTTTAACCAATGAACCTTTGTTCTTTCTCCAGACAAACATACAGGAGCCATTTTGGTTCATTGTTAACAAAAATTTTTGTCAAGGTCACTTATAATATTCATAACGTTAAATCTAACAGTCAATCTCTAATCTTCAGACCAATTAGCAGTACTTTATTTAATGGACACTATCTCCTTTTCGAAGCACTTCCTTCAGGACACTTCACTCAATGACTTTTCCTTTTATGCTTCTTGCTGGTTCTTCTCAATTTATATAATCTCTCTCATGTCTTAGACCTCTCAAAATCTTAGAACTTTTCACAACTCTTTTGCCATATTTCTTGCTTTTCTCAGACAGTTGCATTATTTAGTAACACTTATGTATGAACAATTCTCCAATATATCTCTGTCCATTACTTCAGAATCATATATCCAACTGTCTTCTTAACTTCTCTAACTAAATGCAGTGTCAGTATGAATAATGTAGATATGTTCCACTAAGAAGCACTCTTTAAGTCTCAGAGACTTAACAAGTGTTTATTCTGCCTATGATCCATATACAAAATAGATTGACTGGTGTCTCAGCTCTTTTGATCACCTTCCAAGGCAGGGGATAGGACTAATCTCATTCTGCCTCCTAAAGTTTCTGACCCTGAGTGACAGAAGTGGCTTTTTGTGTCCTCTTCATTGGGTCTAATCAAGTCAAATAGAGTAGGGGAGTATAATTCTCTAAAGTGTTTGAATGGATAAAAATATAAATGCATGTGAACAGCTCTACTACCTATGTCTATTAAACATTTTTAAACATGTCCAAAACTTATCTTCTTGTATTATTCTCAGTAATCTGCTACTCTTGTGGTTTTTCTTTCTTTGACAATGTCAACAATTGGGCCTAATATCCTGGACTTATTTCTATTTCTTCTCCCCTCATATGTCTAACCAACCAGCAAGTTCTATTGTATTGCTTTCCAAATCTGTCCAGAATATTACTACTTTTCAATACTCCCACTCTGGTCCAAGCCAGCATCAGCTCTCTCCTGGGTTCTGCAGTAGCTTCCTAACTGAACTCCCTCTTTTGGTTCTTGAACCCTCCATTCTCTTCTCAATATAATAGCTGGAGAAATCCTGTTAAAATATAAATCAGAACATATTCCTCCTGAGCTCAAAATTTTCTCTAACCCAGTGGTCGGCAAACTCATTAGTCAACAGAAACAAATATCAACAGTATAACGATTGAAGTTTCTTTTGAGAGACACATTTTTTAAACTTAAGCTTCTTCTAACACCATTTCTTCAAAATAGACCTGCTCAAGTCATGATATTTTGTGGAAGAGCCACACTCAAGGGGCCAAAGAGCCGCAAGTGGCTGGCGAGCCGAGTTTGCCCACCACAGCTCTCACCCATAAAGTACTGAGTCACCTGGTTCTTCATTACCTCTCTGCCCACATCTCCCAAAACTTGCCCTTTGTTCATTCTGTGTCAGCTACACTGCCCTTCTCTGTTAATCTTCCAATCTTCCAAATGTGTTTTCTTTTAGGCACTTCTCACTTGCTATACTTTTAGATCTGAAATTGTTTCCCATTACCTATCCACATAGTCCACTTCCTTAGTTCATGAAAATCTTTCTGAAAGATCTTCAGACATCCCCATTACGGTGAGTCCTTCACTGATCACCCTGTAAATTCTAAAATTTAATCTCCCTCTATTGACTTTCTATTCCTCTTTCCTGCCTTTTTTCCCCTTTCAGCTGTTGACTATATTGTATGGCATTTATGTAGCTTATTTTTAGTGTCTTCTAAAGTACAATTCCATGGGAGCAGAGACTGTTCTTTGTCTTAGTGATAGAACAGTGTCTGCATATAAATGGTGTGCACCAATTATGTACAGACTGCCTGAATGGCTAAATTAATGGATAGATTATATTGGGGCTATTCTGAACCTAATAAGATTGATGTGGGGTCAAGCTTGTTCTGAAGCTCTTAGTATTAGCTTGAAAAGACCCACTATTACCCCACAGACTCCGTTGGCATTGAGAATTTCTGTGGCTTGTTTTACTTGGGGCTAAGCATGAACCCTGTCATCATCTGGGTTTGGACATGAGGTCAAGTTTACCAAGGCTGCCATTCACCAGGGTAGTTAACAGCAAGGAGGAGGAGTAAAGATATGCTTATTATAGACAATCCCTTCCCAATCAAGATGACTTAAATTCAACAAGTGATCGTATAATTAATTTTCTACTCTTAAATAGCCTATAATGGTAAATATCAAAACGGGGACTCTTGAGTAAAAGAAAATAGTTGAAAATATTTTCCTGCTACAGATGTAAATTGTCACACATCTGTGTACCTTTATATTAGTTTTGACATCTGGCCATTTTATTTGAAGTGTGTTCTGAGGTTGAGTAAGGCAGTTCCTAGGCTACTACACTTTTCTAGGGTAGGAACTTTGTTATTACTCAATTTCCTTTTCTATTGTGCCTGTCAGTGAAAACCTTTTTATGTCCACTGTAATAGGATTAGATGTATTTGATAGTTGAAATAACATACACATTTTTCTATAGAACCATCTTTATAATCCCTAAGCTTGGCTGAATATTTTTCTGCAATAAATTTCTCCAAAATGGGAGAGACTTGTCAAAAGATTTCAGCATTGAGGATAATTGATGCAGGTATTTTTTACTGAAATTTTAAAGAGGATAAATATCTGCGTTATTTCCTAGTTTAGTTTGGCTTGTTTTCTTTCTAATAAATACTTATAGATCTGACATATGTTAGGATATTTTCTTTTAAAAAATAAATCAAATCTTAGCACATTGCTCATCATTTCATTGACAGTTCTCTTAAGCATACTGAAGGAGACTGGAATGTTTTCACTAAGATATCCTTTAACTGAATAAGACTATATAGCTTGTTGCTGTTTATGTGAATGCAAGTTTCTCTGGAGTCCCTGACTTTAGGGTGCTCAGGGGGGGTGTCATCATGTCCTAAGCTCCCATCCAGCCCTCAACCCCTTATACTCATCTCCAGTGAAACAGCTTTTCCTGCCACCAAAGTCACCAATGACTCCCCCTACTTATTGTATTTAGCAAAGGATGTTTAGTCTCTATCTTGCTGGACTTATTTTTAGCATTTGACAATGGTGACTCTTTTTCACACCCTAAATGTTGCTATTTCTCATGTTGCTTTTTAGCAATTTGGTCCACTTTTAATGTTTAACTCCCACTCATAAACTGACTGTTAAATCATTATCTCTAGCTGCTTGCTCTCTCCAGAACTCTAAACTGATATGCATGTTTTCTTTTAGGCATTTCAATTTTGATAATCCACATGCACCTCTAGCTTAACAAATGCTAAACTCTTTAATTCTGATTAGGCAGCAGCAATGATAATGAGAATAGGTGGGGTTTACTGAGTTCTTTCTAGGTGCCAGGTATGGTTTTAAGTGCTTTACATGTATTAACTTATTTTAATTCTCATTTTAACAACAGTTTTCGCTGTGTAGATGCAGAGATGAGGCATAGGCGTGTGAAGCAGCTTACCCATGGGCAGGAAAGAAATGTGAGGCAGAGCCCTGCTCCAAATTCTGGCACTCTGGCTTCACACCAGTCTTTTAAACCCCTGTACTTAGTTGCCTTCAAATCAGAAGCTGTGCCTAAGATGCTGGACCATGAGTCCCACAGATTTTTCATAATATTTGGCTTATTTAGTCAGGGATAATGATTTACATGACAATTTGTAAATTATTCAGAAAGCTGGACACATCTACTAAGAGTGTGGTAGCTAAATACTATCCAGGGATGGCTGGTCCCATTTCACAAAGTCATCACAAAATAACACTAACCTCTCTATTAGTGATCAAAAGGACTCTACTACTATTTAGTAGTGCAGACCTTGAGCAGCAGGAGAAATTAGGTCTATTAAAGAGATGCTCAAACGGACAGGCTAAAAAAGAGAAATTAAAAAAATGTATTAAATGGAATGTGTACACTATAAAATGTGTACATTACACTGGTTTCAAAAGCAAGTGTAACATGCACACATTATGACTGCTGGTAGACCCTTCATTTCTGCTAGTGAGCTAGTTCTTGAGTATGGTGTGACAGAAGAATGAGAGCTTTTCACCAGCCTAGCCATTCAAATTAGCATCGTTTTACAGGGTCAAAGACTAAAACAAACTATGCAATGTTTGAAAGACATCCTGAGGTGACCAAGTAACAATTTCCATGAAGAGATGAGACAGTGATGTGAGGTATGGAAAATGGCAAAACCTGGACTCTTTTAGTTATTTATGGCTGCTTGGGTCAGGTGACACTATTGTTTCTTTCTCTGTTTAACACTCATTCAGGGAAGAGCAGACTGTAGCCTTGGATAGTGTTTGGATTCTGAAAATTATTGTCTTATTAACCCGTTACAGGAAATAAAAACTTGTATGTGGTTATATATATTTTTGCTCAACAGATCAGTGCTATGGTACTTAATCCCATGGAGAGCTCATTTCATCAAGATTCTCAGAATTTAATTCAATAGTTTTGTTGTTTAAATATTCCCAAAAGTAAATCTTTTCTCTTATTGCCTAGATGATGCTGGATCAAAAATCAACCTGACTCAGCAGGTCGACATGGCAGCTCAAGTTGCCTCTGGAATGGCCTATCTGGAGTCCCAGAACTACATCCATAGAGACCTGGCTGCCAGAAATGTCCTTGTGGGTGAACACAATATCTACAAAGTGGCAGATTTTGGACTTGCAAGAGTTTTTAAGGTGAATTTGTTTTTGTTTTAATTAGTTTTTTTTTTTTTTTTTGTAATGGGTCAAAATCCTAACAGACCAGTAGATTAATAGATATACTGTTATTCTTTTTTTTTTAATCCTCACCTGAGGATATTTTTTCCATTGATTTTCAGAGAGAGTGGAAGGAAGGTAGTGGGGGGAGAGATATACAGATAAAGAGAGAGAGAGGGATATATATATATATATATATTTTGTTTATTTGGAATATTGTGTATATATATATATACAATATATATATATATACAATATATATATATATATACAATATATATATATATATACAATATATATATATATATATATACAATATATATTATATATATATATATATATATATATATATATATATATATATATAGAGAGAGAGAGAGAGAGAGAGAGAGAGATTGGTTCCTGTTCATGCTGAACCTGGGTCAAGGATTGAACCTGCAACCAAGGACTGGAACTCGACTCTTCAACCCTTCAGTCTGTGGAACTCTAACCACTGAGCAACCAGCCAGTGATGTTATTCTTTAAGACAATGTTTTAAGACAAAGTTTCTCCAAGTTTCTTTGTAGTCCATAGAACACTTTATTTTTTATTTTATTTTTTATTTTTTTATTGATTTTTTTGCAGTATAACTTATATTTGATAGTAGTACATGTTTTCCTTTCCCCCCTCCCCATTATCCTCTCCCCAGCCTCCCCTACCCCCCAGCACAGGTCCCCACCCACCCCCCTCCATGCCCCAGTGTCTTTCATTCATTGATTATGCTCATATGCATGCATACAAGTCCTTATGTTGATCTCCCCTGGCATTCACCTCCCATCCATCCAAGCCTTCCCCCTGTAGCTTGACATCCTGTTCAATGCCTCCCTGCCTCTATATCAATCACTCTCCCCTGTTTCTTTTCTTCAAAAATATCTTGCCTCTGCATACTAGAAATAAATGTATAAGAACAAAAAATGTTTCAGTCTCAGTTTCAATGTCCAACTGTTCTGAGTCCCAGTTTCAGTGTCAAATAGTTCTTTATGTGTACATGTCAGCATGGCAATGCAAGATCCGTCCTCTCTGGTTTGGTCCTGGGCTGCCTGCAGCTATGCACAGCTGCCAACTGCTAGCATGGCATGGTGTTGTCAGTGTCCCCCATCTCTGGACCATCCTCGTGACTGGAACAGATCCGTCAGTTCCTCACAGTCACAGGAACCCACATGGACTTGGAGTTGTTCTCTGAAAACACACAAACAAATTCTCGACCAAAAGTTAACAAAGGGATCCTCTCTGCAAAATAGACTTGGTATTCTTTTTAATTTTTGCCTAAATGATTTTCCTTTGGCTTATTCTGACACCATGTGTGTTTTTCATGGGTGTCCTGCAGTTGGTTTTACAAATGGAATTTACATTTCTGGAGTAAGAATTTTCTAGATGTATTTTACTTACAGGATATTTTTCCTTACATGATATTACCCCACTGCCCCCCCCCCTTTTTTGGATTAATGGGGGCTTTTGGAAATTTTAACCTGCAGTCTTGGTAATTTTCAATTTTAATTTTTGCATACAAATATGACTGCTTTAGCTTCTTTGGATGTTAGGCAATTTTACAGTGAGATGAGCTACTAATAGATATTTTAGTTAATGTTTTAGGAAAAGTTTTTTGTCCAGTACACATAAATTTTCTTGAGTATTCACTTATTTCACTTGGCCAATTTAAATTAATCTGAAAGCTTGATTACTATTTTACTGTCAATTTTAATACTCAAGCCGAAATCTTAGTTTACCCTGTAAATACTAGTGGAAAGGAATATTTGCATTTTTGAGTAGGTCCTGAGCATTCCTGGTAATAGACTGAATTTAGATATAGAGCAGCTATTGCTGGCCGAGTCTCTGTCTGCCACCTGGGTCCCAGTCTGAGTTGTGCGTGGGAGGCGAGGCAGTCGTGGGGGTAGGAGACCTCCCTCAGGAGGGGTGAGAATTCAAGCCCCTGCAAGGTTTGTGAATGAGGGTCTGTGCCCCACCTCTGTTGACCTTTTAGTTCTCTCCTGTTGGCCCCTCTGCGACTGTGCCTGTCTTAGGTTGTTCCTTGCCTGAGGAATCTTACCTGTCTCTGGCTAACCAGCCATCCTCTGGGGGCCAAACAGGGCGATGTGAGGTTCAGTCCTGTCTCCTTTGTAGTGTATGCCCCCATGGTCTCCACATCCAGGACCTTCCTTGGGGTCCCCTCACCTGCTGGCGGGGTCCCAGTACTGATCACATATCTCTGGTGACCCAGGTTTCTTCTCCAGAGAGGGCCCAGCTCACACCATTGGTCGAGAGACAGATCCATGGTGCCAGCTGCCCAGAGGCTTCAGCCCCAGCTTGAACTGAAAGCTCAGGCATCAGCTGCGTGTATTTGGATAGTAAGAAGAGGGTCCCTCTTGGCAAAAGGGCAAGAGGGGCCAATGTAGAATGTTCAGATGCCTTCCCAGTGCCTTAATTCCTTCTGAAAGGGATTAATTCCTTTCCTATCCTTTTTTTTTTTAATTGCTGCCCAACATTCAAAGAATTAATTTGTAAGTTTATTTGGAATATTGTATAATATGCTGTTGTCAAATATCAAATATTATAATGACATTGTAGAATAATATCATGTATGGGTATTATGGTGTCACGGGAGGTTAAGGGGGGCCTAGCCTAAGGACTGGTGTCCATAGGAGATGACAAGCTCTAGGCCATGATAATTCAATCTCAAACTAGCTGCCAGTGTTTTTTTATAACTTTATATATATAAACTTTGTCAGGGATGTAAAAACACAAATCACTTACCTTAGTTCAAGAGTTCAAATCTATTGACTTTCCCCCTTACTCCCACCACCTGCCAATTACCCTGAGGATTGACATTTTGATGGACTTTTCTCAGTCTCTGGATCCATTCTTGTTCATCAGCCTATGTCATTCATTATATTCCTCTAATGAGTGAGATCATGTGATATTTGTCTTTCTCTGCCTGGCTAATTTCACTTAGCATAATGCTCTTCAATTCCATCCACCTTGTTACAAATGGTAGGAGCTCCTTCTTTTTTACCACAGCGTAGTATTCCATTGTGTAAATGTACGATAGTTTTTTATTTTTATTTTTATTTTTTTCCTTCTTTTTTTTAATCTTTATTGTTCAGTTTATTAATTACATTGTTTCCCCTTTTTATCCCCCTATAGCTCCCCTCCACCCTGTACCTATCCCACCCTCCACCCTCACCTCCCCCTCCCCACTGTCCTCTCCCATTGTTGCAAGATTTTTGTCCAGTCTCTTGCTGCACTTCACACAACCCTTTTCTCCCCAAGAATTGTCAGTCCATTCCCTCTCTATGTCCATGTCTCTGTTATATTCACCAGTCTATCCTGTTCAACAGCCTATCAATTCACTTGATTTTTATGTTCATTTGTTGATAGATGTGTATTTGTTGTTCATAATTTTCATCTTTACCTTTTTCTTCTTCCTCTTCTTAAAGAATATCTTTCAGAATTTCATATAATGTTGGTTTGGTGGTGATGAACTCCTTCAGCTTTTTCTTATCTGCGAAGCACTTCATCTGACCTTCAATTCTGAATGATAGCTTTGCTGGATAGAGTAATCTTGGTTGTAGATTCTTGCTGTTCATCACTTTAAATATTTCTTGCCACTCCCGTCTGGCCTGCATCGTTTCTGTTGAGAAATCTGCTGACAGTCGTATGGGTGCTCCCTTATAGGTAACCAACTGTTTCTTTCTTGCTGCTTTTAATATTCTCTCTTTGTCTTTTGCTCTTGGCATTTTAATTTTGATGTGCCTTGGTGTGGTCCTCTTAGGGTTCCTATACATTGGGGTTCGGTGCACTTCTTGGACTCCTAAGTCAATTTCTTTCACCAGGTGTGGGAAGTTTTCAGTCACTATTTCTTCCAATAGGTTTTCATTGCCTTGGCCTCTCGCTTTCTCTGGCACCCCTATAATTCGGATGTTGGTATGCTTGAGGTTGTCTCAGAGGCCCCTTACACTATCTTCAATTTTTTGGATTCTTTTGGTTTCTTGCTTTTTCAGCTGAGTGGATTTTACCTCTTTGTATTTCAAATCTTGAACTTGGTTCTTGGGGTGCTACAGAGCACTTTTATGTCTTTGTATAATATTTTTTTGTTTCAGTCAGTGTATGCTTAATTTCTGGTTGGTCCTTTTTCATATCCTTGAGAGTCTCCTTTATATCCTTGAGGGTCTTATTCATTTTTTGTAGGACTCATTCATTTCCTTTGTAGTCTTGCTTATTTCCTTATAGGCCTCGATCTTTTGTTGGAGCCTCTTGAAAAACCCTATAACTGTGGTTTTGATTTCCATGTCCAGTAGTTTTTTTTCCTCCATTTCTTTCACATCTGATTTCTTTCCATGTCTCTGCATGGTGGCTGCTTCCCTGAGTTGGTCAATTAGCTTTGTGTGGTAGACTTCCTACTAGGGATAGTGGCTCAGCCTCCCCGGTTACCTGAGATGGATATGGGCTGCACAGTCTTGCTGAAGTTAAGCTCAGTTAATCATTGTTAGCACTTGGAGGGTTGTCCTCCAGGCCAATTGTCTGTGAAGCTCAGCTGTGCTCAGGTTGGATGGGCGGAGTCTCCGGGCCAAGCAGACAGTGTTAGCTCCACCCTGTGCGCCCCGGGGACTCTGTGCAGGGGGCAATGGCTTGCCGGCACCTCTGAGAGAGAGCCGCTGTGGAGCTCCACCGGCTGCCGGGGAATTCAGACTTTCCCAAAATGAGTCTGCATGCGCAATGTCTCACCCAGGGTCATAAAACAAAGCAGTCTGACGGTTTCCCGAATGAGAGACAAGTTGCGTGCGCTCTCTGCACCGTCACGCAGCCGAGCTGTTCGCGCAAGCTGCCTTATCCACAAGCGGGCAGACCCGGCAGCACCCGAGCTTCGGCGTGCCCTCCCACTGTCCAGTTTTCACCCCGTGTGATAGTGGGTTCTCTGGACTTCGCCCAGAGCTGGAGAATCAGTCCAGTGGGACGCCTTTGTCTCCCCGTTCGAGAAAACTGGCCGGTTTTCAGCCGCCCGCCCTCTCCGCGGCGCACACTCCAAACCTCTCTCCGCGCGAATCTTTCAATGCTGTTCGCCGCCGCTCCTCCGAGTCACAGTGTCTTATCTTCACTTTTATTTGTGGAATTTTCACTCGGCCAGCTTTCTGGTGATTCTGGAAGGTGTTTGTTCTTTCGTTAAGTTGTAGTATTAAAATTGCTGATTATGACGGCAAGATAGGTGTTTTACCTTTGCCGCCATCTTAGTTCTCCCAGTACCATAGTTTTTTAATCCACTCTTCTGCTGATGGACACTTAGGCTGTTTCCAAATCTTAGCTATGGTAAATTGTGCTGCTATGAACATAGGGGTACATATATCCTTTCTAATTCGCCTTTCTAGTTTCTTGGGGTATATTCCTAGAAGTGGGATCACTGGGTCGAATGGGAGCTCCATTTTTAGTTTTTTGAGGAAACTCCATACTGTTCTCCACAGTGGCTGCACTAGTCTACAATCTCACCAGCAGTGCAGGAGAGTTCCTTTTTCTCCGCATCCTCGCCAGCACTAGTCATTTGTTGATTTATTGATGTAAGCCATTCTGACAGATGTGAGATGGTACCACATAGTCGTTTTGATTTGCATCTCTCGGATAATTAGTGACTTTGAGCAAGTTTTCATATGTCTCTGGACCTTCCTTTTGTCTTCTTTAGAAAAGATTCTTTTTAGGTCTGTTGCCCATTTTTTTATTGGATCATTTATCCTCCTTTTATTTAGTTGTGTGAGTTGCCTATAGATGCTTGAGATTAAACCTTTATCACTGATAACATTGGCAAATATGTTCTCCCATACAGTGGGTTTTCTTGTTGTTTTGTTGATGGTTTCTTTAGCTGTGCACAAGCTTTTTATTTTGATTTAGTCCCATTTGTTTATTTTCTCTTTAGCTTCCATTGCCCTAGGAGCAGTATCATCAAAGAAGTTCTTTTGGCATATGTCTGAGATTTTTCCCCCCCTGTAGATTCCTCTAATGTTTTTATGGTTTTCCATCTTATGTTTAAGTCCAGTATCCATTTTGAGTTTATTTTTGTGTATGGTGTAAGTTGGTGGTCTAGTTTCATTTTTTTGCATGTATCTGTCCAATTTTCCCAACACCATTTATTGAAGAGACTATCTTGACTCCATTTTATGTTCATGCCTCCTTTGTCAAATATTAATTGAGCATAGTGGTTTGGGTTGATATCTGGATTCTCTATTCTATTCCATTGATCTATATGTCTGTTCTTGTGCCAGTACCAGGCTGTTTTGAGAATAGTAGCTTTCTAATACAGCTTGAAATCTGGTATTGAAATCCCACTGACTTTGTGCTTCTTTCTCAGGATTGCTGTGGCTATTCGGGGCCTCTTTTTATTCCAGATGAATTTTTGGAGAGTTCTTTCTAGGTCTGTGAAGTATGCCATTGGTATTTTAATGGGGAGCGCATTAAATTTATAGATTGCTTTGGGTAGTATGGACATTTTAATTATGTTGATTCTCCCAATCCATGAACATGGTATGTTCTTCCATCTGTTTACATCTTCCTCTATCTCTTTTTTTAGTGTCCTGTAGTTTTCCGCGAATAGGTCTTTTACCTCCTTAGTTAAGTTCATTCCTAGGTATCTCAATATTTTTGGTGTGATGGCAAATGGGATTGCTTTTTTAGTCTCTCTTTCTATAAGTTCACTATTAGTGTATAGAAATTCCATAGATTTCTTGGCATTAATTTTGTAGCCTGCTACATTGCTGAACTCATTTATTAAGTCTATTAGCTTTTTTATGGAGTCTTTTGGGTTTTTTATGTACAATATCATGTCATCTGCAAATAAGGATAGCTTTACTTCTTCTTTTCCAATTTGGATGCCTTTTATATCTTCTTCTTGTCTAATTGCAATGGTTAATACTTTCAGTACTATGTTGAACAGGAGTGGCGAGAGTGGGCAACCCTGTCTTATTCCTGTTCTTAGGGGAAATGAATGTTGTTTTTGCCCATTGAGCATGATGTTTGCTGTGGGTTTATCATATATGGCCTTTATTATGTTGAGGTATGATCCTTCTATTCCTACCTTGTTGAGAATTTTTATCAAGAAAGGGTGTTGGATTTTGTCAAATGCTTTTTCTGCATCAATTGATATGACTATGTGATTTTTATCTCTCAATTTGTTTATGTGATGTATCACATTTATTGATTTACGGATATTGTACCATCCTTGCATTCCTGGGATAAATCCTACTTGGTCATGGTGTATGATCTTTCTGATGTACTGCTGGATCCGATTTGATAGAATTTTATTGAGGATTTTGGCATCTATATTCATGAGGGATATTGGCCTGTAATTCTCTTTCATTGTGTCATCTTTATCTGCTTTTGGTATTAGGGTGATGTTAGCTTCATAGGAGTCCGGAAGTGTTCCATCCTCTTGAATTTTCTGGAATAGTCTGAGGAGTATAGGTTTTAGTTCTCCCTTGAATGTTTGGTAAAACTCCCCTCTGAAGCCATCTGGCCCTGGGCTTTTGTTTGCTGGAACCTTTTTGATGACTGCTTCAATTTCTTCAATAGTTATTGGTCTATTGAGTTGTTTAGATTCTTCCTGATGGAGTTTTGGGAGGTTATATTTTTCTAGAAGTATATCCATTTATTTCTTCCAGGTTGTCCAGTTTGTTGGAGTAGAGTCGTTCATAGTATTTTTTAACAATCCTATGTATTTCAATGGGGTCTGTTGTTATTTCACCTCTTTCATTTCTGATTTTATTTATTAGGGTCCTCTCTCTTTGCTTCTTGGTGAGTCTGGCTAGAGGTTCATCAATCTTGTTTATCCTTTCAAAGAACCAGCTCTTGGTTTTGTTGATTTTCCGTATTGTTTCTTTGGTCTCTATGTCATTTATTTCTGCTCTGATCTTTACTATTTGGTCCATAGAACACTTTAATAGGCTAGGGCCTCACAGACAAACTACCTCCTATTTCTAATTCTTCACCAAGGAGGAAAAAATAGAGGAAATAATGATTAACCAGATGGGAGAGTATATAATTAAGTTTGTAGTTGAATTAATGATCTATTTTCAGTACCATTAGCCTATGTTTGTCTGTATCTATTTCCCTTATTAAGAGCAGCACACTTGGTACAGTTACCTGACCCACTTTTGCTCACTTTATGCCAGAGTAATATTCATGCTACCAGCAATCATGGGATATTTAATTCCTGGTCCAAAGGATATTGACATAGACAATATACTATTAGGTGCTTTTCTTATTCTTTTTTATAATGTTTTTTATTGATTTCAGAGAGGAAGGGAGAGGGAGAGAGAGATAGAAACATCAATTATGAGAGAGAATAATTGATGGGTTGTCTCCTGCACGCCCCACACGGGAGCTTGAGCTCACAATCTGGGAATCAACTCAATCAGAAATTGAATCATGACCTACTGGTTCATAGTTTGATGCTCAGCCATTGAATTATGTCAGCCAGGCTAGATGTTTTTATCTAAATTTATTTTTTGATTTCTACATTGTATCCTAAAATTATGGGTGTAGGACATGAAACATAATAAATAAATGATTCTCTTTTGATCTTTATAAATTCATCATTGCTTATTGTAAATTAATTAGAACCCTAGTGAGTTAATATATTAATTTAATTCATTTGGATTCTACTTTTCAGTGTTAGAATGTGGTTACATGGTAACTATAAAAGTCAATTGCTCTTTAATGCCAGAAGTAAATAATAAACAGACAGCCTTTGCTTTAATTTTTTAAAAAGAATTTGCTAAAGACAAGATGTAAAGCCAGTATTATCACACACAAATTTTCCCATATGCTGTAGAATACTTTCAGTGCTATTTTTAGAACACAGTAGGCTTTCAAGTAATATTTTATTAATAACTTCTCACAGATTTTTTTTTAGACTTGTATCTCAACTTTGGAATTTGCTACTATGCTCATTTTGAATCTTTAACCTCTAAATTTTAATGTGAAGCAGGTCGTAGATGAATGAGTGTGGCAAAAAATATATATACATCACTTTAACTTAGCTTGACTTCTTAATGCATTAACAGGTAGATAATGAAGACATTTATGAAGCTAAACACGAAATAAAGCTGCCAGTGAAGTGGACTGCACCTGAAGCCATTCGTGCTAATAAGTTCAGCATTAAGTCCGATGTGTGGTCATTTGGAATCCTTCTTTTTGAAATCATTACTTATGGCCAAGTACCTTATAGTGGTGAGTAATTAATTCTGAAGTAGGCCTTTCTGCTGCAGGTCACTTACTTAGTTGCGACTTTAACAGCTTCACCCAGATGTAGAGGGCAAAGTGGTGAGGATGACCACACCTGTCTTTGAGAGCTTAAGAGGTAAAATCTGATGATGATGATTTACATTTATGAGGTGGTTTATTGCCTCATTCTCCTTTGCTCTTGAACTGTAGTCTTATAGACATTACTTGCCACAGGAATTTGTTTAACCTCTGCAGCCTGGGGAGGAGATAGGAGACCTCATATATTTGCCACCAAGAAAGTCAATTTGCTTTGTAATCTAGATAGTATAAGTTTCCATGAATTTAATAATTTTATCCTTAACTTTTTTTTGTTGTTATTGATTTTATTATATATTTTTTAGGAATGGCAGGTGCTCAGGTAATCCCGATGTTGGTTCAAAACTATCGACTCCCTCAACCATCTAACTGTCCACTGCAATTCTACAACATCATGTTGGAGTGCTGGAATGCAGAGCCTAAGGATCGGCCAACATTTGAGCAACTGTATTGGAAACTTGAGGACTATTTTGAAACAGACTTTTCATATGCAGATGCAAATATCATTGTAAGATGAACCGTAAAGAAAAGAATCAAACAATGAAGTAGAAAAGAAGTTCAGTAATCAGTCCAGAAATACAACCTTATTAACCAGCTGCACAATGAGTTTATCTTGACATACTCAAGTGAAAAGGTCAATTTGGCCATGTTTTATTAAAAAAAATTACTTTTTATGTTTTATTGACTGGACAACACTACAGGGCAGTATAAGATGGCCTATCATTTTCTCACTGCCTGAAAAAAAAATCAATCACACGAAACAAAGTTATTCTTCTTTTAAAAATATACTTACATTCCTGTTGTTTGAAATGTAGATCAACAGGATCAACAAATGATAGTCAATTTTTACTCAGTGACTGTAGTAGCATTTTCCTGTTTACTGATTAAAGTGGTTATTCATTATTCGTCAGATTGCTGAATCCCATCAGACTGTTATTATGAAGGAATTTGATTGCTTTGCTGCACAGCAGGACCCGTGCTTTGAGATTTTTTTTCTCCTTTTAAATATCCTGCAACTACAATGATGGTAAAGCCATGTTAAATGACTTGATTGTACTTGGAGTAATTGCCCATATTTTTCCTGTGCATAAAAAATGAAGCAGCTGTTGAGAAAAAGAATTAAAATTTCTCTCATTTTGTAGAAGGAAATGATGGAATTTTCTATACCTCAATATGTATCATCTGAGAATCATCTACATTAGTTTTAATCTCTTAATGTTAAGAATCAGATTGCAAAGCTGATGAGTTATTATCTGTGGAAATATGCAAGAAACATTTAATAGCCTGAATATCTGAGAAGTAGGTATCAAACAGTTTAGGAAAACAAGAGGAGAGCGGTGGGATTGCCATGGCCTACAATTTCTGAAGAATTAAAAAAATAATAAAACTTACCTTTGGCCTATAGACCAGAGTTTAAAATTGACTACAAAATAGATCAAGCTCTATTTCAGATCTTGATGCTAGGAATGATATCAGACCTTGGTTATGAAACTATATTTTTTATCTGGTAAAACAGGGTTTTTAAAATCATCTTATATGTGCATTAACTTTGGTAAGAATATTATTATCTTCTTAAGCAATGGGTGTATCAAATTTTGTGCCTCATTAGGTGGTTTGGGACAGTTCTCAAAGGTAGTTGCAAAATCAAATGCATATTCAAAGATTTTCTGATGTAAAGATATATGGAAAAAACAAGCCAGGAGAAAACAGAAGTATATTCGGTCACTTTTTTTTTTTAAGGGGGAAGAAGAACATATTAAACAGTTACAAAACCCCCAATTCAAAGTGGATTAAACAACCAGTAAACTTGTAAATTTTATAACTGAAATACAGAAGGTAGAGATAACTCTAGGCAGAATGCCATTAGCTGCAGCTCAATGATCTTAACTAAAATCCAAGTCCTTTCCCACTCTTCCCTCTGCTACCAGCATTGTCCGAATTCTCATGGTCACTGGTGGCTGCCAGTAGCAGCTAAAGCTCCCTGTTCTCTTCTCATTTAGTAAGAGAAAATGGAGAACTGCTATCTTTGCATTTTCATCTTGCATAAGAATCATTCTTTTTCTGTCCAGACAAATTGGGGTCATATGCCCAGCCCTGGACCAATAATAGGCTTGATGTGAATGTTAAGAGCCAGTTGGCTTTGAATATGTTTTTTAACTGAAATTGGAAAAGTGGTCATTTTCCTGGAGACAAGTTGGGAGATTAGCTTATCTGAATAAAATTAGAAAATATTAGATGCTGAATATCATTAATTAAAGAGAAAATTCCCTGAGAATTTTTATATAGTTGTTCTATATACATATAGTAAGTAGGAGTGTATACATTTGTACAAATTTTTCTGAAACTAAAGTGGGTCATGTGGAGCTTACAATTATAGATCCCCTTTAAGCTCTTATGAACAGAAAGTATTCGTAAAATAAGGTAACAACTGATATTTGTAATCAGTTGACTATGTATAGGACAAGTTCAATTATTCAAAGTCATATTGTCTAATTGTGAAAAATCAAATACTATATAACTTATCTTTTTGTAGCAGCTAATAATAAGAATACTTTTTTTAGTGAAATCTGATTTTTTAAATGTGTAAAGATGATCCTTTCTTGTTTTAATACCATCTGAAACCCATTTAACTTTCTACGTTTGATTCTTGGAGATGTTTATGTTCACGCATCCGTCCAAGCAATCTATTATTCTTGTTTTTACCTGATTGATCGTGGAGAAAAATAATGGATTCCGTTATAAGAAGCAGTAATAGATTTTCTAAAAAAACTGACATAAATTTCTTTTTCTGTATAGAATAAAAGGATCAGGAAAAGATAAGTTAAATTTTCCTACAATGAAGCCAGCTCTTGTTAAATTTACCACCCATAAATTGTAGCAAAGCACTTTCTATGTAATGTTTTATTTATGTGATTCAGTTACTTGGAGGTGGTAGTGAGGGATGTGAGTACATAATTTCAATATGGTATTTCAAATATCTTTTAATCTAAGAATTTTTGTAATAGGAAAAATTCCAAATTCCATTAAGCCTCTTTTAAGAAGGTTAGAAAGGAAATAGGGTTACCTTACCCAAGGTCAAAAGGGGCACAGAGTGGACTCCTAATAGTTGTGGAACCTGAATATTATGTCATTAAAAAACAAAGGTAAAGTCAAAGTGACCAGCAATCTCCAAACGGGATTGGAGAATGGGGACACCAAAGAACATACCATGGAGGAAATATCAGGCTTGGCCCATTCACAACGTCTACCTACAACATGTGTCTACATGGTGATCAAATGGCCTGACTAAGCCATAAGGGACCCATACTCTTCTGATTCTCTGATGGCCCAAGGGGAACCATTGCCATTGGAAAGATGCCATTCTATCACCCAGCTGGAGCTTCCTGGAAGAAGCAGGGCTCAGATGGTAATCCATGGCTTTGCCAAGCATATGTTCTACCTGTAGTAATGTTTTCCTATGGTCTAGTTGAACATATGGTTTCTAGACCTGACAGCCTGGTAGTAACTTTTAAGGATTTTTTTTGAAAAGTAAATTATGTGAACCAGAGGGGTGATAATTTGGACACTTATTTAAATTGTGTCATTGTATTCATCCATTGAGGAAAGCTACTCTTAAAAAGAGTAGATGAGGTTTGTATACATGGGTATTAGAATTGCCTGTGGATTCATCTGGAAATGTTTAGTTCTTATATTTCCCAGCATCATTACAGCAAATTTTTGGTCTAACATCTTCAACATGATTAAAAAAACACAAATCTTCAACATGATTAAAAAATTCAGTATCATAGGAAAGTAAAGCTGGGAAGTTTGGCAGAGAATACTTACACATCTTTTAAATCCATGATCCCAACATTATTTTAATTTTCATAGTCATTCTTTCACTGCCTATGTTGCCCCATTATAGTCATTTAGACTTTTCCTTTTTTATATTAATGGAGTGATAGCAAATCTTTTAAATTATTTAATCCATTAAGAAACATCAAGAAATAAACTGGAGAATAAAAAAGGTATGCAAACCCTAAATTTCAGAATCTTTAACTAGCTTAGCTTCAATCTGTACTCAGATGATACTATTTACATTGGACTTCTAAGATTAAGTCAGAAGGAACAAGATATCCAGTTAGTTCCATTTACTCTTCTTGCCTGGGTTTTCCATTGGTCATCTAAAGAAACAGACTTCAAGTAGTGTCTTTTTTATCCTCATGAAAAATAAGCCATTCTTTCAGAAAACAGTAGCAAACATTAAACATGCCTTAAGTATCTCATGTGTATTGTTGTGCAGGCAAGTGATATAACGTAGTAACCACAAAATCATAGGGAAAATGGTTAAAAGAAACTAAAATTGATCAGTTTGGAAGAAGCTGAACATTTTCTAGTAATAACCTCTTGAAATTTAAAAATGGGGGCTTTGATTGTGCTATTTGTGAAACATAAAATAGCTCATTAACCAAATTACTTTTAAAGTTTATGGCCCACATGTTTTTCAGAGTAAAAATATTATAGCTTTTTAAAAATCTATTTTAAAATCTTTCTTAAATATACATCCTATATAATAAAAGGGAAATATGCAAATTTGACCATACCTTCGCTATACCACCAGCCAATAAGGAGCAGGGGGGCAGCTGAGTGGTATGAGGTGAGGGGGTGTGGCCGAGGTGCGTGCAAGGCAGGAGGCAGGGCCAGTTTGCAGTGGATGGCAGCAGTATGGGCTGCATCATTGCCAGCGTCACTGTGATGCAGGCAGTCGTGGTGGTGGTGGTGTCACTGGGGCACAGGTGGCGGTGGCAGCCACATCACCGGGGTGTGGGCGGTGGTGGAGGCAGCAGCAGCAGTGGTGCTGCGGCACTGAGCATCAGGTCCCCTGGTGTCCCCTGAGGCCAAGCCAGGGGACCTAAAGCTGTGCCCTTTGCTCCTGCACCAGGCCAGGGGTCCTGAGGCTGCACCCTCCACCCCGAGGGTCTTGATGGGACACCTGAGGCCACATCTCCCACCTCAGCACTGGGGGACCTGAGGCCAAGCTGGAGGTCCTAAGGCTGCACCCCTGCCCTGGTGCCAGGGCTGAGGGACATGAGGCCAGGCCAGGGGACCTGAGACTGCACCCCCTGACCTGGTGCCTGGCGAGGGGACCTAAGGCTGTGCTGGGAGACCTGAGGCCATGCTCCCCGCCAGTAGGACTTGATGGGGGACCTGAGGCTGCATACCCCCTTTCCCCCAGTGCCAGGCCGGGAGATCTGAGGCTGTGGTGATTTCAAGGTGAACGTGCGTGGGCGGAAACTTGACTCTGGGTCCTGTGGCATGCCCCAGACTCTGACAGGAATGGAGATTTTCATATACATTTTATTAATTTTCTTTCATCTCTGACACTTCTATTATAGAGAAAGGGAAATAGCAATATTAAAATATTTCTTCTAATTAATTCCCCTTTAATGTGCATGAATTTCATGCACTGGGCCACTAGTTTAATTATAAATTCAGAAAATGAGAAACAAAGCCAATTAGCTAGATTAGTATCCTTTGAAGTTACACAGTGAGATTTTTGTCTCTAAAGTGTGTATTTCAATATTGCACCATTTAATAATATTTATTGTATTATTGTATGCAACAATTGTATAATTACATGTGAAAATATATTACATATGATTAATTACATGTAGCAAAAAAGGATAAAAGCCTTCTTTAATTGTACCACTTGTTATAATGCTATTACTTACCAAGGCTCAAATGCAACTATTTAATCTTCAAAATGTTTTCTATTTCTGGGTTCTTTAAAATACTCAGTCCTTTCCATGTGAAAAGGACTTTTCACGAAAATATATTTTACCCTAAGAGTTCTATCTTTATTCAAATGGAATTTGTTCATTATGCTAGTTATTTCAGGCTACTCTCAGGTTCCCCAAACTACCTAGAAGTCCTCCCATTTTGTCTCCTCACATCTCAGAATAGGGCTCCACCAACATCTAATGCATCCCATTGGCTCTGTTTTCCCCTTGTCTTGGAATGGTTAGTCTTCCAGGGTGGTACATTGGGTGGGATAAATTGCATGGCTGCTGACTGTATATTAAAGGTTTTGATTTTAAAACACAAGAATTTGACTCTTGTTTGCTTATTTTTTACTGTAGTAATTACCCCTTTAGATAATAGATGCCTCATGGTCTGGTAACTTGATGTGAGGGAACCAAAGCATAACAAAATATCTGGGGATGAGGTGGAAGGAAATCAATGACTATGTTAAAATATCCAGTCACACATGGAAATTAAACAAAAATTACACAAATACTTACTTAACTGTGTTGGTATTGAGTGTTACTAGTATAAAGGAGAAATATGGGATACTATGCGAGTACTAAACCAGTACCCATAACCAGGCCCAGGGAATTGAGAGAAATGCAGGAAGAGATGTTTAACTGTGATCTGAAGGAAAAGAGTGTTCACTAGCTCCTAGGAGAAGATAGGCACAGCAAAGACAAAGACTGCATCGACAAGAGCATGGTACCACTGAAGAACAGAAAGAAAATGAGTGTTCCTGGTGTGTATAGAGTGAGGAGGAGAGATACATTTAGGGCTGGCCCGGCAAGCCCTGTCTCAATCATAGGGATTGTGTAGTTCGGGTTAGTAATATTCTGAATCCTAATGAGCAGATATAGAAAGATTTGAAATTGGTAGCATGACCTAATTTGAACTTTTGAAATATCATTTTCACTAATAAATGGAGAATGGATATGAGAAGACAGTTTAGAAGGAGGGCCGATTGTCAGGGGAAAAGATGATGGTCAGGTAAGTGGAGGGCAGAAGACAGAGAAAACAATAAACACGTGGGAGACTTGTGGAGGTGGAATGAGCAGCACCTGATAATTGTTTGGCTCTGTGGGTATGAAATAGGTATCAAGGATGACTTCACATATTCTCTAGGAGCAACAAAATATGGAAGGACATAGGAGCTAGTTAGCTGGTTAGTTATTAACGTCCAACAGGAGATGTTAATTAAGGAGATAATATTTGTACCTGGAGCTCAAAAATGAGGTATGAAGCCAACTGTAAGGTAAGGAGAAGTTTGCATAAGAAAACCACATAAGGAAAGGAGACCACTGAAGGAGAGAGTGGAGAATGAGAAACATTAGCCTCTGAGAGAAGAGTCATTAAAAATTAGGTGGAGAAGACGAAGCCAGAGAATTGGGTGGGAAATCAAGAGAACTAAAATTTTCCACCAGCTTTTGGCAACATGGCAGTACTTTTGGCAACATGCACTTTCACTGGAGAAAAGGGATCAAAAGGAAAACAGGTGGACTGAGGCACAAGCCAAAGGTGAGTGGGTGAAGCATCTACAGCCCTGGTAGCTTTTTCCATACGTGGTTGTGAATATAAGAGGAGACAGTGAATGTGGGATAATAGTGAATGTGGGATTCTGAGTGGAGTGTATGTGTTCCTAAAAATCAGAGAGACTACATCTTGTTTGAAAGTTGTTAGTATAGTTGTTGGAAGTTACTTCAGTAGGAGCAAAGAACATAGTGTAGGAATATTTTGCGACTCACATACTGAAAGAATAGCTGCTGTTTTGCTTATTGAGTGTGTATGGATTTTGTAATATGGATATTTAGTTGTTAAATGAAATAACACTGTTTTGAGATGAAAGCCAGGAATGTAGCAAAAACTTATTTTGGATTAATACATCTTTTATTGCAGGACCATTTACTTTGTTTATGGTTTACTGTCTTCCCTGTTTTCCCAAGGTTGATCTTGTTTGCTATTATTCTGTTTGTAGATTGGTAGCTTTTCTTTAGGAATGTGTTGCCTGGCTCGGTTGATTGATCAGCATCCCAGGCATTGATCTCCAGGGGCATACAGGAGGCAGCCAATCAATGTTTCTCTCTCTTCCGTCTGTTTCTAAAATCAATAAAGACATATTTACTTAAAAATGAAGTCTTATCTGAATTTATAGAAACGGGAATAAAAAGGAAAAAATTCAAGTAATTCTGGGTAAGATATCAATTCATTTTCCTTGAATATGGATGTCAGGTCTAATTGTTTAAAATGAAACAATATGGCTCATTGCAGATGAATGATGAAACTCATTTAAGAGCATGCTAAAATAGTGCCAAGGAGGTGATAAGAAGCTGAAGTTTTAATATTTTAGGAGGAATACATTTGAACCACCACAAAGAATATAATTATAAGAAAAAAATCAAAGCAGGTGGGCGGGGGAAAAATAAAACAAAAAAGGCAAGTCTATTTTAAGAAAATGTAACTTCAAGGTCTTAGGAGAAATGTTTTTAGGATATAAAGAAATCTGGTTAATCAATTGATGCATAATGCAGAAACATTCTTATTTGACTTTAAAATATTCTTAATTCAAACCTTAAGTTGTAAGACTTGAATCAGACTGAAGTGATTTTGCAATAAAATCTTTCTTGGGCATTATCCTCATTAATCTATTTTCATAGAAGGACACACTTTCATAGTAGGAACCTTGGAGATCATATAGTCAGTCTCTCAGAAATTCCTCTTCTTATAGAGCAAAACTCAGAAGGAAAAATAATAAAAAGCAAGAGATATTTAGTCATTTGAGATATTTTCTTTTTTTCTTTATTGATTAAGGTATTATATATGTGTCCTTACCCCCCATTACTCTTTCTTGCCCTCCCACCCCCCCACTCATGCCCTCACCCCCTGGTGTCTGTGTCCATTAGTTAGGCTTATATGCATGCATACAAGTCCTTTGGTTGATCTCTCATATTTATCCCCAACCTCCCCTACCTTCCCTCTGAGGTTTGAGCATCTGATCGATGCTTCTCTGTGCCTGTTTTTGTTCATCAGTTTATGTTGTTCATTATATTCCACAAATGAGTCAGATTATGTGATATTTATCTTTCTCTGACTGGCTTATTTCACTTAGCATAATGCTCTCCAGCTCCATCCATGTTGTGGCAAATGGTTGGAGCTCCTTCTTTTTTACCACAGCATAGTATTCCATTGTGTAGATGTAGCACAGTTTTTTAATCCACTCATCTGCTGATACGCATTTAGGCTGTTTCCAAATCTTAACTATGGTAAATTGTGCTGTTATGAATATATAAATGCATAGGGGTGCATATATCCTTTCTGATTGGTGTTCCTAGATTCTTGAGAGATTTTCTTTTCAAATAAAACTGCTTGGTAGACTCTTTAACTCCTTGCAGAATTGTTTGCAAATTCATCAAGAAAAGGCTTGACATAAATAAGATTGCCTCAAGCCTACTGTATCTTCGAGAAACTTATGGCACTTAATTTAGAGGATGGCAAAGACAAAATTCAAGATTTGATTTTGTGGCTGCACATTAAAAATATTTTAAAGCATGCAAGATGTGCAATGGTGTGCAAATAGGTATGCCTGCAATGAAGACATTGATTGTAGATTATAATATAACTAGAGGCCCTGTGCATGAAATTCGTGCATGGGGGAGGGAGAGGCAGGGGGGTGTCCCTCAGCCCAGTCTGCACCCTCTCCAATCTGGGACCTCTCGAGGGATGTCTGACTGCCCATCTAGTCCCGATCCTACCAGTTGGACATCCTTCTTACAATCCAGGAGGGCTGGTTCCCAGCTGCTCACCTGCCTGCCTCCCTGATTGCCCCTAACCACTTCTGCCTGCCAGCCTGATCACCTGCTAACCACTACCCTGCCAGCCTAATTGATGTCTAAATGCTCCCCTGCCAGCCTATTTGCCCCCAACTTCCCTCCTCTGCTGGCATGGTCACCCCTAATTGCCCACCCCTGCAGTCTTGATCATCCCCAAATGCCCTCCCTTGCAGGCTGGGTCCCTCCCAACTGCCCTCCCCTGCTGGTCTGATCGCCCACAACTGCCCTCCCTTACAGGGCTTGGAACCTCCAAATTGCCCTCCCCTCCTGGCCATCTTGTGTCCACCTGGGGGCAGCATCTTTGACTGCATGGGGGTAGCCCTCTTGTGTGTTGGAGTGATGGTCAATCTGCAAATTACTCTTATTAGATAGGATGGAGGCCTGGTGCATGGGTGGGGGCCAGCTGGTTTGCCCTGAAGAGTTTCCCAGATCAGGGTGAGGGTTCACTTGGGGTGAGGGGCAGCCTGGGCGAAGGGCCTGTGGAGGTTTGCAGGCTGGCCATGCCCCCCAGTGACCCAAATGGGGGCCCTGGGATTTGGAATTAATCTATGTCTACAATCGAAACTTTGTAGCTTGGAGCGGAGCCATGCCTTCTGCTTACTTTGGGGCTGCAGCCATTTCTATTTGAAACATTGTAGCCTAGGCCAGCAATGGCAGACTAAAAGCTAGGCTTCTTCCATTGCCAGGGAAACCCAAGCCTCTGTTCTTTCCAACTCAGTGGCTGCTGTCATTTCTGTATCTTTTATAATTGAAACTTTGTAACATTGAGTGGAGGCCTAGGCAGGTGGAAAGCTTGGCTTCCTCTGTTGTCAGGGAAACCCAAGCCTCCCTCCTGCTCACAGTGGCAGCAGCCATTTTGGTTGTGGCTTATTTGCATAATCTGGCTAGCGGGTGTGGCTGTGGGCATGGCTTGTGGGTGTGGCGAAGATATGGTCAAATTTGCATATTTCTCTTTTATTAGATAGGATACTACAGTTTTAGAGAAATACAAAATTGCATAGTTCACCTCTCACTGAATCCTAATTATATAATTTTGAGTGCTCCTTACCAAAGTACAGCTAAGGGCACATAGCTCTCATGAATGTTCCTTTTTTGATATATGGATATATATATATATATATATATATATTTATAATGCATACTGAATATCTTACCATATGCCCAATTATATTTCAAAAGCACTGAAAAATTTATATATATATTTGCTTTCTTTCTTTGGTTATTCACTCTTTTAACAAAGAAGTATAAATAGATGTCTGTAGAATTAGTTTTTTAAAATTACAGGCATCTATATTGTTATTAATAGAAAAAGTAAACAAATTTTAATACTAACTCACAAAACTAACAACTAGTAATTGTATATTTTTTCAATCATAGGATAGCTATTATTATACCAGTGCAAAGTTGTATAATTTTTCCCCACTGAGCTTTAGAATATTTAGTTCAGTGAAACAGATATGTTGTTTGTGGCATTAATTCTACTTAATTTGGAGCCTTAAAATATTTTTTTCTCTTACTAAGTTTTCAATTCATTTTCAGCATAAACTTTAAATATATTAATTTGTCATATATTAATTTTCTATTAACATTTTAAGGCTATCTAAATAATGTGATACTTTTTGGTGGTACTGAAAACCAGTTGATCTGTAAATTATTATCTGTTCAATATTATGATTTAAAGTTAATTTGTTGACTAAATAAGAATTATATCTTTCAGGTGTATTCTATTATGATAATTAGGTTTCTAATGGTGTGAAGAAGACTTAGAAATATTTATTTAATGACACAACTACATTTTCTTTTTCATTTTTGACATCACTTGGTTATATTCTGACTGTCTCTTACATAGGGAGAAGGTTTTAAAAAAGGAAAGCATTACTTGGTTAATACTGGAAAATATCAATGGAAGGTTGACTTGACATGGTGTTGGTCTTATTGTTTTGGAAATAAGATAAATAAAAAAATAAAGAATGGTAGAATCCTAGGATAGTTTTGACAGACTGTTACGCTAAGAAAATTTTGCCTTTGGGCTCATTTAAGAGAACACTTGATTTACCTACAGAGTAAGCTGTAAGAGACATGATTACAAATACTAAGTAGTTTCAGGGAAAAGGTGGTTGTTCTCTGAGGGATTTAGGATTTTTCTTCATTATGTATCCTTCAGGTGTTGTCCTATTTTTTCCTACTTCATGGTCCCTATGTATGGCAGAGGGTAAGAATGAGAACACGGGAAAAATTTAAAAAGAGAACTAGAAAGAAGAAAAATGTAGGTAAGCAGCAATATGGTGAGCTAGTCTGAGAAAATGAGTTCTTTCCTCTTGAGACTACATGGTCAGATTTATAGCCCCTATTTCAGTCTTAGCTAGAGATTTACTGATAGATCTTTGCCAAGTTAAATCACTTAATTCTATAAGCCTTTATTTTGCTCTTGGTAAAATATTATTGTTAGTATTTATGAATTGCAATGAGGGTTTCATAAACATAAAGCCATGAATATTTCATGAAGATCTTGAGATATTTGGATCTAAGTATGTGTTAGCAAAGACAGCCGACTCTCAAATAGCACTCAATAGGGTATGTGTGGAGAACTTAGTTCTGGACTGCTATCCCCTTGCCACATCATATATTTCTGAGCTGTCTCCCTTCACAAGTTAGTCGGGGTGTAGTTAAGGAAAGCAATCTAATTTAATTTTAAGTTGGCAATCAATTTCCTGCTATGAAGGTTGAGATATAAGGTGGTAGGGGAGTGGTAAAGGAGGTACTGCTTTGAGCTTTAATTCAATTACCAGTCCAACACTTATTTAGCATCTGTTTCTTATAGAGACCAGGTTAGAATTTGGGAATAAGAATATGAATAATGGAGGAGGCCCTGTGTGGTTACATGATAAGGCTTTGCATCTAGATTCACTGGATCTGAATTCTAGATTTGAGTTACTGATTGTCAGCATTGAACATCTTACTTAATCTCTTACTTGTTACCTGTTTTCTTATCTGAAAAATAAGAGACTACAGACATGTTTTTAGAATTAAGTGAGAAAAACGATTAAAAAAATTTAAACCATACCTGGCATATGGCTATATACACACAATACATATCAGCTATGAGGATCCAGTCTTTGTCCTCTAAGAGAGTCAGACATCTATGGGGAACATTGAAAAATAACTAATGACTTTAGCATAGTGTATGTAGCAAGTATTTTTACCCAGACATACATCGGCTCTTATGGCTCAGGAGACACACTGAAACCAGACAGTAAGTAGAGGATGTCAACACCAGGTTTTGAAAGAAAATTGCAAGCTAAACCAAGGACCTCTATTTTAGCCTGAAAATATTGCATACAATGTATAGGCTTCTAGTCTTAATTTTAGGCTCAAGAGATCTATGTGCAAGAAGTTCTAATTAGGGTTTTCAACCTGTGACCCCTCTCAAGACATGAAAGAACTTAGTTTTACATTTTTAGCTTTTAACCTTTTTAGTGTATCAAAGATTTAGTTTATAGAGATCCCTTTATCTCATAAAAATTTAAAAGTTAGTTTTAAGTTTAATATATTTTTATCTACCTTCATTAGCTATATTTCTCAAGTTATTATACTTTCTGAATTTTATTGCTCTTTTAAAATTTAATCTATTTCTTTAGAGAATCTTAGAATTTCTTGGCCCTCATAAAATATGTTTACTTGCCTCATTTCCCCCTTTCAAATCTAGCATATAATGTGGAAGAGAAAGTGCTGATTTAGGAGAGCCAGATCTAGGGTAGTAAATGCAGCAGAATGGAGCTTGGTAGAGAGAACTCAGTATGTGGAGGAGGCCTGTTTTCTAACTCCATTATCTTGAGCTGACTAATCACTCTATCAGATTTAAAATTTTTTCTAAAATAGGAGTATCACATGGAAGAGCAGATATGGAAGTGGTTGACACCCAGCAAGTTCTAAACGATGTAAGCTGAATCTAGTTCACACTCATGAACAGAATACCCTTGCAGTTTGCAATGGTTTCCTTGTCCAAGATAGAGCTATCCTCACATCATGGATGACCAACTTTTAGCATAGTGTGGGCACATAGTAGGCAATCAATACATATTACCTGCTTGAATAAATGAAAGAGTGAGGCAAACCTCCACAACTAAAATTACAGCTTTTGGTTTATCTACAGGTGGTGAGTTAAGCATTCCTCGAAGGGAATACTGAAGACGCTGTAATTTGTTTATACCCAGATCAGCTGGTGTAACTTTTTGTCTCCAGTTAAGACATCATATCGGTATCAGAGTAAATGTGAAAAATGTAGCCTGAAAGCCAAATCAAAAGACAAGCTCCATTAGTCATCTACTCACAAGTCTATTTCTACAAAAAAAAAAAAAATCAAATGGTGTTGAATCTTCCTTTGAAAGCTTTCTACAGGGAAGGACAGGATAGAGTTCCTAACTCCTCCTTTAGAATACCTGCTGCCGGGGTAAATGAAAACATATGGATTAAATTCATTTTCCTTCAGGACTGAATATTTTGAGGAAGCTTTATTTCCATTCCCTGCTATTAATGTGAAATCAAAGAAGTTACCAGTGGTTGGAATCAATAGAGACAGAATTTATTGTGAAGATGGATAATCTCACATAAGCTAGATGAAAGAAGAACTTTTTTTTGTATCAAATTTCATCCATGCTAAGAATAAAATTAAGTACACATGAAACTTGCTATTGGTGTCAGGATAGGAAATGGTCTGTTGAATTTAGTTAAACTGAAAAGTTTCCATACTATGAGCTGCTTCTATAAGCAGACCTTTCTGAACCATAAAGGAAATTTTCAGATCAAACACATTTATTATTACAATCTAATTCAGTTACCCTCAGGCTAAGTTTTCACTCAAGGTCTGAGGATGACTCACTATTAATTCTTCCACATTTCAGACATGGATGTTTTAGAGCAAGTTAAGTGATAATTCATTTATTTTTCAATCAAGATCTTTGTAACTAGTGCTTATTATATGCCAGGCATTTTCTAGACTTTGAGGATAATGGGGCAAACAAAACAGACCAAGTTTCTGCACCACATTCTAAGGGTGATTCATCCCTTAATCTTACTCTGACCCAGTACCTTCTACAACCAAAAGGGCAATTCCATGGGCATGTAAAGGTGAAATGGAGCTAAAATGTTTGTAATTATTAGTTAATCTTCTAAATTCCAAAAGACTCTAAATATCTACTCACACTGCTGTGTGGTTGAGTTTTTGTTTGTTTGTTTTATCAAACCAAATTCCAAGGACTTAATTGTTTCAAGTTAGTCTCAACATCCCTATGCCTAGAAAACACACTTGACAATCCCATCTTCTGGTTAAATAAAGGTTACCATATATTTTTTTCCATCCTAAAAAAAATTCTAGATACATCTATAAAATGATCTAAGTGCCCATGTTTATTATTTTTGCAAAAATATGTAATGCTTCAAAGCTTAGGTTATCATACTTTATATTAAAGGAACTACTATAGGGCACTGTTAGCAATTTATAGGTCTTATAAAAAGAGAAACTGAAAATACCAAGCCTGTTGATGTCTGGACAAGCATTCACTCAGTTCTACTGTGAGGGTGGATCTACCTCAGTTTTTTCAATTGCAATGTTTGTGTGGTTCTAACCACCACCACCACAACAAACCTCTGTAATCTTTTAAATATCTAATCAGTAGACCTAAGCTGAGAAGGGCCTTATGAAACTTCTTGATGCCAAAAAATTTAGAGCTATCTTAAATTGTGATGTCCATGCTTTGTGGACATCCCCCATATGGGATTGTACTCTGGACAGCAATTTTGCTGCATAGGTATGTTTGACACTCCTAGAATTACTCAGTGTACAGCCCACTTTATTTCCAAGTACAGATATGGCTCTTTAAAGTCTTCAGGTTTAAAATTGACCTTCTTTTGTCTGTTACTTTTTTCTGACTTCTCTGATAAAGCAGGATATTTAGATACTAGAGGCCTGGTTCACAAAATTTGTGCATGGGTGGGGGGGAGTGTCCCTCAGCCCATCCTGCACCCTCTCCAATCTGGAACCCCTTAAGAGATGTCCGACTGCCCATTTACGCATCCCTCTCACAATCCAGGACTGCTGGCCCCCAACTGCTCACCTGCCTGCCTTCCTGATTGCCCCTAACTGCTTCTGCCTGCCAGCCTGATCACCCCCTAACCACTCCCCTGGCAGCCTGATGGATGTCTAACTATTCCCCTGCTAGCCTGATTGCCCCTAACTTTTCTCCTCTGCTGGCCTGGTTACCCCTAACTGCCCTTCCCTGTGGGCTTGATCACCCCCAACCGCCCTCCTTTGCAGGCCTGGTCCCTCCCAACTGCCCTCCCCTCCTGGCCATCTTGTGGTGGTGGCTATCTTGTGTTCACATGGGAGCAGGATCTTTGACCACATGGAGTCAGCCATCTTGTGTGTTGTAGTGATGGTCAATCTACATATTACTCTTTTATTAGACAGGATAGAGGCCTGGTGCATGGGTGGGGGCTAGCTGGTTTGCCCTGAAGGGTATCCTGGATCAGGGTGGAGGTTCCCTTGGGATGTGGGGTGGCCTGGGCGAGGGGCCTGTGGTGGTTTGCTGGCCGGACATGCCCTTCAGTGATCCAAGAGGAGGCCCTAGTATCTGGGATTTATTTATCTTCTACAATTGAAATTGCCTTCTGCTCGCTCCATGGCAGCAGCTGTTTTTGTTGGAATTTATTTACCTTCTACAATCGAAATTTTGTAGCCTGGAGTGGAGGCCTAGGCCAGCCAGGGCTACAGAATCTTGGCTTCCTCCATTGCCGGGGGCAACTCTAGCCTCTGCTTTCTCCAGCTCCATGGCTGCCGCCATTCCTGTTGGCATTTATGTATCTTCTATAATTGAAACTTTTAGCATTGAGTGGAGGTCTAGGCCAGAAGCTCGGCTTTATCCATTTCTGAGGAAACCCAAGCCTCCCTCTTGCTATCAGTGGACACAGCCATCTTGTTGGGGTTTATTTGCATATCTGTTCCTGAATGGCTGGTGGGCATGGCTTGTGGGTGTAGCAGAGGTATGGTCAATTTGCATATTACTCTTTTATTAGATAGGAGGATTTGTTTAATTCACCCTTTTCCAAGTTTGTCTTTAAAACTAGTGAGACTAATTTGCTTAACCAAATAGTGATTGAGATTAAATATCTTCCCCCTTTTTATTATATTTATCTCTTTTTTAAAAATATATTTTATCGATTTTTATAGAGCAGAAGGGAGAGGGATAGAAAGTCAGAAACATCGGTGGGAGAGAAACATCGATCAGCTGCCTCTTGCACACCTCCAACTGGGGATGTGCCCGCAGCCAAGGTACATGCCCTTGACCGGAATCGAACCTGGGACCCTTCAGTCCGCAGGCCGATGCTCTATCCACTGAGCCAAACCGGTTCAGCTCTCTCTCTTTTTTTTTTAAACCCATGCACTCAAAGGCAGATCTCTACCTCCTGATAAAGTCAAATGATATCTTAGTCCTCAAAATGGATGAGAAATTTGTTTCAAGTAAAATGGGGGCTAGGAAAGTTGGCTATTGAAAATATTCACTAGTAAAATTATGAAATATGTATGTAAAAATGGTAATAAAATAGGTTGGCACACAGCAGATGTCATGTTCTTTCTTATTAAACCTCTTTTTTTTGTTTCATAGAAGTGTGTATCCTATCTAATAAAAGAGTAACATGCAAATGTGACCGTACCTTGGTTCCTGATTGGCTATGCTACCAGCCAATCAGAAGCAGGGGGCATGGCTTGGGGCGTGGTCTTGGCTTGCCTGGATGCCAGTGAACACTTCCCTTCAGGAACTCTTCGCTTCACGCCTGTGGGGAACACTTTACTTCACACCAGCACAGGTGGGGAATGAAGCACTTCACACCAGCGCTAGCTGGAAATGCTTGCTTCACTTTGGGGGAGGGGGGATTAATTTCTTAATATCACCTAATATCCACTGTACGTTCAAATGTCTTTGTTTCAAAGATGTCTTTTACTGTTGGTTTGCCCCCTCCGGAGGCTACCTAAGGTCTTATTTCAGCCCTACTGTTGGGCTGCTTCCCCCGATCTTAAGTTCCCAATGCACTTCCAGCCAGAGTTAAAGGGGGCTTCTTCTGTTTTTAAGGCATCACCATATCCAGTGCCTACCAGGCCTGCATGAAAGCACTACTCCTTAGGTCCAGGGTGCTGGGAGCTGAAGCAGAGAGGCTGTGAGGCCCAGCTTACCTAGGCTGCTGGCCCCCCATCTTCCCCTCCCAATTATCCTGGCCCAGCCTTCCATATGCATACCTGCTCACGAAAAGCTTGAGGTGGTTGTGACAGCTGGATGGGAGGCTGGCAGGGGGCGTGGCCACAGCACGAGGGAAGGGAGGCATACACCTGCCCCAATCCAGAGAGGCTTGACAGGGGACCACAGGCCATGCCCCCCACCCAGCAGGGCTTGACAGGGAACCTCAAGGTGTGTTTCCTGCCCTGGTGCTGGGCTACGGTACCTCAGGCTGCTCCCCCCACCCCAGCTCCAGGCTGGGGGATCTCAGGCCATGCCTCGCACCTGGTGCAGCTTGATAGAGGACTACAGGCCATACACTCAAGCCGGCAGGGCTTGACAGGAGACCTCAAGTCGCACCTTAACCCTGGCACCAGTCTGGGGGACCTCAGACCATACCCTGTGTCCTAGCACCAGGCCAGGGGACCTGAGGCTGTGCCCCTCCTGCCTGGCTGGGCTTGACAGGGGACCTCTGGCTGTGCCCTCCACCCAGCGGGGCTTCACAGGGGACGTGAGCCTGTGCCCCTGTGCCAGTGAGGATTGACGGGGGACCTGAGACTGTGCCTCCCTCCCGGTGCTGGGCTGGGGGACTTGAGGCTGTGCTTCTCTGCCTGGTGGGGCTTGACGGGGGACCTCAGGCCATGCCCCCCTTCCTGGTGCTGGGCCAGAGGACCTGAGGACACACCCTGCCCTGGGTGGCTTGACAAGAGTGAGACTGGCAGGGTCTGGATCTACCCCAATGTGGGGACGGGGGAGTGCGGCTGGGTCTGGGTCTCATGTGATTCTGAGGCACATGTGAGGGAGTGGGGACTTCACTCTGGGCCCCGAGGTGTGCCCCAGACTCTGACAGGAGAAAGGTTTTCATATACATTTTACTAATTTTCTTTAGTCTCTGATACTTCTATTATAGAGAAAGAGCAAATAGCAATATTAAATTATTTCCTCTAATTAATACACTTTTAATGTGCACAAATTTGTGCACCGGGCCACTAGTTTGTTAATAATTGCTTCTGGATTTTCTGTTTGGATTTTCTGTTCATCTCTAAATACACTTCTGCCAAAGTTCTGGTCCAGGATTTTGGCTTGAAATATCACCTGTATCTGGATTCAATAATTAAGAGTGTTCACCAGATACTTCACTGGTTAGTCTCTGTTTGCCATCAGTTTCTCTTTATCCTGCTTTGTGCATGGAGGCTGCATCACCCTGACTCATAGTTTTGGCCTCCAGTTAAGAAATGGGAGGATGGAGGGAAGTGAGTTGGGGTAATGATTTCTCTTCACTGTCGTGGCTGAACCAAAATTCTGGCTTCTAGCTCCCTTTGGCCTACATCTTCTCTACCACCATAGCTTTCACTGGGTTCTAGTGACTCCACTTCTTCCTCCTGATCTTTGTATCTGCAGCTTTCTTCTGTTGCTGGTTTGTGTGACTCTCTAATCCTTTCGTGTCTGTTGATCCTGCCTACACTCTGGCTCCAGACAGAGGCAACTTCTCACTGGGTACTAGGGGCCATTTTAAGTGTCAGAGATCCAGTGGTGAACAAAATAGATACTGTTTTAGTCCTAGTGTGTGCGTATAGTCAATAAACTAGTAAACTAAAAGGAAGAACAACAATTATCATTTGTGGTGAGATTTATGGTAGCAGTATGGGTAGAAAGGACAGGCAGGTGTGGTGATTGGAGGGTGAACTAATTTAGACATGGATATATGTTCCTGTAGGGGTAACAAAAAGGTAATACACCAATGATTATAAATAAGCTAAACATTTGATGGATAGTAAAGAAAAAAATCAGCAAATACAAAGAGCCTGAGGCAGGAAAGAAGTTGGTGATACTTCAATCTATATCTGAAAAGACATATTTAAAATCTCTTCTTACATCTGAAACTTTTCATAGAAAAGTATTTATTTATTGAACAAAGAGTTAGATCATGCTACATACCAGACACGGTTGTAAATGTTTTACATGATCTCATTTAATTCCCATTAAAATCTTTTAAAAAGACGCTTATTTTCTCCACTTTATAGAGGAGGAGACTAGCAGAGAGAAAAAGGGTCCTATTGTTGTCACAGACTTGGCTCCAGGACTAATTGTATTATGCCTAATTCTATCAGCTTTATTACACCAATGGGGTTTTCACTATCCCAGTCACACAGCATAGGAAGTTTGACATTGCACTTGGTGTTTAAAATCTCCTCTTTATTAGGCATGGTTTCTTGCCAATTGTCCCTTCAACACATCTCATATATGTCATTGTCTGTTTATTCAAATCCTAGTGCAAACCCACTTTCTCTGACCTGGATCTCTGGATTACTGTCCTCCCTGCCTCGGAGGTAAAAGTCTAAAGACACTGCCAGATTGTTTCTTTTTAGAAAACCAAGTCATCACGTTACTTCCCTTTTCTGAAATCATTAAAGTCCTCGCAATTCTGACCCAGAGGACATGATTAGAGTGCTTTGCAATCTGGCTCTATTCTCTTTATCCTTAATCTCCTGGTGGTTTTTTTTTTTCCTATTTTTTCCAACTTGGGTCTTCAATATCTGATTTTCTGATTTCTCTACTATTTTATGCACATGGAGTATTCAGAAATTTCATGTGTATCATTGCCATCAATTGTAAGTAAAGTGAATGTATTAGTTGTTGGGGGAAACCTTGTTAATTTAGAAATCTGTTAATATTTGGAAAATTCAGTTAATATATTTTACAAATTGATTATGCACATGTGACTGAGAACACATTTATAAATATGAGAACTGACTTGCTCTTCCTGTACCCACAATGTTGATTACAACAAGGAAGGGTGTTCTATGTGTGTGTGTGATTATCATGACTTTATTTTCTCTAGTCAGCAGCGCTTTTGCTAACTTGAATGCTGTGTTCAACTGTGAAGAATATACATAATGAAATTAAATCCATTCATGTAATATATGTTAATTGAGCCATTATTGTGTGAAAATCCTGTCTTAGGAGCTATGTGGAATAGAATAATATGATATGCTTTCCCCCCGAAAGCAACTTAGAATCTACCAGTGTCAAAATGAAGCACATCAAAGTTCATCTGGGAGGTTACTGGTGAATAGGGGGAGGAGGTATTAGAGGAACCCAGGTGCCCAGATAGGTAGAAACTATTGATGAATTGATTCAGTACTTGGATTCAAAACTTTGAAATGGAGTTTGAATTTCTTTCCTGTTAGCCCAAAGCTGCTCTTTGGTTCAGTGCTTAATCTTTACTTATGCCTCTTAGCATTACGAAACAGCCAATATTTATCTGAAATTAAGGATTGAGAAATCAATGTTTTAAAAATGTGCAGTCTCTTAGGGTATTTATTTGCTTTCAGAATCATTTCTATTTCAGTTAATGCAAAATAGGATTTATTATCCTTTCTCAATATCTATTTCCTTTTGCCCAACATAACATGTTCTTGTGGCTGCATTACGTAGTCTAGGGCAGTGGTCAGCAAACTCATTAGTCAACAGAGCCAAATATCAACAGAACAATTGAAATTTCTTTTGAGAGCCAATATTTTTAAACTTAAACTTCTAATGCCACTTCTTCAAAATAGACTTGCCCAGGCCATGGTATTTTGTGGAAGAGCCACACTCAGGGGGCCAAAGAGCCGCATGTGGCTCGCGAGCCCTGGTTTGCCAACTACAGGTCTAGAGTAATACCTCAGGAGTTCCAGGAAGATGGTCTGGGGTGGCTTTTGTTACTCTCTGCACCTCAGAGGATGGGAGAAGGATCTTGGTATTTCAAATCCTTTAGAACTAATTGGGGTGGCCATGTGCACATTGGTTTTAATTCTCCTTTAATTTAACATATATATATATATATAATTATATATAATTATAATTAAGAGGTATATTTATACATATATATATACATATATATGTATATATATACATATATGCATCTTAATTTTTCTCATTGTCTAAAATAATCACTATTGGATCACACACACACACACACACACACACACACACACACACACACACAGATAAACACACACCCTTCCCAAAGACCAACATTAGCTTTCATAGGCAATACAGTTTAAACTAATGGGACTCAAATTCAAATGTGTGAAGAGAAGAATTGGGAGTTAATTGTTTAGTTGGTACAGCATTTCAGTTTGGGAAGGTGAAGATGTTCTGGGAATGGATGGTGGTAATGATGGTATAATAATGCAAATGTATTTAATACCACAGAAGAGTACATGGATAGAGAGGTTAATATTTACAAGGGAGTGTGGGGGATGCTTCAAGGGTGTTGGCAATGTTCTACTCCTGGACATTGGTTTTCAATGGTGGGTAAAATAAATGTTTGCTTTATGACAATTAAAAAACAAAACAAAACAAGTGTGTGGTGAGGCAAGCCAGGGAAATCAAGTGAATGCTGGGGATTGTGACAGCCTCTACTCATCTCCATATTTTTGTGTGAACATCCAATTCTTTTCTCCTCTCTCTACTTTCTATTGAGAGAGAGAGAGAGACAAATGAGAGAGAGAGAGAGAGAGAGAGAGAGAGAGAGAGAGAGAGAGAGAGATCCTTTATGACATGCTTAAAGGTCAGTTCGATAATTTCATACTTTACATTAAATACCATAAGAGAACAGATAAAACATTTTCCTAGCTGCTTCATACTTTTCAAAGTTCATTGTATTTCACAATAAAAAATATGATTTTTCATGTTAAAATGTAGAGCAGTGTCAGTGCCCTCTCTTATCCTGCCTTTAGTGATCATCCTAGGGCCTCTGGCACTATGAACCACTCAGTTACTGGGCCATACATTTCTCAGTGGTTGCTCCCTTAGCAATCATAAAACCATGCCAAGGCCTATTGGGACTGGAACATTTTTAGATCAGAGGCCTCTTTTGCCTCAGTTCCCTTAATAGATGTCATTGGGAAGTTGGAGGTGGTAATTTTATGATTCCAATTAAGTAAGTAAAGAGTCTTTATTTTTAAACAAACCAAACAATATACATTAAAAGGGTTGTTGATTTTTTTTAAAAGTTTCTTTTTAAAAAAAAAACTATGCTACTCAAATAATATTTTTATTAGAATTGCTCTCTAAAACAATTGTGCAAGGTATTTTTTTTTACAATGTAAGTTATTTTCTCTTTTTTTTTTTATTACTGGAAGCATGATTAGCAAATTAAATTATCCACTTTTTTCAAATAACTTTGATTTGAAATATAAATATAATATTCCATTCAAGAAAGAAAGATTTGCTGAAACTTGTTTGGCTTAGTGGATAGAGCGTTGGCCTGTGGACTGAAAGGTCCCAGGTTCGATTCTGGTCAAGGGTATATAATGTACCTTGGTTGTGGGCGCATCCCCAGTAGGGGGTGTGCAAGAGGCAGCTGATTGATGTTTTTCTCTCATCGATATTTCTGACTTTCTATCCCTCTTCCTTCCTCTTTATAAAAAAATCAATAAAATACTAAAAAATAAAATATATTAAACAGGAGAAAGAAAGATTTGCTATGACTAAAATTAAACAGAATAGACAGGTTGCTAAAATATTTTAGGCAATGGTCATATTGGAACAAATGCATATTATGAACCAATGACTATTTTGAAGGGCTCACATGGAGTGGTTTTGGTTTCTTTGTTTAAAAATGCCTTGTTAACCTCAAAGAAGGGTCACAAATTCATTGAATGGCATAGGTTGGGAGTAAGACAACAGGAACTGTGGTGAGAGGAAGAATGAGGTCTGTCAGGAGCAGGTAGCTGCTATTCAGCAATAGCAAAATGTTGTCAGGAAAGCTTTTGAGCCCCGTGTGAACAAATTGCTGATAATTCAACATCAGTAAAGAATGCAAATTGTGCATTGGATAAGTTTACCTGTGAAAGGAAAACAATAAATTAGGATGTTAGCAAGGTCCAAGGAATTATCTTTAAGGTGGATATGAGGGGGAAGGAGATAATTCTGAATTTAGGATATGAATAAAATAAGTGGAGAGAATAGAGAAGATGTGGAGAAAGCAGGACTGAGTAACATGGAAGCAGGGAACAGGAAGAAGGAAAAGTTGTAGGAATATGGGAGGGAATCTTACCTTTGGAAAAAATTTATTGCAATAAAGTGAGATCAATTATTTGGATAAAAATAGAAAACACTCATCAAATTTGTGCATGCTACCAATCTGGGAGGAGTAGCTAATATGATTGATAATAGAATTAAGATTCAAGAAGTCATATTGGAATGTGGGACTGATGAATTGAAACAAATAGAATGAAGTTTAGTGGTGATGAATACAAAATTTTTCTTTTATACTAAAATAAATCAAAGTACAGATGGAAGAAAATGACTTAATACAATTTTATGTGGAAAAGATTAGCATCTCTTTCTTGATAAAAAGTTTATGCATTAATGATGCCAGAAGAACATATAAAGTCTCTGAAATTGGGGGAGAGAGACTAGTCCATAATTGGAGCATTAATTAAAAAATGATACATTATCAAAATGACATACCCTGTGTACTAATTGGGAAAAATTTTCAGGAGATATAGGGTGTCTCAAAAATGTATAAACACACTTTGAATAGTTATAAAGGCAGTGTTTATTAAAATATATTTTATTTCCAACATTAAACTATCAGCTGTTAAAGTACATATACATTTTTTGGGACACTCTTGTATTGTTAAGCAAAAAAATGAAGGTACACATACTATATATAGCATGCTACCTTTTATTTATGAAATGGAAGAAACAAGGAAATAATAAAATAAATAATAATATTTATTTTTATTTGCACAGCCAAACTCCAAAATAATAAAAAAGAATGAAAAGACGTATTTATATCAGGCAGAGTGGAGATGGAACAGACAAGGACAGGATAGGAATAACATTTCTTAAAATTTGACAATGTGAATGTTTTACCATTATATATATATTTTTTAGAAATGGAACTGGTGAGATGGGTGGTTGAAATTTACAGTAGAGAAGATAAGATCCAGTAACACTATAATAATAATGTTCTTCTTAGAGGAACCAAGATGGTGGCATAGGTAAATACCTGTTTTGCTGCCCCACACAACAATTCCAAAACTTCAACTTAACAACAAAACAAACATCATCCAGAATCACTGGAAAGCTGGCTGAGTGAAAATTCCACAAATAAAAGTAAAGATAGGACACTATGACTCAGAGGAGCGGCAGAAAGCAGCCTTGAAGATTTGCGCGAAGAGAGGTTCGGAGCGGTGTGCGCACGAGTGGTAAAGGGCAGGTGACAGCAAACCTGGCTGGTTTTCTCCAACAGGGAGGACAGAGGCATCCCACTGCACTGATTCCCCAGTTCCAGGCAAGGTCTGAGGTCCGGGGAAGGCAAGCTAAAACCCAAGCACAGCAGAGGTCTGCGAGTTTGAGGAGAATGCACGTAACTTGGAACAGCAGTTTGCATGTAAACTTGGGGACAGAAGTGTGCGACCACACTGAGAGGATTCGTGACTTGCTCCCTTGTTCAGGAGACCACCGGATTGCTTTGTTTTATAAACCTGGGTGGGACTTCAGGTGTGTAGACTCATTTGGGAAGAGGCAGAGTTGTCTGGCAATGGGTGGAGACCGGCGGCAGCTTTCTCTTAGAGGGAGGTGCATGCAGCCATTACCACCTGGCACAGAGACCCACACACCGCATAGGGTGGATCTGATGCTGCCTGCTCAGCCCAGAGACTCTGCCCATCCAACCTGAACACAGCGTACCTTCACAGCCAATTGGCCTGGAGGTCAAAACCTCCTAGTGCTAACAACAATAAGCTGGGCTTAACTTCAACAATACTGTACAACCCATGAAGGATTACAGTAAGAGTATCCACCTCAGGTAACTGGGGAAGCTGAGCCACTGTCCCTTAGAGGACATCTACCACATAAAACTAATGGACCAACTCAGGAAAGCAGCCACAATGCAGAGAAATGGAAAGAAATCAGATGTCAACAAGGAAATGAACAACATCTATGAGGAAATGAATGAGACCCACGAGGATATGAAAAAGGACCAACTAGAAATTAAGCATACACTGACTGAAATAAAAAATATTACACAAAGTCCTTAAAGCAGTCCAGAAGACTGCAAGAACCAAGTCAAAGATTTGAAATACAAAGAAGCAAAATCCACTCAGCCGGAAAAGCAAGAAGCAAAAAGAATCCAAAAAATTGAAGATAGTGTAAGGGGCCTCTGGGACAACCTCAAGCATACCAGCATCCGAATTATGGAGGTGCCAGAAAAAGAGAGAGAGCAAGATAATGAAAACCTACTTGAAGAAATAGTGACTGAAAACTTCCCCCACCTGGTGATAGGAATCTAAAGAGGACCACACCAAGACACATCATAATTAAAATGCCAAGAGCAAAAGATAAAGAGAAAATATTAAAAGCAGCAAGAGAAAAACAGTTAGTTACCTATCAGGGAGCACCCATACGATTGTCAGCGGATTTCTCAATAGAAACAATGCAGGCCAGATGGGAAAGGCAAGAAATATTCAAAGTGATGAATAGCAAGAATCTACAACCAAGATTACTCTATCCAGCAAAGCTATCATTCAGAGTTGAAGGTCAGATAAAGTGCTTTGCAGATAAGAAAAAGCTAAAGGAGTTCATCACTACCAAACCAATATTATATGAAATGCTGAAAGATATTCTTTAAGAAGAGGAAGAATAAAAAGGTAAAAATATAAATTATGAACAACAAATACACATCTATCAACAAATGAATCTAAAAATCAAGTGAATTAATAATCTGATGAACAGGATAAATTAATAATCTGATGAATGTAACAGAATCCTGGGCATAGAGAGGGAATGGACTGACAGTTCTTGGGGAGAAAAGGGGTGTGGGAAGTGCAGAAAGAGACTGGACAAAAATCTTGCAACTATGGGAGAGGACAGTGGTGGGGGGGAGGTGAGGGCCGAGCGTGGGATGGGTACCGGGTGGAGGGGAGCTATAGGGGAAAAAGGGGGCAGACAATGTAATTAATAAACTGAACAATAAAGATAAAAAATAATAATGTTCTTCTCAACAATAGAGTTTTGCATCATTTCATTTATGGGTTCTTTCCATAGTATCTTCAATAATTGTCACATAGAATACTATCAATTGAATATTTGCTTTTCAAATGAACAAATTAATGAATACACGAATGATATGACATGAACTTAAATATCAAATGTACTAATGACTTGTATGTCAAAAGGAATTAGTCCTGTTTCAATTCTTTGTGACCAAAGTAGAATGAATGAATGAATGATAAATATAAGAAGGGAAAAGAAGTTTGTTCTTTCAAGTATTTTCAAAAGATTATTTTTTAGCAGGTACTGGGATTATCAAGTGGAATTAGACAAGGCTTAAACTTTCAAGAGGTTCACGGTTTTGAATCAGGGTGTCAGGCATAGAGATAATCATAATATAATGAAACAGTCACAAGACTAGAGACCAAAATAGGAAGTCTGGAGAGTGCTGATCAAACCTGGGATGAAGGTATATGTGTAGGTTTCAGTGGTCATAGCATTTTCCTGGGTTATGGCACATCTGATCTCAATTTGAAAATAAAGAAAGGGTTGGAAGGGAGAAAAGAAAGACATCCAAATTGAGGGAGGGCAAGAGCAGAGCAGATATTCAGGCAAGAGAAGTAGATGTTGTCAGGAACATCAAGCATCTCCTCTAGGTGGCAGCATCGAGGTCAGAGCAGCACTGGCAACCCTGAGCTGAGTCTCAGATGTTTCCAGCAGGCTGCCTGATCTGAAGTGGGGATGGGCTTTAAGGGAAGCTTTCACATTTCAGCCCAGGCTGGCTGCATGACGACCGCACAGTACTGTGGATAATAAAAGGGAATGCATACTTAGAGTCTATAGACACAAGGAAAAACATTTAATTTAAAATATCATAGTCCATCCCTTGCCCGTTTGCAATTTCACTTTCCATTGTTTCTGTTACCCACAATCAACCAAAGACTGAAAATATTATTTTATTTATTTATTTATTTATTAATAAATTTTTATTGATTTTTTTGCAGTATAACTTATAATTAATAGTAGTACATGTTTTCCTTTCCCCCTCCCCCTTGTTCTCCCCCAGCCTCCCCTACCCCCCAGCACATGTCCCCACTCTCGCCCCTCCCCGCCCCAGTGTCTTTCATTCATTGGTTATGCTCATATGCATGCATACAAGTCCTTCAGTTGATCTCCCCCAGCATCCACCTCCCATCCACCCAAGCCTTCCCCCTGTAGATTTGACAGCCTGTTCAAGGCCACCCTGCCTCTATATCAATCACTCTCCCCTGTTTTTTTTCTTCAAAAATATCTTGCCTCTGCATACTAGAAATAAATGTATAAGAACAAAAAATGTTTGAGTCTCAGTTTCAATGTCCAACTGTTCTGAGTCCCAGTTTCAGTGTCAAATAGTTCTTTATGTGTACATGTCAGCAATGGTATCCAGATGGTGGACACATCGTGGCAATGCAAGATCCATCCTCTCTGGTTTGGTCCTGGGCTGCCTGCAGACATCCACAGCTGCCAACTGCTAGCATGGCAAGGTGTCATCAGTGTCCCCCATCTCTGGACTATCCTCGTGACTGGAACAGATCCGTCAGTTCATCACAGTCACTGGAACCCACATGGTCTTGGAGTTTTTCTCTGAAAACACACACAAAAATTCTCGACCAAAAGTTAACAAAGGGATCCGCTCTGCAAAATAGACTTGGTATTCTTTTTAATTTTTGCCTAAATGATTTTCCTTTGGCTTATTCTGACACCATGTGTGTTTTTTCATGGGTGTCCTGAAGTTGGTTTTACAAATGGAATTTACTTTTCTGGAGTAAGAATTTTCTAGATGTATTTTACTTACTCAATATTCTTTTTCCTTACATGATATTACCCCACTGCCCCCTCCCCTTTTTTGTTTGATTAATGGGGCTTTTGGAAATTTTATATTGCAGTCTTGGTGTTTTTAAATTTTATTTTTTGCACACAAATATGACTGCTTTAGGTTCTTTGGATGTTAGGCAATTTTACAGTGAGATGAACTACTAATAGATTTTTTAGTTAATGTTTTAGGAAAAGCTTTTTGTCCAGTGCACTAAAATTTTCTTGAGTATTCACTTATTTCACCTGGCCAATTTAAATTAATCTGAAAACGTGATTACTATTTTCCTTTCAATTTTAATACTCAAGCTGAAATCTTAGTTTACCCTGTAAATACTAGTGGAAAGGAATATTTGCAATTTTGAGTAGGTCCTGAGCATTCCTGGCAATCGACTGAATTTAGATACAGAGCAGCTATTGCTGGCCGAGTCTCTGTCTGCCACCTGGGTCCCGGTCTGAGTTGTGCGTGGGAGGCAAAGCAGCCATGGGGGTAGGAGACCTCCCTTAGGAGGGGTGAGAATTCAAGCCAAAGACTAAAATTATTAAATAGAAACTGCCAGAAATAAACAATTCATAGGTTCTAAATTATGTGCCATTCTGAAAAGTGTGATAAAATCTCATGGTCTCAGAATTTCCCTGACCCAAGCTAGGACTTGGCTCAGTGTATCCAAGCTATAAAAATTCCTGCCCATTCATTTCCAGCTTGGTTATGAGATCTACTCTACTGTCATGGTCTCTTACTGCTTGTGTGCAAGTCACCCTTATTTTGCTTGATAATGGGCCCAAAGTGCAAGAGTAATAATGCTGGCAGTTCAAATTTGCCAAAGGGAAGCAGTAAAGTGCCTTTTATATGTCATAAAGTCCACAGTAGCCTAATACTACTATGTACTAAGACCTGTCATTGACCTCTTCACATAGGTGTTTCATCTCACAGCATCACAGGACCAACGGATAATACAGTATCATACGATCAGTATATTATTGTAATTGTTTTATTTTATTATTAGTCATTGCTGTTAATCTCTTATTGTGCCTAATTTATAAATTAAACTTTATCATAGATTTGTATGGTATAGGAAAAAGCATAGTATTTAATGGTTTGTTACTATCTGGGGTATCAGACATCTGCCTGGAGTCTTAGAACAAATCCTCTGTGGATAAGCAGGGAGGAGGGAGGCTACTGTAGAACTTAGTCTTTTAAAAGAACCACATACCAGGGAAAACGGAGGGTAGAGACCATTGCATCAGAGTTCCCTGGCTCATCAGAACTGCAGGTTTTCTTTTATACAAGCGTGACTTACCATCACTTCTTATTGCCTGTTGGTTACCCTGTTTCCCCAAAAGTAAGACATCTCCCCCAAATAAGACCTACTTCCAGTTTTGCCTTTTGCTGTAATTAATATAAGGCATCCCCCCCAAAATAAGACATCCCCGATAATATTTTTATTCTTGAAACTGAAAAAGCCTGGGCTACACAAGCAGTTATAAGGAACTGTGTCGATTTAATGCTGCCACTTTTTATGTGAGGGAGCCAAAGAGGTCTGCTAGTCTGGGATGCAGCCAGCACGCACCATGCTAAAGACATGAAGAAATTTCTTCACAAAAGAAATATAGGTCAAATAATGATTCCCACAGGATTGACAGTCTATCTCCAGACTCTTGATATTGCAATAAAAAGCCATTCAAGGACAATTTGCACATGGAAATTAATGACTACATTGATAATAGAATGGAGAAAAAATAGCATGGAAACTTTGTGAAACCTAAACTTCAAGAGGTTGTGACTTGGGTGAAGAATTCATGGGAGAAAATCACTGACAGTTGCATTGCAAATGCACTATGAGCAGGCTACCTTGACAAGAAGTACTCATTTAAGGACAGTGTTATTGCTAACCATGAGAGATTTGGTCCACTGATTCTGAAAGAAATGGAGTCACAAGAAATTCATCAGGAAATTCAGGGTTAGGATTGTTATGATGATGTTCCAGAAGATGATGACATGACTGTCATTGAATAAATCTTATTTTGTGTTCATACCGCTAAATATCAGTATCAGTAAATGTACCATAGATGGTTGCACATGGAAATAATGGTAGTAACAAGAAATTCTTGATACCGTAGGATTCACAGTTTGTCTGATTATGCTGGTTTGTGATGACAACTACTACTGTACAGGTAATAAATTACCTTTTTTTTGTTGTTCAGCAATAAATGTGTATCATATTCTTCTTCATGGAAAAATAAGACATCCCCTGAAAATAAGTAAGACCTAGCACATCTTTGGGAACAAAAATTAATATAAGACACTGTCTTATTTTCAGGAAACAGGGTAGCAGTGCAGGGCGGCACCATCACTCAGTAAAGGGAGAGGAGATCTCAGGATACTAAGTGTAGGGAAGGTGGACTTGAAGTGCGTAAACTTGAAAAAGGCCATATGCCAAGGGTGTGATCACATACATTTGAAAAGGGCCTTGAAATCAGTAAGCAACTTGCATTTTGGTGAAGCTTGGACTTTCTCAAAAGACAGTTATACAGAGTTGTCTTTTATTTGCTTCACTAAGAAAGCAAAGAGAAGGAATCTAAGCAGAGTGTAATTTTAAGGGGTTAAACTCACAGTCAGGTGTGATCTTTACAATCTTGAGTTCAGAAACATGTTAAATCCTTATTTAGGACTGTTCTAGCTTCATATCACCCCTAGAGAAAGAATCCCTGAGAGGAAGGAAGGTTTTCTTCTTTGCCTTTTCTCTCCAGGACTTCACATAGGTGCTTGCTACCTAGTAGAGACATTAATTAAGTTCTTTTTGTGAACAAATGAGGTAGAGGATTACTAATAGTCTTTTATATTTATACTAATAAATGATAGTTTTATCTGTTAACTAGCTTCTATTAATTTTTTAATTTTTAATACACACACACACACACATATACACACACCTTTTACAGATGCAAAGCTGAGGAGCAGTGAGATTTGGTAAATAACTTCCCCACGAGCACATAGCTAGTTAATAACACAACACACAAGCCTTTCTAACTCATTAGCTCATGATCATGGACTACTGTACTGAGAGATTTATTTGGCTTGTTTATTATTTATTCTCTTTCTACCTATTTTACTTTTAAAATTATTTTCAAAGGCTACACAGAGGAAATAAGGTAGGCTTTCCCCCCTTTAAATTAAGCCCCAAGGTCCTTCTGCTTGTTAAGAAGGAATTGTAGGGTAGCAGCTTGCATTTCCCATGGGAAGCCCAGGTCTGCTTTAGAGATTTGTTCTATAATTTGGAGACCTGGTAGAAGCTGACAGGGCAGTGAAAAGGGCGCAATCAACTCCTTGACATGAAAAGAAAGACTGTGAAGAGGTCAACTCCTCAAAACCCCTGAATGCCAACTGTGGGACAGAGCTAACAACTTCCAGAGGGAGTTGTGGCCGGTCTTTCCTCTCCAGATGGCTCATTGCAGGATGGAGAGCCCAACAGTAGGGGGTGTGGAAGTGGCTGTCCAGTAGGCAGGAACAAACCACAACAATGAAGATCCCTTCTGATACCAACTGGGGCACACCAGCCCTAAAAAAGAAGGTTCCAAACTACTGTCAGTTCACAGCGGGATGCTGTCTCTCACACTGCTCAGCTGGGCTCACAGGGGCACTCGCTCCTCTGATGTGAAGAATTGTAAATAGAATAAGCACAGTCTTGCATATGTTTCGCTCTTTAGCAAAAGTGTTTATTCTGATCCCTAGCATTCTAAGGTGTGTTAGGATAGTCAAACACTCAAGGGGAATGCTTTTTTTACATTATAAGAGAAGCTCCAACACCCCGCACACAGGGTGCTGTATTAACGAGCCACCCAAAATAGAATTTAACCAATTTTAGCTGTTTTCCTATTACGTATGATATTTCCTCCACATTTTACCTAAGGGATCATGCTTATAAAGTCTGCAGTAATACTGCAGCCATCATTTCTTGGATTTCTCATACAAAGAAGGAAAAAACAAATATAAAACCCACAAAGCTGATTTTGTTTCACAAGCTAACAGTCTTCTGTTAGCTAACTTCCTTCCACACAGAAAACTTAAGAGAAACATATTGCTTTTCAAGGACATTTACTTTAGTTTTTCTAAAATTATAATTATGGTAACATTCTGTTTTATCTTTTGTTGTATTACTAGCCTCAAAGTCCTCATACAATTGCTGAGCCATAACATATTCAAAAGCGGCTATTTGACTTATTTCATTATTGCTAATTTGTCAAAATGCTATAACATTATATTCTGTTAAAAGGTTTTTAACACAAGTTATTTGCCCATTGAAATAAGTTGTCCTATATTAGAGCTAAAATCCTTCCTCAGGGAGGTTGAGTGACTTGCATGTTGGCAGATGTAGAGGGGACTCTCAGCTGGCCCCAGATTCTTAGTCTGTGGCTTTAATCATTGTGTTATCTTGTTTCTCCGAGAGGGAGAAATCTAGCCTCCCTTACTAGGAACCTATATAAGGCCACTTTCCTCCCTATTTACGACTGCTTCCTGTACAGCAGGCATTTCAAACTTGTGGCCCACAGGCCGCATGCCTCTTTTATTTGGTCCCTGTTAGCCTTTGAGTTTGACTTGCTTGTGTACAGCGATTTAAAACAGAAGGAGAAGAGGAATGAAAGAATCTAGTGGAGGTGGGAGTAGATGAGTACCAGAAGGGGCTGGTCCTTGACCAATTTCTTCTGCTTCTTGGGAATATCGCTCTGGTGGCTGCTATGCAGCTGCAAGCACCGTTTCTCTCAGAGTTGGCTCCTCTGGCTCCTCTAGAAGAAATGATAAGGGTCAGGAGATGCCGAGAGGTCAAACAACTCACCTCCTAACTAAAATGGGGATGTGACAAGACATTTTTATTCAGTCCTCCGGAATGTCCTGCTTATAGCTAGAAATGACATAGAAAACAATCCTGAACGAAAACCATGATCCATGAATGAAAATCATGCTCTATTTGTTCTGTAATTTGTGAACATTTCTATTTAAGTATCCTTATAAAAGAGAAGAGAAATCATGAAAAATACGTAAGTCCACATCAAGTCTAAATAAGTTAAATAATTTTGGATTCTTAATAAGTAAGTTAAGGAAGGCAAAACTATTTGAAGTCAATATCAGTGACATTTTGGAAGTTGATCTCTAAGTAACAATCATATCTCCCATGAATCTATCTTGATGTCACTCTCAGAAAAGTGTACTAAAATGCAGAAGCCATGAATCTAATTGAGTTGATCAATTTTATGTTCTTTTTAAAATATATTTTATTAATTTTTTACAGAGGAAGGGAGAGGTATAGAGAGTGAGAAACATCGCTCAGCTGCCTCCTGCACACCCCCCACTGGGGATGTACCCACAACCAAGGTACATGCCCTTGACTGGAATTGAACCTGGGACCTTTCAGTCCACAGTCCGACGCTCTATCCACTGAGCCAAACTGGTTTCGGCTTAAATGTTTTTTTTTTTTAATGTTTTTTTTTTTTTAACTAAGTGAGTTTGTAAAAAACTTTTAAAAAGAAAATTAAAATGTTCTCTTTAGAATGTTAGCATTTAGTATCATATCTGTTACTAATCTACTTATTTGTAATTTGCTTCCTTCTTTGGCTTACCTTTCATATTTGTACATAAAGAATTTGAAGAATCACATTATGCCTTTTTGCTCATTTTTATGCCATTGCAACAAAATATTTGTCTGCAAAATTATTTCAGCATGTCTTGAAGTTTTGTTTTTGTTTTTCAATAAATGCCACCATGTCACATTTTGTAGGTATTATTCTAGAGAAAGATATTTTAGCATTAATAAAATTTTTCTTTAAGAAAGTATAACATGGTTGGGTTTGTATACAGTTATATGAAAATGGCCCAGGGACCCCTGAATTTGTACTCAGAGCATTGTGATATGTTTACCGCAATCCATATGCTATCATTAAAGATGGGGACTTTTTAGAGCCTCAGTGCCTATATCCAAAGACATGATTCTGGTTCCTAGGGGTGATCATTTGGTGGAAGACAGGTTCTCTGGCAGGGGGTCCTTTTCCAGTATTCTTCATGATGGCTCCCATGCCAGCAAGGCTGCACCTGCCCATAAGCCAGTACTAGGAAGAATCCTTATTAGGAAAATAAATGATATTTTTTTGCCAGCTGAGGAAACTAATACTTTTTGTACTTTATTCCCCTCTACTCATGATGAACAAACACTGTGTACAAAAGACACGCAGCTCAACTGTTTACTAGAGGCATACATTACATACTGAGCATAAATTAGGTGACAGGGCATCTTTATTGAAAAAGGAAAGGGAGAAAAAAAGCACCAAATGCTTCTTATCATGCCTGTTCCTATTCTAGCAAACATCAAGTGTAATTCATTTCAGCTCTGGGCTTTACCTTTTCATGTTTTCTTCTGTTTTTCAGTGAGAGCTGGTATGCAGACCAGCCATAGTGCTTGTTTTTTTGTGGGTTTTTTTTTTTGTTTTTGTGTGTGTGTGTGTGTGTGTGTGTGTGTGTGTGTGTGTGTGTATTTAATCTGAACAAATGTCTCCATTCCCACCAAAGGGCTTGTGTATTTTTAACCTTTCTCTTCGGAATAATTTGTCAAAACGCAGAAAAGTCATGTTAATGTTATGGTCAGACCATCCCAGCTGGCACCACTTCACTAATTCACAATGCATTTCTGTTCTAATTCTGCTGGACTCAGTAGCGTTTCAGCAGTGAAAACCCAGAGAGCAGGAGGGCTTCCGGCAGCCTAGCAGTCTCTAGTGCTTTATCCATGTCTAATCCTGCATTTTCCTCCATACACAGAGAAGTCAATCAACATGCATTTTCCAGTGCTGGTGGGAACCATCAGTCCCCCCCACACTTAGGCTAGGTTTCAAGTTCATTTCATGGTTCAACTTTCACACTTGTTTTTACCTATCAGATTTATTGACCTTGTTTATAATTAGCAACTTATTTTATATTAACTTGTTTATTAAAGATCCCACTCATAAATATCTTCGCCTTGATAAAAATGTGCTAGCTGACAAGAGAGTGCATACTTCTCTGTTAGTTTACTATAATTGTGTAAAATCTGCATGTTAAAGACTCAAGTATTCAACTTTTAAAATGTCATCATGAACAAAATTTGCCTTTGTCTAAATGTGATGGGGTGGAAGGAAGGAAGGGTTGGCAGCCCAAAGACCTTGAATTGCATCTCACTTTCGCCTCTGACCTTTTTTGAAATGATAGTCCAGGATTTGCCTTGTAGACAGTCCTCATCTACAAGGCAAAAATTCTAATACTTGTCTGACATCATAGGATCTGTGTGAGGATAAAAGGTGATGCAGTGTGTAAATGTTTCATAAATAGAAGCTCTTTACCAGATCCTCGCAGATTGTAAATGACTCGAGCTCACACATTTTGGCCTCCACATCAGCCTTCCAGGACTTCATGCTCTGAGTCAGCAGAAGTCTACATGGCAGTGCCTTGTGAGAAGCAACTCAACCCCATGACTGGAAGTGCTAACACCCCTCCCAAGCAAGGAAGCTCAAGCGGGGCAGGTGCAGTTTGATGCAATCTTGTGTCAGAAAGTGTGAAAAGGTTTACATAAGAGAAAACACCGAGGCCTTGTCATCTTTTTCTAAACTTTCTAAACTTCCTCATTCTGAGGCAGTAAAAAGCATATCAGTTTTTTTTGAAGAACCTTAAACTTATAGATATTTTTTAAAATGCAAAAGCATATACTTTTAATTTTACTTTATTCCCCCCGCCCCCCCCCCCACTGATTTTTAGACAGAGTGGAAGGTAGGGAGGAGGCGGGGGGGGGGAGAGATAGAGAGAGAGAGAGAGAGAGAGAGAGAGAGAGAGAGAAACATTGATGTGAGAGAGACACTTCAATTGGTTGCCTCCCATCTGTGCCCTGACTGGGGCTGGGGATCAAACCTGCAACTGAGATACATGCCCTTGACCAGTAATTGAACCCTTGATCCTCTATTCCTTGGGCTGATGCTCTAGCCACTCAGCAAAATAGGCCAGGGCCTATTCTTTAGGCACACTTTTCTTTAGGCATAATTTTCCAGGGCAGATTCACTTCTATGCATAAATTAAAGTCTTGGGGTTTATAAAACAAAAATTTAGCATTTACCAACAGGAGCATATTTTCCATGTTGGAAATGGATATTTGAAATTTTCCTTTACATATTGATAATTTTTTATAGGGGACACTAACTATAATGGAACCACTGTATATGCTTGATTATTTTATAATTTATTTAATTGATCTGAATCTAAATTGTTTGTATATGACAGTGTCAGCGATTTCCTAGCTTTATTTCTTATATTCTATTTTCTCCTTTATTAAATGGGTTATTGCTTTGATATAGTGGTGGCAAGTAGTGAAGATCTAACTTATATACGTCTTGTGTTTGCTTGTAGTTTGTTTAATTATGGTCATTTCTGGGCTTATCTCTCCTTTGATGCAAGAGACTTAATCATGTTTTCATATACCACATAATTACTTGAACATAGTAGTTGCTCAATAGATACCCATGGAAAGAATGAATATCTGTACTATGTACTGTCCTAAAGGCTGATTTTTCTAAATGATTTTTGTAATATTTTCCTGTTAGCTATTTACTGTGACATAACTTCGACAGTCCCAGCTCTTGGGCCAGCTCAGTGTGAATTCATGAGGCAAGTAAGTTCATGACTGTGGGTGTCAGTGTCCTCACCTGTAAAGAAATTTCCAAGTTTCCATAAAGTGATCTATTTGTCTTCATCATCACGCAACTCAATGCCCAGTGCCTTCTTTATAAATTGTTATTCCTACCTGGAATCTCTCATGTACATTTGCATGCACACACAATCATGTGTGTGGTTAGTGATATTCTCATTCTACCTGTATCTAATTTCCCTAGGATTTCCTTACACTTCCAAAGTAGAAATCGGGTAGAAGCAAGATGCATGTGTGTTTGTGTGTGTGCATGTGTGTGCATATACAAATGGAAAAGTGTTTCTAAAAATAGCACTCATTGTCTGTAGGTGGACTGATTATTTTTATGTAACTGAATAAAAGGAAATAGTTTATTGCACCAACAAAGGATGATTTGCAGATCTTTGGAGAACTTTCCAACCATCTTCAAGTTAGGATGTAGAGACATGGGAGACCCATGGCATCTTGGAGAAGATAGTTGCAGAGAATATGCAAGGAACCTATCTACAACTTGGGCAGAAGATATTCTTCTTCAACATATGTGATGCAAACAACAAGGAAGTGACTTTTATTAGCTTAACCTCAATAATGTCACTAAGCAGATATAAGTGCCGTAACTTTAAGTTGAACATTTCTGAAATGGAATATACATGATTGTAGACAGAGTTTATTATTTCTCACTAATGATTGTTTTCTGCTCATGGAGTCCATGGTGATGTCATACCACACCACCCTCCACTCACAGTGTGGCGGGAGGGAAGCATCCCGGCATCCGTCGCAGGATGCTTAGCCTGCAGTGTGAGTGCCAAGGCCCCCGTGCCTCAGAGTTCCAGCTGTTCATGCTCAATCTTGGTCTTGGCTTCAGGAAGGACCACCCCTCATCTGCTGCTTGCAGGAAAAAAAGAACTGCTTACCATTGCTTAACGTAAAATAACCATTTGATTTTCTACCTTGTGATTTATTGAAGAAGCAAGCAAACAAGAGACTCTGCCTTTCCAGAGGGAAATAAAGTGAATAGAGTTAGCAGTTGAAGTAACTGTTATAATTAAGCAAAAACACACCTAGATGAAGAATATTAATGGTCAGAGTTATTGAAATTAGGTTATAAATATTAGCAATAGAGGACTGCTAAGAATATAATTGTGACATCTCCCTCTTGAAAGAGGCTGGGCACTGAGAAACATGCTAGGTTTTTGGCAGGAAGTCGCTGGCTCAGTCACTGTGTGGTTTGGTCCCAGCTGCAGGTTGATTGATGGCACCGCATTGGAGAGCATCTTAGGGGAGCTGTTTACCCCCGTCTTCCATCTGGAGCTGCTGGGATATAGTTCACTGTGGCGATGGCTACTGAATGAGCTTCACTGGCAGGACCTCTGCGACAAGGAAAGATGGTGGCTGGGGAGCCAGGCCAGAATCAAAGGATGTCAGGAAAATGAATGGAGCTAAGCACAAAACAGCCAACTCTTATCAAACAGGATGGGGTGGCAATTCAGAAAGAAAGATGGTGCACAGCTTCTAAAATGACAAAACAGGGAAATATTATGTTCTTTTGTTCTTTCATGTACAGAGGTTTCTAGAGATTTAGTTCAGATCAAGGAAACATACTACTTATATTTGAAATATAATGACTTTGCTACATCTACCTATTATGTAAAATACATTTGACCACATTAGATTATAACCTCTTTTAGGGAAGGCATCCAGTATTTATTTGGGCACATCAATAACCAATGTAAGAAGTGCATACTTGATCCATAGCTTCCCTAGGAATCTGCAATTATTATGTACTAGGGCCCTGTGCACAAAATTCATGCATGGGTACGATCCCTAGGCCTGGCCTGCAATCAGGGCCATCTTCCCCAGCTGCCTGTTGGTGGTGGGAGCCTACTGTAGGAAGGGGAGCATGTCCGGGAATGAAGCCAGCAGGAGAAAGTCTAAAAAGTCTCTGTAGAAGGGTGTTGTGAGCAGAGCTTGAAATGGGGAACGTATATTATTTTCTGTTATGTATTGAGGGTGGGTTTCTTTTGCTGCCTATGCATTATCAGTTTGGCACACTAGTTTACACTGTGTTATTACAAATTTTTATTTTTAAGACAATAAAATCCAGTGTTTAAACTATGCTGATAGCTAAGAGCATGGCATATAAGTATCCCAAAGATGAAAAAAGAAAGTGCAACTTTTAAGAAGATTGGCTACTTAGGCTAGGTCCTGAGTTGGGTTAGAATTAGGGCAGTTTGTTTGGTAGAATAAACTCTGTGAGCTTTACTTGTAATTAAAAAAATATATTGATTTTTTACAGAGAAGAAGGGAGAGGGATAGAAAATCAGAAACATTGATGAGAGAGAAATATTTATTAGCTGCCTCTTGCACACCCACTACTGGGGATTTGCCTGCAACCAAGGTACATGCCTTTTAAGTCCGCAGGCCAACACTCTATCCACTGAGCCAACCGGTTTCAGCCTTACTTGTAATTCGATAGATGAAATTATTGCAGTGATCAGGTCCAAATGGTAGTTGAGGAATGGGGAAGTACCTGCATGGCATTGCTTAGGATTGTTTAGGGAAATGAGATATAAAGGAGGGAAAAGTGAAGTAGCAAGAACTCAGCTAAGGTATCTACACACCTTGGTTCTAATGCAAGTGAGGAAAAGACCTGCCTGAGATAATATATATGTAATAAAGGCCCAATGCATGAAAATCGTGCAAGGCCTTGGCCCCTCCCATTGCTGCCATGACTGGCAGCCTCTGCCACCTCTGCCACCTCTGCCACCTCCGCCTCAGCCCCCACATGCTACGGCTTTGTCCAGAAGGAAGGACTTCTGATGTAATTAGCATATTATGCTTTTATTATTATAGATGTTAGCACACTCTTTTCTTAAAGTCTTGTTCATTTTGCTATATGGAGTTTATAGATTGATTTCGTGATTATCACTACTCAGGTTATGCCATGTATTATCACTTGCTCCCTATATTTGCACAAAGTTAATTTAATACTGTGATTTTTGCAATAAAATGTATTTTAAAACTATGCTGATTAGGTAAAAAAAAGGTGTTATTTTGCTATCACAATGGCACTGTGTATTCTTTTGCTTTATAGGCAATATTTTTAAGGCTTGTACTCATAGACACTAAGATTCTCATTAACTGAAGCAAGTGCAAACAAGCTTGAAATAATTAACACGTGGAAATCGGTAGAAAGTACCAACTAGGCACCCAATTTGTGTCCATTGCTTTGCATTTGCTTGCTCTTTCTTTAATCTCTCCACAGCAATACCAGGATGTAAAAATGAAAATTGATTAAATAACTTGCCTGAGGCTATATAGTTAATACAAGGATGAGCAGAGATTTGCACTCGGCTCTCTGTGGAAGCCCATCCTTTCCCCGTTCCCTCAAATATGCTTGAGTTTTCCCTGTGCTTGATTATCAAGAGCTTGAGTTTCTCAGTTCCTTGACATTCTCCCAGATTCTCATTAGCTACCTACCACAGGGAAAATGAAAGAAGGTAGAATATAAAATTTATCAATCTTGTTACTTAGTATAGCTTTTATAAAAAGTTTTGCTGATGAGACATTGAAACAAATGCCTAAAATTGAAAGTGTGATTAATAATTATAATTTTTTATTTTAAAATCTCTAGTGTAGAGAATTGTGACTTGAAAGCAGGAGATATTATGTAAAACCCAAGCATTTAAAGTCAACAGGTTAGGAAAGAAGGGTTTTTCATTCTTCCTCAAGTTTTCATAAAGTGTGACTGGCACTATTTTATTAGCTACAAATATTGCTAGGTATATTAAACATTTTAAAGCATTACAATGTGTTAGTTCACTACAATGTGTGCTTTTTAAAAAGAATTTTATTTTTTTAGATGAGCTGCTATTTCAATTTACTATTAACTTCTGAAATTTAATGGAAAATTATTTTCTGAAAAAAATTCTGGAAGAGTTTTAGTTTGAGGTCTATTTAGTATATTTGAGTCACATCCTGTTGTAGGTAGAACTGCACACCCCAAAATATGTTAATGTCATAAATCCCAGGACCTGTGAATGCCACTTTATTCGGAAACAGAGTTACTGCACATGGGATAAATTAAGATATGGTCACACTGGATTATGGTGGGTCCCAATCCAATGACTGTTGTCTCTATAAGAAAAGGGAAATTTGGACACACATGGAGAATGCCAGGTGAGGATAGAGGAAGAGATTAGCATGACATGTCTACAAAACAAGAAACACTAAGGATTACTAGCAACTACCAGAATCTAGAAGAAAAACACCCTGAGAACCAACAGTAGCACCCATGCATGTTGACACCTTGTTCTTTTTGGGGGGGGGGCGGGTAGGAAGAAGACATTCTTCCAGCATAAAAGATCATTGCAAAGAAAATACGAATTATCTCAGAGGTTCTTGGGAATACAACTGAATTACTGTATTATTATTATTATTAGTTCAGTATTTACTCTTTTTACAAGGCAAAAGTAGTGGTCTTTATCTCTAAAAGTATTTGTCCTTCACAAAGCATAATATAGTGACCTGGTGCACAAATTCCTGCACCTGTGGAGTCCCTGGCCTGGCCTGTGGGGATCAGGTGAAACCACTGTGAGAGGGCAGGCCAGGCCGAGGACCCCACCGGGCTCCAGGGCTTGTTTGGCCATCTTGCCCAGTCCTGATTGGCCAGATTCCAGCAGCAAGATAACCTACCAGTTGGACCATCTTCCCCCTGGGGTTCAGTGCACATCAGAGCAACTGGTTGAATGGTTGGAGGGACAATTGTCATATTAGTCTTTTATATATATACTAGGGGCCTGGTGCATGAAATTCATGCACTGGGGCGGGGGGTCCCTCAACCCAACCTGCCCCCTCTCACATGCTGGAAGCCCTCAGGGGATGTCCAACTGATAGCTCACCCCCAGCCTGCCCAAGGCCTAAATCCTCTGGCGAGGCTGTAGGCAGTGGGCACCCAGCTATCACCCTGCTCAGCTCAGCCCTGGCTGCCTGCAACCACCCGGCCCCGGTGGTAGGGTGCTCGCCGCCACCACCATTTCATCTCCACCCCCAGGGCCCAGAGCTCGTGCCACTTGGTCCCACTCCTGCTCCTGATTGGCTGGTAGCATAGCCAATCAGGAGCGAAGGTATGGTCAAATTTGCATGTTTCTCTTTTATTATATAGGATGGATAATTGGAAGATAGATGGATTTTTTTTCCATTCATCTCTGAGCCTCCAGATTCAAACCTCAGCATTGTTAAGACTGATCAGATTTCTCTTGAATCTCATCTATACAAGTGGTGAGATTTCTTAGGGAAGGACAACCCAATATCTCAAAATCTAGGCTGGCTGTTACAGATTCAGTTTTCTCCTAGTTGATGATGTATCCAACAACAGAACAAAAGAAGGAAAAGTCATTTAAAAAATTTGAAGAATAATTGACATACAGTATTGTATTAGTTTCAAGTGTACAACATAATGAATCAATATTTGAATATATTGCAAAGTAATCTCCACAATAAGTTTAATTAACATCTATCAACATATAATTATAGAATATTTCTTTTTAAAATTGAATTTATTGGGTGACATTGGCTAATAAAATTATATAGGTTTCAGGTATACAATTCTATAAATAAATCATCTGTGTATTGTATTGTATTCAAATCTCTTTCCATCACCATTTATCCTCTCTTTACTCTCTCATAACTCCCCCACCCTCCTTTCCCTCTAATAATCACCATACTATTGTCAGTGTTTATGAGTTTGCCTTTTTTTGCTTAATACCTTCATATTTTTTACCCACCTGTCCAATCCCTTCCCTTCTGAGAGCTGTCAGTCTGTTCTTTGTATCTATGAGTCTGTTTCTATTTTGTTAGTTTATTTTGTTAATTAGATTCCATATATAAGTGAAACTGTATGGTACTGATCTTTGACTGGCTTATTTTACTTAGCATGATACTTTCCAGGTCCATCCATGTTGTTGCAAAAGATATTTCCTTTTGTATGGTCAATTAGTATTCCATTATATAAAATGTACCACATCTTTTATATCTACTCATCTACTGATGGGCACTTGGGCTTGGGCTGCTTCCAAACCTTGACTGTTGTAAATAGTGCTACAATAAACATACAGGTACAAATATTCTTTTGAATTAGTGTTTTGGGTTTCTTGGGATATGTTCCCAGAAGTGGAATTGCTGGGACATAAGGGAGTTCCATTTTTAACTTTTTTGAAGTAACCCCATACTGCTTTCCATAGTGGCTGCACCAATCTGCATTCTCACCAAAAGTTCACTAGGGTTCCCTTTTTTCCACATCCTTGCCAATACTTGTTGATTGTTGACTTATTGATGGTAGCTATATAACAGGTGTAAAATGATATCTTATTGTGGTTTAAATTTGCATCTCTCTGATTATTAGTGACATCTTTTCACATGCCTATTGGCTATATGTATGTCCTCTTTGGAGAAGTGACTATTCAGGGCCTTTGCCCATTTTTAATTGGGTTATTTGTCTTTTTTTATGTTGAGTTGTATAAATTCTTTATAAAATGTGGATATTAAACCTTTATCAGATGTATCATTGACAAACATGTTCTCTCATTAAGTGGGTTGTCTTCTGTTTGTTGATGAATTTTCTTTGCTGCACAAAACCTTTTTAGTTGGATGTAGTCCCATTTATTTATTTTGTTTGTTTCCCTTGCCTGAGGAGATATATGGGATCAAAATAAGGCTACATGAAATGTTCAAGATTTTACTGCCTGTGTTTTCTTCTAGGATTTTTATGGTCTTGTGTCTACATTTAAGTCTTTAATCCATTCAAGTTTATTCTTGTTTATGGAATAAGAAAGTGGTCTAGTTCTGTTTATTTTTGCACATATATGTCCAATATTCCAAACACCATTTATTAAATAGACTACCCCATGGTATGTTCTTGCCTTCTTTGTCAAATATTAATTGACCATAAAGGTGTGGGTTTATATCTTGTCTTCCTATTCTGTTCCGTTGATCTTGATTTCAGATTTCCAGCCCAGAACTGTGAGATAATAAATTTCTGTTATCTTATGCTATGCAATTTGTAGTACTTTTTTTCTGAAACCCTGGAAACAAATAAATTTGTAAAATATCAACAGCAAAAAGTTCATCTTTCACCTCTAATGACTATTTTCTCTTTCCAGGTTCCAATACTGCCATATAGATATTGATTGACTCTTAACAGAGAACAACAAGGTGATATAAATAAACTCCTTAATTTATTTGAAAGCAAAACATTTCCAAGTATAAAGGCATGTAGAACTTCATAGTTTTGAATCCATCTAGAATACAGTTTTTAATTACATTTTTTTACTGTGATGAGAACTTTTAAGATTTTTGTCTTTTATCAAATTTCAAATATGAAATACAGTGCTATTGAGTATAATTACCACTCTCCAATACACTATATTTTGTATACTCTATGTTTTTATTTAGGGAAAGCAAAGAAATGTTTCCTGGTTCAAGATAAAAGGATTCAAACAATTTCTGTGTTTTGGGGCATCTAATAACATCTATACAGTAGCATGTAGCATATGTTACGAACCAATGTGTGGTTCTATTTCTGAGAAGACAGTAATGTGCTGCAAAAGAGACGGTGGGCACACACCAGGAAAGAGACACAATCATTTTGAAAAGCTTGAGTGCCTGCATTTAACCCACTTTGCTCATATTTTGCCATTTATAACTGAGAAAAATATTCTTCACTTTCATACCTTTTTGTGGAACAAAAAACAAGTACAGAGAGGGCTCCAAGATGACAACGGAATAGGTGGAAGGTATATTCACCTCCTCCCAGGACCAAACTAGAATTATAACTGAAATATAGAGCAAGCAACCTGCATAACCAACTGAAGACTAGCTAAAGAGAATTCTTATAACCAAAGATTTACAAAAGAAACCACATCAAGACTGATAGGAAGGGCAGAGACTAAAAAAGGACTGGCCCTACTCAGCTGCTAAGCTTCCCCTGAGAAGCATGGTCTTAACTCCAGAACCCAAAACATCAGGGCTGGGAAGAGGTGCTCACATAATATCTGGCTATGAAAATCAGTGGGGACTTTGTCAGAGAGAATGGGGATCCTGCTAAAGACCCAGGCACCCTCTTAAAGGGCCAATGCACAAAATCTTCTTCTCAGCCCCTCATCCTGGTGGAGGGAGGGTGGAATGGACTAGTCTATAGTCCCATAAAGAAATATTGGAGTTTGTAATTCTGGGGAGAGAGCTGAAGGAACAGCCCCCAGAATCTCAGTGCTGTCACTCTCCAATGCCACAGATGCCATCTTTCTTGGGTGGAGCACTCCTCTCCATATGGCATCAGCCTGTAGGAATGCAATAGCCCTGAACCTCTGGACGCCCTCTTGGTACATCCTGCTGAAATTTTACCCTGCTGATGAATCAGATGCCTGGGCTGGGGTGTAGAAGTCTGGGAAGACTCATAGAGTGTCAATAACTGAACTGTGTCTCCAAGACAGGGGCCATTCCCTCCATTTTTCCCTGAACTTGACTGGTGCCTCCCCTCATTGGAGGTCCATTAGCCTCCTGATGGCCCAGCCCTTCTGACTCCTTGTAGCTTTGCCCTGATGAAGTCTGGACAGACTCTGGGAAAGACTGAATTGTGTAGCTCTGAAGCAGGGACTACTTCCCCACTTTCCCCTGAGCCAAATCTTGGTTTGTTTGGGCTTGATAAACTCTGTTGGCCTTACCCTGACAACTCCCTAAGACCTCACCCATCCACAAAGGTGTGTGAGCATGAAGCCCATGGCAGCTAGACTTGGTATGCGTGGTACATTTGCTGAGTGACCTCAGACCCTGGCATTGAGTTTGAACCTGTATTGATCTGGTGAACACCACTTTTCCCTACCTGATGACGTACTGAGAACCTACCTAGTGCAACTTGAGTACTATGTGAGGCTCTTTCAGTGACTGATGGAGGTAGGCAGAGGCAGAATATGGGGTGATTTGGAACTTTGCTGACCTGCCCCTGGGCCCAGTGCTGGTAAAAGCAGGTCTGGTGTGCAGCTTGGCCCTTCCTGGCAGAAGCAGCCACAAACTGTGGATGGCTTTGTAGCTCCAAACAGGTTGCCCAAGGACAGTCACAGGCAGTGTCTGACATTGGTCTGTACCAGAGAATCTCTCAAAAAACTCCAGAACCAAAAAACTTAGTGGCCAGTTAAAAAAAAAAAACAGAAAAGGATATACTGGGTTAATGATTAGTATGATATATTATGGAATTGTACACCTGAAACCTATATAATTTAATTAACCAATGTAACCCAAGGAAATTCAGTTAAAAATAAAATGAGGATAAAAGTACAAGTAAAACTCAAGATAGCTATTAAAAAAGAAAAAGTCACAAAAATCATTTAGAAAACTAAACACTAAGTGCGTATTACATACTAGATGCATTTGCATATGTGATCTTGTTAATCCTTCAGTAAACCTCATGGGATATAAAGGTCATGGACAATTTCCCCTATTTTTTCAGCCAAGAAAAACAACATCAGGGCTGTTTAATGACTTGGTTGAGGCCACACAGCTTGTCATTTGCAGGATCAGGCTTCCACCTTCCAATCCACATCTGACATGAGTATTAACCAGTTGCCTCTCTTATGCTTTACTGGAATGAGATGACCTGTCCAATAATCTAGAATATAAAATAAGTTATGAAACACATGTAGACTTAAATAACACTCAGTAAAAGGGATGCAGAACTGCTTTCTTACTTGGAGAACAGAAGGTCGACTCTGAAGAGTCAGATCAACTCTATGTGATTCAGACATTTATACATATCAACTTCAACATTTGATAAAAGGATTTCTTGAGTGCTTGAACCTACCTACATTCACTAAGGGGAAATAGAAGCAATCCACAGACATATAAAATGAACAAACATGCAGTGGGTTTAACATCAATATTTAGTTTTTACTAACTAAGGCATTGCTGGAAATGTTTTACTCATGGCTGAGATTTGTCTACAGCTGGCCCTGTGGGAACCTCTACATTGAGCCCCAGTGATGTTCTCCCATGGCAGCATGGACTGCATTGCTTCAGATCATTTTATTTAGTATTGACTTTGGCAATGGACCCAGAAACAGAGAATTAAATCCTGGGTTTCACCAATTGACTCCCACAATAATGAACTTATTCTCCATCATGTCCTAATTATGTAAGTTTGTGTTCACAAATGCCCTTCTACCCTCTACCTAAGACAGAATGATTTACAGACACTCTTCTCATCTTGTCTGTGAATTCTTTTATTCCCTAACAAAAAACAAACTTCACCTGGGATTTTTGCCCTGGCAAAGATATATTGATATACAAAAATACATTCCTTTCTTCTCTTCTTTCTCTTTCTCCCAGAGACTTTTTGACTTAGTTGTGCTTACAATAGACTTTTTCTGACTGTGACTTTGACCCTGTCTCTACAAGAAGGCTATTTCTGGTTACTGCAGCCTGACTGTGTTGCGAAAGCTACCTCTGGAGGCTCTGATTGGGTCATTACGCCTGAGGAGAGATTCCCCAGCCATTCTGAAGTCAGTTCGCTTTTTTATATATCATATATAATTCTAACTCCATCCTAGACACTCAACTTGATTTTTATTTAGCTTTCAACTGAGAATATATTTGCCCTTAAAGAGTTTTTTTTCATTAAATGTGCAAAATTTCAAAATCCCACATATTACAATTGAAGGTAAAATAAAAACTAAAAAGAAATACTTTTTCTCAGCACCTCTAAGTTATAGCATATAGAATGCCCGCTAGAGGGTGACATTGAGCTATTATGGTGTGATCTGACCTGCTTCCCTGGAGGGTTTATTGCCTGGCAGTCTTGCCTCTCTTTGATGGATAAAGTAGAGTATGCAAAGGAAGAAGCAGTGATGCTTCATAGATTCCTAAGGTCCTATATATTGCAAATGAAAAAGAGATTTTGTGTTATTTTAAAATTTGATGAACAAACTCACAAGATACACTGTTCTTTACAAATAAGCACACACAAGTACACACATACTCTCTCTAAAACAAAATTTCACAAAAATCTAGACACTTGAATTTAGTAGAAATATTGTTTTTTTTTTCCCTAGTGCTCAATAAATCTAAGTACTGCTTTTGGCCACACAGATCAATACATTTTTTTTTTTTAACCAGGAAATTTCATGGGAGGAAAAGTTGCCCAAGCTTTACTGTGTGTTACTTCCTATCACCTCTAATTATTAGGTTTGACTATAAAAAATTCCATTCTAGATGAGCAACAATATAAAATTAGATTAACACTCACCGGACACCAATACCATACGAACATTATCATAGGCTCTTTAAATGTTCTCATTTAAGAGGCTAGTTTGTTATTCTTTTTTTTTTAAATCTTTGAGAGCTGTAAAACTTTATAATACTTTATTCAGTGTCAAACAGTTTTGCAATTGCTAGCCTGAACCACTTTAGGTATTTTAGCATGCTTTCTTTCATTAGATTTTCAAATAAAATGTAATAAGCAATGCTCTTAATGTTGAAAGACTATCATTAAAAACGATCCAGGTTTTTAAAATTTTTGCTAATAAAGGTCATTTTCAAATTTGTCATCAATCACATTTTCTAGTGTTCCATGTCAGTTTCTTGGTTTGGGTTTTCAAAGCAACCAAATCAATACTACAGTCTTTCTGATTGTTTATTGCACATTTTATTAAAAAAAATTTCTCACAAATATTGGTCTGACCTGCATGCCCCTTTGAATCAAGATGTACAGGTGAAGTTTTTGCTTGTTCCTGCTTCTACCATGCAGAGATACCTGTTAAATGCTAAGTGGACCTTAGAGAAAATAATGAAATTAACCTCCCACAGTTATCGCTTCAGTTGATTTCAAGTGCTTATAACTTTTCAAATCCACCCTTAGCTTCCAAGGAAATCTTTTCGCAATTCATTTTCCTTAAATCCTCCTATCACCACTCAGAGCTTAGTAATAATTTTAATTAATCTTGTACGTTTCTTAAAACAATGCTCTCTCTTATCTATGGCTTAGGTTATCATCTTTATATTCCTTAGTCTTCAATGTGCAGTGTTTCTCAAACTTTTTGTTTTCAGTAACTCTTTTAAAAAAATCTTTACTGTTGAAAGTATTATAGATGTTCCCTTTTCAGCTCCCATTGCCCACTTGAACCCTCTCCCCATTACCCCTGTGCTCCAGGCCTTCAGAATCCTATTGTTTGTGTCTGTGATTTATGCATATATTACATACAAGTTCTTTGGTTGACCTCTTCTTACCCCTCCTCACCCCTGCCTTCCCTCTGCAATTCAATGTTTTCAGTAACTCTTTATACTCTTAAAAATTATTGAGAGCTTCAAGAGCATTTTTTTAATATCTACTAATATTTATTGCATTAAATATAGAATTGAGAAGGTTCTAGAACATGTTTAAAATAAAATCTATAAATCCATTACTTATTAACATAAGTAATATATTTTTAAATGAAAATTATTTTTTTTATAAAAAGGATGAGAAGCCGAGACCGGTTTGGCTCATTGGATAGAGCATCGGACTGCGGACTGAAGGGTCCCGGGTTCGATTCCGGACAAGGGCATGTACCTTGGCTGCGGGCACATCCCCTGCAGGGGGCGTGCAAGAGGCAGCTGATTGATGTTTCTCTCTCATCGATGTTTCTGGCTTTCTATCCGTCTACTTTCCTCTCTGTAAAAAATCAATAAAAAATATATTAAAAAAATAAAAAAGGATGAGAAGATGACATTGTTTTTGTACTTGTGAAAACTCTCAAGTCTGGCTTAACAGAAGACAGCTGGATCTCATCTGCCTCTGAATTCAGACTGAGATAGTTCTTATAGGTGAAGAATATGGAGACAATTTTGTCTCCCATAAATGCCTGGTTAGGAAAGGGAGATTGGCATATTTAAGAGCTTTTTCATATAACTTGCTAGAAGTGACCACCAGACATTGGTTGAGTCTTCTTCAATACTATATGAAATCTTAACCAGAAGTCATTCAAAAAGAGTAGTTGAGAACAGCTGGTGTGGCTCAAGTGTTGAGCCTCAACCTAGGAGTTAGGAGATCATGGTTCCATTCCTGGTCAGGGCACATACCCAGGTTTTGGGCTCCATCCCCAGGGTGGAATGTGCATGAGGCAGCCAATCAATGATTTCTCTCATCATTGATGTTTCTAGCTCTCTTTTCCCCTCCCTTCCTCTCTGAAATCAATAAAAAATACATTTAAAAAAAAAAGGTAGTTGCAAAGTGAAATTGCAAATAAGTTATCATGCTTTATTACATCAAAATCCATTGGTCATGATATTATGTGATATTGTACTATCATGTATCAGTCATTTGGAAAATATTGATTCCTTGAGCTATGCACGTTTTTCCAAATGTTCACACATTTTGTCATTCAATATTAAAAAATCACATTTGTTAACATAACCTCATCAGAAAAATGTTCAAGTATTTGAAAGCTTCCAGGCTCATAGTAGTGAATGCAATTTTTATAAAGTTTGAATTTTTGTTTTACAATCTCAAATTTTATCTTTGGTGACAAATAATTTCTCTTAAATTGACAGATTTACTTTGTTTACTTTTGAGAAAATGTCTACCAAACATCCATAACTGAATAAGCATTCTTAATCTTTTGGTTTTTCTTCAAGAAAGAAAAAATGTTATTCTATAAAAAGGGAGCTATGTCAGCTCACAACTCAATCACACATTTCTCCTTTAGGCAACAGCTGTTGTACTTCAATCTACAGCAGAAATACTATATTGTACTTCTTACTTGTAACTCTAAATATTATACAGACTGATACTCAGGGGTTGAAATTTAATGAAATAATTTTTACTGCTTTCACATTTTCACAAAAAACGAATATTTTAAATAAATTCAGGTGTGTGGTGGTAGAGCAAAGTATGACTGTTACCCCAGATTTGGTGCCACCACAATGTACTAAGGTGCCAGGAGTTTTGCCCACCAATGCTTTTGCATCATAAGTGAGTGCAAATGCCATTACATTGAAAAAGGCAAATATGTTTGCATATTAGTGCTATTATTTAAATAGTTTTGACCTTGTGAATTCCCTGAAAGTGCCTCAGTCTGTCTGCAGACTCACTTTGAGAAATTCTGTACTAATTCAAAACCCTTTCTTGAACTCTACACCCATGTGGTCTACTAGGTATCCTATAGGCACTGTGAATTCAGGCCTGGGGCAGGGGACAGTATGGGAGTGAGCTGGAAGAAGTTAATGGGGGGAAAAAGGAGGATCTACATAATACTTTCAACAATAATAATAATAAAAAAAGAATTTTAATTGGATACTGGTCACATTTCCTTCTTTTCTTCCAAGCTGCCTTTCTTTCATTTTCCATCTTAGATGTCTTTATTCTCCAATTCATTCACATCAGAAATGTAGGAGTCACTCTTGATTTTTATTTATTTTTAACCCCTTTTGCCTAATTAGTCACTAAATTCAATCTCCCAAATATACTTCCTATCCAAATTTGTTAAGATTGAGTTAGTTCAAGGTTTCAGGAACTCATATGATTGCCTGGAATTTGTGATCCCTTCCCCTCCAAGTCTCTCTCTTCTATTCAACCTCTACAAGCTTTCAAGGAGTGCTTTTTAAAGAGCTATTCTAAATCATGCAGAAGGGACCTTGGCTGTCTGCGTTAGAGTGCTTTCATTGTAAAACATTTTTTAAATAAAAACATTTAATGCATTTGGCTGAGAAGATAGATGAATCACAGAGTCGGGCATATAGCAAGTTCTTAATAAATGTTTATAATTTTTTGTTAATTCTTACTCTAGAGTCCTCACCATTATATTGTGATACATTAGAGTTACACTTTCTAACTTATTTTTCATTTAATTCTCAGGAATAGCACAACGTCTAAAACATAGTTGATATTTAATAATAATTATTGGTTGCATGAAGAAAAGTTTAATCTGAATTACCTACACATATAGACATTATTAGTTTTATCATAATTTACATTTTTCAGTATCTTAATTCTTAAAGATTCTACTTATTACCAGATGAAAATATATTGTTACTTTTATTACCTAAAATGTATAAAAACATAAATTTGTGAACATATTATGCTCAAATTGACAAAATCCTTGCCCATTTTAAATGACACATTTCTTTTCAAATTCACAAAGAGCAAAGTTTTAACCTGTCTCTGAATGGGCATGCCAAAGGGTTAGCAAAGTTCCTGAGACTCCTGAAATTGTTAACCATATTTAGTGGTGTCACCTATGCATTTTTTGGGTGGAAGGAGTAAGGAGGAGAGGAGCTGCAGCTTTGATCAGATTCTCAAAAGAGACCTGTGACCCAGACCGTAAGTGGCAGGCAGCATAGTACCAGGGGTTGCCAGGCCCTATGACAGACTAGTGGGGTGAAATTTGTAGCAGGGTACATTTTAGGAACATGTCAAATTATACAATGAAGGCAATTGTCCTATAGTTAGGACCAAACTTTGAAAATAAGGGATCTGAAGTCCATGACCTTGAACTCAAGTACCTGATCAATGAACCAGAGCCAGTATGTAGTATCATGAACTCACAGTCCCGATTTTATTCATGCTTCTTCAAGGTGTCCCTTGGGTTTGTTGCCAACACTGCTCGGGCTCACACAGAGGCTGTCATGATTATAACCTTGGCTTTCATTTCTTCGATGTAAGTCTCCTGACTTTTTCTTTCATCCTTTACATGTTCTCAATGTGATGCCTTTTATTTTTTATTTTTAGAACTGACATCAGAATAGATCTAAAAGCAGGACATTGTAGCTTCTCCTTTTTTAAAAGCCCGAGCAGAGAAAAAAAGAGCTATTCTTTGACCTTAGAAAACATGTTTGCTACTAAAATTTTTTACTATCCTCCTTTTGAACTTTGAATTAGCTATGTGGATAGTTTAACTAAAGTTCAGTAACAAAATTACAGATTTACTTGGATGAAATGGAGGGTCTAAATGTAAGACCATATCCAGATAGGAATATGGAGCCCAGAAACAGTGAGATGAATGACTGAATAACCCAGAGCAGGAGTTTTAACTAGCACCTTTCCTATGAAATTTCAAAAGCATTGTTTGTAAGTATCGGGCTAGGTTAGGATCTAGGGTGACCATATGTCTCCATTTGTCTAAGACAATCATCATTTATACCCATTGCCCTAAAATCTTTTTGGTTCCATTTTCACCTTAAAAGTATTTCAGTTTGGCCCTGAGTGGTATGGCTCAGTTGGCTGGGTGTCATTCCATGCATCAAAAGGTTATCAGTTCAATTCCTGGTCTGGGCAACTGCCTGGGTTGTGGGTTGCAGGCTCGATCCTTAATAGGGCATGTGCAGGAGGCAGCTAGTTAATGTTTTGCTGCTCTCATATCTCTCTCTCTCTCTCTCTCTCTCTCTCTCTCTCTCTCTCTCTCTCTTCTTCTCTCTCTCTCTCTCCTTCCTCCCTCTCACTCTCTCTTCCTCTCTCTCTAAAAAATCAATAAAAATTCTTTAAGAAAAGTATTTCAGTTTGCATATCAAATTACATGGACATGCTCTCTGCCACTAACAATGTTATGAGTCCCCTGATGTTTCCAGAATTAGGCAAATATGCACTGACCATTAGAACCAAAAGAGAAAGTGAGATATTGAGATGGGCAGACATTTTGCTGTTTCTGCAGATGCCTACACTAGTAGCCCAGGGAAAAGGCCACAGACCGTGTTGCCTTGAAGATTTAGCATTATAGCGGAGACACGAAGCATGACTGCATAGAATAACCTGACCTCATCATTCAGTGTGTTCTTGGTGGACAGCATTTGGCTCAGTGATCTGTGCAAAGGGATTATGATCAAGATCTTGTCAACAGAAAATGGAGAAATGCCTCACTGGATACCATGGCCAGCCTTTCCTCCTGAGATGTGTTTCATTACCACATGAGTGCATGCCTGCTGTGTTAACCTACAAGGACTAACTCTGTGAGGAGGATTTGGGGTCACAGGTGCCTCCTGGTGTTCTAGGCATCTGATTGATAAGAAAGGCGATTAATCTGAATTCCTGATTATCCATCCTCCCCCACGGGTAGCTTTTGTAAATTAAAAGTAGAACCTTTTATTAAAATGTATTCAAATGAAAGCATTTCCGAGCACTTTATAATAATGCACGCCTTGAAATAGGTTAGTAGCCTATGTGCAGTTTGGGGCCTTTCTGACTCTTTATCGTCAATGTTCTCCATCTTCTCCCTCTTCTGAATTTGTGGCTTCAAGGAGAAACATGGGGCTTCTTTCTTTCTCCATTGCTCACCGATTACCCTCTACCAAGGCCCAGGTTTGTGAACGCCATTGGTTATACACACTGTGATGATGCGTGTGCCTCAGCCACTCCTCACACAGGAGTGGCTGAGTGAGGAGGTGGTTCCTCCTTTGCTAGTAACTCTTTCTTAGACCAACTTTATTATTATTATTTTCTCCTGTGAAACTAGGAACAAAATCAGTTAATTTGATTTCAGTGGAATTCTACCTAAGTGTCAGAATTTTCACTATAAGTTCTCTTCCTTCCTTTTTTTTCTCTTTAGAGGAAAGAAATATCACCCAACTTTTAATGTGCTTTTGTTTCTTTTTATTGTCATTGGAGTTCATGTGCACTGAAATTTAAGTTCTTTGCAATAAATCTTAGTCATAGACTCTTTTCAGAAACAAACTACTTTTTGACACAGAGTTTTTGTTTATAAGGACTGGATTTTAAAAAGAGCTTTTAAAATGGCTTGATTTAAATATGGGCTTTGGATAGACTTAATGCTGTTTTATGATAAAACTAGAGGCCTGGCACATGAAATTCGTGCATTGTTACAGTCCCTAGACCTGGCCTGTGATCAGGGCCATCTTTCCTAACTGGCCCTGCCCCTCTACCCCCCCCACTATCTACCTCCGGTTCCCCATTCTCCAATGGGTAATTGGTGCCTCACAGCCAGGAAAAGGGACCCAGAGGTCGGCTATTGTCACCCACTCACTGCCCTTGCCCCCACCACAGGTGGCCATCAGGTGATTGGAGACTATCAGCCAAGGAAAGGGACCAAGAGCTGGTCAGTGTGCCTCATAGTGTCTGGTCCAGTGGTTGTTCTTATCATTCTAATGTTAAGGCCAATTTGCACTTTATCCTTATATTATACTAGAGGCCCAGTGCACAAAATTCATGCATGGGAGGTGGGGAATGTCCCTTAGCCCAGCCAGCACCTTATCCAAGCTGGGACCCCTCGAGGGCAGTCAGACATCCTTCTCACAACCCAGGACTGCTGGCTCCAAACTGCGCACCTGCCTGCCTCCTTGATTGCCCCTAACTGATTCTGCTTGCCAGCCTGATCACCCCCTAACCACTACCCTGATAGCCTAATTGATGTCTAATTGCTCCCCTGCCAGCCTGTTTCACCAACTTCCTTCCTCTGCCAGCCTGGTCACCCCTAACTGCCTTCCCCTGCAGGCTTGATCGCCTCCAACTGCCCTCCCTTGCAGGACCTGGAACCTCCAATGGCCCTCCCCTGCTGGCCATCTTGTGGTGGCCATCTTGTGTACACATGGGGGAAGGATCTTTGACCACATGGGGGCAGCCCTCTTATGTGTTGGAGTGATGGTCAATCTGCAAATTACTCTTTTATTAGATAGGATAGAGGCCTGGTACATGGGTGGAGGCCAGCTGGTTTGCCCTCAAGACTGTCCCAGATCAGGGTAGGGGTGCCCTTGGGGTGAAGGGCGGCCTGGGCGAGGGGCCTGTGGAGGTTTGCAGGCCAGCCATGCCCCCTGATGACCCAAGTGGAGGCCCTGGTATCTGGTATTAATATATGTCTACAACTGAAACTTTGTAGCCTGGAGTGGAGCCAAGCCTTCTGCTGGCTCTGGGGGGGCAGCCATTTTTGTTTTAAACTTTGTAGTCTGGAATGGAGGCCTGGACCAGCAACGGCAGACTGAAAGCTCTGTTTCCTCTGTTCCCAGGGAAACCCAAGCCTCTGTTCTCTCCAGCTCAGTGGCTGCTGCCATTTCTATATCTTTTATAAGTGAAACTTTGTAACATTGAGTGGAGGCCTGGCGAGTGGAAAGCTTGGCTTCCTCTGTTGCCAGGGAAACCCAAGCCTTCATCCTGCTCTCAGTGGTGGCAGCCATCTTCATGGGGTTTATTTGCATAATCTGTTCCTGATTGGCTGATGGGCATGGCTGTGGGTGTGGTTGAGGGTGTGGTGAAGGTAAAATCAAATTTGCATATTACTCTTTTATTAGATAAGATAGAATAGAGGCCTGGTGCATGGGTGAGGGCTGTCTGGCCTTCCCTGAAGGGTGCCCCAGATTGGGGTAGGAGGGAACCTCGCTGAGGGCCAGGGCTGCTGGGTCAGGGTCCGTGGGTTTTCAGGCTGGCTATGCCACCAATCAGGGTGGGGGTCCCCGCTGGGATGGGGCTGGCCTGGGTGAGGGGACATCAGTAGTTTGCAGGCTGACTACAGCCCCAATTGGGGTGAGGGTCTCTCCTGGGGGTGGTGCTGGCCTGGGAGAGGGGCCAGTGATGGTTTGCAGGCTGGCCATGCCCTTGACCTAGTCAGGAAGGGTGTTCAGAAGATAGATGGTCTAATTAGCATATTACCCTTTTATTAGTATAGATACTTTGTTTTCTTTAGGTATTCTGTCCATACTTCACATTCTAGCAACAGCCAGGAATATATCCCTTTCTTCCCCCGCCCCAGTCATTCATCCCAGTCAGTATGTAATGGCCGTCAAATTTGTGCCTTAGCAATGCCCTCATATACAAAAGTGTTTCAGGAATAGAGGGATATTCAGGAAAAGAACAATGAAAAGAGGGGAATATCATGTGACACCAATTTATGTGTGCTTTTTAGCAAAAGGCTGGCTATTAGGCATTGGGAAGACACTGCATAGTGTACCCTAGCATATTTGCCCAAAGGAATATAGGCTATTTCTTGGTTTTTAATATTCATGGTAGAGATTTTTAGGAAATGCTGTGCTTGTCCTATGGAGTGAAAACAGGTGTGATTTCATACGTGTGATTATCTCTGCATGTATCAGTATGTGGCTGTGTGTATCTAACAAATATCTGGCTGTGGGAGGCCCCACTCTAGCAGCACCCCATCTGTCTATGTGGATTGACGCCTGCCTGAGGGATGTGTCTGTCACTCCACGGGCGAGTGTGCAGGTAGGTGTCGATGAATATACTTTATGTCTGTAGCTCCTGTGTAAGACAAGGTGAGAATCAGTTTTCAGCATGACTGGTTTCGGGCCAGCATAAGATGGTGACTGGCATTAAGCCAAGATTACTATTTCCTTACCAAATTACATGTACCGATCTGCTGGCATAAAGGACTTACACTTAAAAAATTGCAAGAAAGTGAACTGTGAGCTTAGAGTGGAAATTGGAGCTGTGCTGAAAGGAACATATGTAATTGAAGTGCCAGGGCCTCCAGGACTGTGGGTAATTGTAACTTCATTGCTTAACGCATGTGAGCTCTGTATAGACGGGGGCAGAATTATTCCTATTTATGTATTCTCTTTTGTGTATACCGGGCAATGACACACTAATGACCGCTCTTCAAATCACTTAGTGTTGCAATTACCCTTCGCTCCAAAGTGTGTGCTTTTATTTTCAGCGCCTAGATCAGAGGGTAGCTTGGATATTATGCTTGGCTGATGGCTAAGAGCTCTCCCCACCTCTCTCCTTTGATAACAGTGCTGCCCTCATTGTATGCTTTTGTACAGGAATAAAGATATCGAATTGCTTCGAAGGGGAAGCAAGGAAGTTACTTGATGCAAGAGGTTGCAGGGCCTCCTCCCTGGTGAAATCTCAGCAGCCGCCTGTGCTTAGAACTCCTTCGGGTCTCTGACAGATTGTATAATCACAGCTGAGTCCCAAGAGGAGCGCTTCCTAGATGATCACCGTTTTAACAGCAGATCTGTGTCACACAGGAGGCAGAGCGAAAGTGACCTGAGTGGAAGCTGACAGGTCGTGAAGGTGAATTAGCCTCTGTGGTGTCAGTGGGTGCAAATCACCGTGGGGGAGCAGTGACCGAGGGAGGGACAGGTCTCCTCAGGGTTAGCTGCCGGGCAAATTAGGTGCCAGTGGCTGCAGAGTCCAGCTCTCTTGGCGGCGTTAGAGGCCCACTGAGATCAGTGTTAGTAGGATTGCAAAGATGAGTGTTTTGTCGTGGTATGGAGACAATGACACTTTTTAACCTCCTCTTTTTACAACATGCTGCAAAAGCACACAAGAGCCTGCCTGTCAATGAAAGTTCTACTTTCCAAAGGACCTTTGCCTTCATTAAAAACTAAATGTTTCACCTCTTCACTATTTTATCTCTGTGTCTTTTCTTGCTTTTACCCTTATCCTGTTCAGTAGCAGATATGCCCTTGAAAGACTGGTCTGAAAGTATCTGGTTTTGGAAGATAGTTTCCACTCTTAGAATATTGGCTATGAATTCCTCTAGGAAATTGTTTCTAATCATAAATAGATGTAAGTGTGTTTAAAATTTGGCAAATCTATCCTAAAATGCAGGTCAATTAATTTTATTTTATTAAGGTAATATCTCATGGAGTTATTAAAATAAAATAATAACTATGATGACACAAACATTGTCCCAGCAAATCCCAATATAGAAAGTAAAATTTCTAGTATTTACTACATGATAAAATGCTATCATATCAGTTTAGAGTGCTGGGAGGTTTGTTGTTAGGGACAGCCTAGGCCAAGAGAGTGAACTTCTTACCTCTATTTTTCTGAGATTCACTAGTAGAGAGTGTCTTTTGCTTTTGTACCATCATGGCAGTGTCAGAACTAGGAATCTGTCAATGATACTAATAGCGCAATGAGTAACTGATAGTATGAAATTGAGATTATTGCAAATGATAGGCAAGAGGAATGCATCAACACCCACATGCACACTTACGCACATATACACAATACACACTGAAACTGATCCTTTCCTGGTGGTGGGGCAATGGCCCTTTCTGCTACTTTTTGTCAATTCCATGAGTACACATGTCCTTATTCCATGTACACTTGTGTATTATTTTAAAAATAGTACTTTCATCTTGGAAGCTCATAAAATATTGGGTAAAATATAATAGATCTTTTAACACTTCCTCACTGTCCCCCCTAATAATACTCCCCTCATTGCATGCTTTTGTATAGGGACACAATTACAGAGTTGCTTCTAAGAGAAAACATGTAAGCTGTTTGATACAAAGACTTCCAATGTCTTATCCCTAGTGAAACTTAGAAAGCTGAGAAGAGATTATTTTATTTTAAATTCTAATTCTTTGAAAATGTCTCTCAGTAGTCTCATCTACTACCACTCAATTGTAGTATTCCCAGGAAAACATATTATTAAAAATTTCATTATAAAATAATAATTTTAATGAGAAAAGGAGGGAAAGGGCTAAGTGCTTTAGACCTACAATAATGAAGTTATTGTTTTCTTTCAGAAATTTCAATTTAAATAGCTCTAAGTCTAAAGCTCTAAGAACAAGAGCAGGGAGGAAATCCAGCATTCAATCACGTCTATTTTTGCTCAACAGTAATGAGGAACTTCTATTCATTTTGAGTGCTTATATAACTCATTGTTGTGAAGAACAAAACACAGATCACCTCAACTTCAGCAGCCCTGGAGCAGCAGAACTTTCTTCCTGGATCTGGCTCTCACCAAATTGCATTCTAATCTATCGTGGTGAAAATAATGCAAAACATCCCTAACTAATATTTTCTGTTATATCTAGCACTTGTTAGGAAAATGTAAGTAGAGACATGCCATTTAAGCTTAATTTCTTTTGAAATGGAGAAACAAGCCTTCATGATAGACAATATGTGGTGAGTTGGTCATTCCAGGAGGTACAGACCATCAGGATTTAGCAAAGACTATCAGAGGGATTTCCAAACTGGACTCAAGAAACTGCTAATTTGTGTGTCCTGGAAGAGGACCTCCCTTTGTGTCTTCTGTCAAATGTCCCCAGCTCTGCTGGGTTTCTTCTGCACTCTGTGTCTCAAGACCTGTTCCTCTTACTCATTTCTGCCCTGCTTCCTACTTTATCTTTGGCAGGAGGGTGTGTGGGCTTTTCTGAAGCTTGGTAAGAAGCAATCCCAGACCACAAAGAGGGAAACAAGAGCAAATGTGGGAGGATAAAGGCATTGGGAAGAAAAGGAGGGTAAAGGAGGATCTGGAAAGAGGAACAGCTCAATAACCAGTCTTCATTTCTTTTATATATTGTGCTGAAGGTTTTTGGTAAAATCTCATGCTCTATGAATCGCTTTCTGCTTTTGGATGCTACTTCCTTTATGTGTGTTCAACAATTTCATCTTGATCTTCCTGTCTTCTTTGTTGCTGGAGGCTGCCTGACCCCCCTCTGTGCTGCTCAACACATGCTCTGTTGCTGTTGTCACTTACTTGTCATCTTTATGTGCAGTGCCATGGGCATTCACATCTTGTCAGCCATGTCACTAGTCTGGACTTATCAGCATTACAGTTGTCGCCTTCTTGATAGACACCTTTGGAAATTGGTTAACATTTCACCTTTGCTTTAAGCCATGTGAGAATGTCACCGGATGGACCAGGTAGAAAAAAATGAATTAAGAGATTAGGAAACAGGAAAAATGAACATCACTAGAAATAATATTTTTGGATTAAAATGCTGAGCTTGAAGATTATTGAAACCAAACTAGGGAGATGAAAATTGATCCCAACATACTGAAGCCAACTTGTCTCTGAAAAGTATTTAAATGTATTTCCATAAACCTGCCATCTATATTATACTTCATACAATCAAGTCATATGTTTGGTTCAAAAGTATTGTATTGTTCAGTTACCCAGAAAAAAAAAGTTAAGCACTAATGATGGTTTATCTCTGGATGTTAAAATTCTGTGTAATTTTGTTGTTAATTTTAAAAATGTTCCTTAAGTTCCAAATTTTCCATTCTATGAACATTAGAAGTATAATACTCCATTATTATAAAATAAATAAAGTTATAATTACAGAAAATTTAAGACATGAAATTAATAAAGAGAACTATCTATAAAGTACTGTTTTGTCACTTGCTTGTCATCTTCATGTTTTGTCGACCATATAACTCTCAGTGTTTTTGGTAGCGGCTGGAGGGCAAGGCATAACTCTAGCAATAAACTATTTTGTGAGTGACCTGAATCAATTTTTTTTTTTTTTTTGCCAAAGGTGGTGTGATTATCCATCTCCATAAGATTTATAGAAGAGTATCAATTTTCTAGTTACACAACTTGCTATTCACTGGAGTGGTAGCTCCTTTAGGCAAGTATTTTATTTATCTTTATTTTCAAGACCTTCATTCAGTGTCTAAATATGCAGAAAAATGTAGAAAAAATTGTTAAATAATTAAGTGAATAAATTTAAAACACTTGAATTACATTTTAGAATGTTAGCAGTCTAAAATACTTTTACAAAAACATATATTTGAATTGATCACAAATTTTATAATTTATACATTAAATTTATTACCACCTGGATATTACATATTTATTTTTATACTCTGTTTTCTCTTCAGATTGCACAAATCTTTACCTTTTACCATGTATTTATTTAATGCATTTATTTATTTTTTTTGCTTTTTCCTCTCCCTCCCAAGTCAAATAGAAATAAAGTGAAAAAAAAAAGTCAAGTCCCAAGTAGGACGGACATGTTTGTTTGTGTGCTAATTCTGTGGCCCCTCTGCCTCAAATGTCATCTAGTAGGCACTTAATGTAAGTGTTGGATAAATGAGTGCAATGTATTTCTTTAAAATTATAAATGTTAGGGATGTTTATAGTTAGGATATATATAATTATTCAATAAAGACAATAAAAATCACTCACAATATAATTACCCAGAGGTAATCACTGTTAAAAATTTAGTGTATTTTCTTCCCAGTTTTTCTATGCATGTAATACAAACATGAGGTTTTAATTATAAAAATAAAGTATTCTACATACACATATAATTATACTAGAAGCCTGGTGCATGAAATTCATGCACAGGAGCATGGGTCCCTCATACCTAGCCTGCACCCTCTCCAATCCAGGACCCCTTAGGGGATGTCCAACTGCCAGTTTAGGCCCAATCCCTGTGCAATCCCTCTCACAATCTGGGACTGCTGGCTCCTAACTACTTGCCTGCCTGCTTGTTCGCCCTCTAACTGCTCTCCTGCTGGCCTGATTGCCCCCTAATCACTCCCCTTCCAGCCTGATCATCCCTAACCTCTGCCTTGGCCTCTGGCACTGCAGCTTTGTCCAGAAGGATGTCAGGAAGGCCATTTGGTCTAATTAGAATATTACACCTTTATTAGTATAGATAATCTGATTTTTCACATTTTTAAAATTTAATAAATCTTTATTGTTCAGATTATTAATTACAATGTTCCTCTCTCCCCCCCATAGCTCCCCACCACCCAGTACCCATCCCACCCACTGCCCTTACCTCCCCTCATTGTTCTCATCCATAGGTGCACGATTTTTATCCCAGTCTCTTCCTGCTCCTCCAACACCCCTTTCCCCCGAAGAACTGTCAGTCCACTCTCTTTCTATTCTCCTGATTCTATTATATTTACCAGTTTATTCTGTTCATCAGATTTTTAATTCACTTGATTTTTAGATTCTCTTGTTGATATATATGTATTTGTTGTTCATAATTTTTATTTTTATCTTTTTCTTCTTCTTCCTCTTCTTCAAGAATACCTTTCAGCATTTCATATAATACTAGTTTGGCGGTGATGAACTCCTTTAACTTTTTCTTATCTGCGAAGCACTTTATCTGACCTTCAATTATGAATGATAGCTTTGCTAGGTAGAGTAATTTTGGTTGAAGGTTCTTGTTATTCATAACTTGGATATTTCTTGCCATTCCCATCTGGCCTGCATAGTTTCTGTTGAGAAATCAGCTGACAATCATATGGGAGCTCCCTTGTAGTTAATTAACTGTTTTTCTCTTGCTTTTTTAAAATATTCTCTCTTTGTCTTTTGCTCTTGGCATTTTAATTATGATGTGCCTTGGTGTGGTATTCTTTGAATTCCTCTTGTTTGGGGTTCTCTGTGCTTCCTGGACTTTTAAGTCCATTTCTTTTACCAGGTGGGGGAAGTTTTCAGTCACTATTTCTTCAAATAGATTTTCAGTATCTTGCTGTCTCTCTTTTTCTGGCACACCCATAATTCGGATGCTGGTATGCTTGAGATTGTCCCAGAGGCTCCTTACACTATCTTTAATTTTTTGGATTCTTTTTGCTTCTTGCTTTTCCAGCTGAGTGAATTTTGCTTCTTTGTATTTCAAATCTTTGACTTGATTCTTGTGGCCCTCTAGACTGCTTTTATGTCTCTGTATAATATTTTTTATTTCAGTCAGTGTTTGCTTAATTTCTAGTTGGTCCTTTTTCATATCCTCAAGGGTCTCGCTCATATCCTCGAGGGTCTTGTTAAATTTATCAGCCTTTTCTGGGAGCCTCTTGAAAAACCTTAAAACCATGGTTTTGAATTCTATGTCCAGTCATTTTTTCCCCTCCATTTTTTTCAATTGTGATTTTTTCCTTTTCTCTGCATTTTGACTGCTTCCCTGAGTTGGTTGTATAGCTTTTTGTGGTATGTATCCTCTAGGGGACAGTGGCTCAGCTTCTCTAGTTACCTGAGGTGGGTACTCTTGGTGTACCCCTTTATGGGTGCACAGTCTTATAGTTAATCCTAGGTTGTTGTTGGTATCACTGGGAGGGGTTGACCTCCAGGCCAATTGGCTGTGAGAATCAGCTGTGTTTATGCTGGGAGAGCTGCTGTGCTCAGCTTGGATGGGGCTGAGTCTCTGGGCTGAGTAGACAGGCTTGGTTTCCCATCAGCCCTGCCCTAAGCAGTGCCCGGGTCTCTGTGCCCCAAGGCAATGATTGCACACTCCTCTGAAATAAAGCTGCCCCTGAGCTCTTCTCACTGCCAGACAGTTCAGTTTCTCCCCAAATGAGTCTGAACACCCAAATTCTCACTCAGAACTGGAAAACAATGCAGTCTGGTGTGTTTTTTTTTTTCCCTCCCGAACTAGAGAGCCAGCCATGCATCCTCTCTGCAAGCTCGCGCACCTCTGCAGCTCCCAAATCTCAGTGTGTTGCCTCATTACAGTCCAATTTCACCCTGTATGAGTCTGGGTTCCCCGAGACTTGCCAGGAACTGGGGGTCAGTGCAGTGGGACACCTTTGTCTCCCTCCCTGTTTGAGAAAACCAGCCAGGTATTCAGCCGCCCGCTCTTTCTGCTTGAGCACAGCTCCACACCTCTTTCTCCATGTGTCTCTGCAACTCTGCCCTCCGCAGTTCCTCTGAGTCATAGTGTCCTTTTATCTTTCCTTCTATTTGTGGAATTTCCACTCAGCCAGCTTTCCAGTGTTTCTGGATGATGTCTGTTTTTGTCTTTTAGTTGTAGTTTCGAAATTGTTGTGCAGGGCAGCAGTACAGGTGTTTACCTATGCCATCATCTTGGTTCCTCTCTGATTTTTCATATTTTTGATGTGAGATGGGCATCATTAGTTATAAAAGTTGCATAATATTTCACTACAAATTTTTTCAAAGTTTGCAACATAGAGTTGCATTTTGTGGAAAAGGCAGAAGCTGCAAAATCAGTCCCAGTTGAATTCTGACTCTTATATTTACTAGTTATGTAATACTGGGGATGTAACCATTTCTGTGTTGTTGAGGCAGAGTCAGAGGAGAGAGGAGACAAAAGGAGCTAGAGCAGTGGTTCTCAACCTTTTTAATGTCGTGACCCTGTAATACAGTTCCTAATGTTGTGGTGACCCAACCATAAAATAATTTTTGTTGCTACTTCATAACTGTAATTTTGCTACTTTTAAGAATCATAATTTAAATATCTGTGTTTTCCAATGGTCTTAGGCTCTACGGTCGTGGTTCTTACATTAAATTGATGGAAGAGAACCGCTAGCAGGGTTGCCTAAGACCATCATAAAATACAGATGTTTACATTATGATTCATAACAATAGCAAAATTACAGTTGTGAAGTAGCAATGAAAATAATTTTATGGTTGGGGGTCACCACAACATGCGGAACTGTATTAAAGAGTCGCGGCATTAAAAAGGTCGAGAACCACTGAGCTAGAGAAACAAGGAAGAGGGAAAAGGAGACAGAGTTCTGAAGGAAGAGGGAAGGAGGTAGGCAGGCTGGTGACAGGACCAGCTGGATTTCAATGTCCACCAGGTTTGTCATTGCAGTGTCTTTCTCCTGGACTTTGTTGCCAAAGGTAACCATCAGGGGGATGGACACACTTTATCTCCTTCTCACATTTTTTTCTCCCCTCAGCTCTCATGACCAATATCAAACGCATCACAGATTCAGTTCTAAGTGCAATCGTTTTTCTTCAGGGAACTATGTATTTGGAGAATTCTAGCCATACTTCAGGCTGAGTTTATGAGGTGTCAGTAGAAGGAAAGACTGATCTACACCACCCTCTCCAATGAACTGCCATTTAGTTTTGCACCTGTTGCTTTTCTGCCAGTGTTATCCATATTTTAAAAGGAGCCCATCATTGTAAGTTATTTCATTTATCAAGGTGCCTAATCACTTCCCACATGTCTTTTAAAAAACATTTTTATCATTAAGACCACATACAATTTTAGTGAACGAGTAGGCCATCTCTTCAGAGATAAACAAGCATCTTAGTAAGCACAGTTAACGGCGGTGACTTCCCGTGACCAAGGGCTGCATGCTCGCAGTCTTCTGGTGCTCCCTGGACAAGTATGTTAAGAGAAAACAGAGCATTTTCAAACTCAGCCAGTCACTACCTTCCTCTGCAACAAAAACATTTGAATAGATCAATCTGCAGCGTTTCACCTAGGAGAGAGAAAGAATCTATTACATTGTATTAGACGTGCTGAGAAATTAGCATCTTTCCAAGCCTAACTGTTTTTATGACTTGGGACCTGGACACAGTGGCCAGTATTACTTTTTAGGAATGGATTTGAATTCCATCAAATTGAACAAATATTTATTTAACTAAAATATAAGATAGTTATTAAAACTTGTAAGAAAAAAACGTATTTTTTTCTAAGAAATGAACGTATTTTTTAAAATTGCATAATTAAACTATGTTAAAATAGGATGATAATGGGATGAAGTATATAATTCATTGCAATATGTTTGTATTTCTTGATCCTTGTTTCAGAATGATTAAGATAAAAGTTTGCTAACATTAAGATACAACCAAAGTCAGTTGAATTGCTATTACAAAAAAAAAAAAAAAGAGGCTACATAAGAGAAAACAGCTTGAGCAGAGGTCATTATTTCAGAACAGGAGGTGACACAGATACTCAGTGGAAGTCAGAATAACCAGTTCCCTTGCAAAGGAAATGCCGAATTGTTCTATGCCATTTTAAAATTACTCTTCAGTCTGATTGCTTCTTGCTGGATTATTCATGCACCATCAAACATAGAGCACAGAACTTCTACACTAAGTCCAGATATATTACATCCTGTCGCCAGTTGTGTGAGAGGTTTGATGTGCTTTCCACAATGGCACTGGTAAAGGTGAAGCCACTTCCATCATCTTTGTCTAGTTTCTCATGTCTTCCATTCATAGAGCTATTCAAACCCTTTTAGCAATTACTTCAATCACTTCCTGTACAAGGTCATGTATATTCATTATTCTCAGTGTAAAGTAGCACTCCGTACTTCAGTTTAATGTAATTCTATCATGTCATATGGGCCAGGCATTGTACTAGAAATTGAAGATGTAAAGTGTAGATGCTCTGCATTTTGGTTCAGTCTGGCCAGGGAGACAGACAAATTAAGAGATAAACCTGTTATAGCGGGATGAAGGCAGAAATAGTAGTGGCTAAGTTTGTAAGTGCTTGATGTCACAAAGTAGGTAGGTGACAGAGCCAAGAGTCAGAGCCATTGTGCTTGGCACTGAAGTCATGCTCTTAATTACTGTTATAGTCATGGAGAGCAGGTACTAAGACTCTGTGTGTGTGTGTGTGTGTGTGTGTGTGTGTGTGTGTGTGTGTGTGTGTGGAAGTACATGGGAATACAGAGGAGTGGTATCAACCAAACCTGTTGAATCTGGGAAGACTTTCCTCTGTGGTCTCCTACACTTGGCCCTTGAGCTAATCAGGAATTGGCCACCTGAAGGCTGGAGAAGGCTTTCTATGCAGATGAAAAAGCTCAATGGAAGCTGGAGCAGAGTACCAGGAATGATTTTGTAAATTAGAAACCTAACTTTCAATGGCCCTGATTTCTGCCAAAAAGAAGGACTCTTATAGGTTAAGGGGATTCATTGATGGTTTTAAAGCAAGAGGCCAATGCTTTTAGGTGCCCTTTTTATTAAGTGCAGTGAGGAAGAAGTGAAAGATGGGTTTGAGGTAAAATTTGAGGCAAGGGAACCAGTTGGGAGATTCCTGTCATAGCCTAGAGATGATTTGTGCCTAATCTAGATGTAAGAGGTAATGAGGGCATTGGGCATATTTAAAAGGCGGAATTGATGAACTTTATAAAGGGGTAGGATGATATGATAGTGTCAGACAGGCTGGGCTCAAAAACTGATCTTTTACATATTAGTTATGGGACCTTGGACAAATATCTCAACTTCTTTGAGATCCTGTTTCTTCTCCTGTCCAGTGGAGGATAATAGCAGAACTTACCTCATTGGGTTGCTATGAAAATTAAATATGAACGTGTGGAAAGTATTTAGAACAGTGTATGCCATGTGTTACTGCTTCTGATTGGATGTGAATGACGGGGAAGTACTTATTAGTGTATTGGTGGATGGTAGTATTTGAAATAGAAAACACAGAAGAAGGAGCCGAGTTGGAAGAAAAACTTATGTATGGTTTTAGTTGTATATTTTTTTGGGCTTGACATGTTTGAGTTTTCTCAGGTAAAGATGTTTAGTAGACGGTTGCTTTTAGTGGAAGAGACTTTTTGAAAAGCAGATGTAGATCTGGGGTTGTCAGTCTTTCTATGTGGGTGCCATTAGGAGCTGCAGATATTGATGAAGTTGTTCACAGAGAGCATTGAAGTGAGAGAGAGGAGAATGAAGAGTGGGGCCCAGGCAAGTCAACAATGAGAAGGAAGAACTGATTAAAAAAAAAAAACCGGGGAAGGGCCTAAGAGATTGGTGTCTGCCTATGTGCAACCATGGACGCGTGATGACTATTTTTTTTATATTGTTCAGTTTATTAATTACATTTTTCCCCTTTTTTTATTCACCTACAGCTCCCCTCCACCCTGTGCCCATCCCTCTCTCCACCCTCACCTCCCCCCACTGTCCTCTCCCATTGTTGCAAGATTTTTGTACAGTCTCTTGCTGCACTTCCCACACCCCTTTTCTCCCCAAGAATTGTCAGTCCATTCCCTCTCTATGTCCATGATTCTGTTATACTCACCAGTTTATCCTGTTCATCAGATTATTAATTCACTTGATTTTTAGATTCATTTGTTAATAGATGTCTATTTGTTGTTCATAATTTATATTTTTATCTTTTTCTTCTTCCTCTTCTTAAAGAATATCTTTCAGCATTTCATATAATATTGGTTTGGTGGTGATGAACTCCTTTAGCTTTTTCTTATCTGCGAAGCACTTTATCCGATCTTCAATTCTGAATGATAGCTTTGCTGGATAGAGTAATCTTGGTTGTAGATTCTTGCTACTCATCACTTTGAATATTTCATGCCACTCCCGTCTGGCCTGCATCTTTTCTGTTAAGAAATCTGCTGACAATTGTATGGGTGCTCCCTTGTAGGTAACTAACTGTTTTTCTCTTGCTGCTTTTAATATTCTCTCTTTATCTTTAGCTCTTGGCATTTTAATTATGATGTGTCTTGGTGTGGTCCTCTTTAGATTCCTATATTTTGGGGTTCTGTGTACTTCTTGGGCTTTTAACTCAATTTCTTTCACCAGGTGGGGGAAGTTTTCGGTCACTATTTCTTCAAATAGGCTTTCAGTATCTTGCTGTCTCTCTTTTTCTGGCACCCCCATAATTCAGATGTTGGTATGCTTGAGGTTGTCCTAGAGGGCCCTTACACTATCTTCAATTTTTTGGATTCTTTTTGTTTCTTGCTTTTCCAGCCAAGTGAATTTTGTTTCTTTGCATTTCAAATCTTTGACTTGGTTCTTGTGGCCCTCTGGACTGCTTTTAGGACTTTGTGTAATATTTTTTCATTTCAGTCAGTGTATGCTTGTTTTCTAGTTGGTCTTTTTTCATATCCTTGAAGGTCTCGTTCAAATCCTTGTAGGTCGTGTTAATTCCTTGTAGGTCTCATTCATTTCCTGGCAGTTCTTGTTTATTTCCTTGCAGTTCTCGGCCTTTTCTAGGAGCCTCTTGAAAAACCTTATAACTGTGGTTTTGAATTCTATGTCCAATCATTTTTTTTTCCCTCCATTTCTTTCACATCTGATTTCTTTCCATGTCTCTGCATGTTGGCTGCTTACATAGTTGGTCCATTAGCTTTGTGTGGTAGATGTCCTCTAAGGGACAGTGGCTCAGCCTCCCCAGTTACCTGAGGTGGATACTCTTACTGCAATCCTTTATGGGTTGTATGGTATTGTTGGAGTTAATCCCAGCTAATTGTTGTTAGCACTAGGAGGGTTTAACCTCCAGGCCAATTGGGTGTGGAGGTGAGCTATGTTCAGGTTGGATGGGTTTAGTCTCTGAGCTGAGCAGGCAGCTTCAGCGTCTGTGTTAGGTGGTAATGGCTGCAGGCACCTCCAAGAGAAAGCTGCCGCTGGTCTCCACCCGTTGCCAGACAATGCTGCCGCACCCCAAATGAGTCTGCACACCCGAAGTCTCACCCAGGGTTGTAAAACAAAGCAGTCCAGTGGTCTCCTGAACCAGGGAACAATTGCCAGGGAGCAAGTCATGCGTCTGTGCTGTCGCACACTTTACCCGTGCAAATTGCTGTTGTAAGCTAAGAGTCCTCTCCTCAAACTTGGAGTCCTCTGCCGCGCCCGGCTTTTAGCGTGCGTACCCCGGGCCTCGGACTTCGCCTGGCACTGGGGAATCTGTGGAGTGGGGCGTCTCCGTCCTCCCTGTTGGAGAAATCCAGCTGGGATTGCTGCTGCCAGCCCTACAGCCCGAGCGCGTTCAAGTCTCCGAACCTCTGATTCCACATGTATCTTCAAGGCTGTGCCCCGCCGCTCTTCTGGGTCTCAGTGTCCCACCTTTACTTTTATTTGTGGAATATTCACTCAGCCAGCTTTCCGGTGATTCTGGATGATGTTTGTTTTGTTGTTACGTTGTAGTTTTGGAATTGTTGTGTGGGGCAGCACAATAGGTGTTTACCTATGCCCCCATCTTAGTTCCTCCACGTGATGACTATTATATCACACTTCCCTCTGGAAGGCTTAGAAAGCAAAGATGAGCAAATAGGCATTCTTGTGACTCTGAGCAGAAGTGGCTGATAGGATAGGAAGATTCCATTTCTGGGAAAGTTCTACTGACATGAAGGTGAGCAAAATTCCCACTCTTTCATCTACCCCATGATTCAGCCTCACATTCTCTTTCCCATGCTCTGCCTCACTGCTCTCCTACTTTCACCATGCTCTTGAGAGTGACAATCAGAACTAACATAGCTGTTTAGATATGAGGAACCACAGCTTTAAGAAAAGAAAGATATTTTCTGATTATTTGTAACACTTAAAACTTGGTTGACCTCTTTTACTGCAAAGGCACATTGTTCTGATTTTGTAAGAATGTAGCTTTCTACAGTGACTTATGGCTCCTTTACTGGGTCATAAAAAGGCTCTCAAGTCTTTATTTTATGTGCTCTTTGCAGCCATGGATAGAAACCACAAACAACAAATGTCCTCTATTGCCTCTTTGGACAAATTCTTCTAAGCCCTTTCTCTCTCTCCAGAACTTTTCTCCATATAGTTTAGAATTGTAAACTTTCCTGCCTATTCAGAAAGTCAGAGCAGTGATCAGTTTATCTCATTTTTATTGCACACTAGAGGCCTGGTGCACAAAATTCATGCATGGAGGAGGGGTCCCTCAGCCCTGCTTCCACCCTCTCCAATCCAGGACCCCTCGGGGGATGTCTGACTGCTGGATCGTGCCTAAACTGGCAGTCAGACATCTCTGTTGCAATATGTAACTGCTGGCTCCTGACTGCTCACCTGCCTGCCTGTCTGATTGCCCCTAACTGCTCTCTCCTGCTGGCCTGGTCACTCCTAACTGCTCTCCCTTGCTAGCTTGATCACCCCTAAGGGCCTCTGCCTCCGCCCCCACCACCATGGCTTTGTCTGGAAGGACATCCAGAAGAATGTCTAGTCTAATTAGCATATTACCCTTTTATTAGTATAGATGACAGTTTAAGTACATGAATGAACAAGTGGAAGTGACTTGACCATGCACTCGATGGTGCAAATTATAAATACAGTCTTTGTGGGACAGGACACTTGCCTGTCAGCATGCACCTCATTGTATATAATTACAGTCCATTGTATTATTTGTATCCCTAAACTGAATCTTTTGACTTCAACCTCAAAAATGTTTTAGTTAATATCCAGTAGTTTCATTCTAAGTTATGAAAGCTGACTGCAATCTTAGTGTAAAGAGAGCTCTGAATTATAAAATAGATATCACCTATCAGCATAAACTGTTATTCTTCTTCTTTGTGTTTTAACTTAAAAAATTTTAAATATTGTAATTTATTGATTTTAGAGATAGAGATTTCCGGCCCTGGCTGGAATAAAAATATTGGGATGGGGGGAGTTATTTTTGAGGCAAGAATAAACCACAAAACAAGAAAGTACCTGGGAATAGCTGTAGCACAGTCTTAGATAAAGGATTATTTTTGCAATATGTGACCAATTTTCTTTTATGAGAACTATTGACCCTGTGTAGTTTTCTCAGACTATGTTTGTTTTTTTTAAATATATTTTTTATTGATTTCAGAGAGGAATGGAGAGGGAGAGAGGTAGAAACATTAATGATGAGAGAGAATTATTGATCTGCCTCCTGCAGGCCCCCTACTGGGCATTGAGCCTGCAACCCAGGCATATACTCCGACCAGTAATTGAACCTTGACCTCCTTTTTTATAGGTTGATGCTCAACTGCTGAGCTACACTGCTGGGACCAGAATATGTATATTTTTAATCTGTGATAAAAGCCTTAAAACATAATATTGGCAGATGCTCCTTCTTGTTTACCATCACTGAGCAAACTAACACAAATACTGCTTGGCATCTTTGAGACACTAGCATGCATATTTACACAGTAATGATTAAAAATTTGGTCCCTGTGGTTCTACAATGATGGGTTCATGTTTCTTCATAAGGTAAAGATATTAGCCTGTAGCAAAAGAACAAGGACAGAATAATTTTAAAAGTAGCTTTAATTTGCAAAATGTTAAAGCTATCTATAAATTCAGATGTTATGGAAGACTTAGCATCTCAGATATTTATTTTTTTTACTTTATTTCCATTTAAACATTTACTTCTACTTAAATATTCTGCTTATTGCTTGGCAACGGTATCAGTACTGCCATGTTTCTCCTATAACTGAATAAAGAGGCCAAGTTGTAAATAAGTTTCTCATAGGATCCTTCAGCTAGGACTTGATCAAGATGCTAAAATGCTGTGAAAGCTAGGCAAGCAGAAGACGTGGCTGTGTTAACAGTATTCAGAGGCACTGTCAATTGCAAACATGAACTTAAACATGTCATGTAAGTCTCATTAACAATAACCATGGACTGATATCTCTTCCAGGTTTCATCCAGAAATACAGAACTATTAACTGTGAAACATTTCATTTTTTAAATAAAAAAAATATTTATTGTTGAAAGTATTACATATGTCCCCTTCCCTCCTCCCCACCCATTGACCTTTTCTAGCTCAACTCCCAATTACTTACTCAAACTATTGATGAGAGGTTTTTCTTATTTGAACATTTATTTTAGTATGATTCACCTGTCAGTTTTTACTATCTGAGGTTCACTTTTGATTATATCAGAAATATTTTGTTGATTAAGACCATTTTCCTCATGGCTACACACTACTCTATCTAATAAAAGGGTAATATGCAAATTAACCATCACTCCATCACAAAGATGGCAGTACCCATAGCCACAAGATGGCAGCGCCCAGTCCCTTTAGCCTCCCCAGAGTCCCCCAGTCCTGGGATGGGGGCTGCCACTGAGAGCAGGCAGCGTGAGTGGCTGGGGTGGGACACTTACTTCATCACCAGGTGTCATAAAAAGTAGAAAAGAACAAACATTCAAAAGACGTAAAAATCTGTTTACTAGACTTCTTCATCTGGATAGTTAAGCATTTGAAGACTTTCCAGGCTCTCCTTCACTGGTACTGGCTCATTAAGCATCACTGATGAGTTGGGTGGGAATACCACCCCAGGGTCCAGTCCCATCAGCTGTCACCGGTTCAAGAGAATAGGCCAGCAAACACCCTCAAGGAACCAACTAAAATGCAGTTATTGATTCAGCAGGTGGCTCATCTTTCTACAGTTCAATACCTTTAACTAGCATTCCAGCCCAATAATTTTAGGTAACACTTCTTTTCTTTGCTTTTTTCCTTCAGGGTATGAAGACAACCTGTTTCTGTTATAACTTAATATGGCTCTGATGGTAAATCCTGAAACAATGTGGAAGTCATACTCTAATAGTTTTGGTATATGCTTAGCATGTTTGCTTGCTAGGTTCTTTTTCTCTTTTTTGTTCCCATGGTATGGCTATGAATGGTATGATTGTTTTCCTTTTGTTGAGTTGGCCATTTGATGGAATTCTTTCCCCCTTTTGAACACTGGTTGTGTTGTGACCTGTAATAGAAAGGGAATTTTAGAAAGAATGGAAACTTGAGTTTACCTAGTCTGAAAGTCCACTCCCTAAGTAAGAAATCCCTCTACAATTTATTTTTTATTTTTTATTATAATTGACATACAGTATTTTATTGGATTCAGGTGTATAACATAGTGATTCAACATAATATACCTTACAACGTCATCACTACAACAAGTCTAGTAACCATCTGTTACTATACACACTTATTATGATGTTATTGACTTTATTCCCTATGCTGTACATTATGCCCCCATGACTTATTTTATAACTGGAAGTTTGTACTGCTAAGCCCCTTCTCCTTTCCACCTCTCCCTCTACTCCATTTCACTCTGGTAATCATCAATTTGTTCTCTGAATCTATGAGTTCCTAAAAAATATTTTTAAAAACTTCTCTGGGCTCTGTTGAACACTTCCAGCATGGTGATTCTAATTTCTTCAGGGGGCAACCAACTTTGTATTTATATGTTTTTTGTTGTTGTTATGAGCAAAAGTCTTTCTCCTATGTCTTTCCGCTGCCCCTATTGCACCTCCCCTTTTGCTGCTCTAACACATACAGAATAAACTTGTTTCATCTCCCATGCAACAGCTATTTCAGAGATTTGAAATTAGTTCTATGTGGACTCCTTTCCAGTTATAGACATTAGTAATTCTTTCAGCTATTTTCACTGCATAGTTTTCAATATCTAAGAATCCAGGCTACATGTTCATAAGGTATCTCTCACATTCAATCTCTTCCATATGTAGTTTTAGGGCACCCTGATGCTTAGTAAAGTTGTCATGGACAGTCTCCATGTCCTGTCTTCCTTGAAATTAATTTGATCATCTAGCACAGACTGTATCTTTTATATGTTAACAGGTTAAAATAATGGCCTTCTTAAAGGAAAGGATTAAAAGAGTATTACTAAAGTAGAACTGTTAACTTTCTAAATCAATTCATTGTCTGAAACAACCAGTTTTTATGTCTACTCAGATGTATTCTCAGTCTACTTACAGGCCTTGAAAGTTACCTAGTCCAGGTCTGCTGTTGCTGGGGTCTGGTGTTTTCTTGTTTAAAAGGAGAGAAATTCAATCCCTATGGGATTAAGCATATCCTTCTCTTTATTCTTACTTTATTGGATATGACAAAGTTCAAACTGTATTGAAGTTGTTAGGATTCTGTGTATCCTTATTAGACTACTATAATTTTTATACCTTGAAGTGATTTGTATACATTGTCATGTTTAACTCTTCTATTTATTTTTTTATTTTCTGATGTAGAACCCGTAGCACATATATGATTAGACTCAGGTCCTAAGGTCAAACACGCTATTAATGAAGACAAAGATAGGTGACTCGGGATTTTTATATTGGCATTTCCAGCACAATGTTGTGTTTTCTCTCAATATATGTTTTTTTTCTCTCACATACCAGACTCCCAATAAATGTTTAAAACTAAATTAAATTAAATGTGTACTTATACTTATTTATATACGCCTACAAGTTCATAGTTTTCTAAGGCTTGTAATGAAAAGTAGTTCTCTCATCCATCCTTCACTACCCCTAATTATGTGTTTGAGGGGCACTTTTCAATATTTTTTTCTGCTGTTTCTAGAATTTATTCCCCACATACCCAAAAACATAGCTTAGTTTATATATTTAAAATTTTCCTTTAACTTCTTACTGTGGAAGGAAATGATTTAGTTTATCTCTCCCCCCACATACATGTATTCATTCTCCTCTTTCATCCTCCTAGTATAACAACTTTTATTTTTTTAATTCTCACCCAAGCATATGTTTATCAATTTGAGAGGGGGGGCATCAATATGAGAGAGACACACTGATTGGTTTCCTCCCATGAGAGCCCCTGTCTGGGCTAGGGATCAAACCTGCAACCCAGGCATCTGCCTTTGACCAGGAATTGAACCCCATACCCTTCAGTGAGTGTACAGAAGCTCTAATCACTTAGACACACTGGCCAGGGTTATTTAAGTATTTTAAAGGGGTCTTTTGGCAAATAAATTCTTGCTGCCTCCTGCCTCTTTCCCCGTGATCTTCCAGACTAGGTAAGAGCCAATTCTACCAACGATTTTCATTAGAACTGATAGTATTCTATTTTATTATTTTTTTATTGAAAAGTATTTGTGCCTTAGCTGGTTTGGCTCAATGAATAGAGTATCAGTCTGTTGATTGAAGGGCCTGGGTTCAATTCCGGTCAGGGGCACATGCCTGGGTTTTGCGCTTGATCTTCAGTGTGGGGTGTGCAGGAGGCAGCCGATCAATGATTCTCTCTCATCATTAATGTTTCTCTCTCCCTCTCCCTTCCTTTCTGAAATCAATAAAAAAAAGACCTATAGGCACAAATAGTCCCTAATTAAAAAATACTTTGTAGGCATAAAAGCCTAGGCAATTCTTCCATGTACCTGGTGTCCTAGCACTCTGTAGAGGTATGTTTCTATTACTCAAGTCTGGGGCATACAGCCTACCTGAAACTGGCTGAGTCAGAATCATTTACTTTTCTGAGAGCATTTAAAACTGCAGGGGACAAAAGGGTTTATAGTTAGTCTGTGGTAAAAAAAAAAAAAAAAAGAGTGGTGGCTGAACTGGGGGTATTTCATGTACATGAAAATATCACAATTCCTTGGTGCAGATGAGACTCCTGGGAACTCTCAGAGACTCCTAGAAACTTATACCAAGAAGGATAATATGTGATAAAAAAAATACAATGACAGAAAACAAGTGTGCAGCTAGTATATGTTGTATTTTACCAAGAAGTGATGCTGCAGTTAAAGTGAAGCGGTTATGATGGCATTGCTCACTTAGGGTGATGCTATTTAAACTGGCACATAAAGAATATACTTGCATTCACGCTGCATAAATAGAACGTTCCTTACAACACCATATATTCACATGTAGACAAAGTTCTTTTTCAAATGTCCTTCGCTATTCTAGAATTTTCCTGTATTTCCCCCCTTTTAATCTTAAATAGGTTTTGACATTCTGCCTCTCAGGGACAACTCTGAGTAGCCGTCAAGCAGACAAACGCTTTCAACGATAACCAAATATAAATAGAGACAGAAATAACCTCTTCAACATCCTGATGGATTAATGCTTCTTGGAGGTAGTTTCCTTCAATAATTGATTATTTGCTGTGGTTTGGCCATATGTTTTGGGGACAGCATGTCTGTTGCCATAACAAACTAATTGAGCAATTCAATTGACATGGCTTGTGGTCCCTGCCCTGTGAGGAGCTTGAGTCCTGACTGCCCAGCCCAACTGTGCTCTTAAAACAATGCACTGAGAGACTTGAGACTTTCCCAGTTCCTTCACCTGTGACCCACTTTATGGATTTTAGACTTGTGTGAATCTGATCCCAGAAGGGACAGCTCACTTCAGTACCCCATCCTATAGGTAAAGGGAGTAGACCATCCATTACCATCTCCCTTTCATTCTTAGGTTAATGACTACATTAAATATTAAACGAGTTTCCGTCTCCAGAGTGCCCCGTAAGTGATTTTACATTAGCTCATCCACTTCTGGCACTGTCCTTTCTTTGATTTCTGATAAAACATGTTGCTATGTGTAACATAACTCAGAGGAAATCATGATGGATTTGACAACTGTTAATGTGATGCTTAATATTAACCTTCATCGTTAGGTATGGAGGAGGATGGTTAAGGAGGAGGAGAGGGTAAAAAGGGAATCAGAGAGAGAAATGTGTCTTAAGCTTTTCAAAGGTGACAGGGACGTATGAGCTCATTAACATACTATAAAAATGCACACCCGCCCTTCTCTTTGAGAGTGATCACAATCTCTGATTGCTCACATACAGATTACAACTCCTTCCTACCACACATTTGTGGAGCTGAGTGAAGAGGGTAAAGGTAATTTAGGGTCATAAATATCTTGGGAATGACATCTGTGGGGTTTGCTGCAGCTTTTCTAAAAAAGGTTAGGGTTTCACCTTCAGTTACTTTCTGATTAAGGAGAAGTTGTGATGTGGTGGAAGCTTCAAGGAGAACAGAATTGACATAATCACTACCCACAAGATTATCATCAGAGCAGGCAGACAGGGAAGACACCTAGAAAGCAGAGGGTGGAGGTGAGAAATCAGGGAGGTGGTTACCTATGGGACTCTGACTGAGAGTTTGAGGCAGCTGTTAGCAGCTGTTTCCAGAAGGTTCAACCAATAAAAGAAAAATTTGCCTGAGGCTTTTCCTTTTAAGGCAAAGCTTATTCTTAAAAAGAAAAAAAGAAAAAGAAAAATCAACCTAATTTTTACATGTAAAAGAGTATAATTGTCCATGCCGTTTTTGGCCATTCTTCTAGAAAGGGGATTAGATTTATGTAGTTTTTCATCCTCACTCAGTAGAGGAGAAAATAGCCACTCTGACTGCAGTTAGGCAAGAGTGAGATCATGGAAGAGGAAATCCCTGGGTAATTGCGCAAGTTGGTGATTTTTGGTGCTCAATCTGCAATTTGGGATCCATTCTCACTCCAAGGTGTCAGAGGAGAGCAGCAATGATTTGGGTCCATTTGGGACAGTCCATTGACACCTCTCAGAGACACATACATATTTTAACAAGATTAGGAGGGTGGGGCATGGGTCCAGCAACATTTCCTCTCCACTTCCTTTATTAGGTCTTGCATATTGAAAGAACAAGTCCTGTATGAAAACTTTTTTGCACTAACTTAAATTTCGGACCTTAATGGGCCAATATGTTACTTAAATGTTGATGATATATAAATGAATAAAGTTTATGACAGAAAGGGAGCTTTGAATCAGCTCCACTTCCTCATTTGACCTATGAAGAAACCATGATCTTAACCAAGAAAGTGGTTGTCTATCTCACAGCTGGTGGTGTACATATAGTACAGGGGGTCCTGCCACAGTCCTCCAGTATGAAACACCACCCTGGACGTGAGTATAGAGGATTTAATACACAAGAGAGAAAAGGAAATGTGGTAGAGAGCCAACTGTTCATTTTCCCAGTTTGTGGAAGAAAAAGTCACAAATATTCTAGTAGAACATATAGGCTCAGACCAGATTCCTTTTTCTGTTTTAAGAATTTTATTTAAAAAAAAAATCTATCAGTTGCTGCACAGACTGGCTGGGAAATCAAGTGGTAAGATAAAAAAAAAAGTGTAACACGAAGTTTCTTAGCTGAAAATTCACTGCCTTTTGATACATGTTCTTCCTTTGTCCTCTCAGTCTGCATATCAATGAAACGAAGAAATCTGTAGTGAGATTAGTTTATGAAAATCGATGAACATGGACTGTGTATTGTCACTGACAACTCTGGCAAGCTCTCCATTATGTGATCTCCATAAACAGTCGTAAGTCCTAAATTGTCTCTCTGTGATCTGTGGCTTCGAAGCTACGGCAAGTGTCTATCAGTGTGAAAGTGTTTTGCATCATTGGATCAGGATCTGAGAACTCGTTTTTGTGGGAATTTGTGGGAAGTCTGTCTTGTGCATTATATAATGTGTAGCATCATTCCTGTCCTCTATTCACTAGATCCAGTAGCACCTCCCTACCTTCATTGTAGTAATCAAAAATGTCTCCAGACATTGTTCCATTGACAGAGGGGCAGGCGATTCCCCAGTTGAGATGGCACAGTCACTTCAGAATCTACCCACATAATTCATCTGTTTCAAACCACAGAAGCTTGCCTTTGTTTCTTTAACACAGAAGATAACACCACAGTGTATAGGTGTGTGAGCATGGGTGTGGGAAGGGAGGCAAGCTAGTTAGGCACTTTGTACCAATTAAATGAAAGGAAGAGAGGGAAGAGCTAGAGGAGATCACTGGATGGATCAATTAGGGTTTAACTAGGAAAACAAACCACAGAGGACTAAATGCAGGGAATTTATTATATTGGTGATGTGCTGAATGGACAGTTATATATGAAATTTATGAGCATAAATGAGCAACAGTAACTATCACCCCAGGTTGGCAAGGCAAAGAGAAAGCAATACTATTAACTGTTATTCAAGGATCAGGGTAACCCTCCACCCCATCCCCCACAAAAGAATCTGGGACTAGCATGAGCCTACCTGGTGGGAACTGGGACCATGAAGAGATGGGAAGCTGCCCTAGGCAGAAGGAGGAGGAAAACACCCTGGTTTCTCTTTTGCTCTTCCCTCACCCTCCAGTCTCTTGTCAGCACCTCTCCATTGCAAGAGCTTAGTTTTCTACTTGCCATACCCCACATTATGTAGAGTATAGGAGGAAAGTTTGAAAATAAATCTAAGAGCAAGTTGGCCCACGGCTGGCACAAATAACTACTTGTATGTTTTAACCTGTTCATATCACCATATGGAATATTCTGTTTTCTGGAGAACTCAAACTGTAGCCATAAATTTACCTTGCTTTATGTCCAAAATGTGACACATTTTCTACTTCTTCAGTGATGCTATCTCGCCCTTCCAAAGCTAATGAGGCACAAATACAAGGGCCATCTAGGTGAAGGTGGCTGTCTAAGGGCAAACACAAGAGATTTTGCATTGATATTGATTTCAGATTTTAAAAATCCCCCCAGTAGTGGGTAGCTTACTTTTATGGAGTGTTTACCATAGCCAGACTATATTAATTTCATGCATAATTTAATTGTAACTTTCCAAAAAGTTTTATCATGCAGGCACTATTGTTATCTGATGAAAACAAATAAACCACACAAAGTACAGAGAATTTAAACAAGTTTCCCAAGGTTATATAACTATTAAGATCACATTAGGATTATGACTGGAATTCAGGCCTATAATATTGTATATCTCAAAAGTCTTGGTAACTGTGTGTATATTGCCACACTTTGGGAACACAATAATGATAACTAACATTTGTCAAGAAGCTACAGTATGTCTGGCTGTGTTTTAAATGCTTTTCTATTTTTTATTATTAGCTAATTAAAATCACACAGTAGCCCATTTTAAAGATGAGGAAACTCTGGCACAGAGAGGTTAAGTAACTAGTTCCAAATCACAGAACTATTAAGTGGTAGAGTTGGCTTTTGGACCAAAGCAGTTTTGGCTTCAGGCAGGTGTTTTTAGCCATTAATGTTGTATAAGGGATTGTGTGTATGTGACTTATTTATTCATTGTCTCATTTCAACCAGTTCCATTCAATGCTAGACATTTTCCTAAGCCTCGGAGCGATAAAGATGAATATACACATGTGAGGAACTCATCACTTAGTGGACCTTATCGTTGAGTGGAATGCTCACAGACGTGTAAACAAATGATGCTGAGTTGATGTGACAGGTGCCTTAGAGAACTTCACCCTAGGAGAGATGGAGGAATAGAAAAAGATTAATTTTCTCTATGTGGAATGGAAATTGGTTGCTCTGTAAATGAGAGTTTCATGGAGAGCTGACTCATAGGATATAATTGCACTGCAAAAGTAGTGCAAGTTGTGCAAAAGAAGTGACAGGAAAGCAAGTGCAACTAGAACACTATTCATTTATCTCTCGATTCCAATAATTACAAGCTGTTGGTGTTCCTTGTGATTAAGCCCCTATAGGATGGGGTCGAAGAGTGGGGCTAGGAGGTCAGAAAAGCAGAAAGCTGATTGACAGAGGTCTTGCATGGCTCAGTAAGGTGCCCAGAGGCTTGCCCTTCATAGTGACTTTAAAATTCCTTAGGGCACATGCTGCATTTATTTTATATTTCCATCTTCTACCAGTTATAAGATTACATTTTCCAGTGCCTTTTAGTGCACTGCAAATTGTTGGCGAGAATGAAATCTTTCTGTGACTACTTCACTGTGGCTGCTTCATTGAGTGACACAAAAACTCAGAGCTCGGTCCAGCAGGCGTTTAGGAGGCTCTATGACCTGAATTTGGAACAGACCTTGACCTAAGGCAGTAAAAGCTCCTATGGAGAGATTGCTGTGAGAGAGCTGCTGAAAGGTCACTGCAGCCTCACTCTCTGCCTCCTGGCAGTCCAGCGATCCCCCAAATAGCTTTCTTTGGTGTTTAGCTTCATATGGAGTGTTCAGACCCAACAGACAAAGTGGGAACTTACAGTTTGTGATTGAAATGCATCATTGGCGCTTTAGCCTACAGATGTCACAGTGTTATTCTTAGGATGTGTGTAACATGGGAAAGTAAGTAAATTCCCCCGTCCTGGATGATGCCATGCTGAGCTCAGTATTTGATGAGAAACTGCCCTGGCAGCCTGACCTCTGCCTTGTCCACTGGGCACTGGTGTGACTTCTCTCGTTTCCAAATCCTTGCCAGATTGTGGATCCATGGGAGAGATGAGGAGGTGTCATCTGCTTCACTGTGATTTCAATAAGATGCCAGTGGCTTACTTAATATGTATATATATTATTGATTTCAGAAAAGAAGGGAGAAGGAGAAAGAGAGATAGAAACATTAATGATGAGAGAGAATCATTGATTGGCTGCTTCCTGCATGCCTCACATTGGGGATCAAGCCCACAACCCAGGCATATGCCCTGACCAGAAATCAAACTGTGATCTCCTGATTCATAGGTTGATACTCAACCACTGAGAAATACTGGCAGGGCCCATTGGCTTACTTTTGATAAGTAGAGCAATCTAATGAGCACCCTTACTTTCCCCCCAAACTGTAATTCATTTGTTTCTTGGTAACTGATAATAATATAGTGAATTAGAGAGAATTCTTAATATTATAACTTAATGGAGAGATAATAACAGCAGAAGTCAGTAGGACATGGATTTGAGTGTGAGCTCTCTTGCTTCTCTGTTACACAACCACTGGAAAACTGCTTTTACCTCATCTGTAAAATGCTTCCTTTTGCATGTAGTTCATGTGAGGAATAGATGAATTTATGCATATTACAGTGATTTGTGAAATACTATGTAATTTAACATATTCCTGTTAATAAATTGACAAGGTCAATAACCTGTTAGCCTCATTAAAAAAATGTTTTCTAAGATCTCCCCTTTTGTTTCTCATTTTATAAGCATGGACCAGAGTTTGCAAATCACAGAGAGAAAAAAATTGTTACGGAACCACCGGGATCTCATCCTAGCAGACACATGACATGCATCAGCATCTGAAAGGGGGGATAATAATACCTACAGCAGAGGATAGTTTTCAAGAGTACATGAGTTAATTCTCTCAAAACACTTAGCATGAAACGTGAAACAGAGTATTCAATTAGTGTTAGCACCTGTTTTTATTATCATTATTACAATACCTACAATCTGTTGTCCCTTGTGGGGACTGCTTAATTTCATTCTGGGCACAGTGGAGAACCATTGTGGGACCAGAAGCCACTTTTGAATCATTAGTTGATTCTAAAATTGCCTTCATTTTGCACAACTCTAAGTAATGTCTGAGCATGGTGTCTCAAATAGCTGCTCTGCTTTGTTTTCTGTAGAAAATAATGTGACCTTGTATAATCTAGTATAAAAAGTAACTTTAACCAAGATGATTAATATGTTATGTACTGAATGGAAGCTGACAATGCAAATGAGTCTTATTAGGAATGATTACAATGTGTTCATAAATTTTTTTATGAATAACCCTCTGCTAACTTATTGGAGCATGTTTAGGTTTTATTGCACAATTACTACATATTTAACACAGAAAAATTAGAAAGGAAAATTACTAAAGAGAAAGAAATATAACATTTCCCACTACCTCACTACACATAGGTTATTATTGTTATGACTAAGGCATATATTTACCTTTGGTTTTGATTTTCAAAATTGCCCTCACTTGAATTTGACCTATGTCTTTTTTTAAAATTTATTTTTATTTTTACTTTTTGCAGTATAACTTAGATTTAATTAGCATTGAACTCTGAGGAGATAAAAGACCAGTCATGAGAACTTACCTTGAATTTAAAAGCAACACAATTGAAATTTAAAATCCTAATCCTATCTAGAATCCTGTTAATAGTCCTGTTTAAATATATAATTTAGATGAGAAGTATAGAAAATCTTTTGTAGATTGCTTTCCCAAACTGAAATAACTAATTTTCTTTATATTTTACCTTCTTTGCACCACAAGCAATACATAAAAAATGTCACTTCTGTGTGTAGCTTGTAATTAAATTACCCTGAAGTATCCAAAGGGAGAGCATTCAAAGGATGATTTAAAAGAAGAGAATATAGTTTATAAAATGATTCACAGAATATGTCTTGTGAATTCTTAAATGTCACTCTGAATATATTTTGTTTCCATCTTCTATGTTGGTTTTCCCATATACTCCCCAAAATCTCTGGTAATTAGTAGTGATAGATTATCACCCTATCTAATAAAAGAGTAATATACAAATTTGACTGTACCTTCGCTACACCCACAAGTCATGCCCACAACCACGCCCACCAGCCAATCAGGAGCAGATTATGCAAATAAACCCCAAACAAGATGGCTGCCACCACTGAGAGCAGGAGGAAGGTGTGGGTTTCCTTGGCAACAGAGGAAGCCAAACTTTCTGCCTGCTATTGTCCACCTAGGCCTCCACTCAATGCTACAAAGTTTCAATGATAAAAGATACAGAAATGGCAACCGCCACTGAGCTGGAGAGTACAGAGGCTTGGGTTTCCTTGGCAATGGAGGAAGCCAAGCTTTCCACCTGCCATTGCTGGCCTAAGCCTCCACTCTAGGCAACAAAGTTTCACACAGAAATGGTTGCCTCCATGGAGTGAGCAGAAGGCTTGGCTCTGCTCCAGGCTACAAAGTTTCAATTATACACATAAATTAATCCAAGATCCCAGGGCCTCTGCTTGGATCACTGGGGGTTGGCAACCTGCAAACCTCCACAGGCCCTTTGCCCAGGCTGCCCCTTACTTCAAGGGAACCCCCACCCTCATCTGGGACACCCTTCAGGGCAAACCAGCTGGCCCTATAAATGCACCAGGCCTCTATCCTATCTAATAAAAGAGTAATTTGCAGATTGACCATCACTCCAACACACAAGAGGGCTGCCTCCATGTGGCCAAAGATCCTGCCCCCATGTGGACACAAGATGGCCAGCAGGGGAAGACAGTGGGAGGTTCAAGGCCCTGCAAGGGAGGGAAGTTGGGGGTGATCAAGCCTGCAGGGGAGGGCAGTTAAGGGTGACCAGGCCAGCAGAGGAGGAAAGTTGGGGGCAAACAGGCTGGCAGGGGAGCAGTTAGACATCAATTAGGCTGGAAGGGTAGTGGTTAGCGGGTGATCAGGCTGGCATGCAGAAGTGGTTAGGGGCAATCAGGGAGGCAGGCAGGTGAGCAGTTTGGAGCCAGCATTCCTGGATTGTGAGAAGGATGTCCGACTGCCTGTTTAGGCCCGACCCTACCGGAATAGGCCTAAACGGGCAGTCGGACATCTCTTGAGGGGTCCCAGATTGGAGAGAGTGCAGGCTGACCTAAGCTACATCCCCCCCCAGCACCCTGTACGGAATTTGTGCCTCGGGCCTCTAGTAAATTACTATTTACTCTTTTTTTGATGCAGTAGATTCTGGAAGAAAATGAAGTAGGTAGAATATTATAATGTAATGGTTGAAGAAGACATTTTTGAAGTGTGGATACACTACTTGTTCAAGGGTAGCCACAGATGGTTTTGTACTTTAATTTGTAGATACATGAACAGGCTAAAATGTCACAATGCTATGCTATCTAGGTAAATTAATCATGCCAATCTCTTCTCTAAACTGTTAAAACCAGCCAGGAGTAAATCAAGCTTACTTTAATCAAAGCACCTGGATATGAACAATTATTACACTATTATAATAAAAATGATGATTTTATTTATAGCTGAATTATGTTAAAAGTTAGAGAAGTGCAACACAACTAATAAATGGGAGTAATTTCCATTAACTTATTTAAGACTATTTCTTTGATTGAATTTAATCCCCAGCAGTTATAAGTAGGATTTCCTTTCTTCCATTTATCCTTTGCATATGACCATGGAATCATAAAGGTGGGAAACATTAACAACCTGTCATCTCAGTTTAACTTTTATCAGAGAGTGATAGAGGATGACACATGGAAACTTGTACTTAAATGGTCCACAGCAGTGCACTAGTTTGCTCAGCTTGTCATGTCAAAGAAAAATTGCACCAGACAAGTTAAACAGGCAAAGAAGACTTTATTCAAGGCGACTGGAATAGGGGTCAAGACTATTAAGATAGGGGAGAGAAACTAAACTCAATTTCACTGAAACAAAAGGCAGAGAGTTTATAAGCACTAGGTAAGCTAATGGAAAAGTACTGGAGTATGTTAGGGACAAGTTTCCAATGTGATCAGACCATCTCTGTTTGCTAACTGACACTTATCTAAGTTAGACTCTTCTCTTCCCACATAGATGAAGGTGATAGAGGTACTTACTATCTTTCCTGAATACATTTGAAAGAGATGACTTCCAGCAAGACAATGAAGAAGATTTCATCTCAAAGGGGCAGAGCAAGAATTTACAATCGCAAATTTCCCAAAGTAAATGATCTAAGGAAAGGGAGGTCAGGGGTCTATAGTCAGGAAGAAATCTGTGTAAGTGTAGTTAAGCTGAGGGGAATGTTAAGGTTGTCTTAGTCAGTCACCAGAGTAGACGTTCAAGAAAGCTGCCCCATTGTGAAGAATCTATCTTTCCATCTTCCTAGCTCTTTTTATTGATTAATTGATTGCTTTGAGGGAAAGAAATGGAGGGAAGGGAGGAAGGGGAAAGAGAAAGAGAGAGAGAGAGAGAGAGAGAGAGAGAGAGAGAGAGAGAGAGAGAGAGAGAGAGAGTTATTTTTTTGTTCACCACTTATGCCTTTATTGGTTGCCTCCTATATGTTCCCTGACCTGGGATGATGCTCTAAGGAGCTTAATCACAAGGAACAACAGCCTACCTGGCCAGAGCTGATATTCCTAACTCTTGATTGGTTTTATGTGAGGCATGAGATGAGGTGGGTGTGGCTATCCCAGAAGGGATGAATTAGATGTCTGGGATATGAATAGACATACATATATACTCATAGAAGTATATACATATATAAAATGTACACATAGATGCATATGAGTATATGTGTATGTCTCTATATATCTATCTGTATCTGTCTTTAAGGGGAATGTCTGGAGTCAGGAATCTCTCTTAGGAAGAGGGCTCTCTGCCCCATTGTAACAGTGACTCGTATGAAATAAAATACCAATTCTTATCTGAAACACATTACATCAGTGTTAACAAATGTTACTGAATCTCTTATTATTATTATTTTTATTAATCCTCACCAAAGGATGTGTTTTTATTGCTCTTAGAGAGAGAGACAGAAATATATAGAAAGAAACATTAATCAGTTGCCCTCCCCCCCCCTTGAACCCCTACTGGGGATCAAATACACAACCTAGGTAAGTGCCCTGACTAGGAATTGAACCCCCAACCTTTTGGTGTATGGGATGTCACTCCAACTAACTGAGCCACCTGGCCAGGAAAAATCTCTTCTGTTTTAATGTAATTATTGCAAAATCAAAAATTTTAATTTCTAGAATAAACTATGTTCTTTTTCCTCACAGTAACCATTTTCAACATTATTTTTTCTTTTTTAAAATTTATGTTTATTATTGAAAGTATAACAGATGATACTAATTTTTATTAAATACAGTACATAATTGGAAAGAGGAAGTTCATGCATATAGATCTATTTGATTTTATTCATCAAATAACATGACACAAGGCTTCGAAAGCACATTTAGGAAAAGAAAGTGATAAGATATTGTGAACACACAGAAGAAAGAATGGTTAATTTTGACAGTGGATGAAGAGAAAGGCTTCATGGAAGAAGCAGAATTTTGGTGGGTCTTGATGAATAAGATTTTGATAGCATGAAAGACAGAAAAGGACATCCTAAATCAGGGTGTCCATAAGCAAAAATAAAAGGTGCAAACTTGTATGGGATGTTCAAGAGCTGTGAGTATATGGATTAGAACTGGGATCTTATTCAAACACTTAATACTATTCTTTCCTTTCTTCTTCACTCTATTTTATTTATCACTAGAGGCCTAGTGCATGAAATTTGTGTACGGGTGTGTGTGTCCCTCATCCAGCCTGCACCCTCTCCAATCTGAGACCCCTTGAAGGATGTCCGACTGCCCGTTTAGGCCTGATTCCAGGATTGGACCTAAACGGGCAACCAGACATCCCTCTCACAATTCAGGACTGCTGGCTCCCAACTACTTGCCTGCCAGCCTGATCACCCTCTAACCACTCCTCTGCCAGCCTGATTGATGCTTATCTGCTCCCCTGCCAGCCTGTTTGCCCCTAACTGCCCTCCCTTCCAGGCCTAATCCTCCCCGACTGTTCTCTCCTGCAGGCCCGGGTCCCCCCACAACTGCCCTCCCCTGTAGGCCCAGTTGCCCCCAACTTCCCTCCTCTGATGGCCTGGTCACCCCTAACTGACCTCCCCTGCTGGCCTGATCACCCACAACTGCCCTCCCTTGCAGGCCTGGACTCTTCCAACTGCCCTCCCCTGCTGGCCATCTTGTGGCATCCATCTTGTGTCCACATGGGGGCAGCCATCTTGTGTGTTGGAGTGATGCTCAATTTGCATATTACTCTTTTATTAGATAGTGTTTTTCTTTTCTGTATACTATAAACCCCCAAACAATAGGAAATAAAGTGAAATATGACACATCCTGTTTACTTTAAAATCTTCCTAATTCTCTACCTACATCACAGAAAACAGTGGTACTTCAAGATTATTGTTTGTATTATCCCAGCATTTTTATTTTAGATGTAGTTACATTTTCATAATATTTGAGCTGTGAATTTGGCAGGACATTTCTGGAGTTACAATATTTATTTTATGTAACTGGCTTATTTCACCTAACATAATATGAACTTAATATTTGTTGAACAAATTATTGAAATGTAAAGTGCAAAAAACTACCTGAGAGGATCTTTGGGTACCCAAAATATTGACACTCTAATTTGAAGGATACATGTTTATTTACATATAAAATGTAATTACTTTCACTTCTCCTTCTTTCTTTTATAGACTCAATAAACATTCATTATACTCCTCATATTCCGTGTCACTTCATCAGCCCTGACCTTTAAAGATGAATAAAACAAATAGTCTATCTGTGAGGTATGGACTGAAGGAGAGTTTATCACATTTTCAAAGAGGATAACCTTTTGACAAAAATTAGTAACTCATAATTTGTTAGTTATCTTATAATTCCATATGGATGTTTAAGATATCCAAATGAATAAGACTTGGTCTTTCAATCTCATATCCTTTTATGAGAAATCAGAACAATTTAAGTATATCAGCTCTGTTAAATATTGCTATATAATTTCATCTTTCTGCAAAGTCAATTAAGAACAAGGTAAGAATTTTTTATGTTTATTGATCTGGTATGTACTGCTGATTCCACAGCAAAGAGGTGTCTATGCTTCAAAGCCTGTGATCTCATTATAGAATGAATTATAAATTTATTTCAACTCTTTCCTCATGTAGAATTCATGAAGGTGAGAATGGTCTTCAATTTTAAGTAGAGTAAAAGATGGTGTCTTTGTCCTAGTTTGTCGTGTTTTAAACACATGGCTAAGTAACTTCTTTGCATTTTAGGTGAATTAACTCTTGCACTTCTGCCAAAAAAAATCCCTGGAAAAATAGATTACTTTATAATGATGATATTATTTGTTTTCATTCAGCAAATATTATTATGGGACTAGTATTATCAGATACTACATTATGCAGACATATTTAAAGTTAAAAAAGACATAACCTTCAAGGATCTCACATTCTATTGGGGGGAAAATAACCAGTAAAATAAAATGAAAATGTCATACAAAGCAATTAAAAAGGGATGGGCAGGGTGTGGTGGAAATACAAAGGAGGAATAATTAAGACTTTATAAGGAAGAAGAGAATATTCATAGAGTTAACATTTTAATTTTTAAATTAAAAATAGAAATTTTCCTGAAAAAGAAAGGGAAAAAGAGGCATTTCAAATAGAGCAAGTAGGATGCAAGTGGAGACTGGGTTACATGATAGGGAATGTTGCTCTAGGTAAGAGACACATTAGAACTGGGCCAGTGTGGCTCAGGTGGTTGAGCATTGACCTATGAATCAGGAGGTTCTGCTTCATTTCCAGGTCAGGGCACATGTGGGCTTGATCTCCAGTAGGGTTGTGCAGGAGGCAGTGGAATAATGATTCTCTCATCATTGATGTTTCTATCACTTGCTCCTGTCTGAAATCAATAAAAATACTTTTAAAAAAGAGAGAGAGATTTTAGAAGCTGATTGTGAATACCTTTATGTAGCATGATGAAAAGTTTTGCACAGAGTAACAAAAAGTCAAAGAAGAATGATATACATATAACTGACAATGGGGGGGGGGGGCAGTGCATGAATTTGTGCACCTTGAAAGGAACTGTGGGCCACGAGGCTGTGGTGTGCACAGGAGTGGGTCTTGGCCCATCCTCCACACCTCTACCCAGTCCCTCCTGTTCCAGTGCCCTGTCTACTGGCAGCCCTGCTCCTGCTGCCACTGCTCCCATGGGCTGATGGCTCTGGCCCTGCTTGTACCCACTGATGATGGGGAGCTATTGTGGCCAGTGTCAGCAGTGGGTGCGAGCAGGGCCAGAGCTGTCAGGGTGTTCAAATGGTGGGCTGCTGCCCTGATTGCCCCTCAAGAGCAGGGAGAGGTAGAGAATTTCTCAGGGGTGATTGGGGCTGGCAGCCACTGCTCATACCCACTGATGGTGCTGAGCAATTGGGACCCACACCAAGCTCCAGCAGCAGGTGCGAGTGGGGCCGGTGCCAGCAACTGGTGCTAGCACCCAGTAGGACTGTGGTATGCAAGAGCAAAGAATTTTCAGTAACCACCAGAGGCTTGCCCCAATGACAGCAACTAGTACCCTGCTATGGTCTGGCACTCCTGCTCACCTGTTCCATCATCCCACTGTGGTTGATACCTGCCATGTTTCACATGCACCCCCTGGTGGTCAGTGCACATTATAGCAATCAGTTGTTTGGTTGTTCTGCAATTTGATCTATTTGCATATTAGGGTTTTATATAGAGAGATATTTAGAAAAATCCTCTCATGGTTGAATTGCAAGTAACAGTACTCTTGCCAGGCAAGCAGTGGTAGAGATCTGCATCAAGGCTTTGCAAACAAGAAGGAGAGAATAGGGCATTTTGAAACAGGACTTGATGTGATGGTTGTGAAAAATGTAATAATAACAACAACAACAACAACAACAACAACAACAACAATAAGTAATCCTTAAACATTTTAGGGAAATGTGATAACACTAATCTATATTGTGAGTGCAGATATAAAATGGAAGAACAGAGATTTTTTTCTTTGTGTTTTCCTTAGTTCATTTTGGAGGAGGTGGAGTGAATGAAGTTTGTGTTGGTCAAGTAAACTCATGAGACAAAACAGAATGCTCATGCACGAGAAAAATGTCAAAGTGACCAAGGGTGAAAGCTGATGGACAGCATGTAAGTTGTGTGAAGAGGAGAAGGAATTAAAAAGAGACCCAGCATGAATATTCAGAGAAGTTGGAGGAGGAAGGGGGTAGAACAGATTTTTAGAAGCCAACAAAGGAACAAGCCTTACAGATGGCAGGAAGATAGTAGCAGAGGTTGCATAAATGCAGTCTGAAAAATAGTCCATTGCATTTTTTAGTTAAGGAATCATTGTGGATATTTGTATGGCAGTTTCACTTAACTAAAAAGAATGAAAGATAAAATGGTTTAGAGAGTGAATGTAATTGAGAAAGTAGATGCAGAAAAGTAGCCTATTCCTTCAAAAAGGATTTTAGTAAATGAAAGGACCAAGATAAGAAGTAAGTTGAGGGAGATATTGAGGCAAGGAGAGATTGTTACTTATTTATTCTTGTGTAGAGAAAATTAAGTTTGTTTCTGGGCAGAGGAAAAGGATTAGGGGAGAATTTGGAAGCAGTTCAAATGCTTGGCTTGTCGTAGAAAGAAGTCAACACCTAAAAATTGATCTTCTAGTATTCAAATGGAAAATAATACATAAGCCTCTTTGAAGGTTAGTATTTTCAGCAGTGTGGATACATATCCTGTGTGCTCAGCTTTGGCATTCTCAGCAAAGGGACTTCCTCTGGAGAAACAGAAGCCCATTCATTGGTCTGGACTGCGATGTAAGTCATATGACAAGAGCCTGGAACCTGAGGTGACTGAGCCTGCGTCAGAGGGACAGATGACCTCCCTGTGGGGGAAAGAACTGGAACTCAAACAGAGATTCACAAGAATAAACTAGTTCCCTTATTTATTGACTTTTTATAAAAGAACGCCAATTCTTTCTTCTGATTGTCTGAGATCGTAATCATATAAATCTTTCTTAATCTATAGCACAGAATATCTGCCTTTTAAATAGATAGTTCCATCTTCAATTATGCACATCTTCAATTAGCTCTTGTTGAAAGTGGGTTTGAGACTGTCAAAGTTCAGGAAGAAAACAAAACAGAAGTAAAACCAATGAATCCCCAAAGTAGTAATTAGTAAAAATTTATTGTGTACACACCAAAAGGCAGTTCATGAACTGGGAACACTCAAACCAAAACAGAATGAGGCTCAAGGTTATTTTGCTAGAAAGCAGCATATATAATGAGAAAGCAGTGATGTTTTATTGTCCACAGTGATTGATTGTAATATAATTTTCTTAAATGATAGGTAATTGGTCAGTGATACCTCATATCAACATTGGGAAACCATTTAGTTATTTTTTATGATTTTCATGGGCATAAGCAAGAAATGACACAGGTCAAGTTAGTCTTGCAAAAGAAACTAAATTAAGCTTTGTTTGTAGGATTAAATTGGTTTTGCCTGCTCAAGGATTTTTCAAGGTTTTTGTCTCTATTTTTTATTCTAACAATACAATAAATATTTTGTTTTATTTTTTAATCCTCACCCAAGGGTATGTTTTTATTTATGAGAGAGAGAGAGAGAGAGAGAGAGAGAGAGAGAGAGAGAGAGAGAGAGAGAGAGAGAGAGAATAGGATGTGAGGGAAACATCTATTGGTTGCCTCCTGTACACACCCCAACTGGGGATGAAATCTGCAACCTAGATATGTGTCCTAACTGGGAATCAAACTTGTGACCTTTTGGAGTATAGGAAGATGCTCCAACCAACCGAGCCACTCAGCCAAGGCTACAATAAACATCTTAAAGAGATAGTATTAGAATAGGGTTCCTAACTGGTGGTGATTTTGGACCTAAAGGGAAATTGGGCAATGTCTAAGGATATTTTTGTTTGTTACAAGTGTTGTGGGGGCTTGCTACTTGTATCTAGGCAATAGAGGCCAGGAATACTGCAAACATCCTCAAAGCACAAGACATCTTTTTCCTTACCCCTGTCCCAACAAAGAATAATTAGGCCCAAACTATACATAGTTATGAGGCTGAAAAGTCTTCTCTAGAAACATTGTAACTACCGTTCTTCTAGGTTGTCTAAATTTTCTCCTTGTAACAAGTTAGATCAAAATAACTTAAAATACTTATTCTAAATTAGCTTGGCTGTTAATGAGTTATATTTAAATTAGTCGACATATATTTTTAAAAATATATTTTATTGATTTTTTACAGACAGAAAAGAGAGGAATAGAGAGTTAGGAACTTTGATGAGAGAGAAACATCGATCAACTGCCTCCTGCACACTCCCTCCTGGGTATTTGCCTGCAACCAAGGTACATTCCATTCACCGGAATGGAACCTGGGACCCTTCATTCTGCAGGCTGACGGTCTATCCACTGAGCCAAACCAGTTAGGGCAGTAGACATATTTTTGAAAGTTTTAGGTTTACCAAAATATGGAGCAGAAAATATAGAGAATTCTCATATAACTTCTCATATTCTCCTTCCCCTAGTTTCCCCTGTTATTAACATCTTGCATTAGTGTGGTTCATTTTCTACAATTGAGGGGTTAATATCAGTATTAACAAAAATCCATAGTTTACATTAAGGTCCTCTTTGTGTTGTACATTCTATGGATTTGACAAATGTATAAGATATATACCCATAATTATTGTCATACAGAGTAGTTTCACTGTCTTAAAAAGTTACCTGTATATTACCTATTCATCCTTTTCTCTCTCTCCTGGTTATTTTTACTGTTCCCATAGTTTTACATTTTTCAGAATGTCATTTAGTTGTATATATGCACGATGAAGGCTTTACAAATGAGGATCTTTCACAGTGTGTTATGAATTTAAAATTTCAATTTCTCCCTGGGTTTCTGTGGCTTGATATTTCATTTATTTTATTACTACAGGCCCGATATATGAAGATTTGTGCAAGAATGTGCCTTCCTTCTCTTGGCTGTTGGCACCACCTTCGTTCTGGCCCAGAGCCGCCTTTCCCCCTTCCCACACTGCCTGTGGTGGAAAATGCCTGTGTCATCGCCATGGCAATGATGCAAGTGTCCCACTCCCAAGGTACTCAGCGCCTGTGTATGCAAATTAACTCACCATCTTTGTTAGGTTAATTTGCATACTCACTCCTGATTGGCTGGTGGGTGTCACAAAGTGCATGTAATTTCATGCACGGGTACGGTCAATTTGCATCTTTCCCTTTTTTTTTTAGTGTAGATGGCTGAATAGTATTTCATTGTATGGATGTACCACATTTTTTTATCCATTCACCTATTGAAGGACATCTTGGTTGTTTCCAAGGCTTAGCCAGTATGAATATAAAACTGCTTTAAATATTTGCATGCATGTTTTTGTATCCTCAGCTCATTAGGATAAATTCCAAGGATTATGATTGCTGGATCATGTAACAAGAATATTTTTAATTTGTAATAAATTGCCTGTTTTCCAAACTGACTGTACTATTTTACATTCCCATCAGCAATAAGTGTTTCACATCCTTGCCAGCATTTGGTGTTGTTGATGTTTTGAATTTTATTCATCGTGATAAAAGTGGAGTGGTATTTTATTGCTGACTTAACTTGCATTTCCATGATAACATATGATGTGGGACATCTTTTCATATGCTTATTTGCTATCTATGTATTTCTTTAATGAGGTGTCCAGAGCCTTTGCCCATTTTATAATTAGGTTTTTGTTATCTTACTTTTGAGTTTTAAGAGTTCTTTCTATATTTTAAATATCAGCCCTTTATCAGATATGTGTTTTTCAAACATTTTCTCCCCATCTGGGGCTTATCTTTTTATTATATTAACAGTGTCTTTGGCAGAGTAGATGTTTTTAATTTAGTGAAGTTCAATGTATTAATTTTTTTTATGGATTGTGCTTTTGACGTTGTAGCTAAGAAGTCATTGCCAAACGCAACATTTTTAATATGTTGGATTTTGTTGTCTTTTATGAGAGTCAATATACAACATGACATATGAAACACATTTTTCCAACTTCTGCAGACTAGTGGTTAAAAATATGGTCTTAATGTTATATTCATTTTTTAAAATAAGAAATCATCGTGCAGATTCCTCTTATAATTTTAATGCTGGTAAAATATTTACTTTAAGACTTATCTTGAAGGCTTTCTTTCATTAATTAATGTGGCATGTTATTTGTTGCTGAGAAATTCTAATCCTCTGACTTTTTGTTCTGACTTCCCAAACCGCTCAATTTATTCCTCATTGGCAGTAATTGTCTCATTTTTATTTCCATATACATCCCCTTTTCCCTTTTTCTACATGGATTTCTTCCTCTCCCCCTCCCCCATTAATTTTTAATGTAGTCATCCTGCAAGAAATGTCTTTTAAGTTTTTTCAAATATTTTTGGAAGAATAGAACAATAATATTACTTGCACATACATAGAATGTTATTTACAGCAAGACATCCAAAAGAAATAACACTAAATATAAAATTTTTCATATTTTTCTAGCTGTAGGTTATCTTGGAAACATAATTGCGTAAATCAGTTTGATTGTTTTAACCAGAATCCCAATTTTAAGTCAGAAACAAATCGTCAAACAATAGATTTTAAGACAGGTTAGTTCTATTTTAATTAATGTCTTATTGCAGCTGCCTGACTGGAGGTCCAAGTCACATTCACCTGTCAGAGCATGCGATTGATGAGAACTGCTGTGATGGGTCTGAAGCTGTGCAAATCCTACCCTGGGAAGGTATTTGAAATTCCTTTGGAGGGCTCACTAAATGAGACAGTTTACTGCACTTATCTATTGCAAAGCCTATAAGTAGAGTCTTCTCTAAGATCTTCAAAAAATATGTGGGTTCAGTTCATATTTGAGTATACATTTTCATTTTATTCCTCTGTCCTGACAGCTCCAAATAGCACAACAGTGTCAGACAGAAAACTAATGAAGAGATTTTAAACATGCTAAGTTCTATAATAGGTTTAAATAAGGGTGCTAGCACACTGGTGGGTACATATAATAGTTTTAGGATCTTGCTAGTAACTTAAGGTGCTCCCGTAAAATTATTCAGTCCCTGAAATCCAGGATATACATAATTATAGTAAATGTAAAAATTACTATTGGGCAAGGTGAAGTGAGAAGGAGCAATACTGAAAACCATTACATAAAAACTGCATGTAATTTCATTGCAATGTGTTAAAAAGGCAGCATGAGGGCTTTAGGTTAAAGGCAAGAGACAATTTCCCGCCAGTGAGTGTTGTTAACAACCCCCCAGGCAGGAAGGGGATTTGTTAGACCATCCTGGCTTAAAGGTCTTCCAAAACCAGGGAGATTTTCACATGTCAGAGGGTAACTATGGGACTGTCTACAGGCAGAGGGTTGCAGTGAATGACCTCTTAAGAGCCCTGCAGGGCCAGGTGTGGCTGATTCTATTAGTGAATTTAAAAATAGAAGTTGCATTAAAAATGTTAAATCTGTCACAAAGTGATAATCAGTGGAATATTTCATGCTCTGTGAGGCAAGAACAACCTTGAGGCTCTTTATGAGCCTGAAACAGTGAAATGATGGCTCACTCAAGAGTCTGATGTACAGCTCTGGGGTCCTTCAGTCTAGTTAGAGAGATAATAGTTTTTGCCTTGGAACCTGAAATTTTGACATTCAAATGGCAATTTGCCATTTGTTCTGTGTTGGGTCATTCATCAATATCAGTGGCATTGCTATTTCTGTATAATGCACTTGTGTGATAGTACATCACTGTCTCTTCCATGATAATTTTTAAATTTGAATCATAGTTTATGCATTCCATGTTGCATTTTTGACCTAGAGGTTAACTGCTCAGCCATGTATTACTATGTATCTATAGTATTCATTTCTTGAGGTGTTTCTGCCAGTGCATAGCATGACTTCAAATAGCAAAAAAATTTAAGCTACTTTCATATTATATTAACCTATCATAGGACATACGCAGCAATGAATAGGAGGTGCTCTTCAGTAGGGAATAGGGCAAAAACTTGGCCAATCAAGAAAGATTTGCCAGGAACTCCATTCAAAGAGCCTGAAGTTGTATCCTGAAGAGCAAACAGGACTAGAACGTGCTGGCCTCTGCAGGACCATCTAGGGAATTTATTGTGAGGAAGTTGGTTAAGACAGGAGAGGTTCTAGGCAGGTAGGAAGTGTTCAGACACAGGAGGGCTGCTGCTGGGAGACAAGCCACAGAGTGATGAGGCCCGAGTCAGGAGCAAGGGCTGCTTTTTCTTTCTTAGCCCTCAACAGCCTGGAGTCTAAACTGTTAGTAACAGGTGGATGGACGCCAGAAGCTTCAGGTAATTGAGGAAGGGAAATATAAGTTCTCAGGGACATCATGGAGCAGGTTGGGTGAGAGTGACCTCTGGAATCAGTTAACATGGGTGAAAATCCAGCTCTGTTGCTGGCTATGTGACTTCAGCCAAATGCTAGTAAGTGAAACTTTTAGACATTCAGCTTCCATACCAGCAAGTAACTTCATTAGTGCCTAGCACATTTTGAGTGCTCAGTGAATGGTTTAACTACACACACACACACACACACACACACACGCCCACACATGCATGTGTGCATACACACATCCTATCTAATAAAAGAGTAATATGCAAATTGACCGTACCTCCAATGTACCAACAAGCCATGCCCACCAGCCAATCAAGAGCAAATAAACCCCAACCAAGATGGCTGCAGCCACTGAGAGCAGGAGGAAGGCTTGGGTTTCCCCAGCAATGGAGGAAGCCAAGCTATTCATCTGCCCTTGCCAGCCTAGGCCTCCACTCAATGCTGCAAAGTTTCAATTATAGAAAGTAAATGTCCTGCTGAGGCCGGTTTGGCTCAGTGGATAGAGCATTGGACTGCGGACAGAAGGGTCCCGGGTTCGATTCCGGCAAGGGCATGTACCTTGGCTGCGGGCACATCCCCAGTAGGGGGCGTGCAAGAGGCAGCTGATCGATGTCTCTCTCTCTCATCGATGTTTCTGACTTTCCATCCTCTCCCTTCCGCTCTATAAAAAATCAATAAAATATATTTTTAAAAAAAAGAAAGTAAATGTCCCAACAGAAATGGCTGTCACTACAGAGTGAGCAGAAGGCTTGGCTCCACTCCAGACTACAAAGTTTCAATTGTAGAACATAAATTAATCCCAGTTCCCAGGGCCTCCACTTGGATCACTGTGTGGCATGGCTGGCCTACAAACCACCATAGACCCCTCACCCAGGCCACCCCATGCCCCAAGGGAACCCCACCCTTATCCAGGACACCCTTCAGGGCAAACCACCTGAACCCCACCCATGCACCAGGCCTCTATCTTATCTAATAAAAGAGTAATACACAGATTGACCATCACTCCAACACACAAGATGGCTGCCCCCATGAGGTCAAAAGTTCTCCCCCCATGTGGACACAAGATGACCACCACATGAGGTCCCAGATTGGAGAGGGTGCAGGCTGGGCTCAGCAATACCCCCACCCCTGTGCACAAATTTCATGCACCGGGCCTCTAATACTTCTAATAAAAGAATAATATGCTAATTGACCATACTTTCACTATGCCCACAGCCAATCAGGTGTAATATACCCACAGCCAATCAGGAGTGATATGCAAATTAATCCAGTAAAGATGGCAGTATATTTGCATATGCAGTCAGGGGAGTGCCTTATGCCTCCCAGGGCATCCAAAGGGACATGAGCTGGTGGCAGTTGGCAGTGCCCAAAGCCTCTAGCAGGGTCCAAGCTACCCATCATCATGGGAAGAGGCCAAGCCTAGCAGAGACCCATCATGGTGATCATGGGGCCGGGCAAACAGGATAGGCAGAGCCTAGACCAATGAGATCACAATCACAGGGCTAATTGGACAGGCAGAGCCAGACCAGCGATGGCAATCACAGTGTAACTGGAGAGGCAGAGCCCAGACCTGCGATTGCATTTATGATCACAGAGCAATCTGTACAGGCAGAGCTGGGCACGATCATGGGGGAACTGAACAGGTAGAGCTGAAACCCGCCATCAGGATCACGGGGAAGTAGACAGGCAGAGCCCAGACCTATTATCAAGATCTTGGGGTGGGGCGAACTGGACAGGCAGAGCCCAGTCTTGCGATCGCAATCTCGATCTCGGGGGGAACTGGATAGGCAGAACCCAGACCCGCGATCACCAGGGAACAGGAGAGGCAGCCCCATAATTCCAGGCAAAGAAGCTGCTTTGCTGACCAATTTGCACCTGGGACCTCTTTGGGTGTGTGGTATGGAGTCCAAGACCTCTAGCTTGCAGCCGTGGGAAGTCTCCCTCTCCCTAGAGTTAAGAGCACCAACCCAGGTCTACGCAGTGGCCTGGTCCTGACTGGGGGCGGGGAGGTGGGGTGTGAGTTCCTGCAGGCTGCGGTTTGATCCCCATGCATTAGCAGTAGGAGACCAGTGCCTTTGTTATTCCCGTGTGTCTGGATTTTCATTGGACAAATGCCTTGTGGTCCCTGTGGTCAGCTTAGGAAAATCTTTTAGGAGGAGAATTCTGTCTGGATTTCCTCAAATTCCCTCAACCCCTACTCACCCCTCTGTAAAGGCACAGAACAAGTGAGGCTCTTAAATAGAAATCAGAGGTCTCCGGCAAGGGTGGGCCTCTCTCATCACACGTCATTTGGACTGGATGGCCTTTGAGTATTTATCTAGGCACTATGACAGAGAATCACAAGCTCAAGTCATGATCTCTGCCCTTAAAATCTTATTAGAGCGAGTGGATGATAAAAGCGCTGTAATAACATCAGCGCAACAATACAGAGAGGAACGGAAGCAAATGCTATGATGATTTTCAATAATCAGTACAAAGAGTATTTGCTATGAATTAAATTTAAAAAAATATGTATGGAAATAGCTGATTCATGAGTATGGCATCCCTTCCCATTTTAAAGGAAGCTGAGTTCCACGTGAACTGTGTACTATGCGATGAATAGAGGCACAGGACAAGCGAAGCCTTAAGTATACTATGCTTTGATATTTGAGTCATTCTTCATTGTTCAATGTAATTTATTTCTATATGCCTCAGTTTTGTAATAGTTAAATTATAGCAAGAATAACACATCTTGCTATAAAATATTACTAGAAGATCAAATGACCAGGTGACATTTATTGTTATTTTCTATAAATGAACACAATCTCTGGTATGCTAAAGTGATAGGTCTTATAGAAATATTTAGGTAGAGAGACCTACAGGCTTGATTACAAGCGAGGCTTACTATCACAACCCAAATTTATTGCTTAAAAAAAAACAGCGAGCCAACTAGAAACTGAACCAAATATAAGCCCTTGAAGGGCAAATGTAAATTGGATAAGCTTTGCTATTACAAGAGCAAGAAGAAAAAATTCAGATGCAAGAATGAAAATCACATTGCATCTACTCTAAGTAGTTGTAAAGAAAAAGAATGGTATAATATGACAATACTGAATACAGATTGTAAAGACATTTGTTCAGAGGATTTCTTAGAGTAGGTGATATTTCAGTTAATTTTTTTAAAATATGAAGAAGTTAGCTAGATAAGAAAAAGGTGAATTGCAGAGGGTGCAGGTAGGGCTGAGGGAACACCCCCCCCCCCCCCGTGCATGAATTTTGTGCACCGGGCCTCTAGTCTATATAATAAAAGCCTAAGCAACTTATGGCAGAACTACCAGAATGACCAGTTGCTATGATGCTCACTGACCATGAGAGGGCAGATGCTTAATGCAGGAGCTGCCCCTTGGTGGTCAGAAGCCAGGTTCGTGGCTGGTGAGTTCAGTAGCAGTGGTGGGAGCCTCTCCCACCTCTACAGCAGAGCTAAGGAGCAGCAAGCAAGTGGGGCAGTAAGGAGCTAGGGGTGCATGAGTGCAAGAGGGCACAGGGCGGACTGAGAGACTCCCCCACCCAGTGCACAAATTTCATGCGCCAGGCCTCTGTACTTCAATAACACAATAGTAAAACAACAGATATAAAGTCAGAGAATGTAGGGGTTTAGGATTGGGAACGTTATATTGCATATCCCATCACCAGCAAGTCCCTTTATACTCTGAATGCCAACTTCTTTCTATGTTGGAATGAGATATATTTTAGTTTGCAGAGTTGTCATAAAAAGTAGACTGATATAAATATAAATAAAGGGCCTGGTGTAGTGCCTGAAAAATAGGTGCTCATTAAATCACACCGTTGCTTCTGTTGTCATTATTGTTAAGTGACTTTGGGAAAACTGATTAGATTCTGTCCGCTGGGATAGTGGTGTCTGTGACCCAGTGGCAGAGTGGTCGTTTCTACTCAGTGTTGTAGAAAAGCAACTTGAACTGCAGGCCTGGTGAACCTGGTTGTAAAGAACCTGTCCTTTTTTTAAAAAAAAGTTTTTATTGATTTCAGAGAGAAGAAGGGAGAGAGACATAGAGATAGAAACATCCATGATGAGAGAGAATCTTTGATTGATTGCCTCCTGCACACCCTCTACTGGTGATCGAGCCTAAAACCTGGGCATATGGTCTGACCAGGATTGGAATTGTGACCACCAAGCCACACTGGTTTGGCATTACAAGGACTCTTGTGTTTATACCGGACACACTTAGGTAATCACAAAATCCTTCATCACGTCTTCAAAGTTCCTTTTGCCATGTAATGCCAGATATTTATAGGTCTGGGGATTTGGAGATGGCTGTTTTGACGGGTCAGTACTCTGCCTACCACAACTTCTCCCCATGGTATGCATTCTGTATCTCTACCCTCAGATGGACATTATAACTTTCCTGAAAGGTGAGAACATCTTGGAATAAAGACCAAATAGAAATTAAGTAATAAAACCAGTTTGAAGTAGGTCATGTCTACCCTCTACTTCTCAGATTAAATAGAACCTGTGCTCCTAGCTCTCCTGTCCACTTAGATAGGACGTTGTTCCTGTCTGTGCCCGAGTGTACCCTTCAACTATAGGCCAAGTGATTCTTTGTGCATGTAGCTTCTTGTAATCTGAACACAGCAATGCTCTGGGGATCTCTTGACAACCCATTCGATGTTTGTGGGCACTCAGGTGTCAACATCTCCTTCGCTCCAAGCTGCTGATACTTCTAAAACTCTGTGAACACTTTTGTGGCACATACAGTATTAATTGACTGGTTTCTTCTTGTTCCTTGTTCTGAAATTGATTAAAGCCTCCAGGCCTCACCAGAATGATGGCATTTCCACACTGCAGAGGATTTCGCCAGTGGGAGGCTTGCTCACAGACTGAGGTACTGTTTTTGATGAGTTGCCATGCGGCCTCCTGGGATGGGATAAGGACTGCTATAGGCAGAGGCCCTATGGCATTCCTGGAAGTTTACATGGCTGTAATGTGATGGGATTCTTGTAACCTCACTGCCAAGGGCTATCGTTAGACCCATTTCACAGATGAGTAAACGGTGGTGCAGAGACATGAAAATAAACTTGTCAAGGAGTGCATACACCTTCATGCCATGTCAGAGGGAAGTTTACTATGATTGCAAACCCCACAGTCTTTTCAGTAGAGCACCGTGCTTGTGTTATACACTTCATATAAGTGTTTGCCTCCTCCACACTCCTAATTACTCCCAGGCTGCACTGCATTTTGGCTCTTTGGTCTTGGTCATGTGTGACATCTTGAAGCTCATTTTTCTTTCTGTGTTAGACTGTAAGCTTGTGATGATCAGGAATATGTTTTGTGCTCCATTTATATAGGCTGTGCTGGAAAGACTGTTTGCACTCCATCAGTATTTAGCGATTATTAAAATAGCAATTTCTGATAAAATTTCAGTACTCTGTAATCAGGTGGCGTTTTCTTGTTCTTATGTGTATTATGAAGACAGTCCAACCTACGACACGACTCCAAGGCAAGTTTACACCGGACGTGTCTTCGCTCGACACATGGCTCTGCAGCTGCAGCACAGACTGACACAGCTCACTTGCCCTCCACTTGGCTGTGGGGGGAGAGCAGATGCAGAAAGGCGTTGTGAACTCTCAGGCCTCCGCAGGTTCTAGTGCTGATGACAATAATTTATCATTACCGAGGAATCTGAGAGAATTAATTAAAAACAACACCGGCAACAGAAGTGCAAAAGGACTGTATTTAAAAGAAGAGAGCTTGGATCACTCTATCCTAGTTCCCATGTGATTTAAGGAAAGGCATTTAATCTTCCTTATTTCAGTTTTCATTTATAAAACAGATATTCTGTCTTTATTGGTCTCAAAGGAGTGAAAATAAGTAAGAATACCTGAAGCTATATATATGGTTTTTAGTAGACAAGTGCTATAAATTTCAGAGAAGCATTGTTATTATAAAGTGAAACAAAAAATGGATAGAATATCATGAAAACGTTAAACTTGATCTTGTTTCTGGGAAGACTGTTATTAAATCTGTTCTGAATTCACAGTGAGTAGCTCAGGAAGCTGATGATAAGATGTAAAAGGACTGAACCGGACCCAGAGCCCCAGACCTCCATCAACTCTGTGAGATCCTGTGTCACAAATAGGGCCATCACTGGCAGGCTCCTCCATTAAATCTTTACAACCTGCAAATTTATAGCTCTGTCAGTGAGGCCAGACTTATCCACTTGCACCAATTGAATATGGGAGAAAAATAATTGGTGCTGTTTTCAGTAGTTGGCAGAAAATCTGCACTCGGAATACAACTCTTTCTTAGGGTGACCAGCAAAGGTGTGCAGGCTGCTTCTATCTTCTGGTTGAGTGCCAAATTGAAAACTCTCACATAAAATCTACATGAATGTGAAATGGTCATTTCAGAGCTTGAGTCCGGCAGGCTTTCAAAGCTATTCGATTCTACATCTGATTTTATTGTTCTTTTGGCAATTCTGAGCTTAGTGTTTGAAAAAGGTAGGGCTGTAATACAAATGGGTGATCTTCCCTTCCTGGTTTTTTACATAAAGCGGTTTTCGAATATTGTTGTTCTGTTTTCTTCATTCAATGTCAGTTTGTGATATTGTTGATAAGATTCGACAGGAACTTAACTCTCGTTATATTACATAAGTTAGCCTATGGTAAAATTGGCTTTGTTATAGGGTCATTTTGCTGATGTTCCAAGAACCTATTGGTGATGTTGAGGACTTACTATACTTACATTATTACTATGCTTACACATATGTGCCAATTTAATAATTTTTGTCAGAACAAGCAAGTAGATAAATATTCCTGGATTTTCTGCTTGTCACAAAACATTAAAAAATCTTTTGGGTTTTGGTTACAAAGGAGTTTTTCCTTTACACTTAAATTTTAAAATCTTATCTTTGATTGTCTCTATTCTCAGATTAGGCAAACTCCCAAGAGCCTCAGAAAATAAGTAATTGATAGAGATTTTTGAGACTTTTTTTCTTTTGCAATGTTCAGTTTGCTTAAGTTTATTGGTGACAGAAGGCTTGACTGATTGGGCTATGTGAGATTTCCTTCTTTTCTTTTCTTTTTTTAAGGGGAAGTATCAGTTGGGGTTAAATCAAAGAAGTAGAACCTCTATGAGTGATATGGAAAAGAAAACTTATCATAGGGTTTAAACATCCTGAAGTTGTGCGAACTAGTGAAGAATTCTATGCAAGACTATCGTCTCTGCATCCCATGTAGCCTGGAATAGCTGTTGGTCTATGGGGCTGGAGATCAAGTGGAAAAGCTGAATATGAAATGGGGGAGGGCAAAGACATGCTGGAACTATGAGGAAAGTAAAGACAAACTTTTCTCACTGATTTTTCACAACCTCCATGAACTTCAATGATGCAGGTGATCAGCAGGAAGATCTAATGCCTTTGTTGGGCATGCGGAACTCTGAGAAGGTGATGAGGAGACCTAATGGGAGAGCTGGAGGAGCTGCCCCACACCATCAAGGTGAGCGATCAATTAGGCCAACGTGAATGAGTTGCGCTAGTGTCTTACACCCTCCACAGATTGTAGAGCATGATGGCCAGCCACTGTTTCACTTCTGCCTTTGAAACCAAACTCAAACTCATAACCACATGGGGGATAAAATTCCAGGAAATAAGTCCACGTGGATCTAAGTTGACAGAGTAAAAGCCACCACAGGGAATTTTTAAGACATTGTCAAATGATTGAGATCAGCAAGTAGAGTGAGTTTCATGCCAGACACCACATTAAACACTTCAAAACAGCAGAGAACAAAAACAGACTGATCTTTGCCTTTGTGAGCTTGTAATTTTGTGCAGAAGATAAATAGCAAATGAACCATTAACAAAAACAAAATTGTTACAATGTTGATATGCACAAAGGTAATTAAAAGGGTGCTACTATAGAGAATAATAGGGGAATAGTTATTCTGGAGAATAAGTTGGGTAGGGCAAGAGTTAAAATTTGGTGGATTGAAAGGCAATATTTGCTGGAGAAACATATCAGAAAATATGATAACTGGGATTGAATGAATGGCAGTGAAAATAGGAAGTGGGAAGCTCTTGCTATATTTTAGAATAAAAAACAATAGCATTTTCTGTTAGGAGGACAGGATATGGAAGATGAGAGTAAAGAAAATTGAAGAATGCATTTTATTTATTATGTGGAAAGAAAGATCAAAGGAGGACTGGTTTGAGGAGGTGGAATCTAGCATTAAATTTTGAACATGGTAATTAGCATTAAGATCTGAACATTCAATTGGACATATCTATGTTTCATTATCTATAATGTCTGTCTGGAGCTCAGAGGAGAAATTGGAGAATAGTACAGTGGAGATATAAATTTGAGAGTTACCCTTACAGGATGGAATTTAAAGGCATGGTAACAAATGTGATCTTACAGAAAGGGAAATAAAGAAAGAGAAGACAAGTTCTAGCACACAGCTTGAAGTGACACTAAAATTTAGAGAATGGGCAAATAAAGAATTGAAAATATATTTAAATTCATTAATTAGATAAATGAATATATATAGAAATAAGTTATGAATAAAGGGAATTAGTAGATTCTGGTGTTATAAAAGCAAAGAGAAAATATTTCAGCACTGAGAGTGAGTTAGATTAGAGGTAAGTTTTTAAGCATTTTGGTTTCAGGGGTGGTTTACTCTCTCAAAAATTATGTAAAATCCCAATGGGCTTCTTTTGGGTTATATATACTAATATTTACCATATTATAAATGAAAACAAATATGTAAATTGCATATTTATTAATTTAAAAGTAGCAAAAATGAAACCATCCATATTAACATATATAACATACTTTTATGAAAAATAACTTTTTCTTAAAACAAAAAATATTGAATCCTGGCCAGTGTACCTCAGTTGATTGGAGTATCATCCAGTGCACCAAAGGGTTGCAGGTTTAATTCCCAGTCAGAGGAGATACCCAGTTTGTGGTTCAATCCCCAGTCTGGGAGCATATGGGAGGCAACCGATCAATGTTTTTCTCTCACATTCATGTTTCTCTCTCTCTCCCTCCCTTTCCCTTCTTCTTTCTATAAAATCAATTACAAAACAAATAAACTCTAGGATTTTAATAAGCATTAAAAACATACAAACACAAAAACCAAAAAAATATTTATAGCTTTGACATTATTTTACATTTTAGCAAATTTCTTTAATGTTTAGCGTAACAGAAGACAGTTGTATTCTCATATCTACTTCTGCATCCAATCTGTTATGCTCTGTTGTTTTGGTTGAAGCATATGAATAAAATCTGTTCTCACAAAAAATATAGTGGGAAAAGAGAATAATATTTTAGTAGTCTTAAAAATAACTGTGGATATTCTTTCAGACCAAAACTCAGTAAACAGGTAATTTCTTAAGAATTAATAGCAATATAGAATCTGAAACAATAACAGTGAAAATTTAATACTGTTATATTAAAATGTATTGGTTTATTTCATCTTTTGAATAGATCTTTTTATACAAAATAGGATAATTTTGTAACATCATGCATTAGTCACTTGAAAAATATTGCATTACTAGTTATACATGTTGATCAAACATGACATATTTCATTTTATAATATTTAAAACATCACATTCATTGACAATACCTCTGATGTCATCAGCATCCTATATAATCCTATATAATAAAGAGGTAATATGCAAACTGACCTTCATGCCCTTGTACAAGATGGCCGCTCCCATGTGGTCAAAGATGGCTGCCACAAGGTTGCCAGCAGGGGAGGGTAGTTGTGGGTGACCAGGCCAGCAGGGGAGTGGTTAGGCCCTAACCGTTAGGGAGTGATCAGGCTGGCAGGTTGGGAGCCAGCAGTCCCGGATTGTGAGAGGGATATCCAGTGAGGGGTCCCAGGTTGGAGAGGGTGCAGGCTGGGCAGAGGGACCCCCACCCTCCCAGTACACAAATTTCATGCACCAGGCCTCTAGTTGTTATAATAATTAATTTTGTGTCATAAATAGTATGAAAATGTTTTGGGTACCCTAGGTATTACAGGGAAGAGACTGGGACTGAGGTGGTTCTGCCCTGGCACAGTCTGGAATGTGTGTCTTCTTGACTTTGTGTAGGAAAGATTTCAAAACACAAGTCCAGGTGATTCTGAGAGTATATATATTAAAGCTAAGGTCAGTGAAACAAAGGAAGGACTTAAGATGGAAGAGGCAGGATCACAGCAACAGGAGTGCTCCTGAATGGAACTGCCTTGGCCCTTTAGAAAGTCAAGGAGGCTGAAGTGGGCTAGCTGGGCTGTGTGAACTCAGAAAACAAGTTACAGAGGCAAAAAAAGAACCCTTGGAGACAGATTCAGGGCTTAGCCCAGGACCAGCTGCTCCCGTGGCTGTAAGTCTTGTGGAAATCTTTAGAGCTTAGGAGGAAGAAAGCAAAGACACATGTCTGAGGAAAAAAAGGAGAAGGGAAGGTGCAGGTGTGCTCAACAGAGCATGTACAGGGCCTTTAGTCTTAAGAATTTTCATCTGTTTTCTAAAAGTGGGGAATTTTTAGAAATTCCTCAAGGAAGCCTCAGAGAAGGATCTTAATAGTGTCCATCAGCTTTCCAGGTATGTTCTTTAATATGCTACTTCATCAAATTGAGTGTATAGACAGGTCAGGGTCATCCTCTGGTCAGATACACCTACAAAGAATGTTACCGAAGAAGAATCCCACTGAGGCAGGTCTGTCCCAACAAAGTCTGGAATGTGTAAGCCATTTGCTCTTAAGAGTCCTTGATTAGGGAGGATAAAATATTGTTATTAATAGCTGGCTATAAAATTACTTGGTCGCTTGTTTTAATATCTATCTCAGTTTCCCATTCAACTTGCCGAGGAGTTTTCCAGCTTCTTACTAGCCTGCCTCATAGGGATCCCTGAGTCACATTTTGAGCCCGAGTAGATAAAGGTAGAAAAGTAGTCATTGGCTTTTACAACATGATGCTAATTTGGTGACTTTGGTAAAGGGAAAATTGATGAAAAAGTGGTGACAAAACAGAGATCAGAATGAATTAAATAAAATAAGAAAGTCTTAATTTCACCAAAGACTTACCTCCAGAGACATTTATTTGTGAAAAGAAACGGAAAATTGGTACAGCAGCTAAAAAGGATGTATGGCTAGAGGGAGCTTTGTTGTTTTGCTTTATTTTGTTTTTAAAACACTGCTACATATTTGCATGTTGATGAAGACATTTGAAAAGATCAGAAGAGATAAGTAGGGTAGGAGAAAGAGGAAAGGCTTGCAGGAACCAAGAGTCCTCCTGAAGACATGAAGGGATTATACTTCTAACATGGATTTGTTATAAAAGGACCCTAAGAGCCTGGCTGGAGTGGCCCAGTTGGTTGGAGCATTGTCCTGTGCACCTAAAGGTTGCCAGTTAGATTCCAGATCAGGGCCCATGACTATGCTGTGGGGTCGATCCCAGGTATCTCCCTCTCTCTCTCTCTCTCTCTCTCTCTCTCTCTCTCTCTCTCTCTCTCTCTCTCTCTCTCTCCTCCCTCTCAGGTGAGGGGAAAAAAGGACCTTAAGAAGATGGGTTCAAATGCAGATAGATTTGTGATTGTGGATTTAGATGCCTTTTATTTTCTTAGAGAACTATGAAATGAAATTACCAGCTAAAATTTAGGCTAAGAGGGAGGGGTTGAGGAGATTTAAGAAAAGATAGAAAGCATGAAATGTTTGGGAAGGGAAGGATATGTGTTATAAGAGAAACGTAAGACTGCATGGTTGTCTGGACAGAGGATGCTTTATGTCCATATACTTAAAGTCAACTATTTTTACACGTGATTTTGCGGCTATTTGGCGGCAGGTATGAAAAACTCAGATGATTGGGTTTATATAAGATAGGAGTTTTTGAGACAATAGAAGAATGGAGAGAGTTAAGTGATGACAATATTTGCAAAGGGTTATGATAATTAATGGATTATGATGATTTGCAAATAGTTACAATATAATTAGATTATATATGATTTAAACTGGCCAATGAGGAAACTGAAGCTAAGTGGAGACTGATGTAAAGCGACAAAGGTCTGAGGTCAGTAAGTTGGAGATTAATATTAAAGGAGAACACTAGAAAAAGAAGATAAGGAGATGGAGGAGTGGTCAAAGACTTGGCTTTTTAAAAATTTAAATTTAATTGGTGCTTGATTTCTGAGGATAATGAATTCTGTGATATAACCATTAGAATAATTGTTAAATGGAAAGGAGATCAAAGGGCTCACAAAGTAAGGCTGTAAAGATACTTAGAGTATAATATTAAAAAATATTATCCCTGTGGTTCAATGATGATGATGGTGTTGAATATAAGATAAACTGAGTCATGTATTAAAACCAGGTGAAGGGTTAAGGAAGGCTGGGATGCAACACCAATCAAAGAAAAAATAAGAGATTCAGAAAGTTATTTGGATGCCAAGACACTCAGCAGGTCAAGAACTAGGGAGGGCTGTGGGAAGATAGGAGTGGTGGTGGGCTACCTGTGATCTGAGAGAAAATGCAGCTACTAAGAACATCTGGGCAGAGGTGACTCTGATAACATTAGAACTGGTTGGATCTAGAAAAAAACTTGTTTCATTCATAAGTGAATCAATTAAACTTATCCCATCAGGTATGAACTGAAATTGCTTATCATTTTTTTATTCAGTATTTGAAACTTAATATCTTAAATTAAAAGCAAAAACAAACAAATAAAATCCAACTAGTAAATTGCTTCCCATTTCTGGCCTATAATTTCTAAATCTTTAAATAAAAGGATTAGAATAGATGATTTTGAAAGTTTCACTCAACTATCAATTTCTTTGAATTTAGGAGAGAAGGACTGGAAAAATATTGAATAGAAGGAAGGCAATAAACATGAGCTAATTAAACATTTACTCTACTTATCACATTATAAAGATGTTTACAAATCGATAATACTCAAATCTAGCAAGCATTAAAAACTCATTAATATGCCACTGAGAATCATTCAATGCTTATGGAAATGTGTTAATAGTTACTAAGAACCTTAAAATTATCTTTCACTCTATTATGGAAATTTATACTAGGGAATAATACTAAATATAAAAAAGTGTTCTTCAGAAATGTGTTGGAATATATGATTTATGTATTAAAAATTGAAAACAGAATAAATGTTTATTTCTGATGGGAACTATACCTAATAAATGAAAAACAATGTTTATGAAAAATATTGTTTATTACAATATTGCTCATGAAAAGAAAAAATTAAGTAAAATACTTGAGATATTAAATAAAAAAGGCAGAATGGAAATTACTTATACAATATGATTTCAACCTTATAAAAAGTAAGACCAAGCTATGCACAGAAAAGAAAAGACCAGGAAATAACTCAAGCATTATTATGTTTGATAAGGAAAGCTGCAGATTCTTCTTTTCTTCTGTCTACATTTCTATATAGCTTTAGTAAAATGATTATTGTAAAAGCAATCTTTAAATGATATTTAAAATGATGAAAATTTAAAAGCTGTGAGTGTCTGGTCCCTTGTCAGTGACAGAAACCTTAAGTGGGAAAAGGGCCTCTTTTGTTTTGCCAGGGATTAAAGGCGATTCACCCCTGGTTGACAGGTAGCTATTGCACATCATTTCCTTTCTAGAATCCAGGTAAATACCCCTCCCTTCACCAAATGCAATTTACTGCAAACTCAATGCCTCCTGTATAACTGAGCAGGTATAATTAATAAAGTGCAGAGCCCTGGGAGGTTGGAATGTGTGCTCCATCTATGGATCTTCAAATTGATTTTTTTTTCTCAAAACACTGAGTTGTTCATGCATGTGACAGTCAAATGGCTTTTGACTCCCATGCTTACAGGTGCAATATCCTAGTTTCTGGCTAGGAAAATGTTTCCAGGACCTTATACAAAAGATGGAAATCCTGACATGCCAACATAGCCTTGCAGATGTCAGAAGGGCACCAGATGTTGCCATTCTTTCCTGAATCGGAAGGAGAAAACCTAAGTCCTATTTCATCGACCTCCATATTATGTCTCTCCAATGGAATTCAGATCTGATCAGCCAGTGGGTCAAATAAAAAGGGCTAGCAACTTGATTTGGATCTAAAATTGTGCTTTTATTCAAAAGCAGGCACAGCTTTTATGCGTGGGGCTTTAAATTTGCTTTATTATTTGAAATCAAACCTCTGCTCTGTGCCCCTGGGCTGGATAATTACTCTTTTTTAGGGAATTAGTCTTCTGATGACACATTTAAGAGGTTCTTTTAGAAAACAATACATTTTTAACATTGGACTAAGTCCCAGGATATTTGAAATTAGTGTAAGTAATGGTTGGAAAGCCCCCAAATGATGGCTGTAAATGACACCGAGTGGCAGACTCAATGGAGGCAGCAACTTAATGGGCACAGAGACGGACAGCTTCCAGGAGCAGATTGCCATACTGAAGGATTAAATGACCAGTGTCTAAGAGGCGGGATGCTACCATTTGAGATTTACTGTGGCTGTTCTAGAATGATTTCCTCAATACCGATGCTGGCATGGCAAACAGTGCTCTCAGGAGATTGGCTCACAATGAAATTTGACTGTGATTGACAACACATTTTATGTATGGTGGCTAGAAACCATATTATTCAGTATCTCTCTCTCTCTCTCTCTCTCTCTCTCTCTCTCTCTCTCTCTCTCTCTCTGTGTGTGTGTGTGTGTGTGTGTGTGTGTGTGTGTGTGTGTGTGTGTACTTTTCCCCCAGAGGAAGTAGATGCTGTGGTGATAAGCACATTTTATTGTTGGATCTGTGAATGCAACTCTCATATTAATGGAGTCCCAGATGGGTTTTGAGAATGTAGATGAGAAAAGCCACAAACTGCTGTTATGTAGAAGAGCTGTTTTACAAACATTGGGAAGTATTGTAACATTAGATGAAAAATAATTTTTCTTTGTAGTGTTTTGGATCAAGTTCCTTATATTAACTTTGAGATTGCAATTGATGTGTTGGTAGTTACGGATATATTCTGTCAAAAATGTAAAATCAAAATTGGTCCCCAATGGAAGCAAAAATAGGAAAAAAGCAAAATCATTGGATATTACTCTTTCATTATTACACTAGAGCCCTGGTGGATGAAATTCATGCACTCGGGGTGATCCCTCAGCCTGGCCTACATCCTCTTGCAGTCTAGGAGTTCTCAGGGGATGTCTAACTGTCAGCTTAGGCCCACTGTGCTCACCAGCCATGAGCCTGGCTTCTGGCTGAGCAGTGTTCCTCCTGTGAGAGCACACTGATCATTAGGGAGTGGCTCCTGTGTTGAGTGGGATCAGGCTGAAACTGGCTCTCCAACATTCTCTGAGGGGTTCTGGATTGTGAGAGGGTGCAGGCCAGGCTGAGGGACTCCATTGGTGTACTATCCTGGCTAGGGAGAAATGTGGGAGGTTAGCCAGGCAGAGAGGGACCACAGGAGGGCTCCAGGGCATGTCCGACCCATCTCTCTTAGTTCCAATCAGCTGGACCCCAGCAGCAAGCTAACCTCCTGATTGATTGTCTGCCCCCTAATGGTCAATGCATGTCATAGAGAGTGGTTAAGCGGCCTTAGCATATCATTAGCATATTACACTTTGATTTATTATATGGACTAAAGGATGACCAGACACTTAGCATATTATATTATATATAATTTGTTAATAAATGATCCTTCTCTGAATAGCTCTTTTTCTTCTCATTTGTTCTTTGTGAATATTCATTTCTCAAAGTGTTAGCCATCATTCATTCTATTTCCTTTTCTGTCAAAATGGGGAGATGATGAGTTTTCTGTTAGTTATAACTTCTGCCTCTTTATTTATCTTCCTTGGAAGAATCTCTTTGCTCTACTGTGCATATAGTTCAAGTTCATGGTTAAGTATATATTTATAAGCTGTGAAGAGATCTGAAGATACATATTAGGATGTACAGAAGGGACATGAGAGAGTGTTGATTCTGAATTCTAGTTGAAGCTCCCATGCTAGTCTTGTTCTTTTTTTATAAGGTCTCTCGACTTGTATTTATCTTATAGGGTGGTTTTGGTCCTGTGATAGAAGTTCAATAACTACCTTTTATATCCAGCAATAACTTAAATAATCTTACAGTCATACTTTTTTATTTCTTCTTGTTCTTGGTGCTTCATTGGGTATACTGTATATTTTAAGAGATGTGGAAAAAATCAGTGAATTAGTACTCCCTGATTACTTGGTATTAACTGGGAAGAGTGATTTAGAAGGAAGCTAGGATGACAATACCATTTGAGACCAAGTTTGAATGATTGAAAGTCAAACACCTATAGGTACAAAGTTTCGTGTATCAATTTTGCAGAAAGGATGCAAAATTGAGGAGTCAGATCTTTTAAAAATAGAGATCTGATGATTTTCATTCTTTTTGTATAAATCACAGCAATGTACTCCCATTAATATCAAGAACCCAAATTCTTTATTTGACATTTGGGGTCCTTTATAATCATCTATTTACTTACGTAGTTCTGTCTAATTGAATCATTTCATTCTTAAAAAGCTATTTTTTAATTACTCTGATATGGGTGGACTAAACACTATAAAAGGAATGAAAGTTCTCAGTTCATTAGATAACAGACTTCTCAAGTAGCATCTGTTTGTTTACAGAAAAAGGAAAAGCATGTTGTCCAATGAAGGTATGGCTTCAGGATGCAGTTGCTAGAATGTATATAAGATCACATTTGGCATTTTAAAAACACTTGCATTTTTAGCTATAAAAACCAACTCTATCAGCTATGCAGGATTATAGAATAAATTAATTCTGCCCCATCCTTAGGATATGGGGTTACTAAATTCTAATTTCTTCTAAATTTCATTTTAAACCTATTTTAAATCTCCCAGGGTGGTTAGAATCAGCTGAGGTCTGGAGAGGTGGTTGAAATTGAGGAAGAGAAGTTTGGGAAAGGAGTTTCAAAATGAACTGTGACTGATGCCTGACCTGAATTGACCTGAGCAATCACCTGAGGGGACACAAAGAAAACCTAAAATGGATTAGGTTAATTTGTCTGTGCTACACAGTTAGACTCAGAGTCAGAAATTGAATTCCATTCTAAGAATATTGTTTTTCTACCAGGAGCAATACGTTTTCTAACCACATAACTACTTACTTCTGAATAATACATAACTACTTTTTACTTAATACTCTCTGAAAGCAATACTAATATTTCTGAGTGTTTGCTATGTACCAGGCACTATGCTACATATTTTATGTATTAACAAGTGCTTATCATGATTCTGTAACGTAGTTATCATTCCACCTTTACAGTTGAGCAAACCAAAGCTTAAGCAGGTTAAGTAGCTTGTCCAAGTATTCAGCAAATTTTGTAACTGGGATCCAACCCAGGCATCTCACAAAGACTATGTATTCTTAGCTATGAATCTAAACCACCCTGAAGTGTTGTCATCTAATCTAATAAAAGAGTAATATGCAAATTGACCATCACTCCAACAAGATGGTTCCCCCCATTTGGTCAAAGATGGCTGTCCCCATGTGGACACAAGATGGCCACCATAAGGTGGCCAGCAGGTGAGGGCAGTTGGAAGGAACCAGGCCTGCAAGGGAAGGTAGTTGTGGGTGATCAGGCCAGCAGGCGAGGGCAGTTGGGAGCCAGAAGACCTGGATTATGAGAGGGGTTCCCAGATTGGAAAGGGTGCAGGCTAGGCTGAGGGACACACACCCCCATGCACAATTTTTGTTCACTGGGCCTCTAGTTCATTACAAACATCAATGTTTCTTCATTTTTATATTCATTTACATACTGAGACTTAAGGCATTTATAATGGCAGTAAATTCAAGGAAAATCAAATCCAGTTCCTTATCTTACAAATGAGGTCATTGAAGCCTGGAGAAAGCAAGGGTGTGTATCTGACGCACATGCTGCTGGCAGGAGGGCGGCGGAGCTTGCTACTAAGCCCTTACTGTTTGTCAGGTCCAAGCACTGCCCACTGAACATTGTTTGTCAGGCTGCAGAAAATCTCAAAGCCCCAATTTGGGTAATTTGATATAAGTACATATATGTGTGTGTATTTTAATGTATATGTATATATATATATATATATATGTATTTTTTAGAGCATGTTGTTGTTTTTAATCCTCACCTGAGGATGTGCTTAGAGAGAGGAAGGGAGAGAGAAAGAGAAACATCTATGTGAGAGAGAAACATCCCATACATAGCCCAACTGGGGCTCACACCCACAGCCCAGGTATAATTCCTGACTGGTAATTGAACGAGCAACCTTCTAGTGCATAGGAGGCCACGCAACAGACTGAGCCTCTCTGGCTGGGTTTAGGGCACTTAAAAAAAAATCCTCACCAGAGGTTATTTTTCCCACTGATATCTAGATAGAGTAGAAGGAAGGGAAGGGGGAAAGGGAGACATAGACAGGAAAGGGGAGGAGGAAAGAAAGAGACACATCAATTGGTTGCCTCCTACACTAGCCAGGGCTGGGGATCCTGCAACTAAGGTACATACTCTTGACCTGGAATCAAACCCATGACTCATAGGTCCAAGGGCAGATGCTCTAACCACTGAACAACCAGCCAGGGTTTAGGGAGCATTTTTTAAAGGTAGAATTTGCCTTAGCACTTCCTCATCCCTCCATGGGCCCTTCCCCCTGGAAGCAGGCTGAGAGCATTTGTGCTATGACCAAGCTTCAGAGTGTGCCTTGCCCACTTCACTGGGACTTGATCCTCAGTAGCCCCGGCCCCATTCACTCATCTCTGTTCCTTTGGAGTTGGATGGACTCAGAAACCTGAAAGGTGCGTGTGCCTTTTCTTTCTCTTTTAGTCGTTTGTGCCTTGCTTTGCTGCTTAGTACATTTCTTTTCAAACACAGAGGATCAAAAGTACACGGGTTTATCTTTCTTTCCCAGGCTAAAAGATAAAGTGAGCTTGTTCATTTTTTTATTCTGACACAAGAAGACCTATATTAAATATTTGCTTTGTTGGGCAGACTTTTATTATTTCTTTCTCTTTCCTACTGCAAGTATCTACACTGGTTACATGGTATCCTTATATGTTTTCAGGGCCTCACTTTCCATTGTATCCAGGTTAGATTCCATGGTATATTTCCAATCACTTAACTCTCTTGTTTCTCTTTCCTACTATTAGACTAGTTTGGTCAAACTCTGAGCTTAGTTAAGCCTGTCTAATCTTCACCTAGGAGAAAGAACTGCCAATTCTGCTTATTGTTTTCCATCAAATTCATGAATATAAATCTAAAAGGGCATTGGATATTCACCTGCATTTCAAGTTTGCTTGCCTAATATACTTTGTATCTTTCATGCCTCACAAAGACTGCATTATACCTTCTTTCAAGCTCCGGTATGGTACCATGCCTCACAGTTTGCAACCTTGTTTCACATATCTATAGGCTTCCTTATCTTCTCATCAACAGATCTTCTATTCAGCCTTCATCTGAACCTATAGTTTCTGCCTTTTCTCCTATTGCAATCCTCCCATCAAAACCAACCCTTCCATTTGTATTCTGTATCCCATTTTGCAGCATCTTTCAAGGACTTTGCTCCTATAGTTTTTCAGCATCATTAATTACTAGATCATTTCTCACAACTTATATATCAGTTAGCATCTCTGCAGGAAGCAGATGGCACATTTTAATTGGCTAATTTGAGAACATATTAATAGAGAGGCTATTTATACAGGTATGGATAGGGTGTAGGAAGGACATCATGAGAGGCAGTGTGGTGCCGGGGAAGTAAGGCTACCCAACTCCCCACATCCACTCTTTTTGGTCACTCGGCTTACAGGTAAAATTGCTGGAGTTAGAGAAGCTGTGTGGAGAAATCTGTCTGTTAGGAGACCGGTCCCTGTTTTAGGGATGGGATATGGGCAATCCTTTGTAACTGACTGGGTGTCAGAGCACAGTCAGAGCCCAGCCTGAGCCCTGGTGCTCTGAGTTGCTGCGAGTCCATGTATTTTACCCATTCTCCCATTCAACTACATCAGGACTGGTTCTTCCTAGAACCCTACCCCCTGTGCAACTATTGGGAACTCCATCCAAATTTCTCCTTTATCCTCTACTTGCCAAATGTCAGAGACACAGGCCACTTCTCAGTGGCGGTGCAGACAGAGAAACCATGAGAGGTTGTGAGCGTATAAGAATGAGACTTTATTGCAGAAGCCAATGGGCACGTAGCCATCAGATAAGACAGTCCTTTACAGCAAAGTCCATACAGGCAGGCAGCTGGATACCAGTTGGTGAATACATATCTGTCCCATAAAGCAGCATTAGTATCTGTACCATCAGCTATTATCTGAGCCTCCTAGACTCACTGTCTTACATTGTAGCAGACTTGAGCTCTCTGGTTCAGAGGCATTGCCTGTCTCTCCTGCCCAGCTGCTCTCTAGCAGACTTCTTCACACACTCCATCTGACTAGCTGGTCAGTAACCTACTTTACACTCTTTAGACAAAGAAGGTTTCATGCCAATTGTTACATCAATCATATTGGCTATCGAAGGTGCACTGTGTGTCCTTGCACCTGCTCACGATATCTTGGCCTGATTAGGATTCCCAGGCTCAGAGTCCTTGAACATCCCATTTAGGCTTATGCCAAAGTGGCCTTTGGCCATTCTGGTGTATTGATAACAAGGCCTCTGCTCTCCCATTGGCCTTGAGTATCTGGGGACCTGGTGTGGTTCCTGCACTGGGGTTAGAGTGGTGTGATAAAGAACTTTACTTTCTACCCATCTCCCTCCCCACCCCCACCGCCGCCCCCCTGGCTTCTCTCTAGGATCTCCTGCCCACATTCCACCGCTGGGAACAATGAGTAGGTTGAGGGAGTAGAGAGTGACTCTGGAGGACCAGTCAGTGTCACAGCAAAGTTGTATTGGACAAAGTTAAACAAGAAAGAAAGAATTTATTCAGGTTTATTGCAATAGAGAAGGAAGGCTAGAACCCAAGCCAGTAAAAAAACAGTCTGGTTTTTAAAGGCTGGGGTGAGCTACTGGGAAAGTGCTAGGGGACATTAGGAGGTGGTTGCAGGCCATCTGGGTTTGCTAATGAACTTCACATCTCTTTCTGACCCGAGGTAGTTAAGCAACCTGAAGGTTATTACCTTTCCACAGAATAGGAGACAGGGAGAATATCTTCCTTAATTTACAGTTCAAAGTCTTAGGAAAGTGTTATGAAGTTAATAAGAAGCCTTTTAAAAGATTTTTGTATCCAAGGGTCAGGGGAAGAATTTTTAATTACAAGTTTTCTAAAGAAAAGGCTCCAAGAAGAGGAAGCTCAGGGGCCTATTAGGAAGAAGAACATCTAAAGTGTAACCCAGCTGAGGGCAAGTTTACTGCATCGTGGTCACCAGTTACCATCACCATGGCATACATTGAAACAAGCTAGGCAATGTAAATACTGTTTGGCACTGCTGCTGCTGGGGTTTCCTGCCTGTCTTCAAAGCAAACTTCTTGGCAGAGCTGTTTCTAGTCCTTGCCTCTGACAAGTCACCTTTTGTTGACCCTTCCATCCATTCCAACTGTTCCTCCATGTCAGACACTCTCCTGTGACCCATCACTTTGTGGCCAAACCCACTAACCAGTTTCTCTCTCAGATATTTCTCCCTCAGATATCTCTGAGATATTTTGGCCTCAGCAGCATTCAGCAGAGTTAACCACTACCTTCTTCTTAAAACTTCCTCCATGACATCTGTGTTTTTATCTACTTCATTAGATGTGTCTTCTCTGATGCCTGTGCTGGCTCTTACTCTCTGATGTCTAAGGTTGAAGTGCTACAGGGCTTGGTTTTGGTCCTTCCTTTTTTTCTTTTGGCTTACACACTCTCTCTAGGTAACGCCATCCTGCTCCACTGCTTTAAATACTATCCTTATGCAACTGAAAATCCAAGTTTTGGCTTCACTAAAAAAATTGAATATCTGTCCTTCAATGAGCCCTGATTGCCACATGGCAACAATCACTGATCAGTCTACTTTCTAGTCTATTTTCTATCACTTCCTGCTGTTCAATACTTGCCCAGCTTCTCACTTCACTCATTTATATTTCTAGATTGGACTATATACATAATGTATTGGCAAATCTGTCAAATGCTCTAGTTAGTTACCAATTAAGTAATACCTAATTCTTATGGGGAATATTAACTTATTTTATCCATTTTAATATCACATAATATAATTTTTTGCATTAAATTGTATCACAGTTGGTAAATTAAATCAAAGGTTAACTGAAACTTTGAGCTACTTAATAATATAATGCAAATTAATTTTATTAATTTTGTATTTTTTCTAAAATTAGCCTATTTTTATGTTAATTGGTATTAACTTGACAAATTCCTTTTACCTAAGATTGCCTAAAAAAATTATCAATGCAACAGTATTATCAGAATATATTAGCACACCTCTTCCCTATGTGTGATTGTAAATTTACATTTATTTTTTATTACAAATATTACACATATTTATAGCAGAAAAATTTACATGCAAAACATTCGTAGAAAAATATTACCCATAATTCAACTATATTATGATGGTGGACATATATGTGTATGTGTTTGTGTGTGTTGTATGTGGAGATATATATCTCTACCTCCCTATCTATCTACCTCCATATATAAATATCTTCAAGTATATGTAAGAATTATATATTTATATTGCACAAAAATGTTAAAGCAAAGTTAAAAGTAAAAATTAATATTTGAACATTATTTTTCATTTTCTGACATATTTTCAACAACTTCATAATGATTTGAAATTGAGCATATATTTCTGAGAAGGGAAATAGGTTTGTCTTTTATTTGTAACAGATGACAAAATTTTTAAATTTAATCTAGTTACCATCAAGTAGTCTTTATCAGTTCATTTGAAGATGAAGATTTACAAAGAAAGCAAAAATTTTTCCCCTCAAAGAAAAATATTTATTTTCTCTAATTTTTATAATCTTTACTAAGTTTCTGATTTGATTTAGCCTCATAATTCAAACCTAGAGATATTTTTACCATATGATAGACAAGATGTGCTATTTTAAGAAAACTGCTAATAACATCTGAAAGATCCCCATTTTTTTTCAGAATTCTATACTGATAAAAATAGAACAGTAATTGAAAATGAATAATTCAAAAAAATAATGTTATTTCTTGCTCAATGGAGACTCTTTTTATCTTCCATTTGGTTAATCATAAGAATCAGTCAGTTGGATTTGGGGGAAGTTTTAATTACTGTGTTCATGTTTGGAACTGAATATGGGCCCATTCATAATTTATAGCAAAAATAAAGGTAACTTTTAAATCATTTTATATATCAAGAAACTCACCTCTACATTAAAAATAGAAAGTTAACAGTGTAAACTACTTTCTATCCTGATGCTTCTTTATTTTCTATTTTTAATGCTAATAATAAATAATGCTGAATATCACAACCAACCATGTGCCTAATTACTATCTTACTAAAGAAAATGGATAGTATGCAAAGGTAACTTCTCTTTCTAAATCAGAGACTCCAAGGACACACATGCAGGCCATGTGGTTTCCAAATGATATTCGATTAAGCTTTTTATTCTATTTAGGAAAAGCTCTGCACTGTAACAAATATACCATTACCATCTCAGATGTGTAATAATTTAAGTACACAGCTCGGTGTACTGAAACAATATTTCAGGCAATATAGACATTCCCCTATTTAAAAATAATCATTTACACGATCCTATTACTTATAATCTGAGACTTAGTAAAAATATTTTAATACAGTGGATTGAACTGTGGCCATGAGGCATCAGTACTTTCCTGTAAGTCACGCTTGACTGCTCTCCTCAACCCTTCACCACACTTCATTCCTGCTCACGCCCCCATTTTCAGCAGCTGGGCTGTTTACTTGGTTATTACGTTTACGGAAAAAGTTCTGTGATCTCGATGGGGTGTTAGAAAGTAAATCTCAGCTGAGGTCCAAAAAGGCTACCTATGAAGTACAAGGTACCATTTCAAATTTCCCACGTAAGAGGTTATTTTGCCATTGGCATCACTGTGCTCCCTTAGCCTTAACAACCAAGCTGAAATAGCTCTATTTGTTTTAGCCCGCCTCTAATTGTCGAACCGTAGAAGAATGTTGCTTGTGTATCCCTCGAATACTCTAGAAAACAAAGCTATTTAAGTATAGTTCTGGGATGTTTTTTGTCTCTAAAGGTCATCTGCTCTGGCCAGGAACCTTTCTTCTAGGCGATTAGAAATTGATTGAGCCTAGAAAACTGGGAGCCTGGTTTTTAACTCTTCCTAATGGCCTTCAGGAGGGAATTAGAACATCCTCCTCAGAAAGGTTGACATGCTCTGGCATAGATGGGGGTCGTGCTGCGCTATAAACATGTTACCGTCCTGACTGTGAATTGCTTGCTACCTAGATGAATGCTAGTCCCACTCTCTGGGAGACACTTGTCACGGCCTTACCAAGACCTGCTTATCATTCATGTGGTCACTTCCATTACCTCTGCAGAGACGGTGCTGACCTGCTATTAGTGACTCTAATTTAATTTCCCTCACTAGTGTCATGGGTTATTTCTTCCATTACTTGAGAGATTTAATTTACAGGGTAAACTCCATCACATGAGAGAAGGAATTTTTCATGACAGTAGGAACAAGTACCTTTTGAAGATTAAGATGCTGCTGCTTATTTATCTTGGTCATCTTGGTAGCTGGCAGTTGAAACTTCATTGAATGATAATATATTCCTGTATCGATGGTGCCTCTGACAGGAATTAAGCAGTGTATGTTTTATTAATTTTATGGAGTCACTTTTTTTTGGTGCTATTCATTCAGAGAATCTTAAATAACAGATACCACACGACTTCTGGGAGGTAGGGAAAGAATAGAAGGATATTATTTCCCTTTTGTTCCCCTATGGCCTTCAGAATCTGACTTCTCTAGATTTATTAAATTATAATATTTCAATACAAACAATAGTGAGAAAAAAGCCTCAATTGTTTAAGATCAGATTAAAGGCTTTAAACATGTTATTTTCCCTGATTTTAGATTTGATTTGAAGCATCAAAGGGGATCCTGTTAGTTTATAAATAATGGAGACAGAGAAAATGCCATAGCATTAGAGGCTGAAAAAAATAAAGTGTATTCATTATTTTGTTTTTTTTTTATTTTTGATCACTAATTGTCAGAATATTTAACGTTTTCACTTGCTTTTTTCTTTATGCTTCAATCTCAGGTCCTTGCTTAAATGATTTATTATTTTTTCCAAGTTCTTGGCTTATAAGCATTTTGCAGTCCTTAAAGATGATCACTGCCTTCCTTAGTCTGAGTTCTTTCCCCAAATGACTGGTGCTTTATGAGTTTCAATAAAGAAATAATGAGAGGAGAGGAAGAAGGAGCAGAGGAGAAGGAATCAGGGGGTGAAAATCTATTTTAAAATTTTAGTCCTAAGAAAGGGAGAAAGAATTTTTTCACATCTCCTTTTCAATCCCTATTTCAACTCTTCCACTGTCCTTTTATAGGGGATGAGTAATGAATGGTCAGTTTAATTCAGTTATAGAAATTTCATTCCCTTTAGGTATTCATTGTTCTGGGGTGCCCCTGTGACCTCATTCTGACCAATGAGATGTCCAGAAACTCTGTTGAAAGAATTTCATTCCAAAATTACAAGGAGAAAGCCATTCCACAGATTTTTTTTTAACTTAGAACACCAAAATGATATTTGAAGCCAGGAAAGCCATATTGTGGCAGGCAGTGAAAGAGTGGAGGTGACAAGACAATGTGAGAAAGACAGAATGAGTCTGGGTCCTTGGTAACATTGCTGGTAACTGCCTACATCTAGAATTCTTATTAAATAAATAAAAGAAGCCATAATTAGTTGTGTTTAGTTTGCTATCTGCCGCAAAAGCTGTTTCAAACTGATGTGCTTTCATGTACTTTTGCCTGGACTTTCTATCATATGTATCACCCAGTGTTGAATGATCTTCCTTTTACTCGGAACCTGGTGCACTCAGCTTTCCTAAAGCATTACCAGAAAGCAGTATGGTTACTATGTCTTGACCCCTAGGTGAGCCTAGATTTATAGACTTAGTGCTCTTCACTTTCCCTGGGTCACAGGTTATGGTGTCGTTTAGCATGTTATAAGGTTGGGTCCTCAGCTGTGTTCTCTGCCATCAGCCTGCATGTACTCTTTGGAGGTACCTGAATGTCCTAAGTAGTTACTAGATTTATAGCTGTATTTGATTACTTCTAAATGAGATAATGTATATGAATGTTTTTTGTCAATTATTGAGAAATAAACATGTGTGGTAATATTACATTATTATCATCATTTTTATTATTACTGCTTGTTATTATCCTCTTCCTTCTTCATGTACATGATAGCTTCTTATGTCCAAGACCAGAATTCTACTAGTAGTTTAGTAGATGCGTGGGAGTTGCAACAGACACTTCTAAGATGTTTGAAATAAGATAAATACAATTGCCTCCTAAGAATTCTTCTAAGTGTTCAGTTGGAAAATTAATGCAAGATAGAACAGAATATGTGAGCATAAAAAACCCTCAAGGCTATAAAACTTGATTGTAACCTGAATGAATTTACTTACATATACCAGTATAAAGAAAAGAGTTGTTAAATAACAATGGAGCTTGGTCTTCCAAGAAAGCAGAAATAAAAGTTACAGAGCCAAACTTTGCAATACTTTTCAACACCAAACTGGGAAGAGAAACAACCCAGAGACCTTGAATATTTTGGTTCTTGAAGCTTTCATGGATTCTGTCATTTCCATTTCTTCAGGGGACTTCCCCCCTTATACAACAGAATTTTAAAGCTACTTTGACAAAGCCAGTTGCTTTCTTAAGAGGCAATCAGAATGAGTTTTACCATAGTACTGATTTTGCTTTTTTTTTTTTTTTTTTTTGGAGCTTGAAGTATTTCTCAGAGTTTGATTCCTTACCAACTCCCAGAAGAAAATACTTTTGTTTTCCTTTTTGTTGGGAAGAAATACAGTTGATCTTTGGGATGATGGAATGGACTTTACCTTGATAGAATTTTATCTGACTCTGACAATTAGACATGTAGAGTGATTGACCTTCAAATTATTGTGACACTTGCAAAATTGCTGGTCATCCAAATAGCAGCCATTGTAGATGATTTTAATAAGTATATCAGTCATATAGCTGAAAGTAAAGTTTAAAATGACAAATGTTGAGCATTGTTGCAACATATAAATTTTGCTAATTATTTTTCATTAATGTGTGTACAATACAGGGTGGAGCAAAAGTACTTTTATGGTTGAGCTACACAAACAGTTTATTCTTATATTATTATTTACTAATTATTATATTATTTTTCATATTAATAATTGTAAACCTACTTTTAACTCACCCTTTCTATTATTTAAAATGAATAATTACTGTGAGTTTGTTTGATTAATTCTTCTGTGCAGTCCTTTGTCCTTGGAAATCTAGAGGAGTAAAATATTACATCTGCTCTTGTACCTGTCCATGAAAGACTGATCTAAATGCCTAGTGATTAATCAGCTCTGGATGGCCTGGAACAGCTGTGTCCAGGACATCTCCCCTTGGAGTTGGTTAGGAGCATAATTTACTTTTAGGGATGGCATATGTCTCAATTTATTTTACAATTTAATCCAGCCATATTTTAAGCTTTCAGATACAGGTGACATTTTGGTAAAGTATTAAGAGAATCAGACTTGTGGTCAAATATCAAGGTTCTAGATCTGTAACATCCCACTAGTGACCATTCTGACCTTTGGAAAATCACTTGTTAGCCCTACATTTAATACTCTTGTTTTAATAACCTTGCTGTGCTGTCAAGAGAATATATATATATATATCCAAAAAATGTAGACATAATTAATAGCTGATAGCTCAATTGCAGTTTCTTTTTTTCAGATTTAACCCATTGGAATTAATAATTACTCAAAATGTGTATACATACTCAAAGTGTGTATACATGTTCAAAGTGTGTATATATAGAGAGAATATTCTACTTTGAAATAGTTAAAAGGTTTCATGTTTCTAGTAAATAAAATTTATTATTATTATCATGTCAGTTTGGACTACAGTATTCACAGGATTTACTCATGAGCATAATTATAGTTTTTTGTTTTCCTTTGTGTGAACCTAATACTACTGGGGATTCTCATTCCCTTTGTTGGAAGAACACTTGATCTATGATCTCCTGAGAAAATTAACACATTTCAAAATTTGTCTTAGTAATTTCAAATTTAACTGAGATAATGAAACTCTCCATTAACAACATGAAAATATATTCCTGATACTGACAACATTTAACTTGCTAAGACATTGTGATGAACATCAACCATGCTTCTTTCAGTGAAAGGTATCAAAGTTGCTTGTTATGTTGTTATCAATGTAACCATGGGACATGTTCTAAATTACAATAATTCTTTGAAAATATTATAGTTCATATGCATATCATCTTATCTAATAAAAGAGTAATATGAAAATTTGACCATACCTTCGCCACACCCATCAGCCACACCCACCAGCCATGTCCACCAGCCAATCCGAAGCAGATTATGCAAATAAACCCCAACCAACATGGCTGCCGCAACTGAGAGCAGGAGGAAGGCAAGGGTTTCCCCAGCAACAGAGGGAGGAACCCAACCTTTCTGCCTGACATTGCCAGCCTAAGCTTCCACTCTAGGCTAGAAAGTTTCAAACAGAAATGGCTGCCACCACAGAGCGACCAGAAGGCTTGGCTCTGCTCCAGGCAACAAAGTTTCAATTGTAGACATAGATTAATCCCAGATACCAGGGCCTCCACTTGGGTTGCTGGGGGCGTGGCCAGCCTGCAAACCACCATAGGCCTCTGGCCCAGGCTGCCCCACACCCCAAGGGAACCCCACCCTGATCTAGGACATTCTTCAGGGCAAACCAGCTGGCCCCCACCCATGCACCAAGCCTCTATCCTATCTAATAAAAGAGTAATTTGCAGATTGACCATCACTCCAACACACAATAGGGCTGCCTCTTCTGGTCAAAGATCCTGCCCCTATGTGGTTACAAGATAGCCACCACAAGATGGCCAGCAGGGAAGGGCCATTGGGAGGTTCCAGGCTTGCAAGGGAGTGCAGTTGAGGGCGATCAGGCCAGCAGGGGAGGGCAGTTGGAAGGGACCAGGTCTTCAAGGGAGGGCAGTTGGGGGTGATCAGGCTGGCAGAGGAGGGAATTTGGGGGCAAACAGGCTGGCAGGGGATCAGTTAGACATCAATTAGGCTAGCAGGGTAGTGGTTAAATGGTGATCAAGCTGGCAGGCAGAAGTGGTTAGAGGAAATCAGGGAGGCAGGCAGGTGAGCAGTTTGGAGCCAGCAGTCCTGGATTGTGAGAAGGATGTCCGACCACCCATTTAGGCCCGATCCTGGTAGGGATCGGGCCTAAACAATCCTACCAGGATCCGGCCTAACGGGCAGTCAGACATCCCTCAAGGGGTGTGCTATTACTTCACAAAAAAAAAAACCCCAAAAAACCAAGAAACTGCTGTGAATAATTTAGCTAAGGTAGCCCTTCTGTCTGCCTGAAGAACTTCAAAATTTCTTGCAGGGCAAGTCTGTTGGTGATGACTTCTCAGTTTTTGTTTATATGATTATGTGGGTTTTTTTCTCCTTCACATCTAATGGATAACTTTTCCAGGTATTCAATTCTAGGCTGCTGTTTTCCTCTGTAATTTCACTACGTGAAGAGCTCACTTCATTCTCTTATTATTTGCATGGTTTCTGAAGATAAATCCTTTAACAATTCCTATCCATGTTCCTCAATAGGTAAGGTTTCTCTCTCTTCTGCCTTCCTTCAAAAAAATTATTTTTGTCTTTGGTTTTTGATCTCTGAATGTGATATCTCTGGGTGTTTTACATTTTGGTATTTATCCTGTTAGTTTTTCTTCGAGCTTTTTGGATCTGTGGTTTTTGTATTATTCATTAATTTTAGATTGTTCTTGGCAATTACTGCATCAAATATTTCTTTTGGTTTGTTCCCTCTTCTCATTTGGAATACTAATTCTGCACCTTATCAAATTATTTCTGAGTTCTTTGATGTCTTGTTTTACTTATTTCACTATTTTTTTTTTGTATTTTATTTAAGGAAGTTTCTGTTAATGCACCCTCAAGTTGACTGATTTTGTGTTGAGTGTACTAAGGAGCCCATTGAATGAAAATTTTATTTCCATTACAGTGTTGTTGATGTTTAGTTTTTACTTTCATTTTTTCCCTGAGTTTCCATTTCTCTGCTTCCATTATCCATCTGCTTTTATGTGTTTTATACTTTTTCCTTTAGAATCCTTAACATATTGATCACAGTTATTTTAAATTTCTGTCTTGTAATTAATTCCACTTCTGTATTGTATCTGACTTGGGCTTTGATGATTGCTTTATCTCTTTAGACTGTTATCTTCTTGTTTTTTGGCATGCCTTGTAAGTTTTTTTTGGAAGCTGGATATGTTGTATTGGAAATAAATTATGCAAATATTCTTTAGTGTGAAGATTTATTATAATTGTTCATGAATCTGGGCTATTTTTAATGTTTGATGTAGCTATAAGTGCCAAAGTCTTTATCTTCCTTGGATGCCTTTGCTTTTATTTCTTCTCAACTTTGGGCTTCCCTAAATAGTCCTGCTTAGAGAGTTTGGATCTGGCTTTCCTTTCTGCTATCTATTTTGTGATTATACTGAGCCCTGTTGGTTTGGTGGTAAATTGTGGTCAGCGTTGAGAGCAGGCCTTCTATAATCTTCTGATTAATCTCATTCAAAAATCTTGTGTCTCCACAATTGTATCTGTAGTGGTATATTTTCCCCCTCTTTGTCCCCTACTCTCTGAATTGGCAGTAGCATCCCCAATCCTCCCTGTTGAGTATGTTTTTCTCCCCCCGTGTGAAACAGGAAAGCTAGAGCAGGAAAGAATGTACTATCCCCTGGTTGAATAAATCTCTGGTAAACTCTTTCCTCCCTAAAAAATAGGTTTTTGTTATGGAGTTTATTTTGGATATATTTCATAACAATTACTTTTTCTTTCCTCCTGATAGAGTTATGAGGATTCTTTGTTGGGTTTTTACTATAAAAAACCATGACAGTATAGGGGACCCCACTAAGACTGTGGCACCCAGGAGTTGAGCCTCCAGCAGTTCATCAAAATTACCATGGAAATGGTTCTACCAGCTTACTGGTATGCTCCTGCTGCTTTCTTTGGCACCCTCTAAGCAGATGGGTCCAAAAAAGCAATTGATTTCCATGTTAGTCAGCTTTTTCTTATAATGATGAAGATGATAAATTATATGTTCTTATTTATATTTTGGAGATAAAACTAGTGTGAGAACAATTTTTTTGGATATTTCTTTTTTTTAATCTTTATTGTTCACTTTATTAATTACATTGTTTCCCCCTTTTTATCCCCCTATATCTCCCTTCCACCCTGTACCTATCCCACCCTCCACCCTCACCTTCCCCTCCCCAATGTCCTCTCCCATTGTTGCAAGATTTTTGTCCAATCTCTTGCTGTACTTCCCACAACCCTTTTCTCCTCAAGAATTGTCAGTCCATTCCCTCTCAATGTCCTTGTTTCTGTTATATTCACCAGTTTATCTTGTTCATCAGCCTATCAATTCACTTGATTTTTATGTTCATTTGTTGATAGATGTGTATTTGTTGTTCATAATTTATATTTTTACCTTTTTCTTCTTCCTCTTCTTAAAGAATATCTTTCAGCATTTCATATAATATTGGTTTGGTGGTGATGAACTCCTTTAGCTTTTTCTTATCTGCGAAGCACTTTATCTGATCTTCAATTCTGAATGATAGCTTTGCTGGATAGAGTAATCTTGGTTGTAGATTCTTGCTATTCATTATTTTGAATATTTCTTGCCACTCCCATCTGGCCTGCATCGTTTCTGTTGAGAAATCCGCTGACAATCGTATGGGTGCTCCCTTGTAGGTAACCAACTGTTTTTCTCTTGCTGCTTTTAATATTCTCTCTTTATCTTTTGCTCATGGCATTTTAATTATGATATGTCTTGGTGTGGTCCTCTTTAGATTCCTATATTTTGGGGTTCTGTGTACTTCTTGGGCTTTTAAGTCAGTTTCTCTCACCAGGTGGGGGAAGTTTTCAGTCACTATTTCTTCAAGTAGGTTTTCATTAACTTGCTCTCTCTCTTTTTCTGGCACCCCAATAATTAGGATGTTGGCATGCTTGAGGTTGTCCCAGAGGCCCCTTACACTATCTTCAATTATCTGGATTCTTTTTGTTTATTGCTTTTCCAGCCGAGTAGATTTTGCTTCTTTGTATTTCAAATGTTTGACTTGGTTCTTGTGGCCCTCTGGACTGCTTTTAGGACTTTGTGTAATATTTTTTATTTCAGTCTGTGTATGCTTGATTTCTAGTTGGTCCTTTTTCATATCCATGAGGGTCTGGTTCATATCCTCAGAGGTCTTGTTCATTTCCTTGAGGGTCTCATTCATTTCCTGGTTGATCTTGTTTATTTCCTTGTAATTCTCATTAAGTTCATCGGCCTTTTCTAGGAGTCTCTTGAAAAGCCTTATAACTGTGGTTTTGAACTCTATGTCTTGTCGTCTTTTCTCCTCCATTTCTTTCACACCTGATTTCTTTCCATATCTCTGCATGGTGGCTGCTTTATGTGGTAGATATCCTCAAAGGGACAGTGGCTCAGCCTCCCCAGTTACCTTAGGTGGGTACTCTTACTGCAATCCTTTATGGGTTGTACAGTATTTTTGAATTTAAACCCAGCTTGTTGTTGTTAGCGTTAGGAGGGTTTGACCTCCAGGCCAATTGGCTGTGAAGGGAGACTGTGTTCAGGTTGGATGGGTGGAGTCTCTGAGCTGCGCAGGCAGCCTCAGTGTGAGCTACGTCCTATGCGGCGCTCGTGCGCTCGCGGGTCTCTGTTGGATGGGGATGGCTGCAGACACCTCCAAGAGAAAGCCACTAGTCTCTTCCTCTTGCCAGACAACTCTGCCTCTCCCCAAAGGAGTCTGCACACCCAAAGTCTATCCCAGGGTTGTAAAATAGATGGTTTCCGGGACAAGGAGACAAGTTTCCAGGGGGCAAGTCGCGGGTTTGTGCGACACTTGTGCGCAAACTTCTTTTCCCAGCCTCCGGGTTTCTTCTCATACTAGGAGACCTCTGTCATGCCCCGCTTCCAGGGTGCGTCCCCCGGACCTCGGCCCTCGCCTGGCACTGGGGAATCTGTGCAGTGGAATGTCTCCACGTACCCCGGATCTCGGACCTCGCCTTGCGCTGGGGAATCCGTGTAGTGGGACGTCTCCGCCCTCCCCGTTGGTGAAATCCAGCTGGGATTGCTGCTCCAGCCCTACATCCCGCGCGTGCGACCAGGACCTCTCCTAACCTGTTTCCGTCCTCAAGGCTGCGCTCCCGCTGCTCCTTTGAGTCTCAGTGTCCCACCTTTACTCTTATTTGTGGAGTTTTCACTCAGCCAGTTTTCTGGCGATTCTGGGTTATGTCTGTTCTGCTGTTATGTTGTAGTTCTTAAATCGTTGCGTGGGGCAGAACAATAGGTGTTTACCTATGCCGCCATCTTGGTTCTCTCTCTGAGAACAATTTTTATTTAAATGTCTTAACCAATAAAATTCAGAGTGAGATAGGTAACTTGTTCTTTCAGATGTCTTATATCAGTAGCTGCAAAAGGTCAGTAAATGCTATCTTACTGCTCCTACATTCACTCTGAGGCATCGAATTAAAGAAAAACACTCTCCCGCACAACAGGGAATATCTTGGAACAGAGAAAGCTTAAATCACTTTCCAACGGTGATAGGAAAGCATCACAGCAAAAGTAGGTGCAGAACATATACAGTCAGCTGTTTTAGTTCCAAACCCAATTTTTCATGCTCTCGCTCTCTTTTTATTTACTTTTGTTGTTGTTTCAGTAATCCTCACCCGACGTTATTTTTCCATTGATTTTTAGGGAGTGGAAGAGAGAGGGAAAGACAGGGAGAAACAGCAATGTGAGAGAAACACAACGATTGGTTGCCTCCTGCACAAGCCTCTACCAGAGCCCAGGGAGGGGAGGAGCCTGCCACCAAGGTAAGTGCCCTTGACTGGAACTGAACCTGAAACCCTTTGATCTGCAGCCGAGGCTCTATCCACTGAGCCATTTACTCTTAATGCAAGCAAAATATGGTTCCACATATCACTATCAATGTGAGAGATGGGAACTCTGGGCTAAGAGACATTTCAGCAGCTGTGGTAATTCTGACACATCATCTTTGCTCATACTTTAATCCCAAATGATCCAATGATACTCCAATATTCCAGAAAAGCATAGCAGTGAAGGGTCAAGCAAGACCTTTATATACTGGGATTTGATCAACATGGTTGTGTAAGTAGAAAGCTTGATGTTTTAAAATATGTATGCCCTGATATGCTCTATGCATCGTGCAAATTCTCTGATACCAGGCATGAGTGCTTATGAACCATTTTAGGAAACTCAGTGCAAAAAGTGGGGACAAAAACCAAACAGCTTGGTTTGGGGCAGGCAGAGCCAGGAATGCTGTCCTGCCACAGAGGGAGGTTAGCACAGCACCACTGAGAAGAGACATGCTAGGGAGCTTGCAGCTCCAGGGCATGTCTGGTTTTCCAAACCACACACAGCTCTCCGGTTAGGGAGGCTCAGCCCACTGGTCCCAAGAGCGAGATAAGGAAGAGTGGTTTTGATCTCAAAGTTGACCCAGCAGTGCGTGAGAGTGCTGGCAGTACACAGCCTTGGAGCCAGCGACAGGAGAGCAGCTTCCTGGACAAGGCTCACAAATCCCAGCTGATGTGCAGAGTCACCTGTCTCAGCAGTGATGCCCAGTGCAGTGTTAGCTCAAAGGCACATGTATCTCTGTATTTCCCACTGTTCTCTAGGATGACCATGTAACTGAAGCCACTGCTATTTTGTATTAATTTGATTAAACATTTTGTATTAATTTGATTAAACATTGAGTCAAGCATATTCTTAGTTGTATTAAAAAATTCGTTCCCAAGTGGCAAAAGAGGTGAAGCAGGAGTGTGCCACGTGACATTTCTGAGCCAAGAATGACTGTCTAGGGAGAAAAGGCATTGAGTCATACATTTTACAAAATAAGTTTTACAAAAAGTTTTTCTCAAGAAAGACTCAATATTAAATAAAGAGCAAATATATATGCGTAGAAAATAACTCACTGGAAAAAAGTAATATAAACTGAAAATCATAAAGTACATTTATATTGGATTTGTGAGCAGTCTATAATATGATGACTGAAATAAAAATATAGGAAAATGCTGGGGCTAAATAATTCACAGGATAAAAGAAATATATATTTTGAAGATAAAAACCTAGGAACATGATTTGCTTGTCTCTCCACCCCCACTTCCAACCCCCTACCATTCCCTAGTTCTCTGTAAAAGATGAGTCTGAAACATGGCTCTTACAAATGATTGAACTGCTACTGTGGAAAGGCACTGAGGAAAAGTTATATGAGTTTGTATGGAATATCCTCTCTGCCATAAAAATGATGTTGTCCAGTTGGGATGTTATGGCTACCCAAAATATGCAAATCAGGTCAGGATTCGAACCTACTGCCAAAGGAGCAGTAAATTTGTGGTGTGTGCTGATTTCCATGGGCTGAAATACTCCCACCATTGCTAAATTTAAACTGCTAGTGTGAAACTGAGGAAAATTCCTGAAACTTTGTGATCAGTGATTGCAAATCTATACAGGGTTGCTGTAACACACCATTGGCTCAGATGTTGCTTTTAGCTCTTGCAGCCACGAAATGCATTTTGGAGAAATTGGAAATTAGGCTAAGTATCAAAGGATAGGTGCTATAAAACTAGGTTTTGGGATATGAAGGAGTGAATCCTGGTTAATCTAGATAGGAAATTGCTCAGAACACTATCGGAAATGCCCATGAATGAATAGAACAGAACAAGTGGTCTGAAAAGGGAATATGACCTAGGGGTATAGAGCTGGAAAGATAAGATGCAACCAGAATTCAAAGGGCCTTAAATGATGAAAGAAAAGGGAAGTGTTTTTTACTACATGTAATGGGAAACTACTGAAGGTTTTGTCAGTTCTAAAACAAGATTACAAGGTAATGGTGCATTATGAAGACTAATCTGGAAGACTCAAAGCTTGGAGATTAGTTTCTACCCTATCACAATTCAGGTTCCCTAGGAAGAATACTTTGAGGCAGAGATTTGCATACAAGCCAGTTATTGGGGGAAGTTCTCAGAATCAATTCTTACTGAGAGAGTGAAGGAAACAGGCTGGGACAGGGAGAGAGGTTGAACTGCAAACAAAGCCCTCATTTGATCATGTGGGGAACTCCATCTGGGATGACCTTGAGTTCAGAGATCTCTTAGAGCAGGCTGAGGGTTGTGCTTCTTTTTATTGTGATAGCAACAGGTTATTAGATGTGAGCTGCCCCCAGAGGGGCTGTTGCCTTTGGAAGCATTTTTCTTCCCCCAAGGAAGACAGGTGCTAGAGAGATGTGTAGGTGACCAACCCTCCAGACAGCTGTGAGAAGGAATGCTGCTGGCCTCAGGGGGTGAGGTGGGGGCTGGGTCACACATCACAGCCCCACATATCTAGTTTAAGGAGGAACTGGAACTGGAAAAGGAAGCTGGGAGAAGCATTCAAACAGAGAAATCCTATTGCAAAATTATTTTTCTCTTACAAGTTCTGCTTGATTTAAAGTAATACTTCAGACTCTTGTTGCTTGCTTAATTTGTTATTCTTTTTTCATTTCCTAAAAATGTTTACTTTTAAAAATCTTGTTCTTTATCTGATATTTTAAACAGCTCAAGTGTTTAAGGTATAAATCCATTGTTTGTTGTTTTCCCAGAACCTCCCCAATGATGGCTACTCTCACTGTGTGTTTGGAGATATGTGATGATCTAGGGTAGGCTACCCTCACTCAGAGCTTCCTGTTTATGGCAGTGCCACCTTTCTGACTTGGTCATCGGTCATTAATCTTTTCCCTCTCTGGTTTCAGTGCCCTTTTTTTTTTTTTTTTTTTTTTTTTTTTTGCAATAGGAGTTTCCCTCACTTTCGCGGAATTCACTGATGCACTGAGAATGAGTTTTATGGAGGATGTACCTGCTTTGTAGTGAGAGAGTAGGGATTTGAAATATTTTGTCCATCATTCTCCTGAAGACGAGTATGGGGAACATGAAGGCATGGGACAGGAATTTCAAATTTCTAGATTAAAAAACTGGGATAATGATGAAGAGAAATATGGAAGTCAGGAGAAAAAGTCATATCTTTTTAATAGCCTGGGAGGAAAGTAGTGTGTTCCAATGAATTGCACTATATTCTATGTATGATATATAAAAGTTTAAATACTTGAGTGTATTTAATATTTAACCCAATATTAAATTTTTATGCAGAAACATTTCAAATATAAGCTAGCACAGCTGTTAGGACTATTTGATATTCTAAAATAGTGCAAATATGTATAATTTTGTATTTTTCTTATTATTTTGCTTAAGAGAGCATTATATTTAGTAGGGGACCCAAAAGAAATTTGTGATATTTCAAGGAGTTGGATGTTAAAAGTATTACCGGCTGTGAATGGAAGTGGCCTACATTAATCAACATTAACTATTTACATGAAGAAACACTACATCAATATAATTTCCAAATGAGGCATATATCAAAAATATTCTGAATTTTATACAAGGACACCCCAAATTAACCTGTCCATGTTTTTTACTAGGAGAAAACTAAAATTTTAGGAAGCAACAAAGACTCTGTCCCACACACATGCTTAGCTAGGTAAAGAGAAACTGATGAGAATTTTTAATCTGGATTGTGCTCTCATTCGCATGATAGTCTTTGGCAAATTTTCTGTCCTCTGAGATTTAGTTTGGCTGTGTCTCCTATGTCTAGCTATAAGACGGAGTTGCTAATTTCTGATTGCATACAATTCTTGAAAATTTTAAGATTAAAATTAGATAAAGTGCTAAGCAGTTCTTGAAAACTGAAGTGCTCTACAAAAACAATTCCATGTAAATCAGAACTTTATAAGAGTAATAATGCGTGTAGAATCAAAGCATGTTCACATATGTTCTCTCACTTGACCCTCATTTCCAAAACGTATTTGCTGAAATGATCTTTGTACCTGCAATGTTTCTTAGCTATGAACATAGGAACCTTACTCCAACTTCAAGATCTCCCTCAATCACCACCATTTAACCCAAATCCTTTCCTAACCCTAACCCTATATACTAAAAGGTTAATATGCAAACAGACCCTAACTTCAGAACAACTAGGAATGACCAGTTGCTATGACGTGCACTGACCACCAGGAGGCAAATGTTCAATGCAGATGCTGCCCCCTGGTGGTCAGTGTGCTCTCACAAGGGGAGTTGCACTCAGCCACAAGCCAGGCTGACAGCTGCAAGCACAGCAACAGTGGTGGGAGCTTCTCCTGCCTTCTTGACAGCACTAAGGGTGTCCAACTTGCTTGTGGCTAGCGTGTCTGTCAGACATCCCCCAAGGGCTCCAGGGCTGCTAGAGGGATGTGTGACTGCCATCTTAGGCCCGATCCCTTGGGGAGTGGGCCTAAGCTGGCAGGTGGACATTCCCTGAGGGTGCCAGAGGGTGCAAGCCAGGCTGAGAGACCCCCTGAGTGCACAAATTTTCATGTATCAGGTCTCTAGTAATTATATATATTTGCTTCATCTATTTAAAACATTTCTATGCTAATCCGCACCTTTTTTTTTATGATACTGTTTAGCAATTAGTTTTGCTCTTCACAGGTCACTTCCCACTTCCAGGCTGCAAGCTCCTGGAAAGAAAGAATTGCCTGTTTCTGATGCTCTGTAATACTGATACTGTTGTAATTAACTTATTATTAATAATAGGAAAAAGGAAGTCCAGACATTATAGGCATGTTCCCTGCAAAACATCGGGGGAAGGAGACTGGACAAAGGAAGGATAGACACATACCCAGTAAATTTGAGGTTACACAGGAAAGGTGCTTGCTGTCAGTCACATCTGGGGACAGAGACAATTGACCAGAATGGGTGTGGCCACTGCAAGAGTGAGATTTGGTATACACAACCCCTTAAAAAAAGGGGTCACTCTTTTGAGCTCTTGGCTTTCATGGGACTCATGTGACTCTGAGCTATGGAGCTCTTTCGCCCCTACTTCCTTGCACTCATCCATGTGGCTCACAGTCATGAGGACCCCACACACAATGGACTAATGGACTGCAGCTAGCCTGATGCTGACCTAGACCCTGTTCAAACATGGAAAGAAAACTCTGGACACTGACTTTGTTTTTGGCTTTACTGAAACCCCAGCGACACTTCTTCTATGACAAGACTAAGGAAAATGGGACTTTGGAAACCCAGGGATATAATTCCATGAAAATAAAGCTTTCTAACATTTTACGTTCTCCTGTGAGAGCCTATGAAGATGCTTATGCCAGTGGTATCCCAAGAACCCTACTCTCACTAGTAACAGGAAAGTTGAAGCATGGTTTCCTCTGATAATAGTATCTTGCCTTGTTCTTTGCAGAGAGTGGGAAACAATACCTATTTTTTCAAATGAATTCTAAAAAACATTTTTATGTATTTTTATGGATTTCAGAGAGAAAGGGATAGGGAGAGAGAGATAGAAACATCAATGATGAGAGAGAATAATTGATCAGCTGCCTCCTTCACACCTGCCCTGGGGATCAAGCTCACAACCCAGGCATGTGCCTGTGACTGGAATTGAACCTGGGACCCTTTAGTCTGAGGGCTGACACTATCCACTGAATCAAACTGGCTAGGCTAAAACAATTATTAATATTAATGACCTTTCTCTGGGATATTTTTAGAACAGCAACTTTTGACTATACATAAAAATGCAGGCTAAATAGTAAAATGAAGGTTAGTAAGAGTCTATGTCTGATTTATCACTATTGTGAAATAATTTCAATTAATTTGATTACATCCATTTTCCCTGACATGTTGTTACAGTTTTTATGACCCTGTTAATGAAGTTTTATCTCTGTAAGGTGATAAAAAATATACCCTGTGATCTCAGGGTATATTTTATTAATATTACTCTTTAAAGAAGATCTAAATTAAATCGATTCGTTGACATCAGTAGTATATTTTGCTCAATTTCTATTATTGGCTCCTTCAGGGTTATTCTCATTTTTTAAAAAAAAGTGGTTACTTTCTCTTTCTTTTTTTACTTCCTTGGGGATATGAGTAGGTATTTTTTTTGTCTAGTCTCAAGGAATGTTAATTTGCTCAGCATCCAGACTGGTTACCCAAGGACAACCAGCTCTTTGATGTGCCCCTTATTCTTTCTATGCTTTCTTTTCAAATAGAAAAGTTGGAAGAAAATGAAAGAGATTAGAATTTTAGTTGCTAATTAGCTGCTCATGATAGCAGAGTTAAATCACTTCTTTGGTGGCAGGACCTCTTTCTTCTAATGACCGAGTGCTCTTGACCTATATTTAATGTAACTGATTTGTACTGGATGTGACTTGGTGGCACAATGTATCTTAGGAAACAGATATATCTGTGATCCACCAACCCTGTAATATATGAAAAGTTTTGTTAACTCTTTTGCTATGTTAGTCATGCTTGAGAGAAATCCAATATGAAAAATGCTTTTTCCCCCTTAAAATTGTATATAGAAGTGGAATTTGCTGGTAAGGGGGAAAAAAGAGGAGTTGGTTATCTTATGATACTACTAAAGGCCCGGTGCATGAAATTCATGCATGGGTGGAGTCTCTAGTGATCAGGGCCAATCTGTGGTGCCATCAGGAGGCTCCTGCTGGCACCCACCTTGGCAGGCCTAGTACCATCCACTTGCCGGCTCTGCCCCCTGCCACTGCCACCAATCACCTCCTTCTGTAAGCCATCTGGTGGAGTGATTGGGGGAATCCTGCTGGCACCTGTCTTGGCTGGCCTGTTGCCTGCAGGCTGTGGGCAGCTCCTGAATTGAGTGTCTGCCCCCTGGTAGTCAGTGCATGTCATAGCCACAGGTCTTTCTGCTGTTTGGTGGATTTGCATATTAGGCTTTTATTTTATAGGATGAGTCCTGTGCTAATAGAAGTAGAAGTTATGTTACAGTAGGAAGAGGTATGTGAAAACTCCCATATTACAATGCGTAGTGACACCCTCCATTGTGAGGTAAGGTCACTTGAAATTAGTTTTATTTATTCAACAAGCATATTCTGAGTACCCAGCGTGCTCCAGGTACATGCAGTGTTCTGGAAATGCAGCACTGGATAGAACAGCTATGACTCCTGCCTTTAGGGAGCTTGCCCTCAGAAAGTAGTGGGACATTTGTTTACAGAGGCAAATGTTTAATTTTGAAACTTAAGAGAAAATATGACATTGTTTTTTTTTTATCCCTTTATGCTAGTGTATAAGTTCTATGAGGGCAGGGATATTTAGTTTTATTCACTGATTTATCCCAAGTACCTAGGAGATATATTAGATTCTCAATAAATATCTGTTAAATAACTTAAATTGCTCTAAATTACAAGACCATGTATTCTAGATGTCACTGGGTGGGAATGGGGGAGGTTGGGACAATGTTGTCACATTAACAGTAGAAGGTCATATTTCCCTGACTGCTACTCTTACCTGTAGAAGCCATATCCTCCTAATTGCTTCAAAATTTCACTCATTTTAAAGAAATTCCTCAAAGTGTGTCCCAATAGGAACAAGTATCACATCTGACAGATTCTCCCTTTAGGGCCCAAGCCTGCTCGCTGACATCCTCTGCTAGGGAAGGGGCTGGAGGCTTCTCGCATCAACATTATTGCTAGGCAATCAGTTTCCACCAGAACCACAATGTGGTTCTTGCCAAGTGCACTATCTCTTAATGTTTCTGAAATGCATATTTATTTCCTCTACTTAGAGTCCCATTTTACCACAAAAAACCCAAAGCAGTGCTGCTTATGCTCAGAGTCTCTCAGACTTGCTTTTGGGAAGAAGATCTTCAGGTTCCATGAGCAGTGCTCTCTACACAGAGCTCTAAATTACTAAGTAAGGTGAGGGCACAAGGTGGACCTGCCTGCCATCTCCCATTCCTATTTCCTTGTGTGAACTGACCCTCAGACATGGTGGAGGCAGCATAGCCAAGCCTGACCCTGTAGAATTAACTTGAGAGCAGCAGGCTCAAAGACAAAACTAGAAGGTAATGGGAGGCAATACTGCTAGCATCGTGTGGGCAGTAATTTTTAATTTAAATGCCATCATTAAATCTGACAATCTCTAGGACAGTTATTTTACCTAATTTCAGAAAACAAAGTGCACTGCCCTTAAGTAAGCAAACCTCTTGGGTAAGTGGAGAGAATGTAAACACAAATACAAATTCAAGGCTTCTGGTTGCATGTTATCTTATTTACTTAAAGTCAGGTGGAATAAAACTGATAAGAGTTTACTTGGCATCGTTGACTACTTCTGCCTGGTACTGTTGACTACAAAAGTAGAAGGTAAAGCTTTTGTAAATTGAGATTTTTTTTGGTGGAAGAAGGGGAGGGGAAAACTCCCAAATTGCAGGCAGATATTGATGGAATGTATAGCTATATGATTTTTTATTTTTGAAGATTATCTGAACCCCACAATATTTTCTTGTCCTTTGTTATTATACATGAAACCAGATAGGAGAAATACATTTTCCAATTTCAGTCAGTTCAGTGCAGCTTGCCAGAAGAAAATGAGCACATTAAACTTTTCCTGAAAGGAGGGTTTCATGCAGTTGGGCACAGAAAGGTTTGGAGCCATTGCCAACCCACTGGTTTCCTGGAAAAGTGAAGGAAAGGGGAAGAGGGAAGTCAAGTCAGGTTGAAGGCAATCTGTGCTTATCACATAAATGTAGTAAAAATCAAATCAATTAGAATTATATCTGAACCATATCAATACTGAATTAAGAATTCGTATAATGACATGGAAATCCCATTGGATTTAGAATTGGAAAATCCAGGTTTTCATTAGAGTTTGATCTTTTTTGGCTGAGTGGTCCTGGGCAAGTCATTGAAATTCACCGGGCTTTTCCATGAGATATGCTGAGGAGGTTGCATGGGAGGACCTCCTGGTCTAGTACTAAAAGCTTGTGATTCCAATTGCTGAGTTGTGTGGCTAGACCTGGAGAAAGAGCAGTGTGGGGACAGTCTGTATGCTTTGTAGGAAAGGTAATTCCTCCCCAACATTTTTGCATTAGGACCTAATTCCCCATGTAATGATATTTGAAGGTGAGACTTTTGGAAGGTGATTAAGTCTTGAGGGTAGAGTCTTTTATAGAGATCGCAGAGTGTCCCTTTTCCTTCTACCATGTGAAGACACAGTGAAAAGACAGCTGCCTATCAGACATAAAGAGGGCCTCACTAGATAACAAATCTGCCAGCACATTGAACTTGGACTTCCCAGGCTCTGGCACTGTGAGGAATATATTTCTGTAGTAGATAAGCTACCCAGTCTAAGGCACTATTATAGCAGCCCAAACAGACTAAATCTGTAAGTCTAGAGCATGGCCATCAATAATACATAAAAGGCTTCTGTATCCAATTTCCAATGTGTGTGTGAGAGTATGTGTATCCCCACACCACCAAGCAATTCTTAGACACCAACTGGTTCAATTCAACCAATTTAACTCAATTCTTACACTCTCCAGGATAGCATTAAAATCTACAAGACCCATCACACATACTCTCTCTCTCTCTCTCTCTCTCTCTCTCTCTCTCTCTCTCTCTCTCTCTCTCTCTCACACACACACACACACACACACACACACACACACACACACACACACTCACACTTTAAATGCCAGTCACAGTTGAAACACTTGGTCTTCTGATAGATCAGCTATGGACTGGAAATCCCAGCAACCCTCCTCCAATTCAAGATGTCAATGGCAAGTTTAGGCTTTTGCCTTTACTATATATAAAGAGAGAGCAAGGAAGAGAAAGAGAGAGACAGAAACATCAATGATGAGAGAGAATCATTGATCAGCTGCTTCCTGCATGCCCTTCTGGGGACCAAGCCCACAACCTGGGCATGTGCCCTTGGCCACAATCAAACCTGGAAACCTGGGACCCTTTAGTCCTCAGGCTGATGCTCTATCCACTGAGCAAAACCGGCTAGGGTATGTGTGTTTGTGTGTGTGTGTGTGTGTGTGTGTGTGTGTGTGTGTGTGTGTGTATACACATATATTTCAGAAAGGAAGGGGGAGGATTGCCTGTACTTCTGACCAACTGGCTATAATTCTCCTCCTGTCTCAAAAAAAAAAAAAAAAAAAGGTTCTCACGACCCCCTCCTAGAGTTCAGTTAATTTGCTAGAGTGGCTCACTGAACTCAGAAACATTTTACTTAATAGATAATTGGTCTATTGCAAATTAGGGATAGCCAGATGTAAGAGATGCATAAAGCAACATTTTTGGGAAAGGGTGCAGAACTTCCATATGTTCACTAACTCAGAAATTCTCCTTAACCTGTTGTGTGGGGGTTTATAAAGACTTTATTTTATAGGCATAATTAATTAAATCATTGGCTGGTGGTGATTGAACTTAATCTCAAGCCCCTATTCCTCCCTATAGGTCAGAGGGGAGAGACTGAAATTCCAACCTCTACTCACAGGATTGGCCCCACTGGCAACCAGCCCTCACCCTTAGGTGCTGCCTAAAAGTCACCAAAAGAACCTCTTACTACTTAGGAAATGTCTAGGGACTTAGGCGTTATGTGCCAGAAATGGGGAGGAGACAAAAGCAAGTATATATTTATTATAAATTATAATATTGCTTACAGGAAATAGATTATTGGAGAAAGAAAAGGGGAAGTGATTCCAGTCACAGGGACGTCAGAGGTGGGACAAAATGCAAATTGTTGGACTCAAAGTGGTCTGACTGGCAGGTCAGATTGGTGGTAATAACACTGTCACTTCATTTTCTAAAATGATCTTTGTGGTTCCAATTACAATTACTCTTCTGCAATTGTGGGATGAAATATTAAATCCCTAACCTCTTTCCCAGTGTGTCCAATTTAACTGCAGATTTGTTTCAACCATTAATATCTTTATTATTGTTCTAGTTTCAGTTACTGAGGTGTCCTTTCTCCTGTACAAAACTGAATATCTTGAATGGATTTTCACTTTGTATCAGGGAATTTTAATTTGAGACTGGACTTTGGTCTGCATAGCATATTCTGGATTTTTCTCAGCTCTGCTCTCATAATAACCTGTGCCTTCCTGTATTGTTTCCTGTAAATATTTACATATGAGTCCTTCTCACCAAACTGAGTATCTTTATGACAGACTTATTTTTTTTAAATTTGTAAGTCTAATGTAGTGAACAACACATGGTAATGATACATTAAGCTATGTGCCCCATGTTTTGTAATAGATAATGCCATCTTGATGTCAGGAACTGAAGTAACTTTTGAAACCATGCATATTTTAATTTAATCCTGCCTTAGATTTTCCCTGTAATATTTTTAGACTCCAGCTACATCTCTTAGCAAATGAAAAAAAATAGTGAATCTCTATTAGTGAAGGGAAAATATTCAGACCTAAAGACCTCAGATAGAAGATCAATAGGCTGTAAAGGCAATTATGTAATTCATCCGGGTCACCCTCACCTTCATTGCTGGAAGAACTGGCTTTATTTCAATTCAGTCATAAAACCAGTGGGTTAATGGCAAGAAAACAGGCAAGCAGTTCTTCCACTACAGTTAAGAACAATTATGGTATTAAGTTCATGGGTACTAAAGAGATTAATAGACTTTTCAAAGAGTTTTATGCACAATTATGTCTGAATGATAACAGCTCTATATGTTAAGGGAAAAGCCCGTATATCTGCATTTCCTTAAATGTGAACAAATTTTGGAAGAAAAAGAAACCTCTTAAATAATGCCATTTTTCCTACTTAAAACTGCCAAAGTTCTAAAAAGGTCTAGGTAAGGTCATACTACAGCCAGCTCCATTAGTGCTTTGCATTAAAGGTTTCATTAATCTTTTATAGATTGTATGATGATAAGACTATTTCATCTCAAATGATCCTGGTCTGGATTTTGCTTGACACATGTTTTATTAAGTGCTCTTATCTGCCATCTTAATAATCCAGTGCTGGCATTTATTTAAAAATTTTAGTTAAATCATATTTTTCTATAAAATTTCTTCATTTGACGAAGTTGAAAGTGTTTTATGGTTGCTTTATAAATATATGCTGTCTTTCTCTGCTGGAGATGTGTGAAGAGTATTTCTCTTTTTTGTTATCTTATCATGTCCTTCTGCTGTGCATCACCTCTGATTATGATTCTTCTAAGACAGTGTCTAGTCACGGAAGGCAAGATGAAAAATTTTCTCTGCTGGGTTCAGCCTACTGAACATCATTTCTTCATTTAAAGGGAAATTAAAGGAATCTTACAACCCACAGAGAGTTGTCTAGAAAAGAAATATACTTTGAATATTTTTAAAGAATAAGCATTTTCCCCCATCTCATGAATAGGCTTTATTCAAATACAAATTGGGCTTTTATTTATTTTTTAAAATCTGTTTTTTATTGATTTCAGAGAGGAAGGAAGAGGGAGAGAGAGATAGAAAGAAACATCAATGCTGAGAGAGAATCATTGATTGGCTGCTTTCTGTAAGTCCCCCACTGGGATTGAGTCCACAATCTGGGAATGTGCTCTCACCAGGAACCAGTGACCTCCTGGGTTCATAGGTTGCTCAACCATTGGGCAACACAGGTCAGGCTGGGCTTTTATTTTGAATGGCACATTTTGTAAGAGGTAAATACAGCTAAGGTATTAATATTGTTTGGTGGGCTGGTTTAGGTGGTTTTGAGAGATTGTACTTAAGAGTTCACCTCCATAGGTATAAGATCCTTGTCCAATCTCTTCCCGTACCCCTCACCTATGGATGAAGACAGTGGCAAGGTATAAGGGCATGGTGGGGGGATCAGGTGGAGGGGAGCTATGAAGAAAAAAAAAAGAGGAACACTTGTAATAATCTGAACAATAAAGATTTTTTTTAAAAAAGAGTTTACCTCCCTACAGGATAGAATTCTCAATATTTTAAAGGGTAATTAGGTCCTAAGGAACTGACTCACTTTTAAATGCAACATTGACCTCATAAAGGATTGTGACGATTTATTAATTTGTAATATATTGTATAAGTTATTATTATGCAGAATAAGAAAGCATATACAGTAAAGCGCACTGACCAGAATATTGCATGAAGTGATGTTTATAAAATCCCTTAGCAGAACCCCTGGCATTTAAAGGATACCTAAAAACGCTAGCTACATTTGAAGTAACAAGACTCCTGGGGAAATGACCTTAATATCCAGAGGTTGCATTTGAAGTGAGCAGGTATATTGAGGAATTCATAAAGGGTTCTGCTCTGTTACACTGCACAAGTCTCCACAGTATGGATAGTTTACAATCATGTTAATATAGTGACTTTAAGATTTCACAATAACTTCATGTATATTAACAATGTTCTGATGATAAAAATATGTCAATTAGCTACTTAATTTCTTTTATAGATTGAATTTTTTTTCTCCCTATTCTCAATACTTCAACATACAAAAAAAACACACATTTCTCTAGTTTTATTTTTTCTTATTTTCCTTGAAATCTTTTTGATATTGGATATTTTATTCTCATTGGTAAGTTATTTTAAATTTCAAATAATGTATTAATTTTGGGAACTTTCCTATCAATGAATAAGCATAGGCATGAGTCATTCATTCCTTTTATTTATTATTATATTATTACTAGAGGACCGGTGCACAAAATTTGTGCATGGGGGGTGGGAGACGTCCCTTAGCCCAGCCTGCACCCTCTTCAATCTGGGACACCTTGAGGGATGTCTGACTGCCCATTTAGGCCCGATCCTACTAGGCAATCAGACATCCTTCTCACAATCCAGGACTGCTGGCTCCAAACTGCTCACCTGCCTGCCTCCCTGATTGCCCCTAACTGCTTCTGCTTCCCAGCCTTATCACCTGCTAACCACTCCCTGCCAGCCTAATTGATGTCTAACTGCTCCCTTGCCAGCCTGTTTGCCCCCAACTTCCCTCCTCTGCCAGCCTGGACATCCCTAACTGCCCTGCCATGCTGGCCTGATTGCCCACAACTGCCCTCCTTTGCAGGGTCTGAAACATCCAACAGCCCTCCCCTGCTGGCCATCTTGTGGTGGCCATCTTGTGTCCACATGGGGTCAGGATCTTTGACCACATGGAGGCAGTCCTCTTGTGTGTTGGAGTGATGGTCAATCTGCAAATTACCCTTTTATTATATAGGCTAGAGGCCTGGTACATGGGTGGGGGCCAGCTGGTTTTCCCTGAAGAGTGTCCTAGATCAGGGTGAGGGTTCCCTTGGGGTGAGGCGAGGGGTCTGTGGAGGTTTGCAGGCCGGCCATGCCCCTCAGTGACCCAAGACGAGGCCCTGGGATCTGGCATTAATCTATGTCTACAATTGAAACTTTGTAGCCTGGAGCGGAACCAAGCCTTCTGATTGCTCTGTGGTGGCAGCCATTTCTGTTTGAAACATTATAGCCTAGAATGGAGGCCGGCAACTGTAGACTGAAAGCTTGGCTTTCTCAGTTGCCAGGGAAACCCAAGCCTCTGTTCTCTCCAGCTCAGTGTCTGCCACCATTTCTGTATCTTTTATAATTGAAACTTTGTAACATTGAGTGGAGGCCTAGGGAGGCAGAAAGCTTGGCTTCCTCTGTTGCTGGGGAAACCCAAGCCTTCCTCCTGCTCTCAGTGGTGGCAGCCATCTTGGTTGGGGTTTATTTGAATAATTTTCTCCTGATCGGCTGGAGGGCGTGGTTGTGGGTGTGGCAAAGGTATGGTCAGATTTGCATATTACTCTTTTATTAGATAGGATTTTTCTTAATTTTTAGGGAGGGAGGAAGGGAGAGTGAGAGAAACATCAATGTGAGAAAGATACATGGATTGGTTGCCTCCTGTCTATACCTCCAAATGGGATTGAACCCAAAATCTAGGGATGTGTGTGTGTGTGTGTGTGTGTGTGTGTGTGTGTATTTACTTTTTATTCTATTGTATTTGTATGCTGCTGCCAATGTATCTAAAATTGTCAACCTTGTGAAATAGAAATTCATGAAAATTCAGGGAGGTAGATGTCAAGGACTGACAAAGGCAGAAGTTTGTATAGTATGGCACATTTTATAGGATAAGCTTTTTGTAAAGGTTTTAGATTTAGCTTTCTTTTAATATTCACTGATTCAAGAAAAGTGTTTCAGAACATCTTCAAAGATTCATTTCACTACAAAAAGGAACAGACTTTCTGGGGTCTGAAGGGTTTGGTATTTGAAGATATTCAGTCAGCAGGGGGTCATTTGAGCATTCTGCACACAGAATGGTTTCAAATGTGAAGCTGCTGGGAAACCTATTCCCAAACCACAGAGCTTACTGCTAAGTCTCTGAAATTGTCTGCTCCAGGTCAGCCAGAGCACCCAGCGTGCAACCTCCCCAGGTAAGGCAACTCTGCCTGCCCCAGCCAGCGTGGCAGCTGATTCCCATACCCTTTTTTCATGCTGTATAGTCTCCTTGCTTTATTTGCTCAACTGTTTATAAGAGTCATTCTTATTTTTTGACTTTCTGGTACATGGGATGACATTCCAACCAACTGAGGCACACCATTCAGGTCATAGGTCATGCATTATTTTTTCTTCAGTCGTATAGGGGAGCCACTTAATCGCTTGAGCCCCTCTTCCTTCTTCTGGCCTTCTTTTTATACTGGGAAGAACAGGGTGCTCTTGTTTTAGTATCCTTCCAATAAACATGTATTCGTCACCTACCTACTCTCCTAACAACCCAGAAATATCTCAAATGAAATACTGTTTCCAAGCACAGCTCTGTCCAATGCCCGAGCCAGGAAGAAACAACAGTGCCTGGCTTTATATTAGGAGCTCCATCTTCATTAGTAAGGGGAATCTGGAAGAAGTCAGTTATTTCTATTCCATTATTCCTTGCTCTCCTCTGAAAAGAGGCATGATTTCCCTATTCAGTCTCCACTTAACCATATGACAGACTATCTGCTCATCCTTCTCATCCAATTTTTGTTTGTTTTGTTTTAAAATTTATATTTATTGAATTTATTTGGGTTATATTGGTTAATAAAATTATGTTTCAAGTGTACACTTCTATAATGTCATTTGTATATTATATTATGTGTTCACCACCCAAAGTCTATCTGTTACCATTCAGCTGCCCTTTACCCTCTTCTACCTGATCCCCACCCTACCCCTTTCCCTCTGGTAATGTCCATACTGTTGTCTGTGTCTATGAGTGTGTATTTTTAATTGGGGTCTCATCTGGCTCCCCCTATCCGGTTCTTCCTGTCAACTTTATTTCCATGTCAGGGAACTGAACCTAGACCTTTCCTGGCCCATGTCTTGAACACCTACCTAAAACTGGTAACTGCTACCTTTCCTGACCCCAGAAGTGCCACTGTGGTATCCTGGCTCATATCAGCTTCGTCAGTCATAAATGCCATCCCACATCAATCTAAGGTTCACTAGGTATCTAAGTGTGGCAGTATGAACTTCTGTTCCTTTCGAATGAGTGTTCACCCTATTCAATGTTCCTAAAGCCTATCTGATCTTGTCCCACTATAGTAGCTTTATAGACTTTATCTAGCTAGGGCTCTGGAGAAGCTCTATTGTAAATCAGGAAGTGCTGTCACCTCTCTCTGTTAAGTGCTGAAGTGCTGGTAAGGTGGGACAATAGCACCTGTAGTCTCCAAGAATTTTTCCTTTCCTGTCCATAAACTCTCCACCCTTTCACAGTACCTATGTTATTAATTAATTAGGCGACACCATATTTTCTCTGTCAGCTTTCTTTCTCTTATTAACTAGAATTTTGTGAAATACTGAAACTCTGGTGTGTGGTTTTACTCTGAGAAACAAAGTGGATAAACTTCCAGTCCAACCTGGGGTAATGTCTATTGAAATATTTAAAAAAATAGACTTATATTTTTTCTTTATACCACTTTCTCTAAGCAAATATGATAGAAACAGAATCAGAGCAAATAAGCATTATAAAGCAATGTTTTTCAATGAGTACAAATAAAGCCTTTTCAAATTTCTAGATCCTTTCTGGTCAATTCCACCTGAGACTAAATGGTTCAGGGAGGCTGCTGATATTATATCTCAGTCTCAGATTTTAAAGAAAAATAATTGCTTTTAATCTAAACATTTCAAGTGAATAAAACCATGAGGTAGAATGAGCTAATGGTTTACAATTCTAAAGAACTGTAAAATTTATTATGGATAATAATTACCAAAGATGCTTTTTGATAAAACAAATTCCATGACCAAGCCCCTAAATTCTGAGCCAGTGACTTGGAGAGGGAATCTGCCTATTTCACAAATACCCTTTGGAGATCTGATACTTGAGGCTCCCGAACTCCACTCAGAGCTATGCCAAAGAATAGGTAGATGGCGGAGGAAGAGAATCTTTGTTCTAGTGCAGGTGTTTGGAAGAAAGAGGGGTGTTTTTTAAGGCTGGTTTTCTAGCCAACTCCCATATTTTCTGGTTTGAATCTGAGGGAAAGTGGAAATGAAAGATGAATGAAAAATAGTGGCTTTCACACTAAATATTTGGAGAAAATTTTGCCCTGCAGTTTTACATGTGAGATAATTGTGACAGAAGATAACACAGAGCCATTGGTGAGGTGAGAAGAAGCCATCCTCTCCACATCAGCAGGCAGCGTCCAGGCCTCTTAACCCTGGCACAGTGCTACCCTGCACTGGCAAAGGGGCGACACAGATACATGGCCTCTCTGAGGAACATGCTCTTTGTTCAGAGGGTTGTTGGGATTGTTGGAGCAGAAAGAGAAGACTGGGTCCAACACCATGTTGAAGATGGAAAGTACTTAATGACCTTCAAAAGCACTAGTAGAGTGAAGGTTTCTTTGATGGGGAAGGGAGGTGCATGAGTTTGAGGTCCTGCACTGGGTGAATTAGAGTTGGAAAAAGGTTTTGCATTCCTTAGGATATAAAGCATTTTGTTTCCTGAGATTACACCTGTCACTTGCACAAAGGCACGTTTTTCAATAAATTCAAACTAGGGCAGTGTACATTGGAAGCAGACGAATGTGAGCATTTAAAGAATACATTTGTGTGAACAATTTCTATAAAGTGATTTTTCTCACCTACTTTAGGTGATCTCTAAAGATATAACAGATTTGATGTAACTATTAGGAAGATTCAACCTTTATACCTTTACCTAATTTATCGAGATATTTTTTATAATTATAATATTGTCTGAGCCTGAAGATATCTATAAAATCTGGCAAATTTGGTTGGAAGTTTGGTTTGTCACAAATAACCAGAACAGGCCAATGTGTGGACATGACTTTATTGCCTTCTCTTATCATGCTCTTGCCCTACATTTCTTGTTAGAATAGAATGGAAAAGCTATCTTCACGCCATTTTAAAAAATATACACTGAGTGACCAGATTGTTATGATCTTTGAACACATAATAATCTGGCCACTCAGGGTATATCATATATAATAAAAGGCTAATATGCAAATTGTCCCCTTGACCAGGAGTTTGACCAGCAGGCAGGCCAGCCAACTGCCAATGTCCCCTCCCCCTGGCCAGGCTGGCCAGACCCAATCCATGCACAAATTCATGCACCGGGCCTCTAATATATACGTGTGTGTGTGTGTGTGTGTGTGTGTGTGTGTGTGTGTGCGTACATTTAGTATCTGTCAACTTTATTTCCATGTAAAAAATTGGAATTATTATGTGTTCAGAGATCATAATAATCTGGCTACTTGGTATATATTTTAATTGATTTCAGAGAGGAAGGGAGAGAGATAGAGGTATAGAAACATCAATGATGAGAGAAAATCATTGATTGGCTGCCTCCTGCATGCCCCCTACTTGGGATCAAGCCTGCAACCTGGGCCTGTGCACTCCTAATTCGTAGATTGATGCTCAATCACTGAGCCACACTGGCCTGACATGCCACTTTTTAAAAGTGTATTTCCCACGGTAAACTCTGTGGATCACCTCATCATAATCACATAAGCTTGTCAAACATGTGAGTTCCTGGGCCTTCCCCCAAAATTCTGAATGAGAATCTTTGGGAATAAGTAGGGATCTGGTGTTCTCCTAATTGACTTTGTATGCTAAAGTTGAGAAAAATATCTCAAATAAAAATGAGGTATAAATTAAATAATAATTCCTAATGCTTATATACTCATATGTTTCCCAAAATACTTTCACATATACAAATGCACGTATCTGTGAAGTTGATAATACTAGTTTCATTTTGCTAATGATGGAATTTAGTTTCATATTGGTGGACTGCCCAGTCCAAGATGGTAAGCAAAATGTATGTCTCATAATCTTAGAAAAACAATTTACTTATTAATTACCTTGGTATTTATTCTGCTTTTCCATCCATCCATCCATCCATCCATCCATCCATCCATCCATCCATGTATCCACTTACCCATTTATTTAATAATGTTCATTAAAGATATATTGTGTGCCAGGTAATCTGTCAGGTGCTACAGACACAAAGATAAACAAGACTCAAATTTTATCTTCAAAAAGTTTATAGTTTAGTGAGTGGTGAGGTTAAATAAGAACAAAAGAAAAAATAGAGTCTGTTTTGTTTGCTGTGTTGCTTGAGGTCATTGTATGGTGTAATGGAGTTATTTTTTTCCCCTCACTCTTCCTATCTTCCTGACTCCCATGTCATATGTAAATGCTGGGGACTTTTCCTTTTGTGCCGCAATCACTCTTTATATGTCTGGGTCACATCCTCCATCACAGCAGGGCTTTAGGAATATATGTTGGGCTTAGGTTTTTCAGATATGGCTAAGCGTAGGGATTTGAACTCCCTTTGTAAGGAAGCATGAGCTTTCAGATTGAGTGTAGTTTTATAACAACTAAAATTAGTGGTAAAGCGCTAAACCACTGACCGCGAAGAATGACACCTCTGCAACAGTGTAGCATCTACATATAAAACATATATCAGTAAGTTGAAAACCAGAAGAAATTCTTGAGAGAAAAAAAACATTGAATCAAAAACTCTGCAGGTTTAGAAATTCCATTTAAAGTAGCCCTTTGTGTTTTAAAGACCAGGGAACCATAAACAGTCACTGAGACTTTAGTGAAAGAATATTTTCTGCAAATGTTGGTGAATCTGCAGAAAATTAGGTAGGTCAAGTCCTACTTTCCAATGACACCTTAGCTTTATAATAATATGGAAAGCCAATTTATAGAACAAATAAAGCCAGCAAATGTGCTTCTTAAAATTTGGTTATTGCACAGAGATTATGTTGTTGGTATGCACAACTGGCTCTGAAATGTATAAGACAAAGTTGAATTGCTTTGTCAACATATTTTAAGAGTGACATTTGTGGGGGAATGCGTTCTGATGGCACAGCTAAAATAACAACAAAACATCCTGGAGTCGATACACTAAGGAGCTCTGCTAGAATGTGAATCCGCATCATGCTTCCATCATCAAGGAAGTCTTGCTATGAAAAAAAGTTACAACTAATATAAACAGTGTACTTAGTGACAAAACTTTGGAATTATAAAGGCTAATGCATTCAATGTTTTTATCTTCATAATGAGATCAGATGAAAACTGGCAAGAGCCAGCCACTATTGCATGCTGAGGTGCAATGGTTATGGAAGGGAAAAGTTATTTCAAGAATATAAAATAAATGAAATAAACTTCTAGCGATTTTGTAAAGCAAAAAATCAGTTTGGACTCATCATTCTAAATATGTGAATTGGGCATTTGGACTGGCTTATTTACCTGGTATATTTGGCTATATCCATGTAAGAAAAGAAGGCAACATTATTTTTTATGGCATTTAAGATTTAGAGGTTTAATGAGCACAGTTTCTACAGATTATTATAGCCCATTTCATAATGAATAGCACTTTCTATAGTATAGATAGTGATCTTGATATTATGCATTTATGAAAAGTTGTAATTGAGCCTTAAAATTTGATAGAAAATTTTGAATTATATGTTTCATCAAAAGAAGAGCCACATATATAATTATGAATTTGAAATCTAATTCTTTCACTGAAAGGTAATTAAAATTGAACCATAACTTTATAGGATAATCCATCATTGGACTGGATGCAAATGATGGATTAATGATTAATTTTATAAATAAGCACTTGGTTTACCTTGAATAAAGGTTAAAAATAAATGTTCTGAGTTTTCAAAGCACACATTCTCTCTTTCCCCTGTGGGCTGCCTTTCCCATATGTTAATATGCAATTATCATCTATGTTTGTTTCTGCATGTGTATTCTTTTATATATCACAAATTAAGCAGCAAATTACAAATCCAGGTACTCTTAAGGCATTGTCTTGAGTTTCAGGGAACTTCTTAGGCTGTAATGGACACCCTCAGTTTCTCATTCTTTGACAAGTTATCTCCCCTACTTAGCTCCCCAAATTGTTCTCTAATGTATGGTTTTAATTAAGTAATTTAATCTTTAGTGATTTAATCCTGGATTTCTCTAATTGATAAACATACCTCTGTTTCTTAACCTATCCTGTCATGTTTATATCAACTTCTAAAATTGGGTGTTTATTCTGATAAAACACTACTATTCTCAAGCATTTTTGTTACATTTAACACACATAGCCTTACTAGTTTTTTTAATGTTTTTATTGATTTCAGAGAGGAAGGGAGAGAGAGAGAGAGATGGAAACATCAATAATGAGAGAGAACCATTGATTGGCTACCTCCTGCATGCTCCCTACTAGGGACAGAGCCCCCTGGAATCTGGGCATGTGCTCTTGACCCATGTTCAACCTAGGACCTTTCAGTCCATAGGCTGACACTCTATCCAATGAACCAAATTGGCCAGCACTTTACTAGTTCTTTCAATTCTGCCATAGGAAATTCAATATCTTCTTAGCTGTTCCCTCTTCCCAAGGCATTTGTCTTTTGTATTATTCATTGTTTGATTTAAAAAAAAATATATATATATATATTATTGATTTTTTACAGAGAGGAAGGGAGTACAATAGAGAGTTAGAAACATCGATGAGAGAGAAATGTCGATCAGCTGCCTCCTGCACACCTGCTACTGGGGATGTGCCCATAACCAAGGTACATGCTCTTGACTGGAATCAAACCTGGGACCTTTCAGTTCAGTTAGGACTGATTTTTTTCACTGATATTCCCTCTTACTTTGAAAAAATATGGCCCACAACACACAAAAGAGGATTAGTGGCTTTTTAGTGTCCCTCCCTACCCTACGATTCTATGAGATTGTGATTTCTATGGATTAATGAGTGACCATTGGAATAAAGTTGGGCTTTATTTATTAAAAACAACTCAGTGTCATAGTAGATAAAGAAATCTTTTTCATGCTGGACTAACTCTTCTCCCAGTCACTAGAGATGGTAGCAAATCATTTTGGGGGGAAATGTAAAGAAAGAAAAGACAAAAAAATTGTACTGTTCAGTTTTTAGTAAAAAGTATTGTTCGATTTCTCTTTTTCACTTAAAAAACATTGTTTCTTTCCATGTTTAGTTAATACAATTGATGCAGGAACACAAATCTGGAAAAATTATCAAATACTTTGTCCACTTGTTTTTGACATCTCCTTCCTTTTCTTTGCTTCAATAGGATTTTTTCTTTTTTGTTGAGTCCATGAAATGGGGTTGGTAATTAGTTTGATTCAATATACCTAAGAAAAAGATTTCAATGCTCTGTACTAGCATTCTGCATTAGAGAAAAGTCACTTGCTCTCAGATTAAGTAATATTTATTGGGTGATATACTCTTAAAATAGAAGTAAATTTCTTTCCTTTCTCCAGTACCTTGTTCTCTGCCACTCTTTTTTAAAGTAACTGCAACTTTTCCCTAAGTGGTCTCTTATAACATGTCAATGTGAAAAAACAGTCCATGCTAGTGATGGAAGGTCTTTTCTTATCCCAACCTATTGGGAAATGCCCTTTGACCTGTCACTCTCCTCTATAAAACTGAGACTAATTTAAAGATAAATTGTCCAGAGCTACTGTGAAACAGAAGCAAAGATAAAGTTAATGGGAATGTGATTCGATTTATAAAAATCTGATTTACGCACAACTTTTCAGTAGCACATTTATAACATCAAATGAGGAACATCTGTACTAAAGGAAACAACAAATTCCTTGAGCTTTCATTGTGAAAAGATATCAAATTGTGTGGAAAGACAAGATATACAGGCAATTATTCAATATCAACATGGCTGACAAGTTCAACTATAACTGGTTAGAAAAAATAATTAAATTTCCTGAACCATAAGCTCATTCACTTTTTTATCTCAACTGACCCGGGGGAATAGAATAGTGATTATACACAGTGAATCAAGGGCAGGTTTTTGTTAAGAGGAACTTCCTCTCAGAAGAGCTGTGATGGTGAAAGTTACACTTGACTATTTTATATTAGTTTTTAGGACCAAATGTATAGTTCACTAGCATCCTTGTGCTCTTACACATTCTCAGCTCCTTTCAACCCTGTGACTTTCTAACCAGCCCATTGGGCTGGAAGTGAACTTGTCACTTTTGGACCACGGCCTTTTTGCACAGGTAAAACTTCTCTACTTCTCTACCGCTATGAACACCAAAGTGGAATCTTCACTTCTGAAATCTCTAGAGTAGGACATGGAACATGAGCCTTTACTGACTTGCACAAAACTATAAATGAAGCATAAGTAAACCTTTGTAGTATTAAACCACTCAAATTTGGATGTTAATTTGTTACTGCAGCACAAATCAATGTATACTGATTAATACAACTGTATTGATGTTGCTAATTCAGACTTTATACTAAATTTATTGTTCTATTATCATTTTTTGAAGGATTTCATTTTACTTCTTCAAAACAAAAATATTTTAGAGAGTTAAAGAGAACAGAAGACAAATAATTATAGTTCTTAATTTTTCATTCAGCTTTATTTTAAATCTTTTTTTGTTGTTCCAGGAGTTGTTTAACAAGATCATACTTAATACCCATGGACACAGATAAAAATGAGATGCTTCTGCAAGATGCTACTTTTACTAGTAATTTCATCAATTTAATATTCTATTTCTTTAGATTGAAGTATATTTCAATGAAATCAGTCCACATGCTCTAAGGTTGATATGAAATTTATAGAAGAGATAGAAACACTGAAAGAAAAAAAAATAGATCTGACATGAAATAAACAGACGCTGGGTGCTAATTTTAAGTCAAGTAAGAGACTATATACTGGTAGATATAGTTCTGTTGAATTTAAATTTCAGATTTTTAGTAAACACATTTAGTGTTTAGATGAAAAAATTTATTCTGATGCTAATAGAACCTAGAATTAAGGAAATGATTTTAAAATACAAAATCTAAAGTAAAAGGCAAAACTTTTACACAATAATTTTGAATGTGGACACAATGTACACACACTGGTTATTGTCAGGTTAAAATTATGAATTCATGAATTAGCAAGGATTTGTTGCAATCTTGAAGAGTATTAACTGTTTGAATTTATAATCATCAAATTAGTATGAAGTTCAAAGTCAGGTCTTTACAAGCAATGATTCTTTAAAATCCACAACACTGAAAGATTTACGATCAACATCTCCAATTTCAAGTGCAGAAATCCCTGCAACAGTAGGTGTAGCAGCTTGCCTGAGGCCAGTGGCTGGGATGTGCTTCAGTAAGGTTCTGAAGCCAGGATGCCCAGTTCCAGAGCCCTCTCTCTTCATCCCCACACCTTACTAAATCTATTACCACTTTTCAGGAATTGTGCTAAGTTCATCATAGATAATATTCCATTTACCTCACTGTATTTATGAGTTATGTATTAATGTCCCAATTTTTATAAATAAGAAGGCTGAAGAAAGAGATGTTAAGTAACTGGGTCCTAACCATATACCAGCAAGTATGGTGCTAAGAGTTGACTCCTAATGATGCTCAAAGAGAAATGACTTGGATTTCTAAAGGATGGTGCAGATAAAGCCCATGTGTTCAAATATTCACTCATGACACAAGGAGAGATCTTTTGTAAAGGTACAATTTGGAAATTTCTCTGTGGCTGTCCAAGATACAATGAGGTAGTCCTCATTCAATTTTTCAGTAGGGCTGCCAGGTTAGAAAAAAATCAACTGGACTCTTGGTTAAATTTCCATTTCAGATCAACAAGTTTGTTTGTTTGTTTTTTAGTATAAATATGTCCCTTGCAATATTTGGGACATACTTATATTGAAAAATTATCTATTTATCTGAAATTCAAATTCAAGTGCTCCTCCTCCATTTTATCTGGCAATCCTATTTTCTAGAAGTTTCTTCACTTGTGCTTTTACATCACGATCATTTACCACATTTAAGGCTCAGATTTATTTTGTTGTGTGTTTGGAGTAAAGGCAGTATAAAGCCCACAGTCCATTATAGCTATTTATTTACCTAGAACCATCTGGGAAGATGGGACAGGACAGTTTTTAATCCTGCATTTAGTGTGCAAGATCTATGAATGTGGACATTCATACAAATTGAGTTTTGCATCATTCTCTAGAAACTGTATCAATGTCTGCTCCTTCTACTTATAAAATGTAGGCATATAGCTATCCATAGAATAAAACCCACATATTTATTAGTATTTCACACACATACTTGAAATATATGAGTCTCAAGGTCAGGCACATAAGAGTAATAGATTTTGTTAGGTTCAACTTTTGATAGTTTGAGTGTTTTTCTGTGAGCATCACTCAGAATTTGTTTATAAGTCAGACTGTGAGACCATCTCTTAGTTTGACCATACATTTGCTTGGAAATTTTAACTGTCATTATTGTATGTTCTTCCCTAACAAATCACCAGGTCATTTGAATATGAAAACACTTCAGAACAAAAGTGTGATGATAAATGATAAATTATCATTGTTTTGGCATTTATTCCATTTAAAAACTTGTCTCTTCTCTATTTATGATTCCTTCCTTTCTCAGATTGGGGCTGTGGAGAGCACTATTTGGTGTGTCACAAGCAATAGAAAGCCAAAAGTGCTTGTTAAGTAACATTAAATAAGTTTAGAGACTTGTGATTGTTTTGAATAGAAGTTTCCAGGACGTTCTTCACTCCTTTCTTAATTATTAAATAACAAGAATGACTCATTTCCAATTTTTATTAGTCTGGCTCATCTTCTCTCAAATTCTTTGTTAATGTGTGAAAATATTTTTTTTAACATTTCTTATCTTCAGTGGAATGATTAAACTTATTGCTGGGACTGGCACAAAGTTTATAAAAAGGAATGTATTACACTACATCAATGTAAATTTTATAAAAATAAAAGCAACTGAGAAAAAAAGGAAAGAACCCCAAACGTTTCATTGTGGAAGCAAGAAAAAAAAAGTGACAATGAGTTGCAGCTTATTCCTTCTATCATCTGGTCTTCACTCAAGAGTTATTTGAACTTGGGAAGACTAATAATGGAGTTCTTTCTTATCTGCACAATATCAAAAATCCACAAACTAAAAGTCTGCTGATCCTATTCCCTGCCCTTTTTCTCTGGAATGCTCTCGATGGAGTATGAAATGGACTGAGCTGAAATCAGAGCCAAGAAATTTAATTTGCTTAAGAAAAATATCTGGAAATAAGAAATATTTTCTTATAAAGTACAGAATAAAATCTATCCAACTATGTACATTTTTGTTTAATTTGAATATTACAACCTTACATTTTTATCTGTACAATATGTGTATTTACTTCCTCATAACGATGACCAAGTTTGTTAAGAAAGTCTAATGATGTCTAGACTACTTAATTTAGAAAAAAAAAGTCCTAGACAGTGTTTGAAAATACTTCTCTAAAGAAACAAAAAAGAGAGAAGAAATCTTTTATTTGATACAATATTTAGTCATCTTCAGTAGGAAGGAGTGACCTGGGTTCTTCTCTTCACTTATTTTAGGGAAATTGTTCTAGAAGGAGGAGAAATTCCATGGTTGTGTATTTATGTCAATGTCTTTATCACCTGGATCTAAATTTTGCCATATTCAGTGCAGGTAGATACAAGCCTTTTACACTCTGAAAGAATTCTTGCCACTACGAAAGAAGTACAATAACTCATCCTCATTTCTGCTTAGAACTTCTTTTCCATTTCTGTGACCCATTTAGTAAGCTTTCTCATAGCACGCCAGAAAATGACAATTCAGAAAATTCACTTCCAAATATATGGACTCAGAGTAATCTTTTCAAGTCAGAGTACATTGGTACCTGGGGAAGCATCACTGTGCACTGGATAGCTTTTATGGAGCTCATTATCAAATGGGAACATTAGGCAGGAATCTGGCAGAGAAAATGTAATCAGGATTTATAATTAAGTGAGCACAGAATTTATAAATTTGATTATAATTGTAGAGTTTCTAGGCCCTTTTCCAAATAGCCACATGCATTGCACATATAAAATAAGAATTTGTATACTAAGAATTCTTTATTATGATTTCAGTAGTAGTTTTGGAAACTATGACAGGTCTAATCTCTAAATGAAAAAAAAATTGTAATCCTTCTGAAGATAGTTTGGTTAAAGAATACTTCTTTTAGTTCCAATTTGGAAGTATTTAAAGTAGTACACATAACTCAAAAGAGCTCTTTAAGTGAAAATGTGTTACTTTCTTTAGGGAATGTTAGTACTGCCCTTTTTCGATGGAAGAATCTTTGACAGATCAAGTCCCACAGTAAAGGTCTGCTTATTTTCCAGGTACTTTTCATCCTTCTATTCCTCTTTCATTTGTGTCATTGCTGATCCCTTTGGGAATTTGGAAACAATAGTTTTATGGAATTACCCACCAAAGAGTCCTGGATCTTGGTCATTGTAGCTGCTGAGAAAGACAGATAAGCAAAGTAGTGACTAGCTGCTATAGCAGCAAGGGCTTGGGATGAGGGTGAGTCATTGTTCAATACTAATAGTATTTCATGCACGGCATTAGCCAACATGTTGAAAGAAATGTATAATGGTTCAGAGTTGGATTTTATACATAGCCTGACCTAGATGTAAACTCTGGCTGTCTTATTTACTGGCTATGAGATATTAGTGTTAGTGAACCTAAGACTCAGTTTTCTCATTTATAAAATGGGGCTTAACAAGCCAAATTTAATAACTTTTATAAGGCTTAAAATTAATATGTAAACATATATTCTTGATACATAGTGAACGCTCAAATAATGTACCTATATTCATTTTATTACTGAAAAGTTTTGAGCTAAGTTTTTAGCTCTCATCTATCTGTCATCTATCTATCTAATCTATCATCTATCTATCTATCTATCTATCTAAATATATGTATTTTTAAATTATGCTAAAATTCTTCTCCAACTAAAGGAGATTTGACTTTGGATAGTAAACACACAATGCAATCTACAGATGATGTATTATAGGATTGTACACTTGAAACCCATATAATGTTATTAAACAATGTCACCCCAATAAATTCAATTTTAAAAAGGACCTACATAAAGATAAACAAGTAAAGACTAGTGTTTTACAGTGGGGACAGACAATAAATACATACATGAGTTATGGCCCTGTTTTTAAGTTAAATATAGGAAACAGCTTTAAAACTTAAGACCACTAACTTTGTAAGTAAAATCAAAGTGATTGATCATCTCAAAGTACTCTGTCTTCTAGACCCTTATAATCTGTTTAGTGAGGCAGAAGCCATGAACTTGTGAGAAATTACAACAGTGTAAGACGATAGTAAGTACATCACTGATGGCCAAAGGAATGATTGGGGCTGAGAGATATTTACATTATGATTCATTAACAGTAGCAAAATTACAGTTATAAAGTAGCAATGAAAATAATGTTAAGTTTGAGGGCCACCACAACATGAGGAACTATATTAAACAGTTGCGGCACTAGAAAGTTGGAGAACCACTGGGCTAGAGGAACCTGAGGGTCTTGGGCAACAGCCCTGAACTTACATGTCTGTTGGGAGATGTGGGTATGCATGTGGAATGAGGCATCTGAGAGCTGTTACACAAAGTCACTTAGCCAGGACAGTGAACCAAGCAGGATATTTTTGCACAAACAAATAATGCAACTAATCATGAAAATCTGAATTAGTGTCATGGAAATTTACAAAAAAATATATAAACGCTCTCTGTAAAAAATAATGTAGATTTCTGCATTTAAAACCACTCCTTATCGCCTATCTTGGAAATCAAATACTAAAATAGAATAGTTTTTGGAGAAGAGTACTGGCTGCTCCTACTGTAGCTGGCAGCGCATAAATAATAGGAATCCCTGGGCGGGGCTGGTGGAGCGTGATCTCAGCAGGAGATGCTGGCAGTCAGAGAACTGAGTTTTGATGTCTGTCACCCTTTACTGATAGGACTCTCTTCACCAAACAGAGAACATTTCATGATGTGTCAATTTTTGGTTTTGTTTTGTTTGGCTCTCAAGAATGTAACGTTAAAGCATAGAAAGCATGTTGACTGACTTGTGTTTGTTGTTTTCCTTTCCTGTACTTCTAGGAATGTTATAATGATATCTTTCTATCCTAATGGTAACACACACATGCCCACACACATCTAGGATATACATATCTATAATAATAAAAGCATAATATGCTAATTAGACCAGGTAGCCAAACTACCTTCTGGGCATCATTTTGGACATCCTTTGGATGAAGCCACTGCAGTGGGGGCCAGGGCACGGATGGTTAGGGGTGATCAAGAGGCAGGCGAGCAGTTAGGAGCATTCAGGCAGGAAGGCAGGCAGAGTGGTTAGGGGAAATCAGGCAGGCAGGTAGGCAAGTGGTCAGGAGCCAGCAGTCCCGGATTGCAAGAGGGTGCAGACCAGGCTCAAATTTTGTGTATTGGTCCTCTAGTTATAGATAATTTTTCAGACATGTCGATGTGAGGATGGCAGAAGTAATGAAGAAGAGATTCTGCAGTTTTGGTTGGTCTGTTCTGAGCCAGTGAGGAGTGAATTCTTTCAAGCTGGTTTCTACCTTATTCTATATCACAGCACCTAACACAGGGCTTGACACATGTCAAGTACTCAACAATACTGGTCGACCAGTTGCTATGACATGCACTGACCACCAGGGGGCAGATACTCAAATCAGGAGCTGCCCCCTGGTGTTCAGTGTGCTTCCACAGCCAACCTCCTATGGACAGCCAATCTCCTGTGGTCGCTCCCCTGAGCCAGCCAGCCCCAATCCATCCTAATCAGGACTGGGAGAGATGGCCCTGATCAGCCGTGATTGGTCCCAGTCGCTGGTCAGGCCAAGAGACCCCACCTGTGCACACATTCATCCACCAGTCCTCTAGTAGTAACAATAATGAAAATGCATTTTAGGCCTTGACCAGGTAGCTAATCTTGATACATCAAATTATGGGTTCAATTCCTGGTCAGGGCACATACAGGAATCAACCAATAAAAAAATACATTTTAATAAGAAAGCCACCAATAAATTAATCCTATCTAATAAAAGAGTAACATGCAAATTGACCATACCTATGCTACACTCACAAGCCACGCCCAGCAGCCACATCCACCAGCCAATCAGGAGTGAATATACAAATAAACCCCAACCAAGATGGCTGCAGCTCTGAGAGCAGGAGAGAGGTTTGTGTTTTCCCAGCAATGGAGGAAACCAAGCTTTCCTCCTGCCCTTGCTGGCTCACACCACCACTAAATTCTACAAAGTTTCAATTATACAAGATAATGATGGCAGCCACAGAGCTTGAGAGATCAGGAGGCTTCAGTTGCACCCAGAGATGAAGAAAGCCAAGCTTCCCAGGCCTCCCTCCACTTAAGGCTACAAAGTTTTAATTATAAAAGGTAAATAAATCCAACAGAAATGGCTGATGCCACGAAGTGAGCAGAAGCCTTGGCTCCACTCCAGGCTACAAAGTTTCAATTGTAAAATATAAATTCCAGATCTCAGGGCCTCCACTTGAGTTGCCGGGGGGCGTGGCCAGCCTGCAAACCACCTTAGGCCCCTTGCCCTGGCTGCCCCACACCCCAAGAGAACCCCCAACCTGATATGAGACACTCTTCAGTGCAAACCAGCTGACCCCCACCCATGCACCAGGCCTCTATACTATCTAATTAAAGAGTAATTTGCAGATTGACCATCACTCCAACACACAAGGTGCCTGCCCGCATCTGTTCAAAGATCCTGTACCCATGTGGACACAAGATGGCCACCACAATATGGCCAGCAAGGGAGGGCAGTTGTGGGTGATCAGGCCAGCAGGGGAGGGGAGTTGGGAGGGACCAAGCCTACAAGGGAGGGCTGTTGGGGGTGATCAAGCCTGGAGGTGAGGGCAGTTAGGGGTGACCCAGACAGCAGAGGAGGGGAGTTGGGGGTGACTGGGCCTGCAGGGGAAGGCAGTTGTGGGGGACCAAGCCTGAAGGTGAGGGCAGTTAGGGGTAACCAGGCCATCAGAGGAGGGAAGTTGGGGGCAAACAGGCTGGCAGAGGAGCAGTTAGACATCAATCAGGCTGGCAAGGGAGTGGTTAGGGGGTGATCAGGCTGGCAGACAGAAGCAGTTAGGGGCAATCAGGAAGGCAGGCAGGTGAGCAGTTGGGAGCCAGCAGTCCTGGATTGTGGGAGGGATGTCTGACTGCCTGGTTGTGGCCAATCCCAGTCTGATCAGGTCTAAACGGGCAGTCATACATCTCTCAAGGAGTCCCAGACTGGAGAGGGTGCAGGCTGGGCCGAGGGACACCCCCCACCCCCACCCCCACACAAATTTTGTGCACCAGGCATCTAGTAGTAAAATAATAATTAACATTTACTGATTTTTTACTATGGCTGGGTACTGTGTGAAATCTTATTTCATTTAATCCCGAGAAAAACTTTCATAAGTTGGGCATTCTTTTTGACCAAATTTAAATTGAGGCCCAGACCTGTTAATTAACTTGTCTGTAGAAACATAACCAGGACTTGTCAGAGGAAGATAGGAACTGAGCCTGGTCTGCCAGTGAGCCTGGGATTATCCAGGCAACCACTGCCTTCCTGAATGAATAAAGAGATTCCATTAGTGAGTCTACTGATGCAGAGAACAGTCTATGGCTGTACCTGCAACTTCTCTGAAGTAAATCCAGGAAATAGTCCAAACATACAAGGAACAATTAAAAAAAAAATGTCACTTTTTGTTTTAATGAAAAAGGGTTATACTTACTACTGTTATTAAAAGTTAAATTTTAAAACACTTTGTTTAATATAGGATAAAATACAGTTTACTGTGTAGACTTTTACTTTAATATGATCTTAAATTTGTTATTCATGTTCACATAATTTTTTTCTCTGTGGATACATAGATATATAATATTTTTGTGTGCATATTGTGTATGTGTGTGAATGTAAAATTTAGTGTATGTGCATTGGTATGAATAGATAAAAAAGATATAGACCAAGAACATCCATTTAGATGGCATTAAACTTAGAGAAACAATAAAATAGGAAAACTGGAAGTAGGGAAATGTGCATAGTATTACACTTTGGTTGCTAACATTCTAATTGAATCTTTAGATATACTGATAGAGCATCATATGCTTGAGTGTGAACAGAGGAGAAAGTGTGAGAAAGTTTGTTTTGAGCTTCAAACAATCCTATCTAATAAAAGAGTAATATGCAAATATGACCATACCTTTGCTATACCCACAAGCTACGCCCACAGCCATGCCCACCAGCCAATCAGGAGCAGATTATGCAAATAAACCCCAACTAAGATGGCTGCTGCCACTGAGAGCAGGAGGGAGGGTTGGGGTTCCCCAGCAACAGAGGAAGCCAAGCTTTCTGCCTGCCATTGCTGGCCTAGGCCTCCACTCTAGGCTACAAAGTTTCAAATAGAAATGGCTGCCACCACGAGCAAGCAGAAGGCTTGGCTCCATTCCAAGCTACAAAGTTTCAATTGTAGACATAAATTAGTCCCAGATCCCAGGGCCTTTGCTTGGGAGATTGGGGGGCATGGCCAGCTTGTAAACCTCCAAAGGCCCCTCGCCCAGTATGCCCCTCGCCCAGTATGCCCCTCACCCCAAAGGAATCCCCACCCTGATCCTGGACACTCTTCAGGGAAAACCAGCTGGCCCCCACCCATGTACCAGGCCTATATCCTATCTAATAAAAGAATAATTTGCAGATTGACCATCACTACAATCCACAAGAGGGCTGACCCCATGTGGTCAAAGATCCTGTACCCATGTGGACACAAGATGGCCACCACAAGATGGCCAGCAGGGTTGGGCTATTGGGAGGTTCCAGGCCCTGCAAGTGAGGGCAGTTAGGGGTGACCAGGCCAGCAGAGGAAGGAAGTTAGAGGCAAACAGACTGGCAGGGAAGCAGTTAGACATCAATTAGGTTGACAGGGTAGTGGTTAGCAGGTGATCAGACTGGCAGGCAGAAGTGGTTAGGGGCAATCAGGGAGGCAGGCAGGTGAGCAGTTTGGAGCCAGCAGTCCTGGATTCTGAGAAGGATGTCTGACTTCCCATTTAGGCCCAATCTGGGGTTGGTTCTAAATGGACAGTTGGACATCCCTTGAGGGGTCCCAGATTGGAGAGAGTTCAGGCTGGGCTAGGGGACATCCTCTGCTCCCTGTGCTTGAATTTTGTTTACCAGGTCTCCAGTACTAGTATAATTTACAAGGAAGTACATGATTCTTCCATCAGTCAGGTGAATGCTCATATCATTTTCCCTTTCGTATAGTTTCACAACTACACTTGGCCAAGGCCAGTCCAACCACCATTATTCTGCTTGGCATAATAGCTTGATATTGATACCAGATTGTCTTTTGTCACTGATTTCAAATGATACCTTGTTCATATTTTTTTATTCCATGAAATAGATCTATTTTGTATTCTATTTTCTTGAATATCTTGCTTATCACCCTGTCTTCCATTTTATTTGAACATTTTCTGACATTTCTGCTCAGTGCATGCCCAATATTTGTTTGCCAATTGAAGGATAAATATTGTTTCTGACTTGAAAAATTAGACTTCTTTATTATCACATGTCACTTGATTTTTAACTCCCCTATGAAAATTATATTTGACTATAGTTTTAGAGCAGAATATAGATTACTTGGAGAAAATAGATTCATCTATTTTTCTTTTTCTACTGGATCATTGCTATAATTATTTAAAAAGAAAGTATCCCTTGCTCTCATCCTCTCTAGGTACTAACTGTGGATCTCCTTCTCTTTACTACAAACTTGTAGGAAACCTTGCTGTCTGTGTTTCTGACTATTTCCTCACCAAGTGGGCTTTTATACCCTCTGCTCTTCTGGTTTGATCTGCTCAACTATACCAATGATTTCTTATCCATCTCCCATACAGTAGTAAACTCTTCCCTTTTTTTGAATTGTTTTCCTCTTTTAGATCTTGGAACTTCATTTTCCATGTTTTCTGTCTTATTAGTGACTTTAACTTTCCATTGCTGGCTCTGCCATAGTAGTAAATTGCTGCAGGACTCAGTCCTCCATCACCTCCCTCTCTTCCCTTCTATATCTGAGTTCTCTCATTGGATGGTCTTTAAATCTCTTAGCTTTCAATGCCATCCGCATCCTCAAAAATGTATTTCTAATCAATTCCTCTTTCACACCTCAAAATTTAAAAAAATATATAGTGTATTTGACTCCTCTATAATAGGGATAACCAGAACTATTGGTATTCTCCCAAGACCTGTCATGCCCTCTTTTTCATCTTATTATATAGCACCACAGTATATGTAGTTGCTCAAGGCACAAACCTAGGAATGATTTAAAAAATTTTTAAATTTATTGATTTGAGAGAGAGAGGGAGAAGAGAGAAAAAAAAGAAGAGAGAGAGAGAGAGGAGAGAGTTTTTATTCCACTTATTTATGCATTTATTGGTTGCTTCCTGATGGGAAATTGAATCCACAACCTTGGCGTATTGGGACAACACTCCTCAATATTCTAACCAACTGAGATACCTGGGTTTTATGAATAATTCTTAATTCTTCTCTTTTTTCCCAACCCAACATCAAATCCACAGTAGGTTTTATCTTTCTCTCAAAACACACAGTTAATTTTCACTTCATTTCAACACTTTCTCCCTTGTCTAGGCTACCAACACCTCTTGCCTAGGTTACTATAATAGCCTCTTAATTACTTTCCCTGCCTCTATTTTCCCTCAGTATCAGTCATTAAATTATTAGTAGTAATCTTTTAAAATGAGTAATAGGCTCATGTCAATTCCCTGTTAGAACATCCCAAAGGATCTCACAGTCTTAGAATAAAATTTAAACTCATTGCCTCCCCTGGCTAACAACACCCTGTATAAATCTGCTCTCTTGCTTACCTTGTTTACCTCATAACACGCTCACTTTCCACCCTTTCCACTTAGCCCACTCTGCATTTACACTGGTTTTCTTTCTGTTCCACAAACATGCCAGGTCTGTGCCTGTCCTAGAGTTTTGATGCCAGCTGTTCCTTGTACCTGAAGGCTTTCACCTGATCTTTGCTTTTCCAGCTTCTTCCTGTCGTTCAGATGTCATCTTAAATGTCTTTGATTTGAGCAGCCTTCCCTGACCACCTAAACTAAAGTACATACCCAGTAACTAATTCTTTCTCATGCCAACCTGTTTATATTCTCACTACAACATTTAGCACATTTTAATAATTTCCTGTTAGGATAAAAAGAAATTATTATAATAATGTATATTATTTATACATACATTTGCTTGTTTATTCTTTGTTGTTTCCATTAGAATGTAAACTTGTTTTGCAGGTTTGAACCCTGGCCCTGGTCAGGATGCTTGCTAGAGGCAACCAATCAATGTGTCTCTCTTACATCAATGTTTCTCTCTCTCTCTCTCTCTCTCTCTCTCTCTCTCTCTCTCTCTCTCTCTCTCCTCTCTCCTTTCCTCCCTCCCTTCCATTCTGTCTAAAAATAGGGGGGGGGGGATATCCTCAGGTGAGGATTTATAACAACAACAAAAAGACATTGTCAGTGAGATTGATTAAAACGAAGCTCTGGCCTGGCTAGTGTGGTTCACTGGTTGAGTGTTGACCCATGAACCAGAAGTTCACAGTTTGATTCCAAGTCAGGGCATATGCCCGGTTGTTCCACAGTAAGGGTGTGCCGGAGACAGCGATCAATGATTCTCTCTCATCATTGAGGTTTCTATCTCTCTCCCTCTCCCTTTCTCTTTCTGAAATCAATAAAAAACATACTGTTTTTTAAAAAATGAAGCTCTATGGTGGGTATAATTTGAGTAGCCTTTGCCACCTGCTAGTAGTCCTATGATTATGTTATCATACATGGAGAAAGGGATCTTGCACATGTGTGATCAGTGGACTGTAAAATAAAGGATTATTTAGTTGGGCGTAATCTAATCCTCTGAGACTTTTAATAACAGGAGTGTTGGCAGAAAGATTTTGAATGTGAGGAGGACTGGTGGTACAATGCCTGAGTGTGAAGGTGGAGGTGGCCTCCACAAAGAGAGAGCAGTCTTGGGTTTACAGCCAGCAAGGAAATGGGGATATAAGTCCTGCAGTTGCAAGAAATTGATTGCCAATCACCTGTTCTGCACCTGTTCCTAGTGGGATGCACACACTTCCGTCACCCCTTGCAAGCTAATCCGTCCCTGGGGATCATCCCAAGCCCTAGGGTACCATATAAAGTTTCCTTATACCTTATAGTCACTCTTTTATCACAGATAATTGTTCTTTATGTTTAACTTCCTCTATTCAACCTATTGTGTGATTTCTATTTCCTGATGAAATCTACTCTGCTACAAAGCACCACTATGAAATCTCTCCTTTTGGGGCACATACCCCTTATTCTTGAATATGCAATTTAATCAAATCTATATTAAGGCTCCTCAAAGTCACTGTCTCCTCCCTTATCTTAGGAGTCAGAGTTCAAATTATACATATTTTATCACACGGCAATAACTATTCCTGTATTTTTTTTCAGAAAGTGTTTTATCTCATTTAATAAAGGATTCTATCAGCTTTATCACATGTATAGCAAAAATTTTCATGCTTATTTTTGCAGTGTGAGGCATATTTTCAGAGCTAATACCTAATCTCGGATGTTTAGAAAGCAGCTTAGCTTCCTTAGCAGGTGTAATTTCCAGATTCTATTTGTCTTAACACAAAGTAATTCCTACTTTAGAGTGCCAAGCAATGATTGTTTTAAGTAGAATGGCTTTTATTGCATTTTAGTTCTTCACATTTTAAATTTCCTTTACTCTTAGCTTTAACTTAAAGTCTTGGTTGACCTGCTGCTTTTGATATAAAAAGTAAAAATGGTTGAGGTCAGTCCTTCTTATGCCAACTTGTGGTCAATATTGAGAATACTTTGTGTTAATTCATATGTATGTATTTCTTGGAGCTGAGGTTGTCCAGTGATGGGGGAGTTCACATGGATATAGAGGAAAAGGAGGGCTGAAGCCCAGTTCATCCTCAGCAGGATGTGCAATGCTCTTAAGGCATGACTCTCAGATGTATCCCAGGTGCTGTTCCGGTCAAAAGAAAAGAGATTTGAAACAGACAAGTCAGAATCCTCTAGTGACAGAGGTTTGACTTAAGGATGGGAGATATTTATTATTAATTTAAAATTTCATCACTGATGTTTATCAACCGTACCCAATTCAATGAAGTTGCCTGAAAACTGATGTCTAGAGTTTCTAGTTAGTCAAAGTTCTAGAGCAGGGAGGCATAATGCTTCTAAACTAATCCGTGGTCTCAAATAGTATTCCATGGGAAGCAGATTGTGAAATGGAAATGAATGAGCAGTATATTTATTAGGGGTTGCTAATAATTGGGTTGTACAAGTGAGTGGAAAGAAGCAGGGTTGGTAAGGCAGAAGTTGAGCTGCAATCAATCCCCATAATTGTGTTAGCTGACCTAATGGGGGGCTCTGCAGTGGGGATGGCCCTGTAGAGCTTTCTTGAATAGGGCTGATTATGCAGGGTCTTCATATTCCTGCACTGATTTGTGAGCTATGCCTAGAAGGAGGTATAACTTTGAACAGAGCACTTTTCTTCTGCTAAGAAAATTCTCAAAGAGGGCTAGTGATTGAAGATCATCTTCTATCAGCATTCTCCATACCTGGGAGAACAAGTCTATCATTCCTTAAGGGGATCTACGTAGTTTATGTGCACAACAACCACATATAATCATATATTACTAGAGGCCCAGTACACGAGACTCTAGTGACAGAGTCTCGGGCGGAGGGGGTCCCTCAGCCTGGCCTACACCCTCTTGCAGTCTGGGACTCTTCAGGGGATGTTCAACTGCTGGCTTTGGATCACTGCACTCACCAACCATGAGCTCAGCTTGTGGATGAGCAGGGTTCCTCCTGTGGGAGGGCACTGACCACCAGGGGTAGCTCCTGCGTTGAGTGCCTGCCTCCTGGTGGTCAGTGTATGTCATAGTGACTGATCATTCTGCAGTTCAGTTGATTTGCATATTACCCTTTTATTATATAGGATTTTTCTGCCAGTGATATGCTCAGTCAAACTTGTCATTAATGCAGAATTTTTAATTACTTTACTAACTAGTCCCTAACTACTTATACAACAGACTCACCTATGTTGGAGCTTAATACCAAAATATACCAGGCTCATCTATCCTGTATCTAATTTATTTGGGAGCAGACCATATTTCTTTAATGACCATCTGCATATTTTAAGAGCAGAGGGAGCTTGTGCAGTTGATGCCTCCAGATTCTAATTCAATTAGGTGCCAGACTGAAGGAAGCTGTAATTGGAACCTAATCAGGCCATCAATATTGCTAAGATTAATAATCAGTCAAAGCAGCCAGATCACCCTGAAGAATAGGGAGCATCTGTGTTTGACTTTTATTTAACCTAAGGAGATTAAGTTGCAGCAGCAATGGAGTGAAGAAGCCCTATGTGGCTATGATGGAAAGTGGAAACTCAGTAGAAATTGCAGATGTGGATGTGAAAACAGAAAGAGAAATAACTCTGCCGGAAATGACTGACAGTGGCTGTATACTAAGTTTAAACTGAAGAAGCATAGGTGAATGGCATAGGAAGTCCTGGGGTTAGAGTGCATGTGGTGGCTCTCTACCTTGTTGAGGGAGGACTGACTACTCCTTGGAAGAGGATGCAGACACACAATTGTACCATACAGAGACATTCCCTCTTCTGAGGAAGTGGTCCTTCCTTATGGTTTCCAAAGAAAGAAAAATATGTTAAGAACTTCTTACAGCTCACTCTCCCAATTTACAATACATTTGTGGAATCCTCTTGGTATTTGACTATATATTCATGTTTATATTGAAACTAGAGCCTCGATGCATGAAATTTGTGCAAGGTGCTCAAAGCCCAGGCTTCGTCTGGAAGGATGTCTGGAAGATCGTTTAGCTGTTTGGTCTAATTAGCATATTATTATTTTATTATTATAGATAACATGCTTATATTGCTAACACTGTCCCCTCCAACATTAACAAAGTTTTCATTCATATCTGCTAGCTTTTAGCCATTCAGGATAAGGACTTAGTCATCCTTCATTACTCAGTCCCAACACACTTATGCATAAGTGTGTACAACCACCACAGATTCAGTTAGATCAATGAATGCACAATGCTGATATTAAAAGTTCACAATTAGTACAAATTTTACTTTCCTCTATATTTTGTCCCCCACTCCCTGCTCAGTACTATTATTTGTCATGATCTTCTTCTATCTGCCAGTTATCTTTGAAACCATTAAAACCTACTCTCAGTACCTTATTGATTTCATTTTCTTGAAGATATTTCCACCTGAGACTTGTAACTTGCTTCACAGTGGCTGATTGCTTTCCCAATCTGCTACCCAGAGTCATCTTATATCTTTCCGTATTTGCCTTTTTCTCTTTGGTTTAATCTCCATTTCTTAGATCCCATCTATTTCTAGCTTTACTCCCTCCTTTTGATAGCTCACATGCTCCATAGCTTTCTGAACATAGACACCTGGGAGGCCGATTGTTTGAGAACTTGAATGTTTGAAAAAGTCTTTATCTTACCCTTGCCTTTAGTGATTTGGCTGAATTTGTATATTGGTAATTATTTTCTTTTACATTGCAGCTAAGGAGTCTGATGTTATTCTAATTCTCCACCCCCAACTTTTGTGGGACATACTGACAGAAAATTGTGTAAGTTTAAAGGCAGGTCAATGTAGATATATGTAGATATATAGATATATAGATATATATTGTAAAATGTTGACAACCATAGCATTAGCTAACACCTTCATTATGTCGTATAATTACCAATTCTTTTTTGTAGTGAGAACATTTAAGATCTACATTCTTAGCACCCTGCAGACATATATTGCACTGCTGTTAACTGTAATGGCCATGAGCCCCACTTATTCTTGAACCCTTGTATAAAACCTGTTCTATTTTCTCCGAAGTTATGAAATGCCGTGACAATGTAGAGCAGTATGATAAAAATTTCATTTTTATCCTTGATGCCGACTTCTTCTCAGGTCTTTCCAATAAGGCAACAAAGAGGCTAATTTTGGGGAAAATTCTTAAAATAGTTATTTGAAAGACTCCTTCCCTTCATTCTTGTTTTTTCCTTTTGTAGCTCATTTAATCATCATCCCTCTATTTTCATCTTTTTGCAACATATTATTTATTTTCTAGACATTCTATTGAGTTTTTTTTTTCTTCATTTTTGCTGTCATATTTCGAATCCCAAGAACTGCTTTTGTTATCTAAATATCCTCTTTTTCCTCCAGGTTGCTTTCTTCTGTTTTATTTTTTTCCGTGGTCACCATCTTTCATATCAGATGTCTCCTCAAATATGTGGTGATGTCTGCCTCATACTTAAAGATGGAACAATGACACGCTGATAAGAGTTCTGTGCATGGGAAGGGGGCCCCTAAAATGTGATGTTTGCCTCTATCATGACCAGGCTGTCCATTGCCATGGGTAAGTCAATAACTCCAAATGTCAGTGCTTTAGGTGTTATCTCTTTATCCGGTCAGATTCCTAAGAGATGACTCCTCTGGTTTTTCATGGTAGGGTTTATGTCTGATTGCCAGAATTCTGGGAGGCTAGAGATGAAAGAAAACTGAAGGTCTGAACATTGGTGTGCCCACTGTGAACTGTTTTAAATTGAGCCACCCAAGCCCACCACCTATAGAAGTATGGCTGTGGTTAGTGTCCCAAACTTTGTTTCTAGCTCCATCTTTCCAAACTACCTGGAGCCACCAAATTTCCAACACTTTGTAGAATCTGCAATGTAAATAATTTTATTCCTCAGCTTTCCACATTTGGGGAAATTTGGCACTGTACTTGGTATTGGGATGTAGTGTCAAATAAGACCTTAAAAAAATGACCTTATAATTTTTCAGAGCTCAGTATGGTCAAGTGACTATTATGATGGGGATTAAATCTAACAGATAAGAGAATAACACAGGAAGTCCAGTGAGGGAGGGATATCTAAGATGAGACCCACTAATGACACAGGCTAGATGACACAGACTAAGACTAGGAGGGCATTCCATTCACATCAGAACTCAGTCCAGAGATAAGTGTTCGTTTACTCATCCTTCATTTCTACACAAAATTACCTACCAAATATCCTGCAGTGTCATAAGCATATGCTATGCGTTAGTATATCAACAATAGACTATTTAGTTACGTATACATAGGATAATATGCTTCCTGCCCCCAAAGAGCTTGCACTTTAGGAATAGAATCAAAGATTATGCAGGCTGCATATGAGCATTCACGAGCAACACTTACACTACTAATTCTGGGGAATCAGGGAAGTTTTCCTGGAGGAAATGGCATTTATGCTGAGACCCTGAGGGTGATGCATTCCTGAGCTAAAGGTACAAACCACTGAGGGAATTTTCTTCTTCTTAGGACAGAAAAGTCCACCAAAGTCAAAGGGCATGTGAGTTCCAGCCAGGAAAAAGCAGCATATGTTGCACATTCCCAATCCTGATGAAAAATGAAGTCAAATAAGAAAAACTGACATAATTTAGCATCCCTGGGAAAATCAATTTTTCTTTCTGTAAAATGAGAACTATAACAAAACTTACGGGGTTTTTGTTAGGATCAAAGAAATAATATATGTAAAACACTAAGAATAGTCTCTGGCACTTAGTAAGCACCCAAAATATTTTAGCTATAAATACTAATCATTATTGTTAGTAGCTTCAGTTGGCTCCAAAGCATGTGGGGTGAAAATAAGCTACATCTCAGGAATTATATGGATCTTCAGAGCTTGTTCCCAGTATACTGGGAGTCAGAGCCAGTGTGGAAACACTACTATTAGATCTCCTTAACTTTCAAGCCAACATTGTTCATAATCTTTTTTGCCCCTTAAAAATTGTCTCAGAACAGCCAGTGGAGAGTTAGTGAGGCAGTATAGCCAAGAAAAATATACTGAGTGTACATTAGTCAGCTTGGATTGTTATAATAAAATACCATAGATTTCATGGCTTAAACAGCAGATTTTTTTTTCTGTTCTGGAGGCTGGGCAGTCAAAGATCAATAAGCCAGCAGATTTGGTATCTGGTAAGGGCCCTTTTGCTGGCTTGCAAATAGCTGCCTTACAGGTGGATTTTCACAGGGTGGAGAGAGGATGCTGTGGTATTTGTTCCTCTTCTTATAAGAACACTAATCTGATCATGCGGTTTCCACATCCATGATCTCATCTAAAGACAATTATCCTCCAAAGATCCTACCTTCTAATACTATCATATTGAGGATCAACATATGAATTTGGAGGGGGTACATAGATATTCACTTCATAACACAGTGCCTTTGTGGTTCAAGCACCATCTTTCTTGCTGGGATACATTTTTAAAAAGGTACAGACTGAAGAATCTCAGAGAAGAAAGGGAGTTGGGGGGGTCAGAAGAAATTGACCAAATAACTGATATATGCATAACCCATGGACACATATAATAGTGCATGGTAGAAGAGGCCAATGGGGGAAACTGGGGACATCTGTAATAGTTTCAACAATAGAGATACATTTAAATTTTAAAAAAAGGTACTCGGAGAGCTCCTCCTAAGCAACTCAAATCACATCACTAGTAGGAGCATGGGGCTGATGGAAAACTTGGCCAATTAACAAACTTAAAGAAAGTAACACTGTACTTTAATATGAAACGATTGGAGGGATTTCTGCTTAGCTGGAATAGTCTATACCAAGATTGCATATAGCTGACTCCGGAGCAGCAAGAAGGAAGTGGCCCTCAAAAGATCCAGAAGAGGAGCATTGCAGGCGGAAGAAAGAATAGCATTGCAAAGACCATGGGGTAGCAGTCACTGCAATACTGTGGTCTACATGTAGAAGGACGAGGAAGAAATCTGAAACTGTGGCTGGAAGGGCAGATGAAGACACACGCCTCAGAAATTTAGTTCCTATAGTATTATTTACACACTAGAAGCCCGATGCATGAAATTTGTGCAAGAGGCTTGGCCCTGCCACAGTGGTGGCAGCCTCTGCCTCAGTCCTCACAGCCCTGGCTTCGTCAGGAAGGTCATTTGGTCTAATTAGCATATTATGCTTTTATTATATAGGATTTACCAGATGCCCCTTTGACCATGAAGCTAGATTAAATAGCTATAATATACAGTCTACCTTCACAAACCACACCACACAGCCTGCTCCGCGGGGTCTGCCCTGACTTCCTTGCCACAGGCCTCAATGTTTTGACTGCAGTGTTCCTTCCAGATTATCCCATTCTTACCTGCTTGCAAAGTTTAGTATTTTGTCTGAGATTTAATGCAAATATTTCTTTTTGACAAATTCATTACATGCTGAAAATTTTAGTGTATTTAAAATAGATATAAATAAACTATCTGCTTCAGAAAGCATGCAATCTTGCTAGAGAGACCCAAAACACATAGAACTTTTAGAAAACAATAAAAGGCACACTACTGAAAAGAACAGTGGAAATTTAGACAAAAGAATTCTGAAATTCCTCTTCCACTCTTCTTCCTAAAGGTAATATACCTGTTCTGGCTAGTGTAGCCATGGTGATGTAGTGTCATCTCCTCTCTGAAAGGAAACTGATATGATCTGAGACCTATTTAACTATACCTTTCAAACTTTTTAAAATAGAACCAGGGCATTCTAGGATTCTTAGGTATTAAGTACAGTGCAACTAAATCTGTTACATGCTCCATTATTTCAATATATGCCTAAAAGACAAGGTCCAGAAAAGAGTAGTAGTAATTACAGTTTTAATTTGTGAAAATTCCAAGTGTTTGAGCAGGCATTAATGAGACTTTTGGAAAACAACTACAACAAAGAAACATGCTGTGCAAATGATGTTAAATTGCACGATTTCTTTGGAAACTATAAAAAGAAACCTGCTCTGTACATAATGATGTCAAGGAAGTTGTCTGGGGACTTTGACAATCCTTGATCTCTCTGTGTCCATTGGTATGCAAATAAACATTTGGAGCCACGTACTTACTATAGTTAAATCCTGCTTCAAGTCAAGTACCCTTCTTCTGACTAGATAACTGCCTACAAGCTCTTTACATATAGCAAACTGGAACTGCCACTGAGTCTGCATAGCACAAAACTTATGAAAGAATTTGTCTCAGCAGAAAACTCTACAGCATCTTCTGATAAAGAGGATTAAATAATAATAAAAAAAACTTACCTACCAAAGCAGATTTTAATGGATAAATCTAGTTTTGTTTGGAACAGATGATCCTAGAAAGTTTGCTTACTAGTTTAAATTTGTAGTTATTGTTTTTTCTCTTAACTCATATTTTGTGTAAGGCCTTTATCTTGCCAAAGAAGTTTTGCTGACCATAGTACATTTTAGCCACACACCTTTTACAACAGAATGACAATCACTAAATTCCTAACCTTGTCCAGAAGCTTAGGAGATGGGTAGGGCCAGATTTGAAGCTGCAGAGTAGAGTTTAGAAATGTGTATAATGTGTATGACAACCAAGCCCCAAACTTCTTCTCTGATTGTCCCTAAATAATTCTATCATTTCCCCCCAAAATATTAATAAACACAGTACAATAATCCTACCTAATAAAATAGTAATATGCAAATTTGACCATACTTTGCTATACCCACAAGCCACGTCCACAGCCATGCCCACCAGCCAATCAGAAGAAGATTATGCAAATAAACCCCAACCAAATGGCTGCCACCACTGAGAGCAGGAGGAATGCTTGGGTTTCCCCAGCAATAGAGGAGGCCAAGCTTTCCGCCTGCAGTTGCCAGCCTATGCCTCCACTCAATGCTATAACATTTCAATTATAAAAGATACAGAAATGGTAGCAGCCACTGAGCTGGAGAAAACAGAGGCTTGGGTTTCCCTGGCAACAGAGGAAACCAAGCTTTCCACCTGCCTTTGCTGTCCTAGGCCTCCACTCTAGGCTACAAAGTTTCAAACAGAAATGGCTGCTGCCATGGAGGAGCAGAAGGCTTGGCTCTGCTCCTGACTACAAAGTTTCAATTGTAGACATAGATTAATCCCAGATCCCAGGACCTTCACTTGGGTTGCTAGGGGGCGTGGCCAACCTGCAAATGACAACAGGCCCTTGCCCAGGCTGCCCCTCCTCCCAAGGGAACTCCCACCCTGATCTGGGACACTCTTCAGGGCAAAACAGCTGGGCCCCACCCATGCACCAAGCCTCTATCCTATCTAATAAAAGAATAATTTGCAGATTGACCATCACTCCAACACACAAGACAGCTGCCCCACATGTGGTCAAAGATCCTGCCCCCATGTGGACACAAGATGGCCACCACAAGATGGCCAGCAGGGGAGGGCCGTTGGGAGGTTGCGGGCCCAGCAAGGGAGGGCACCTGGGGGTGATCAAGCCTGCAGGGGAGGGCAGTTAGGGGTGATCAGGCTGGCAGAGGAGGGAAGTTGAAAGCAAACAGGCTGGCAGGAGAGCAGTTAGACATCAATTAGGTTGGCAGGTTAGTGGCAGGCAGAAGTGGTTAGGGGCAATCAGGGAGGAAGGCAGGTGAGCAGTTTGGAGTCAGCAGTCCTGGATTGTGAGAAGGATGTCTGACTGCCTGTTTAGGCGCTATCCTACTAGGATGGGGCCTAAACGGTCAGTTATACATCCCTCAAGAGGTCCCAGATTGGAGAGGGTGCAGGCTGGGCTAAGGGCTAAGGGACATCCCCCGCCCCCTCCCCCCGTGCATGAATTTCATGCACCAGGCCTTTACTTATAAATGAAAGACAAATGAAGAAGTGAGTTTTCCTAGTACGCAGAACAGCAACTAACTTGGAAAACTTTCTTGGACATTTTGTCTCTTGAAGAACCTCTGAGACTGCACCACTCACTGAAAATCCTCTCTATAAATCACTGGCCACTCCTTCACCCCTCATTGCACCCTACAGAGTTCAGCACAGTTCTTCCTTTCTCTGTTATATTATGGATAGCCTCATTCTCCTACCCTAAGAAACCCAGGCATAGCCATGAGAGGTATGCTCCTATATCACCTGGAGTACAGAAAACCTTCTTCCCATAAAGCTCTTCTCTTGCCAGTTTGGTGTGACTCAGTTGGTGAGCATTGATCCATGAATCAGAATATCACAACTTGATTCTAGTCAGGGCACATGTCTGGGTTTAGTATTTGATCCCCAGTAGGGGGCATTCATGAAGCAGCAGATCAATGATTCTCATCATTGATGTTTCCATTTCTCTTCCTCTCCCTTCCTCTCTCTAAAATCAATAAAAGCAGGTATATGATTATACACACACACACACACACACACTAATACAAGAAATATGCAAATTGACCATGCCTCCGCTATGCCTACCAGACAATCAGGAGTGAGTATGCAAATTAACCCAACAAAGATGGTGGGTTAGTTTGCATATGCAGGTGGGGAGTGAAGACTGAAGACTGAAGACGACTGAAGACTAAAGACTGAAGTGGCTTAGCTTCCCCACTGTGGCCAGAGCAAAGGCCTGGGTTCCAGGTGCCCGTGGAATCCTTTTCACGTCCTGCGTGTCCAGGGTTCCCATGTCAGGGTTCAGCGTCTGGAGAAGGCCGCACACAAATGAAAAGAGACTAGAAAAGCATTAATTTTTGGGAATCATGGGGGTCAGGCGGGAGCCCATCTCTAGTAAAGGGACTGCCATCAGCTCTGGCTTTCCTATCCCCTTTTATTAGGGCCAAGTGATACATCCATCAATCAGCAAGAATGAACATAAGACAAAAGCTGTGGAAGCTTTTACAATTACCAATGTCTCACCTAAACAATGAGTAAACAGTTCATATTTAACATAAGACAAAAGGAGGGGCAACTAAAGTCTCACCTAAACAATGAGTAAACAGTTCCATTAAGCTTTGACCAGGTTTTCTGTTTGTTATATTTACATCTCTATTGGTGAGGCAATGTCTGGCTTCCCGCAGGTGCCAGAGGAAAACCAGTGCTGGCAGCCAGGGGAAGGAAGACCCTTTCATGCACAAATTTTCATGCATCGGTCTTCTGTTTGCAAAAAAAAAAAAAAAAATGAGTCAAATGAGATGTTAAGATGACTTTTGAAGAGTGGTCCATATGTAGAATTAGATTAGGAAGATACCTGGAGAGAGACTGAAACTTTCAACTGAGAGATGAGCAATGTGACTGCAATGATTACTTGAGTATAAGTGATATCTCTGTGGAACATTCAGAGCAACAGAGAATCTGCTCTTAGCTGAAGAGTCCCTATTTATTGCTCTATCTGAACGTCATGCAATTTTTTTGCATGAAAGTATTTAACAAAACTTTCATATGAACCTTTGAGCGGAATGCATAGTTCTAAAGGATTGGAGCCAGAATTTCTGCACCTCACTCAGATGGTCAGGTCTGAATTCAGAAATGGGAGAAGCTGGAACAGACAGCAGAGGGATGCCCCATTGGGAAGGTGGATTTTATTTCCTTTCTACTTGGGATCTAACCTCTCAGAACCAATAAGAGAGTGAGCATGTTTGTTGTGTTGTGAGCAAGGGGGCATACCTGAACAGCTCCAGGTTCATTAGAGGAGTCCTCCCCAATAAGCCAATAGAGTCACAAACACGTTACTCTACACAGATGGGGAACTTATCTATAGAAGGGAGCAGAGCAAACATCCAGCCTGAAGTCCTGGTCACTGGCTGCACCCAGGGATGGAGAGGCAGGCATTGGTCTAAGTGGTAGCACTTGTCTGGTGGAGTGGAAATCCATTTGGCTCCAAGCATGACCCATGGTACAGCCGAGCTCCAGTGTCAAATGGATGGAATTCTGAGTTTTTATAGCCCACAGTGGGCACTGGTCCCATTGATATTAGTATCCATCTGGAGCCTTTATCCAAATGTCCAGACTTGTGGTTTTGGGTATTCTGGGCCACTCTCACAGGCATTCCCATTATAACCTCTTACCTCAATCATGGGCATATTGCCACTTGACGTAACTGTCATGGGTGACAGTTATTCCATATTGGTTTGTCAAAAGGTGTCCAAAATATCAGCTTTGCTCTTGCTGTATATATTCTTAAATAATATTTAAGGAAAAATATTAGAATACTTAGTTCACTTGTCTTAAAATACTATAAATTTTGCATTTTTCACATGATATTCCTTTTTTATTGTCCTGCTTTTATTATTATTTATTGAAATACTTTTAGCAATTTCCATTTATCTACTCTCTGTGCTTTTTTGTGCATTACTGAAATAGTTCTGAAATTATAACGTATTGTGCTGAAAGAAAATGGCAATTTGAATTTGCCCACATAATGAATATAAATTCCAAGTACAATAAATTGTCATAATCAATGGAAACCTTAGGAACATGGAAATTGAATAACAGGGAGCTTTTCTGTGACATAGGCACTTTTGTGTTATACAGACATCTTAGTGCTAACATCAATTTGAAGATGAGCTACTTATAAGGATACGACATTTGCATGCTTTTACTATCTTTAAGCATATAGCATTAATTTATAAGAAAAAAGAAAGTTTTATCTGCTTAAGGAATATGTAAGGAAGGAAATGTGAATAAGTAACATGAGAGAAAATTATTTATTATCTTTATTAGGTTTTGTGTTCAGCAGATTCACTTAATGACCTCTTAGAATGTAGAATTCTTAGAGAACCTTTATCTGACCTTTCTTTTTCATGGTAGCATTAAGCAGCTGAAGGAAGGAAAGCAACACATGCTGAGGTTCTGGCAATATTGCCATTTTCATATTTTATTATGTTTTCTCTGAAAATCTTGCTTATTACAAAAGCCTAACAATTTCATATTCCTTGTGACCTTGAAATGAGTTGTAAGTTTCAATGCACAGAATTCATTGGCTATCAGCTAGAATACATGGAAATATATTTTTTCATTGAGTCTTCAGTTTTCACATTTTCTACTAGAGGGAGATGTGCTTACCTAACTATTTGCTTTGCTAAAGGACAAGCAGCTATTCTAGTTTCTGGACATCTATGTTTTCCAAATGTTTGCTGAGGGTGTGAATTGGTGGGACACCATGAGAGAAGTGGTGACAAGTGATGGTTCATTGATGATACATACAATAAATCCTCATTACTTTGCATACTTAATCTCCATAGGATCTTTTTATTCCATGATCCATGACAAGAAAACTATTTCAGTAGATGTTCACTGCATAGTTTTTGGAAATTTTAATTGACTAGAAATCAGCAGATATGAGATACACTTCTGACAACATATTTTTCCAGCAGATCACTGAACATTTGAAGTCACATTATTTCATTTTCAGATCAGAAACAAAACATGCCCACCCTTTCAGAGTTCTAATGATATTCTAAGAAAATAATGGCCATATAAGTATTTTTAAATCTCCTGAGTATTATAATACACAAAGGGTATTATGTATTTATTGTGTAAATATTTCTATAAACTAATTTACTTGATTAGTAAGTTATTAAATTTTAAAATATGATAAAAAGCTGTCATTTCTTGAGCATCGAAAGCACTATATTAGGACTGAAACCTGCATTATTTCTCTTTAATTTTTTTTACTATGAATATTACACTTGTAAAGCAATCAAAAGACACAGAAATAAGTTGAATGGTTACTGGAAGCTCTTTGTTACATAAAGATTTCTGACTATTCTATTGTTTTGGTAAATTGAACTCCATAATGTTTTTTTTTTAATTGAGGTAAACATAAACATTCAGTGTATGTAACTTAAAGTTCTACATGTATATAGATACTTATATAAAAACCAGAATATCACTTTTCAGTTGCCTCTTTATGTTCTTTCTTAGTTGATGTGCTCAGCTCTCAATAAAATGCAATGTAGTGACTCCTTTCACTAGTGATTAAACTGTTCTTGATTCACAAAGAAATGGAATCATATATATGAATACTCTGGCTTCTAGCTTTTTACCACTCATTAATATGTCAGTGAGATTTATATATATTGCTCCATTCAACATTAATTGATTTTTAAAAAAATGCTATATAGTATTCCATTGTATAAATATACCAGGATTTATTTATCATCTATTGATGAACATCTAGGCTATTTTCAGTTTTAGGAATAAAGCTTCTTTAAACATCCTGTATTCATGTTTTGATAGACATATTTGCTCATGTCTCTAGAGAGAATTATAGTTTTTAATCTAAATAAAATTTTTGGATATTTTATCTTAAAAAATTTTAATGTAATTTTGGTCTGCTTCTCATTCTACTAGTTTTATTTTTCTGGAACTGAATTCTGGTTGGAATTCTGTCTTTATCTTCATATTCTTTTCTTTGAAATATATGCTTATTTGTCTTATTTGTGTTTGTACTTATTTGTCTATTTATAGTCTTTTGAAAGAATTTTTTGATTTGATATTTCAGATCTTTAAATTTTCAACTGTGTAAAATCTGCTATTTAGCATTCCTCTTTAGTTCTTATTTCAGTAATTATATTCTAAATTTTCAAGTAATCCTTTTCATCGAAGGCTGTTGTATTATTTTTTAAATGTTCACACTATCTTCTTGAATATCTCTGAAACTATTCATTTTCCTGGCCTTAACATATACTTTCTTTCCTACATTAACAGTTTGTTAGTGATTTCATTATTTTTCAAATTCACTTGCCTGTTTTTGTGTTGTTACTTCTCTTTAAATATTTGTTGATTCTTAGTTATTGCTATTTGTAGATGAGCTTGACAGACTGGAATTATTGTCCAGCATATTTTCTCTTCCCAAGTGGGTATAGTAATAGATTGCAGTATCCCCAGCTCAGGTGGTTGAGTGTGTGCACATTTGTGTACGTGTGTGTATTGGGGATGAGAAAGGTGTAAGACTAGAGTCTGAAACTGCTTTAACATCTGAGTAGGGCTTCCTTGTCTTGATGACAGTTCTATGTACCTGGGAGCACTTTTCTTTTGTCCTGCTCTCCTGCCTACACTGCAGGTATCCATCCAAAGTCAGATGGTCCAATTTGAAAGCTACTCTCATGATTATATCCTTAGGGTAGAACCAGGAGTCAACTGCTCTGCTTTTCAACTAATTACCTGGCAAACTGCCCACTGACCATTCCTTTATACAATTCTGCTTTAATAATGCATGAGGCCATTTTGGGGTTCTGCTGTCAGCACTCAATTTTTGACAGTGCCCTTATTTTTCTGTACAGTTTGCTTTTCCCTCTGCTCTCTTTGAGTTTCTTGTCCTGATGTCATCTGTTTCACATTTTATAGAAAGTTGACTTTTCTGATCAATTAGTGATGTGGTCCCAGACTTTTAGCATTGCTAGAAATTTATTTTTTTATTTGTATTATATCATTTTAATGGAATTTGGGGTTGAGGAGAGATAAATGTTTCAACCTAGTCAGTCATCTTGACCCACATATCTCTGCATATTATTTCCGATAGTTTTACTCATCATATAACCTGGAGAGATTAAATAACGTACCAAAGTTTATATGACTGGTATGTAGAGAAGCCTGTCTGATTTCAAGATTTAAATTCTTTTTAGTACCTCCACCTTAAAATAATGGAGAACCAAATCTTCAAAAGAATAGGTTAATGTGTTATTTATTTAGAATTTCAAATTTACTTATCGTCTTATTTCAGTAACTCTGTGTTAATGCTTACATTTGAATAAAATGTAATTGCAGATCATGGATCTGACAGCATGAGTGGATTAGTGTATTCACAGTAGTTTGATCATTAGAGGAAAAACACTAATTTAACACTCCAATTTTTTAAAGCTCATTTCTCATTATTGTAATAATGTAGTTAACAGTTCATTCCCCATAAAATATAATTTAAAATGTTTGGATAGAAAAAGGAGAGGAATAAGGTTGTGTACTGACTTTTTTTTAGGACTTTGTTTAAAATTGTAAGGTTGGGATATAAAAATAAGGCTCATAATAATGTGTAAGTACAGAAGTATATACAAAGTTGTTTATGTAGAATAACTATTTTTACTACTATTTTTTCTTTTTAAAATTACAGTAATTTGAATGCTAATTTGTAGTTTTATTTAAGCTTTGAATGCTGCTCACATTTTTTAAGCTGAAGAACTAATCACATTAAATATGTTTGTTTTAATATAGTTATTCAAATAATAGAACTTTAATTTTCTTTGTTAGAATATTAAAACTATGTTAGACATGCATTACCTGGTACACTGATATTGTAATTTATATAAAAAAGCAGCATTGGGTAATTTAATTTCATTTGAATGTAAAACAGAAAAGCAAATAGGCTTTTCACTAGTCATGCTGAAATCTGTGTTTTCAAAGGACATGACTTACAAGAGGGTAATATTGCTGTGGTGTATTGAAGATTTGTTAAGTCATAATTTTCATTATGTCAGTTCCTGGTGACCACTGATGGTGGCTGTGATTAAAGTGAGGGCACTGACAATGAGACATGGGACACTTGAGACTAAACCTTTTTTCCTTATGCTAAGCATGGACTTTGAGTCAAGCTTTTTTTTTTCTTCTCATGAATTTGATGTGATCGCATTATTGAAAAGGACATTTTTTCATAGTTATTAATAAAACATCGCCTATTTCACGATAACTGAATACATTTAATTAAAGTTGATGCAATGACAATAATAGAAAAAGGCGACTTTTCCCCAATGAGTCAGAAGTGAGTGATGATAATCAGTCTGGATTGTGCTAAAAAGGAAATAATCCAGGAGATGAGCTTGATGGCCTTTCTTCAGTAACTCTTGGTTTCCTTTCAATAAGATTTTAGTAGAAAAATGCTGTTATAAATCCTCATCTTAATAACCAGTGATAGTAACTCATTCCATAATATTTTCCATCATTTGACACGTCTTGATGTGGATCAGTAAACTCCTAACTTCCTTTCATCTCTCTATTGGTTCTTTTAGACAAACTCTGAAAACATGTTTTTCTGTCTTCTAAACAACCAAATATGAACTCTCTAGTCTTCCACCTAGAAGGAATTATCTTCACTTAAAGGTCTATAAAGTATATCTGGAAACAATTAATGAGTGCACATTATTAAATTATCTGTTCTTAATGATTATTCTATTAGCTGGAAAATGATTGTGGTAATTATAAGCAGAGCAGATATATGAGCTCATAACAATTGTGTGGATTCAAATTTTTACTCATGGTCTCTCTCATAAAAAATTCCAAGTGATGAATGAGTATGTTTCACTTTCTATATTATTAGCATTAGCAACTGTTTTGCATAGATATTAAGGAATCAAAATCGACTCAAGAGTTCAGGAAGGTTGAATTCTCCAGAGCACAGTTATGACCCATAAAATGAATTCTTGGAAATTTGATGTTCAGTGGACATTGCTATTAACTCTGAAGCAAAGTAAATGACTTAGAAAAGGAGTAAAATGCTGTCTTGGGAAACGGCTAAAAAGGCAAATAAAAAGTAGAATATAATAACATTTTTCAGTACTGCAAACGTATTCACATTTAACTTTCTCCCTATTTTTTTTTATCATCTACTGACATGAAAACCTACACAAACTGCTCTAGAACCCCAATGAATGTAAGCGCTGCTGGCATGCCACATTATTACTCATTACTGTCATTCACGTGCAAGAAACATAAGTATGTATACTAATAATAGAGGAATATGGAAATTGCCCGGACGCCATGAGCAGGAACTTGCAGCAGCGGGACGGAGCCTGGGAGGAGGGCCTGGTGGAGAGTAGCCTGAGGGACGTGCTGAAGCACCGAGGAGCGGCTGTGCCAGTCCCAGCTCCTGGCCCAGAAGGTGCACGATCACAGGGACAGCCACTGTGGTGGGTCAGATTGACATCCTGTTGGCCGCACCGCATGCGTTTGTGGATCTGCGCAGGTGCAGGCCTCTGGTGTGCGCATCCTCTGCCCCCCTCCAGGTGAATGTTCCCCAGCGCCCTGTAACCCACACATACTCACAACAGTGACAGACCATGGTGTGCACATGTTCCCCTGCCCTTCCATCATGCCTACGCAGCATGCCTACGTCCCCCACACAATGTGCGCATGTCCCTTCTGGCACACTCAAGTCCTATGGAGCGTGTCTGGGTGCTCGGGGTGGGCATCTGTGAGATGACAGTGAGAGGGCGGAGGCCAGTGTGGTGACAAGATCACCTCTGTGGGGCTAATGGAGGTGCTGAGGCAGGAGCAGGTGCAGACAGACACACCTGGTGGGCATGGGGCAACCCTTGCTGAGATGCCTTCGGTCAACCTTCAGGATTGGAAACCCAGAGGAGGTGAGGAGGTTCGTCCTCTCAGTGAAATGGTGCGGGAGTCAGGGTGACTGCAGAGGAGGAATGTGCACTCGGGTGCCAGCACCCATGAGTGAAGGCAGCCCTGACTGAGCCTCGCCGTTTCCGGGCCTAGCACACTCCAGTTGGGCAGCGGGTAACAAGACATGTTTTTTTCCGAGTTAATGAGAGAAAACATTGATTCTCCCGCTGCCTGTGAAGGTGGAAAGCAGGTGGGGAGACATGCAGAGAGTGGGCGAGGTTCGCTGTCTGGGGGTTCCAAACCTGTCCTTGGTTCCTTTCACCACTGACTAGAGATATACAGGATGTCCCCCCAAAATGTATACACACTTTGAATACCTACTAATACCAATGGGTTTAAGTATGAAAAGAAAGAAACAATAATAGAGCTGTCATTTGTTAAAAGTGCAGACATAAACTGGCAGTCTGACATCATCTGAGGAGTCCTGGATTGGAGAGGGTGCAGGATGGACTGAGGAGACCAGCACGCGCCCCCCCACCCCCACCCCCGTGCATGAATTTCATGCACTGGGCTCTAGTTTAAATAATAAAGAAGCACTGCCTGGCTGGTGTTGCTCAATGGTTAAATGTCAACCTGTGTGCCGTGAGGTTAGAGTTTGATTCCCAGTCACGGCACATGCCCGGGTCATGGACTTGATCCTCAATGTAGGGTGTGCAGGAGGCAGCTGGTCAGTGATTTTCTTTCATCATTGATGTTTCTATGTCTCTCTCCCTTTCTCCCTTCCTCTCTGAAATATATATGTATTAAAAATAAATAAAGAAGCACTAATTATGAGACCATAATTGGGACTTGTTAGTGGGTAAAAAAAATCCGATTCCTCTCCTGATTATGCTAGCCAGAAAACAGTTATTGTTTCTGCCAGTTCTTATGAGTTTTTAGGAGGGATGATCTTCAAGGATATTAAACAATACCAACTGGACAGGAATGTTTCTAAAACTTTTGCAGTTGGTAAGAGTACGTTTTGTGCTTTACACAATAACACCTCACTTGTCCGTATGTACCTGAAAACTTGCGTGACTCAGATCTAAATTATGCTGATTTAACAGCTCAGCTTTGGCCCTTAGATCCTAGCAAGGAGGAGTTTGGTGGAGTGGCCATGTGAAAAGTAGCATAGAAACATTATCATATGCAATATGCTTGGGTTATCTTAGTTATGTTTCATTAGAAACTCAGCTATATTGATTCCATTTGTTAAACATGAAAAGATGCACTTGAGGTTAGTCTGGCTGAATGTGAAGACAACTGGACTTAAAAGATCTTGCTTCACCATCTGACTATCTATTACTAGCTGCTTCTAGCCACCTTTTTTTTTTTTTTACCAAATTACTTAATGTATTAATTTAAGTTTTATCCTTCTAGATGTCTCACTTCAAAATTAATTTAGAATATCTAAAACATCCTAATTTATGATATTAACTGAAACTTAACATATTAAAAGAATCATAATAACATTACTTCCATATTTGAGAACTTAAGAGAGTTTTTGCATGATTATTTCATCATCAAGCCCCTGTGCTTCAGGGGCTCTTGAACAGCATATGTCATTCACTGTCCACAGCTGACCACATGTGCTGCCCCAGTGGGAAAGATTGGTGTCAAGTTCTGGGCTTCACTTCTCCCTTCAGTCTCTTCCTTTGTGAAAACTCAGATTAAGTAGTCCTGACAAATCAAGCTCCTCTGAGTAAACAGCAAATCACTTTCACTGGCACAAAAGCTATAATTATTGCAGTAGTGATTTGACTTAAAATCCAAAACTCTAAATTTTGAAACACAATTAAGAAATGTTTGTTCAATATGGTTTTTCCTTAAAGCTTCCTGGACCCTTGCCATAGAAATGTAGGAAGTATAAAGAAGTTATGCTGAATGGTCTAGCCTTCTATAAATATTACAATATTTTCTATTTTCTGAATCAAAAATAATTCTAGTAAAATGGTAGTACACTATCACATATGCTATACAGCTTTGCTTCTCATGGTACGGTCCTTAGGCCAGCAGCATACTAGTAGTACTTCTTAGAGCTTTTTAGAAATCAAGACCCTCAGACTCAACCCCAGATATACTGAATTAAAATATTCATTTTAACAAGGTCCTCGGGTGATTTCTATGAACATTGAAAGTTTGAAAATCACCATTCTGAATATGTGGCACATGATGTCATAAAAGTTACATGCTTTAGACTTTCTTAGTTATATCATTTTTTCTTCCATATATACATATATGTCTTTCAATAATGATAGATTCATAGACTTCTAATATGTAGAAGCCTTATTTCATTTGGTGTTAAAACTTCATCTTCTAGAAATCTTCCTTATCAAAATTTCATAATGTTTTAGTCAGACTAGTACAGACTGACTATAGACCAGCTCTTCAACTGACTCCTTGGCCTTTGGAAAATCTAAGCACCTAGCATCCAACATCTTGACACCTGGGCCCTACTTATACACTTTAACTTTTGACCTTGACCTCTGTTATTGAGACAATTGAAGACACTGGTGTAAGTCTTTGCATAAATCCTGAAATTTGAGGAGACCAGGTGGCTCAGCTTCATCTCCCCGAAGAACAAGTCCAGCTTCCAGGGCCACAGGAGGAGGGTTAGGGACCAGAGCTCCAGTGACATCACCCTGGAGCTGGAGGCTGACTTTAGCCAAGTTACTTAACTTTCCTGTGCCTCATTCCACATCTGCACTCCAGCTACCAAAACTCCACGTGTCCAATCAGCACTGCACTCTCGCCCACATGGCTGCTGCCTTCAGGGGAGTCTTTGTTTGTGTCCCACTAAATTTTCTTGGCTTGGAAAAAGAACAGGCTTTCTTTCAAACTATCCAATCTGTTTTCTGGCTTTTCCCAGGCTTGCATCCTTATCCTAGCCAATCTTTTCCCCAGATTTCTCTATGTATGTCTTCTGCTTTATGCTGACCATTTTGGCTTCAACTGTGTATGCACTTAGTGAAAGGACCCTCAACACTGCCCCCACCCTGTGCCATTAGTCCTTTCTTCCTTCCCCCATTAGTGGGGAAGACTCCCTGAGGTGAATATAAACCTTTTTGCCTACTCTGATGCCTGGAGTGACTGGGAAATTGTTCTTATCTACTTAATCCTGCTTTTTCCATTTGCTTCTTTCTTTTGTGTCAATATCTAACTGCCTTCTATAACAAGATGACAGCATGTCTGTAGTACCATCACTAAGAATGAGAACCACTTTCTCATGAACTTTATTGGGCCTTCAAAGCCTGCTAAGGTCTGCGCCATATATACCTGGACCTGACCAACCTAAGGATGAAGCAGAACAGACAGCACTCAGTTCATGGATAACTCGGATACATGACCACTTGATGACTCACAACCTGTGTTCAGTATCCATCAGGCCTTAGGAGGAAGTCAGAAACCGTTTCCTGGAGGAAATAGGTACTTGTCAAAAAGGACATTGTTTCATTCTCAAATGCTAGAGACCTATGCTGAGATTCTTTTCTTAGAGCTTAATATTAGCCCCATAAATAATTCCAATCCACACAGACATTTTGAGTATCATATCTGCTATGTCAAAAAGGTGAGAGCAAAGATGAGCAGGCGGTGTTTCCACACAGGCTGTAAATGGGTCATAGTGGGCCATTAAAATGTGATTTATAGATTTATAGTAACTCCAAAATTCTGAATGAGCCAGTCTTTAAAATATGAGTTGGAGGAGAAAGAGGCTGTGATTTATCTTTTATTTTAGAGAAGTTCTCCTAAACTTGATTGTGTTAGTTTTCTAATGTTGCTGTAATACACTACCAGAAATAACACAAATGTGTTATAGTTCTGTTGTCAGAAGTCCGACACAGGTCTCATTGGGCTAACTCCAAAGCGTTGTCAGGGTTGTGTTCTTTTCTGGCTCCAGAAGAGAATCTGTTTCTTTACCCTTTTTAGCATCTGGAAGGCTGTCCTCCTTTCCTGGTTTGTGACCTCCAAGTTCAAAGCTGGCAACATCACATCAATCCAACCCTCTTCCTCTCTCTCTAACTCAGACAGAAAAAGTTCTGTGTTTTAAGTACTCTTGTGATTACATGGGGCCTGGAAGGACATCCTGGATAGTCTCTCCATCTGAAGCCTCATATCCTTAGTCATGTATTCAGATCCCCCTTTGCCATACAAATAACATATTCACAGGCTCCAGGGATTAGAGTGTAGATGTCTTTAAGGGACAGACATTATTCTGCTTACCATCGTGATTAATCCTGATTGTGGTGTTTTGGAGAGAGAACTCCATAGATCCACATGTCAGTTCCCAGATGCTGCCAGGTTTCTGTTTATTCCAGAAGCAACCAGTTACTCCTTCAGTTTTATGAATCACCATGCTCTGTCCAAAGAATTGCTTTATTTTTCTTAAATTAATTGGATTTAGTTTCATTTGCTTACCTAAGAATCTTATAATACAAGTTGGGAACAAATGCTGGGCTTGAAGAAAAAAAAGTAGCATTCCTCCATTAAGATAAATTGGCAAAGATTAACATGCAGACCAGAGCAGAGGAGGAGCTGTGATTCACTATGAGAGGGTGGCATATAAATAGAGGGAGACTCAATGAGAGTCCAATAGGAACTAATGTCCTTTGACTTAGTGGAGTGCTGGGGGAGGGGCAATAATCAGAGACTGAAAGACAACATGGGTAGGGCATATTCAATTTTGCCTACTTGGTTAATTGAGAATCAAGGGGCATCTCCTATAATAGTAGGTTCCATGGCAGCTTCATGTAAAAATGGAAGTTATAGATTTGTTCGATGCAAAATAAAGTTATTTCAGAAATTAAAAGCCAAGGGGGATGAACAGAACCTTTATGTAAATAAGAGCTAACAGAAAACAAATAAGAACAGATTTCAGACACGCAGTTAAGGTGTAGTGGTCAAGAATGTCTGGGCTTGGACTGCAATGAGAGAGGATTGCACAATGGTGACAGGTAGGATGTCTGGTTACTCTGCACATACACACAGAAGTGCCAATATAGTGGCCAAAACACGAGACTTCAAATTTAAATGGAAAATGCAGATATCACTTCAAAATATGCAGATATCTGGGGTGAGGGTTATTATGTTACCTGATATTTACTCATGTTCCCTAAGAAAGGGTGGTTGGTAGATAACTTGCAAATAACTGATCCCATAGGAATAAATGACAGATAAATGATGTAAGAGGGCAGACAACGTCTAAGTTTTTGAAGACCTCACATTTCCCCTAGGACTCTGGTAGATTTTTTTTTATCAAAGCAGTTGACATGAATAATATCCATAAGTACTTGGCCTATTTTAGTTACACATTTTACTACATAGATGCATAATTTTTGATGGCAGAGCAATTAATTGTGTACTCATTATAATGATATGCTTAAGATATTCCATTTTCTTAGTTGCTGATCCCATCTTGTTTTATCTGCCAATATATTCTGGCTCTTCTAATAACTCTGCTTCAGCTGTGTAGATCACCCAGTAAATAGTTATTAAGCATTATGGCTAGGGATTAAAAGATAAAAAAAACACACATCTCTCACAAAAGGAGGTATTGGAAACTTGGTGCCCCTGAAGAATGGAAAGGATGCAGAAAGAGGGCCTGTCCTCAAAGTTCTTTAGTGTGTGTGGTACCAAATCTGCAATCCTGCAAAATATTGGAAAGGTGTGCCACCATTTAGGAAAAGTAAATGTTCCTGTGAAGTTGCAGCTGAACTGTGCGAAACCAGGCAATGCTACTGGACGAGATGTTGACAGGTAGCCTAGGAAAGCTGCTCAGCTCACCACCCCCTGTCCAAATGCATCCACTGCAAGCATCCTCAAGTTCTAAACTCTGGGACGCTCCACATCCACACGTCGAAAGATAGATAGACAGATAGATAGATAGATAGATAGATAGATAGATAGATAGATAGATAATAAATACATACATACATACATACATACATACATACATACATACATACATAGGTCCTCGGTCTCACCTCCTTCTAATTTTGTTCAAAGGTTAACTCTTTGTGGAGATTTCCACCACCCATTTCTTTCTTTCTTTAATTTAAAATTAAAACCGCAATCCTGCCTTTCTGGCTTTACCATTCTTATTCTTCCCCACTTTTTAAAAATTCTACCTATCAATTCTAAAAATGTTATATAATTTATTTCTCTATCATGTTCACTGTTTAAGTATTTCCCAGCTAAAATGAACAGCTCTATGAAGACAGGGTTGTTGTTTTTTTTTCCTGATTCACAGTATAGTTGTACCTGGCACACAGCAAGTTCTTAATAAATATATATTGAATGAAAAAACTATGGAGAAATTCAAAATCAGTGGCTATGCACTATTTAAAGAATGGGCATATGAGAACATCAGAGGCAGAGACCTGGAAGTAGGTGAACACACATCAAAGCAGGGCAGCAGTGGGAGACTGAAAAGCAAGCTTGATCTAAACTCTCAGATATCACTGCCAATGATGAGGACTGTCACTGAATTCTGTATCCTATCTAATAAGAGAGTAATATGAAAATTGACCATCACTCTAACACACAAGATAGCTGCCCCCATGTGGTCAAAGATCCTGCTCCCATGTGGGCACAAGATAGCCACCACAAGATGGCCAGCAGGGGAGAGCCATTGGGAGGTTCGAGGCCTGCAAGGAAGGGCAGTTGTGGGCAATCAGGCCAGCAGGGGAGGGGAGTTAGGGATAACTAGGCCGACAGAGGAGGGAAGTTACCCAAGCCTGCAGGGGAGAGTAGTTTGGGGGGACCAGGTCTGTAGGAAAAGACAATTAGGGTGACCAGACTTGCAGGGGAGAGCAGTTAGGGGCAATCAGGCTGGCAAGAGAGGGCAGTTAGGCATCAATCAGGCTGGCAGGGGAGTGGTTAGGGGGTGATCAGGCTGGCAGGAAGAAGTGGTTATGGGCAATCAGGAAGGCAGGCAGGTGAGCATATGGGAGCCAGCAGTCCTAGATTGTGAGAGTGATGTCTGACCGCCCATTTAGGCCTGATCCTACTGGAGGATCGAGCCTAAGTGGGCAGTTGGAGATCCTTCAAAGGATCCCATATTGGAGAGGATGCAGGCTGGGCTGAGTGACACTCCCCTCCCTGCTGTGAATGAATTTTGTGCACCGGGCCTCTAGTATACAATAACCTTCTTCCAGTGTAGGTTAAAAGGAAAGAAATATAAATAAAAAGATGAAAACATGACCCAGATGATGATATAAAATCAACATAATGTATTTAGGAAAAAGAAAAAAGACACACACACATCTAGATTTATAATATCATCTTAGGCAAAAAATAAGCAAAACAAAAGCAAAAAAAAAAAAAAAGAAAGAAAGAAAAGAAAACATAATTGAACAAAGAAGAAAAGGTTGTAAGTAATGCACACTTTGATGGACAGTGTAACAGGAAATGAAAAATCTAGTGAAAAGGTTCAAAGATGTTTGACATTAACAGTACAACAAAACCTATGAGGTAAATTTGATTAAAAATATTTTGAATGCCATTTTTATTCTGTGTTGTCATTATTTCCACTATACTTACTGGAAAAAATGTCACTTTCCTTGTTCTGCATGTTATTGGAATTATAAAGCCCTGGGGTGACAAAACTGATTTTCCCCTCTTATTTGTTCAATACAACGCAAACTCTACATTGCAACAAGCACAAAAGATCCTCTTATTAATCATCTGTATGCCAACAGGAAAGACCTGGAATGATGATCTTGTGGATGGGTTATATGCCTGGAATTCATAAACAGGTCAATGACCTTCTGAAATTATATGGAACATTTTGTGAGTATCTGTATACATTCTTTTTCTGAAGGAAGAGTTCACACTTCCCATTATAGTCTTGAAAACATCTATGATACCCAAGATGTTCATGATTACTAGGATGGTCAACTGTCTGTACTTGCCTGCACCAACCACTTTGCTTGATACAGGACATTCATTTTTAAAACTGGGTAATATCCTGGGTAAACTGGGACAAATTAATCACCTACTGACCAATCCTTTTATATACATAGAAACCTAAACCCAGGAGAGTGGTACGGATTCCCAAAGATTCCAAATTTGCTGGAAAAGCGGAGGCCTCAGGGTTTTTGTCTTTTCCACATGAATAGGTAAGTCATATATCATAATCTTTGCCTCTCTATAATCATGCCATTTCATCCTCCATACTGTGGAATATAAAACAATTTCCACAAGCAAAATATATGGTCTGTACTTCCCTATACATTTTCTCTCTATAAGAACATGTATGTTCCATGAATTCTATATATAAATACAGAACTACAAGTATTTAGAAGGAAATCTGGTGTAAACAAATAGACATGGAAAAATATGGTTTGGAAAAGTTTTAGGAAGATTCTATCCTGTCTACTTTTTCAAATCCAGCACCTAACTGCAAGGTTAATTATAAATAAACTAGAAAATGTGTCCTCTACTCTGCTATTAAAAGAGAGTTAAATGTCTGCTTTGACTGGGATTCATTACAGAAGCTAATTTTCAAATGCAATGTGAGTTTTGGAGTAAGTTTGAGCACTGTGCCATTTATTGCTATTGATGTACTCACCAATAATGGCATCCTCTAAATCATATTTATTAGGATAGAGTCTACGTTTTTCAACATGTGGTTTTCTTATTCATAGAGAGGCTGTATCATGATAAATATGATCTTGGAGTAGTAGTTTGGTTGTTAGGCTGACATACATGTGACAGTACTGAGGTTTCAATTATCTACTTGCATCAATCAATCTTTTAGTTTTCAACACTGTTGCCTGCAGTAATGTCACAGCTTTTCTGTCAGACAGAAGAACTTTTTGGAAAATGTTATTCATTACAGCTGCAAATCTGTCACCGTGCCTAGCATGGCTTGTTAATGACAACATTTATTCCAAAGAGCCATGTTTCGCTTTGTTGCAGGAGAGTTGACTTTGTGATTGTAAAATATAATGAGATGCCAAGAAGATGAAGTGAACAAAGTTTTCCAAAAATATACTAAAGTGATCCAAATCTTTTTTTTAGAAAAAGAATACATTTGCATGCATATTTTTATGCCCTTACTTGTATTTGTAAACAGGAGGACTGTGTTTGGGCTGGAAACTGATCCAAAGATTGCTTCCTCCCTGTGTGGATATAAGATTCCAGATGGACACAAATTAATTAGCCAGGCTTGAATGAAACAGAAAATGTTTAGTGACATTGCATTCTCTTTTGAAAACCTAGTGTCAGTGCATAGTAATGACTCATAAAAACTAATATTCTTACTAATATGTGTGGAATTTTTCAAAATTGTGTGATAAAAAAGGGATATAGGTAAGCAAGGTAAGTGATAGAAACAAATGTAAGAAAATCCAATTTAAACTGAAAAGTTAATCTCTGGTTTTGTCAATAGCTAGATTGACATATAGGTTGCTCTGAAGTAACAATAGCAGTGCTGATCATAAAACTTCTTTTTGGCAAGTAGACTGGGAGGAGGAGGGGAAATGCCATAGTTCTTTGTGAGTCTATTTCTCCATCCTTTGAATCTGAGTTGGCTTTGTCACTTATTTTGACCAATAGAACACAAGAAGCAAAGTTGAACTGGTTTTAAGTGTGGGTCTTAGGAGGCCTTGCACACTTCTTGCTCTGTTGAGCCTAGCCACCAAATGGGGCTGATCTGTGAGAGAGCTCATGGGGTTTCAAGATGAGCCTCAATGATCTTAGTCCAGCCAGACCCCATGCATCCCACAGCTGACCAAAGAGCCAGGAGTGAATCCAGCCTAGGTCAGTAGCCATAGCAGAGGAGATGCCAACCCACATATTCATGCATTAAATGATTTGCAGCTGCTCTAATCCTTTAGCAGAATACTTTATCACTCAGTCTCTTTATTTGGAAGATGAGGGCTTTGAATCAAAGGTTCTTTCAGTTTGTTTCAAGGTCTATTTTTTTGTGAGTCATGAGAACCAACGTGAAAAGATGTTTCAAGGAGATCAAGACTGCAGGTATGATATAAAAATCCATAATATCTTGTGAGAAATTAAAATATCTGTAAATATACAAATGCCACTGTCTATCTCATCCGAATTTTACCTCGTTTCCTTTTCTGTGTATACCTCTTCATGCTACCTATTTTTCTAAAAATCTTTATTGGTTTCTTTTTGCTTGTAGTATAAACTCTAAACTCTTCAGCAGGTAAATTTTTTCTTTTAGTTTTATTGAGATATAATTAACAAAACATTGTATAACTTTAGGATATACAACATAAAAATTTGATATATGCATACATAGTAAAGCAGATGAAACTTTGTGTATTCTGAATTTTATATTTTAAAACCCTACTCCCCAATATGATAGTATGGAGGGGATGTTTTGGGGCAGTAATTAGAATTAGATGCAGTCATGAAGGTGGAGCTCTCATGAATGAGATTAGTGCCCTTAGAAGAGTTACAGAGAGCTTGCTTTCTCTTTTTGTTCTTATTAGTGAGGATTCAAAACAAACCAAAAAAAAAGGTCAGTTGCAACCCAGAATACAGCTATCACCAGAATGCAACCATGCTGGCACCCTGATCTTGGGCTTCCAGCCTCTAGAACTTTGAGAAAAAAAATTCTATTATTTATAAGCCACATAGTCAATGGTCCTCTTTTATAACAGCCTGAATAGACTAAATCATCAGAACATATAGATCCACTAGGACACTTGTTCATTTATGAATTTGCTGAGGTTTATCATACCCCTGGGGCTTTGTATATGCTTTTACATCTTCTTTAGGTATACTCTTCCCCCTCTTCTTCACCTGGTCCATAACTACTCATTCTTCAAAGCTCACTTGAAATATCATCTCCTCTGTAAAGTCCCTTTAAGTCTCCCAGTTGGAGATTTTTTATATTGATACTAGAGGCCAGGTGCACAAAATTTGTGCACATGGGGGAGGGGGATCCCTGAGCCCAGGTAGTGGGAGGACACAGGCTAACCTGTGGGACTCCAATGGTGCATGATTGGAGCGAGGGAGGGACACGGGTGGTTCACTAGCAAGGGAGTGACCATAGGAAGGCTCCAGGGCCTGTCTGGCCTGTCTAGCTCAGTCCTGATTGGCTGGACCTCAGCAGCAATCTAACCTACCAGTCAGAGCATCTGTCCCCTGGTGGTTAATGAACTTCATAGTGATTGGTTGACCAGTCGGCTGTCTGCCCCCTGGCGGTCAGTGCACGTTATAGCAAGTAGTTGAGTAGACTTAGCATATCATTAGTATATTATGCTTTGATTGGTTGAATGGCTGACTAAAACACTGGACACTTAGCATATTAGGCTTTTATTATATAGGATTTTATTATAGCTTCTATTACATTGGATTTTTTGTCTATATGGATATTTCTTCTCTTAGATTATATAATCTTGGAAGGCTTAAGGTATTAGGGAGAACAAATAGTTATTGCCTACACTGACCTAGCAAAAAGATATGCATCTGAATAATTATATGCAAGAAAAAAAGAAGGAATAATTGATTGCCTTTTAGATATTGTCCAAAGAGCTTTCTAAGTTCAGTATAAATTTCATATACCAGTTTTAATGATCTCACTGGTTTGTCTTACACACATTGGTGATAAATGCTAGTGACATGGTAATAGTATATTAAAGGAGCAGTTTAGTCAACATAAATAAACTAATCCCATATTCTCCCCAGATCCTAAAAACACCAAATATTCTTCCTCTCAGTAGAAAAATATTAAAGACTAAATAAAATTTAAAGCATTAGCATTATTGGCAGTGGTAATTATTTACCTACAGAGAATACCTTGAATACATTTAAAGCTGGAAGGTTATTATCAATTGATTTGTCATCTTCCAAGATCTTTCATTGCTGAAGTTCTTGAAACTTCCTTTCCAATATATATATATAGTGTTCAAGCTGCATTATGGTTGGCTGCTAATTTTTTGGGTAGAAAAATATGAACTCACTTTGTGTAGACATGCTAACTGTAATCTATCAAGCAGTGATTAAAGAATAATACTTCATTATAAAGAATGTTACAGATACCTTTGAATAACACATAGAATTTTTGAAACACAAAACAGAGTCCCAGCCCATAATATATTTTCTCTGAAGAAAAGGTTTTATAGGAACTCGTGTGCAAAATGAAAGTGAGGTTAATTTTTTTATTTTAAAGAAAAAGATAATGAAGTAACAATTATGATATAAGAACATGACTAAAATAAATTTAATCAAGCCAGAAGGGAATAGAATGAAGTATATAAAGTGATGCAAAGTAAGGGATTGAATCCAAGAATATCCTGCAAGGCTATCATTAAGATTTGAAGGGGAAATCAGGAGCTTCACAGACAAAAACAAAGCTAAGGGAGTTTATCAATACCAAGCCAGAAATGCTAAAGGGACTATTGTAAAAAAAAGGCATAAAGAATAAAAATGACTACAAACTAGTACATATCAATAATAACCTTAAATGTAAATGGATTAAATGCTCTAAACAAAAGACATCAGGTGGCTGAATGAATAAGAAAAAAAAGAAAACATGACCCATATATATGCTGTCTACAAGTGACCCACTTCAGAACAAGGGACTCACACAGACTAAAAGTGAAGCGATGGAAAAACAATTTGCAAGTAAATGAAAATGAAAAAAAAAAGCTGGGGTAGCAATACTTAGATCTGACGAAATGAAGGCCATGTCAGGAGATAAGGAAGGCAGCTTCATAATACTAAAGGGATCAATAAAACAAGAGGATATAACTCTGGTAAAATGTATGCACCCAAAGCAGGAGTACTCAAGTACATAAAAACACTTCTGGAAAATATCAAGGGAGAGATTGACAGCAATACAATCATAGTAAGGGACTTTAATACTCCATTGGATAAATATTCTTGACAAGAAAATCAACGAAGAAACATCAATCTTTTTTTAAAAAATATTTTCTTGATTTTTCACAGAGAGGAAGCGAGAGGGATAGAAAGTCAGAAACATCGATGAGATGATCAGCTGCCTCTTGCACACCCCCTACTGGGGATGTGCCTGCAGCCAAGGTACATGCCCTTAACAGGAATCGAACCCGGGACCTTTCAGTCCACAGGCCGACGCTCTATCCACTGAGCCAAACCAGTCTCAGCAAAGAAACATCAATATTAAATGACTCACTAGATCAGAAGGACTTAATTGATATCTTCAGAACATTTCACCCCAAAGCTACAGAATATAAATTTTTTCTCAAGTGCACATAGGACTTTTCAAAGATAGACCACATATTGGGACACAGGTAAAGTCTCTTCAAATTCAAGAAGGTTGCAATCATATGAAATATTCTCTCAGATCACAATGGCATAATATTAGAAATTAACTACAATAAAAACAATAAAAAAATTCAAACCATTGGAGACTAAGTAGTATGTTATTAAACAACTAATGGCTCGGTACACAAAATTTGTGCACATTAAAAGGGTATTAATTAGAGGAAATATTTAATAATGTTATTTGCCCTTTATCTACAATGAAAGTGTGAGAGATAAAAGGTAATGAGTACAATGTATATGAAAATAATACATAATTTCATTAATAAATAAATAATAAGAAAATGATAAAACAACAATACGAATCCACAGTAAACTGTTGAGTTAATTTTCCTGCATTTCAAAATGGATTGAACGTGTCTCTCACAGAGAGATGAAATCCCTAATATTGCATTTGGGTAACTCGTGTTCTTACATTTTCTCTAGTATTATTGTTGTTTCTGAGTACACTGTTGTCTCTGAGTCTTAATGCAATATCTGTTCCCCAACCTTTTTCACCATATGGAAAAAGAATAGGATATGTTATTGCATCTAATGTAGGAAACAGGATACTGATTCGTTTCACTTTAGTGGCATTTGGATTATTGGGATCTGGTTTACAATGAATGAGCAAGTCCCTTTCAAAAGGAGGTTCTCCATCTTCGTTTCTGAATATGACAGAAACCTCGGTTACACGGGGAGAATTATATCTACCTGGGTCACAATTACAATCATATTTAATTGCCATAGTTACTTCCATGGGAGCTATACCTTTTGCTGCTACTTCAGATTGGGTTCATTTTCTACCTCATGTAGCATCTTGTACGATTTTGTTAATTCATTTATTTCATGCATGAGGTTGTTGATGTTGATCATGAGTCTTTCTGAGCAGGCCTGGTTTGCTGGGATTGCTAATCTTTTACATGTAGCTTCAGCTGTATCCAAAATATAGAGTTGAGCAAACTTCCAAGAAACACCATCAGAAGGATGTAAAGCTCCAGTACGATGATAAACTTGTCAATGTATTCTAAAACAATATGGCCCATACCCTGATGGCAATGCAACATTTGCACCCATGGAAGCAAAAGCAAAAGAAATATTCATAGATCAAATGTTTTCCATGAAATTTTTACTGTCATAATCTTCGTTTGTCATTAATCTTTTAAAATATGGCAGGTAATCTGGAAAATGTATGTCATTTGGACAGACTTTCCTTTTGCTACAACACTGAGTAAATTTCCCATCAGATGGTTTTTCATCAGAGAAATTTAGTGATAGGCAAAATTCACATCTAACAGTCATTTCACCACAACTATGTTCAAGAATTGCATCCTCACATACTCCATTTTCGCTGAGAAGGCAGTTTCTACCACTATTGCTAGTACTTGCTGATGACTGTTCTTTAGACATATTCTGTCTTCACCACCACCTTCTTTCAACTTGAAAAGCATGTTGTTCTTTAGACATTTCCTGTCGAAGATGCCGGTGTTTTTTGGCTTCAGAGCGATGTTTTTCCAATAGCTGCTCTTCAGATACATTCTGTTGAAGGCGTCACCTTCTTTCAAGAGCAGACTCACATCGCTCTTCAGACATTTTCTGTCGATAATGTCATCAGCACCTTTCTGCTACACAGCTCCATTGTATCAACAGTTTTTCTCTGAATATAGTCCCACCTCTCTATTGCCATATTCTGAGATAGAGGAGAATGACAGGCCTTTCAGCAGTGTGACCAATGGCTGATATGGACAGATTCTGTGGTGGTGGGACTTCCTCCTACCTGTTGTCAGTTTCCACAGCTGGCATCCTGAAGCTGGGACTAGAGGGGCCTTCTCTCTGGTGGTTGCCTTCCGTTTTTGCTGGCATACAGCTGAAGTTACACGTAAAACATTAGCAATGCCAGAGGCCTCAGTTAGACACAGCTGTGGTGAGTTCTCACCGCCACCAATGCCATCGCCCCCGCCCCCGCTCTCGCCGCCTCGTTCTCCACACCCAGGGGCCTCAGACTCAGCTGTGGTGAGTTCTGGCTGCCAACACTGCCACCACTTGGTCTCCCGGGCCGGCGCTTGATGCCTTCACCACTTAATCTCTGCTCCTGGGGCCTGGTGCTCACGCCTCTTGACCCCACCCCTTGCTCCGATTGGCTGGTAGCATAGCCAATCAGGAGCCAAGGTACAGTCACATTTGCATGTTACTCTTTTATTAGATAGGATGATTGGATTACCAAAGAGATCGAAGAAGAAATAAAAAATATCAAACAAATTGCCAAGACCGGTTTGGCTCAGTGGATAGAGCGTCGGACTGAGGACTGAAGGGTCCCGGGTTCGGTTCCGGCAAGGGCATGTACGTTGGCTGCGGGCACATCCCCAGTAGGGGGCGTGCAAGAGGCAGCTGATCGATGTCTCTCTCTCATCAATGTTTCTGACTTTCTATCCCTCTCCCTTCTGCTCTGTAAAAAATCAATAAAATATATTTTAAAAAAATAATAAGGAAAACACAACAATCTAAAATCTATGGGACACAGTGAAAGCAGTCCTGAGAGGAAGTTCATAGCATTACAGACCTACAAAATAAATAAATAAATAAATAAATAAATAAATAAATAAATAAATAAATAAATAAAGTAAAATAAAATAAAAAAAACCCACAAAAATAAACACACACCCACACACACAAGAAAAACTGGTAATAAATTATCTAACTCTACAATTGAAAGAATTAGATAGAGAGCAACAAGAAAAGCCCAGAGTGAGCAGAAGGAAAGAAATATAAAGATCAGAACAGAAATATATAACAGAGAGCCTAAACACACACACACACACACACACACACACACACACACACAAAGCAACCAACAATTCGAAAGATCAATAAAACTAAGAGCTGATTCTTTGAAAATATAAACAAGATTAATGAGCCTTTAGCCAGGTTCACCAAGAATCAAATATTCAGCATAGTACTGGAAGTGCTAGCCATAGCAATCAGTAAGGAAGAAGAAATAAAGCCTTCAAAATTGGAAAAGAAGTAATAAAACTCTCATTATTCATAGATGGCATAATATTGAACATAGAAAGCCCTAAAAACTACATAAAAATCTACTAGACTTACTAAATGAATTTGGCAATGTAGCAGGATACAAAATTAACACCCAGAAATATATGGCTTTTTTATACACTAATGATGAACTTACAATAATCAGAAATTGAAAGAGGTGAAGTAACAACAAACCCCATAGACATACAAAGGATTGTAAAAAAAAATACCATAAACAATCCTATTCCAACAAACTGGACAACCTAGAAGAAATGGATATATTTCTAGAAAAATATAATCTTCCAAAACTTAATCATGAAGAATAAAAATATCTGAATAGGCTGGTAACTATGAAAGACATTGAAGCAGTAATAAAGAAAAAACTTCTAGCAAACCAAAGCCCTGGGCCTGATGACTTCAAAGAGGAATTTTACCAAAGAAGTAAAACCTATCCTCCTCAGACTATTGCAAAACAAATTCAAGAGGAAGGCACACTTCCAGCTCTTTCTGTGAAGCCAGCACTACCCTAGTCCCAAAATCAAATAAAGGCATTACAAGGAAAGAGAATTACAGGCCAATATCCCTGATGAACATAGATGCTAAAATTCCTCAACAAAATTCTAGCAAATCAGATCAAGCATTACATTAGAAAGATCATACACCATGACCAAGTATGATTTATTGGGGGGATGCTGTTTCCCCAAAAGTAAGACATCCCCCCAAAATAAGACCTACTTACAGTTTTGCCTCTTGCTGTAATGTAAGGCATCCCCCCGAAAATAAGACCTCCCTGATAATATTTTTATTCTTGAAACTGAAAAAGCCTGGGCCACACAAGCAGTTATAAGGAAGTGGGTCAATTTAATACTGCCACTTGTTATGTGAGGAGCCAAAGAGGTCTCCTAGTCTGGAATGCAGCCAGCACTCACCACACTAAAGAAATGAAGAAATTTCTTCATGAAAGAAAAATAGATCAAATAATGATTCCCGCAGGCCTATCTCCAGACTCTTGATATTGCAATAAACAAGCCATTCACGGACAATTTGTGCATGGAAATTAATGACTACATTGAAAATAGAATGGAGAGAAATCAGCGTGGAAACTTTGTGAAATCTAAACTGCAAGAGGTTGTGACTTAGGTGAAGAATTCATGGGAGAAAATCTCTTACAGTTGCATTGCAAATGCACTATGAGTAGGCTATTTTGACAAGTACTCATTTAAGGACATTGCTATTGCTAAACATGAGAGATTTGGTCCACTGATTCTGAAATAAATGGAGTCACAAGAAATTCACCAGGAAATTCAGGGTTTGGACTGTTATGATGATGTTCCAGAAGATGATGACAAGACTGTCATTGAATAAATCTTACTTTGTGTTCATACCGGTAAATATAAGTATCAGTAAATGTACCATAGATTGACATGGAAATAATGGTAGTAACAAGAAACTCTTGATACTGTAGGATTCACAGTTTGTCTGGTTTGTGATGACAAATACTACCAATAAATTTCCTTTTTTTGTTGTTCAACAATAAATGTGTACCATATTCATCTTCATGGAAAAATAAGTCATCCCCTGAAAATAAGACCTAGTGCATCTTTGGGAGCAAAAATTAATATAAGACACTGTCTTATTTTGGGGGAAACAGGGTAGTATCTGCAAATCAATAAACATAATATATCACATAAAAATTAAGAGGCAAAAATCACATAATCATATAATTGTTGCAGAAAAAGCATATGACAAAAATCCAACACCCTTTCTTGATAAAAACTCTTGGAAAAGTGGGAATAGAGGAATCATACTTCAACATAATAAAAGCCTTATATGACAAACCTATAGCCAGCATCATACCAAATGGGCAAAACTAAAACCATTTTCCCTAAGAACAGGAACAAGACAGGGATGCCCATTTTCACCACTCCTGTTCCACATAGTACTGGAAGTGCTAGCCATAGCAATGAGTCAAAAAGAGGAAATAAAAGACATCCAAATGGGAAAAGAGGAAGTAAAATTGTCATTATTCGTAGATGACATGATACTGAACATAGAAAACCATAAAGATGCCATCAAAAAACTACTAGACTTAATAAATGAATTTGGCAATATAGCGGGATACAAAATTAACATCCAGAAATATATGGCTTTTTTTATACAACAATAATGAACTCACAGAAAAACAAACAAACAAACAAAAAAATCCCATTTACCATTGCAACAAAAAATTAAGATACCTAGGAATAAACTTAACTAAGGAGGAAAAAGACCTGTACTGGGAAAACTATAGGACATTGAAGAAAGAGATAGAGGAAGACATAAATAGATGGAAGAGCATACCATGATCATGGATTGGTAGAATCAACATAATTAAAATGTCCATACTACTCAAAGCAATATATAGACTCAATGCAATCCACCATTAAAATAAAAGACCCCAAATAGCCACAGCAATCCCAAGAAAGAAGAACAAAGTTGGAGGGATCACAATACCAAATATCAAGCTATATTACAAAGCCACTGTTCTCAAAACTGCCTGATATTGGCACAAGAACAGACATATAGACCAATAGAACAGAACAGAGAAACCAGAAATTGACCCAAGCCATTATACTCAACTAATATTTGACAAAGGAGGCAAGAACATACAATGGAATCAAGACAATCTATTCAATAAATGTTGTTGGGAAAATTGGACAGATAGACACAAAAAATGAAAGTAGACCACCAACTTATACCATATACACACACACACATAAAAAAAAACAACCCACAAAATGGATGAAGGACTTAAATGTAAGGTGGGAAACCATAAAAAATATTAGAATAATCTATAGGCAGCAAAATATCAGATATATGTCATAGCAGTATCTTTACTGATACAGCTCCTAGGACAATGGAAACTAAGGAGAAAATAAACAAATGGGACTACATCAAAATGAAAAGCTTCTGCACAACAACAAAACAATTAGAGAGCTCACTGCATGTGAGGACATATTTACCAGTGTTATATCTAATAAGGTTTTAATCTCCAAAATTTATAGGGAACTCATACAATTTAGCAAATGAAATATAATCCAATTGAAAAAGGTATATCCCAAGAAATCAGAAGCACCAATCAGAACGGATATAAGCACCCCTATGTTTATAGCAGCATAATTTTCAATAGCCAGGATTTGGAAGCAGCCTAAGCGCCCATCAGCAGATGAGTGGATTAGAAAACTGTGGTACAGCTACATAATGGAATACTATGCTGCTGTAAAAAAGAAGTAATTCTTACCATTTGCAATAGCGTGGATGGACCTGGAGAACAGTATGCTAAGTGAAATAAGCCAGTCAGAGAAAGATAAATATCACATGATCTCACTCATTTGTGGAATATAATGAACAAAAATAGATCCAGAGACAGAGAAACATCAGACTGTCAAATTTCAGCAAGAAGCTCGGAGTGGGGGAGGAGAGGAAGAAGTAAGAGATCAACCAAAGGATTTGTATGAATAGCAAAACCAATGGACACAGATTGTAGCGGGATGAGGGCATGTGCTGGGGGGTGGGAGTGGGCAGAGAGAGGTCAATGAGGGAAAAAGGAGATATATATAATATTAAACAATAAAGAATTTAAATTAAAAAATGAATGTAAAATTAGATATTATATAATCCAATTTGATATTTTAATTATAAAACATTACTGTGTGTATGTAAATTATAAATATATATATATATATAAATTCAACCCTAAGTGGATTAAGTATACCATTCAATCCAGTTCTGATACTATAGGTTTCCTATAAATGCACAAATTTTATGTAATTATTATCTCATCTCTGAATCTATTTGTATATCTTTTCATATAGATTTCTTTGGCTTCTTGTTCTGGGCTTTATCTTTTTAGATAACTGAGTATTTCTCCTTCTCTGTCTTTTGTTGTCATCACAGCAGAGTGGATGTCTATTCAATTCTAATCCAAAGTTTATTGACTGAAGAAGGAATGCTAGAGAATATAAATTATTAGTTTCTTTTATTCTTCACTCATAATTTATAATTTTATGAAATTAAACCATCCCCACCAAACCTTGCTCAAATAGTTCCTCCCCCATAAACATTTCTTTTTGTCTTTTCAATGTTAATCAGTCTCAGATTCCTCAACTCAATCTATTAGCCCTCTACGAATTTCTTTTGATTACTAATTTTCTGCCAATTAGATATTATGTAATCCAATCTGGAGAAGACTGTGTATATTACTATATATTTATTTTCCTCATCAGTCATTAACTTAACAAGTGTTTATTTCTTCTTACTTTCAGTAGCTTGGGGATCTCTTGATTGTAGAGAATGTCCTATTTATTTATGTATTAACTTCCTCAATTTCCCTTATATGCCATAAATGATGTTTGAAAAAAATCTGATTCCAAAAATAAATAGCAATAGCTGATCCATAAATTTTCTACTGACATTTTCATAAATCCTGATCATGTTTAGCTCTGCCACCCTTTTGCTAATTGTCTTTCATCTCCAAGTATTTTTGGGGAATCCGCTTTATAATACTAGTATAAGATGAAAAATACTCCCATCCCCCTAAAAAATGGCCATAAGCCTGTGGGGAGGTAAAATGTCAATAGCAAATATAAGGATTGTATTATTAATGAAAATCTTGATTTTTAAAAATACATAACATACTTCAGTGAATTATACATTGGGCTAATATATACTCAGTGATACCGAGAGTAACACCCAGAATAAATGATTTGTTTGGGTTTCCTCTGGCTCTATCCAAGAGTCTGTTGATTCCACTGCTTCATATTTGAGCATGCCTCACTTAAAGACAGTAGCTGCACTAAGGATTTGACTGAATGACAGCTACCTACTGTCACTGGACCATTTAAAAGTGTAGTACACTTGCTGCCAACTGTCAGTGCCAGATCCAATGGCAAAGCCCTATAGGATTGCTGACAAATGGCATTGATTTAATTTCTGTGAAGCCTCAGTAATTTACACTAATGGGGAGTGGACCAGTCTGAAAAGTGAGACATCAGAGGTATTTAAGGAATGTTTATAAGAAATGCAATTTCTTAACTTTTCAGTTCATATTGTTGCACAAACTTGGTTAAAAAAATGGTTCAGAGGCCATCTGCACTAATGAGCAGATGAATGGTTGATTGGCATATTCTGTATGTTTACAAACAAGTAAAGAAATGAAGATGGATAACTGACCCATATAACAAAATCAGACATTTCAGTGACCCTCTATATCTTAAAATCCTATCTAATAATATACAAACATGTAAACTGACCATACCTCCACTATACCTATAGCCAATCAGACTGAGTATGCAAATAAACCCAACAAAGATGGCAGTTAATTTACATACATAAGCACCCAGTGCCTGTGTCCCAGGAACATCCTGGCACCCAGGTCTCTGTGAGGTAAGCCATCAGAATCCAGGGGGCAGGGCCAGAGCCAGCAATCAGCGATCGCAGGGCGATCACTGGGGGTCCCCTGGCTGAGGTCCCCTGCCCAAGGACAAAAGCCTTGGCCAGAGGCCAGGGGTGAGCCATCAGTAGGACATCCCCTGAGGGTTCCCAGTATGTGAGAGAGGGCAGGTTTGGCTAATGGACCACCCCCCCCCCAGTTGCATGAATTTCATGCACCGGGCCCCTAGACTTAATATAATAAAATGAAATTCTTTAGGAATAAATATATGTGTGTTTTTTTTTTTTAAGAAAAACTCAAACTCTTAAACTTGTGGGGATTGGGTAAGCAACTGCTAGAGAGTAGCACTATTAACAAACAGACAAAAAGGAGATAATCAAACATAACAAAAATTCAGAAGTTTTCATTAACCTGAAGCTTAATATGAAACAAGAGTATCACGTGGCTACTCCCTTGAAATAAATTGGAAAGTTATGTTAACAGAAGAGTATCAGAGCAGAAGTAGTAGGCTTAGTCTCAGCATTAGTGAGAGCTTGAAATTACACTACTGAGTCCAGTTTGGGATTCCAGAAAGCAGAAGAGACACTGGCAGCTGAGTGCAGGTCCAGAGGAAAATGACTGGACAGTGAGGAGGCAGGGAACCAGGATCTACAATGCAGAAACGGGATACATGTTTTCTAGGCCAGGAGAACTTGTGACTACAATATCATGAATCCTCATGAGGGAGAATGGAGGGAGAGTCTTGTCTTTGTCTACATAAAGCACAACCAAGGCAAATGTGTAAAAGTAAATAAGAGACAGTTATTAGCAAAATATAAAGAACTTTCTAACAAGTTGAACAATTTGAAATTGGAATAAAATGCCTTTGGGGGATAGTGAATTGTCAAAAATTGAAGTAATTAAAGCAGGAATGCTGAAGGATGCTATAGAGGATGTTCAACCATGGGCTCAGGTCCTTTCTAACCTGGAGACACAGTTATTTTAAAATTCTCAAAGTTTTTATTTGATAACCAAATCCATATATGTCCAGTTCCCCTCTGTTATGCTTATCCTGGCCATAAATTATAAACTTCCAGCTTTACATTCCAGATGTTTCCTGGTCTTCCTGCTAGCAGCTTTTCTGCAGTTTTCACTCCCCCTTGCCTAAGCGTGAGCCCCAGGAATCTTATTGGATCAGGCCCTTCTGACAGAGCCTCTATCAGTGTCTGATACTGGTAAATTAGGAAAGAGTAAAAATCTCATAGAAGACTCCAATACCAACCTGTTTTTCAATTTAGTTTTACTCAGACTGTTCTTGTTATTTTATCATTAAGGTATTAGTGAGTGGAAAAATAGTATAATGGTTGAGTGTCAGCTTCAGAGCAAGAATGGAACTGGTTTAAACCCATGTGACCTTGGGCAAGTTACATAAGGTCTATGTACTTCTGGTTTGTTCTTTTCACCTGTAAATGGGGCATAATAGAAGTACTTATCTCTGGTTGTGGTGGTTATAAAATGACTTAATTTATGTAAATCATATTGAAACAAACTGTCACATGCTAAGTGTTAGTATTATTTTTGGACTCAAAAATTCAAATTTGAGTAAGAGAAACAGTTACAGGTAGAAAATAAAGAGCTCCTGTGGGTATCCTGTGTGAGGCCAGGGTTAATTATATGGAGGGGGCGATACATGCTCTTAAGCTGTGAGTAGCAGTTTTTCAGGCAGACAAAGTGGGGATGCGGAATGAGCACTGCTTCCAGGAAGAGTGAGAAATGTGGTAAGGGACATGAATGTAAAAGGAGAGGGCAGGTCCAGATGAGGACACAGAGCAGGAGGCCAACTGGAACAGATGATGGGGAAGAACCCTGGAGGGCTTGCTGCTGGACCACACTTTGTCTTTTTGGAGGTTGGTACTGAAGTGTCCAAGCGCACAGAAAAAAAAGTCTTATACAACAGAATTGGCAGACTTTCTACATTAAAAGAAATTTAGTAATTACTTTAGGCATTGCAGGCCACTTCATTTTTGTTCAACCACTGAAAATGTAATAATTAAGCTTAGTTTAAAGACTATACATAATTAGGTGGTGGTTCAGGTGTTAGGTGGCAGTAATGCTTATTGTAAAATAAAGAGTTAAGAAATCAAAGGAGGTAAAATGGGTACAGAAAATAAATTAAGAGCCAATGTATAATCCTGAGCTCAACTTCAAATTAAATGAGCAGGCAAACATTATTCAGAGAGGAGAAAAAAATCAATGCGGTACCAACTGTCTTCTTCAGAAAGTGAATGAGGCAAAAATGGACTATTTTCCCTTTATTGAGTTTCAGTGCTGATGGAATCCTGTTGACCTGTTGATGGTAATTTTATTAGCTTTCAACATCAATTTATTTATTTAATCAGGGTCAGTGTGTCTTACACACCTGACTGAGTCCAATGTGACCTATAACCCAGAGACAGCAGAGGGTGGGTCTGTTAGTAATGCCATGAAATCCGATGAGTTATGCACAGAAGGTAAGGTAGTGAACCAGTTATCTTTAAAGCACACATTTATTTACAAATGAAAATGAATTTTCTCCCTTTCTATATACATACTTATTCGGGGGTTTGGGAAGAAAAGGAATATAACAAATTTAGCCTCACTTAATTCCTCACCTGGAGGTAGCTGCTCATCATGACTCAGGGCATATTTTTAAATGCATTCACACCTACTTGCTCTGGGCACATACCCAAACATATGCAAGTACACTTACGTATTTTCATACTAACAATGCTATTATGTTAACTTTTATACTCTTCTATTGGTTCAGAATAAAGATTGTGGGGAATGTCCTGACTGGTTTGGCTCAGTGGATAGAGTGTTGGCCTGTGGACTGAAGGGTCCCAGGTTTGATTCTAGTCAAGGGCATGTACCTTAGCTGTGGGCACATCCCCAGTAGTGGGTGTGCAGGAGGCAGCTGATTGATGTTTCTCTCTCATCGATGTTTCTAACTCTCTATCCCTCTCCCTTTCTCTCTGTAGAAAATCAATAAAATGTATTTAAAATAAAAAGAATGTGGGGAAGCCACAGCTTTTTATTGGAAGCTATAATTTAGAAAGACATGAGACAGGTGAGAAGTACTAATGATCCTAATCAGAGAGGAAATTGTATCACAATAGAGTTATTGATAGATTGATTAATACTTGGGCAAATG